>CM072808.1:14244668-14939668 GCA_037013495.1 Hippophae tibetana | reverse complement strand
AACAACCATTTCATCCGACATGCGTGATGAGTGCTCAAAAAGCACTAAAATAACCATGATTTTATGTACCTTAATTGATTAAAAATACATATATTTATATGTTTTATCATATATTTATATAAATTTGTCTTTTTCGGAATCACGGGTATTTTTATTGTTTTTCAGGTATTTTGGCTTAAAAACGCAATGTAAAGACTCAAAGAGGAATATTTGAAGCAATACATCACAAATATATCAATAAATAAGTGAGAAAAGGTCAACAAACATGGAAAAATCGGACGAAATGGGTCGAAAAGGTCAAAAATGTCAAAAAGACGGAAATCGCGCGCCGCAGCCCAGCCGTGCGCGCAGCCCAGCGCCCCACTCCGCGCGCGCCCGCGCGCGCTGGCACTGTTCACGCGCGCCGAGCTGCGCGCAGCGACAGCCCCAGCGCGCGCGCGCAGCGCCCCAGCAGCCCCCCTCCGCGCGCCCAACGCGTTTTCGCCCCATTTTTCACGTGCAGCCGCCCCTGTGACGTCATGCTGACGTCATTGATGACATCAGCAATTCCAATACGCGTTTTTACATTTTTTAACATTTTTTTACTCATTTTTTCTCTCCATCCTCACCTATAAATACCCCCCTTCCATTCACTTCAAAACACACCTTCAAAACTCACTTCTCTTTTCTTTCTTTCTCTCATTTCTTAGTTTTTAGTTTCTCTTAGTTTCTTTCTAAGTTTCTAAGCTTTTCTTAGTTTTTTCTCTTAGTTTTTAGTTCAATTCTCTTAGGTTTAGTGTTCTTCTCTTTTTGAGAGGAACTTGTAATGTTTTTGTAATAATTTAGATTTTTGATTCAATATATGGAAGTGCAAATTCCGCTCGGAGGTTTTCTAGCAACGGGAATAGCGTCGAAGTTCTGTAAGGATTTTATTTTCTTTACAGTTATTTTTATGCTTTATTCTTACATGTTATATTCAACTTGTCTGTGGTTAAATTTAACTATGCTAGCTGTTTAGTAAAAATGATGTAATAACGACGTTGTTATGCTTGCGAAATATTAAATAGGTAAAAATCTTTAAAATGAATTGATTTTGTTTTTATTCAAGATTTTATATTAAGAATGTTAGAGAGAAATATATTATTTTTCATTACAAACTTAAACCCGAAAATTAGATTTTAAGGTTTAGTTATCCGGTCTAATTTAGAGTAGTGCTCTTTTATTTGTTGGTACAATCGCCCGGTAGTTAGAGTGAAACTCTATTTCAAAAGTTTTTATAAGAATTATTATGTGAAAATGTATTGACAACATGTTTTCAATAGTGGTTTTAAAACTTGAAAGTTAGTACTCGGATAATTAAATTCTTAAGTTTAATTTGGACACCTTGAATAATGTTTAAATTGTCTAACCCCACCAAAGGTGGCATTTAAATGGTTCATTTTCAATCTCTTAGAAAAAGGAATTAATTTAATTAAGCATATTAGTTATCAACCCCACCCATAGGTGTTAATTGATTTGTTTAGTTAACAAAGAATATCTAACCCCACCAAAGGTGGTATTTATATAAAAAAGAGAGAATCAATAAAATATCAATTTATATCTTTAATAACCTAGTTAATATGAGCAAGCATGATTAATTTAGTTATTATATCCATAAATACTCCGCTAATATAAATGATAAAAATTTGCATGAATATTTATTGAATCCGTATATATGTTTATTTTTAGATAATTATTTATTGAATTTGTATCTATGTTTATTTTTATGTTATTAGACTATATTTAATTAATCTGTATATATGTTTTATTTTATGTTATTAGATTAGGAACACAAAAACCAAACTATCGTGACAGGATGTTTAGGATTTAATTTCGTTTTTAAAAGATTGAATAATAAGTTAAAAACCACATACATTCCTTCCTTAGATCGACCTTGGGAGTATACTTATCATTTTCTACGAAATGATTCGTGCACTTGCGAGAGTTTTATAAATATTAAAACCAAAGTATTTGCGGGAATCGGCGATGCCGGTTTTCGTTCATCAAGTTTTTGGCGCCGTTGCCGAGGAAGGAATAGCGTTTTTAAATTATTTATCAAAATTTTAAAAACATTTTTTGTGCTGTAAATAATTGTGATATTTTAATAATAATCAAATTTCAAAATTCATAATAAATAAATAAAAAATAAAAAATAAAAAAATAAAAAATAAAAAATAAAAAATAAAAAATAAAAAAAATAATAATTTTTTTTTTTTGTAAAATAATTTAGAAATTTGAAATTTGAAGTAAAAAAATTTACCGTTCATAAATAGTAAAAAAAAAAAAACAAAACAAAGAAAAAAATTTCAAAATTCAAAAAATTTTAAGTTAATAAGAAATAATATAGCGTGAATAGTAAAATAAAATTACCGTTCATGAATACCAAAAAAAAAAAAAAAAAAAACATTACTTGAATTTATACTTAATTAACTAAATAACATGAAAAGTAAAAATCTAAGGGAGTTCTGTCTAGGAGACTAGTTCTTGGAAGCCTTTGTGCCACTAGTCTTTCCTGGGAACGTTGCTCTGGCTAGGAGAATGGTATTTAAGGTGCCGTTTGCACCACCATTCTTTCCTGGGAGCACTCTTGGTTAATACTAATTATGTTACAAAAAAAATAAAAAAAAAATAAAAAAAAAATTTTCTTTTTTTTTTTTTTTAACGTTTAACTAGTTTTGTTTAGTGTTTTGTATAAAATAACATGTAAATTTTATCTAAATTTTTTTATTTTGTTGACAGGAGTTTTAAATTTACGTTTACAATAGTCTATGCGTGGTAGGAGATCCTTAGGAAACCCCCTTACACCATATGTAAATAAATTTCATAAATTTAAACAAGTGTCAACAAAACTGGATTCTACCCATCAACCTGTTTTTGAGCCAAACATAGAACCAAGTCTTAATCCTTTACTAGAACCAAAAGAAATGGAGGAAAACCAACATATTAGAGAAACCACAATGAAAGAGTTTGCAAGACCGGTAATAGGCACGGCAACTGCCGCTATCCAGTTGGGGGAGGCTGCTCGGAATTACGACCTTAAAAATATTCATTTTTCTATGCTTCCTTCCTTTTATGGGTTACCTAATGAAGATTCTCTTTCCTTTATGAGAGATTTCTATGCTACGGTCCAAACATTCCCCCTCGGTATTCTAAACGAGGATCAACTTAGGATGAGATGTTTTCCCTACACTCTAAAGGATAAGGCCAAAGCTTGGTTGATGTCACTTCCCCCAGGTTCTCTGATGACATGGGGTAACATTTACAATAAATTCATGGGAAAATTCTATTCCCATCAAAAAACATCAGAGTTGAGAGGAAAGATTGCTACTTTCTCTCAGATGGATGGAGAACCATTCCATGAAGCTTGGGATAGGTTCAAGATGTTTCTCACTCAGTGTCCCCATCATAGCTTTCCCCTGCAGTTGCAGAACCAATTCTTTTACGATGGACTTACACAACAATGTCAGTTCATTGTCGACAACGCTGCAGGAGGAGCAATAGGAGAAAAAACTGCCTCAGAGACGTATAACCTCTTTGAGATGTTGGGTGCTAATTCCCAACAGAAAAGCTCCCGAGTGAGAAAAGCTGGAGTTCATGAAATCGACTCCAGTAATGAAGTTCAACAACAACTTGTTCAACTGACTAAGCAAGTTGCCCTTCTCGCTACACAAACCAACACCAATAATGATCAATATGGTTTGTATAGCAACATGGGACATGGTACTGAAGCCTGTCCATATCAAGGAGAAACAACTGGACCTGAACAGGTCAATGTGTTGGGAGCATATCAACAGAGACCAAGGTTTGATCCCAACTCAAATACCTATAATCCTGGGTGGAGAAGTCATCCAAATTTCTCTTGGAGGCAAAACAACCCTCCTTTCACTCAAGGCTCAAACCAGGCAGGTCAGCAATTCCACCCACCTATTCCAAGAAGCATTCCCAATAAACCAACCCTGGAGGACAACTTGAATTCTTTTATTCAAGTCTGTAGGGATAATCAATCTAAAACCAATCAACGGTTGGACTCTGTGGAAGCTTCTATCAAAAAGGTGGAAGTTCAAGTTGAACAGTTAGTTGAACATTTGCAAAAAGGCAAAGACTAATTCAATGAAGAGGAGACATTGAGTTTTTCATTCTGCAATCTCCAAGCAACGTTTATTGTATTTTCCTTTGTTTTAGTTTGCATGTAATAAAAATTCAGATGAAATAAAATTCGTTTGTTTCAAAAATTCTGTCCATTCGCTTAAATTAAAAAAAAAAAAAAAAAATATTAGGTTCCTTGCACTTTTTGCTTTTACGTTTTATCAAGTTATAAATATTTCTTAGAGATATCTACTAAAAGCAAAATGTTGATACACAATAGGAGGAGGATCATTTTCAACTACAAACAACCATGGGAGATGCTGAAGATAGGCGGAAAAAGATGAAAGAATATACAATGCCAATCATTGGCAATGTAACTTCCGGTATCCAATTACAAGAGGCTGCAAGGAATTATGAATTGAAAAAGATTCATTATTCTTTGTTGCCTTCCTTTTACGGTATCCCTAATGAAGACCCTTTGCATTTCATTCGAGAATTCTATGCTATTGTCCAAACCTTTCCACTACATGCAATTAATGAAGATCAACTTAGGATGAGGTGTTTTCCTTACACTCTCAAAGATAAAGCTTGGTCATGGTTCATTACTCTACAGTCAGGTTCTCTTAAAACTTGGGAGGTAGTCTATGAAATTTTTATGGGTAGGTTCTATTCCCATCAAAAGACTGTTGATCTAAGAACAAAGATAGCAACATTTTCTCAAATGAATGAAGAGCCCTTTCATGAAGCTTGGGAACGATTCAAACTCCTTTTCATTCAATGTCAAAATCATAGCTTTCCCTTACAGCTACAAAACCAATTCTTTTATGATGGATTGACACTACAGAGTCAATACATGGTTGATAATGCTGCTGGAGGTGCTGTAGGAGAAAAGACCGCAGAGGAAACCTATAATCTTTATGAGCTGTTGGGTTCTAATTCCCAACAAAGAGGTGGTAGAAGGAAAGCAAAGGTCAATGAAGTCGGCTCTGATAATGAGATAACCTTGCAACTTGCTGAATTGACTAAACAAGTGAAATTCCTCACTTCCCACCAAATTTCAAATCAAGAGGTATGTGAAGTGTGTTGTTCAATTGGGCATGGTACTCATAATTGTTCAAATACTTGTGATTCTAGTGTCGATGCCATAGAGGAAGTTCAATCTTTTCAAAGATATCATCCAAACACCTATAATCACCCAGCCTACACCCAATATCCAACACTAAGGTCAGATAACAACCACCCTTACCCACCAAGCCAATCTTTTAAGCCAACCTTAGAAGATAGCTTGAATGCTTTTATTCAAGTTAGTCGTGACAACCAATTGATGACTAATCAAAGGTTGAACACCATGGAGGCTTCGGTTAAAAGGATTGAATCTAAAGTTGGGCAACTGGCTGAACAAATGCAAAAGAAAGAACCAGGAAAGTTGCCCAGTCAACCAGAACAAGCAAAGGATGTTAGAACCCTTCGAAGTGGTAAGGTAGTCAATACTAGTTTACCTGAAATCTCTAACAATCTACCTTGTAGTTCAGGTAACAAAGAAGGCGATACTCTAATCTCGCAAAAAGGAGAAACAAGTGTTAAACTTAACAAGCCTTCTGAAAAACTCATTGGGGGGTCATCTGACACCCCCAAAATTCAAAAGACAACAGAACCACACCAGATACAAGTACCTTTTCCCCACCGGTTAAAAGAGTCCAAACAAGATAAGCAATTCAATGATCTTTTTAATATGCTCTCTAAAGTGAATATCAATTTACCATTGTTAGAAGTGATCATGAATGTGCCCTCATATGCCAAGTTTTTCAAAGAGTTGAACACTAAGAAAAGGAGGTATGAACTGAATGAACGAGTAGTAGTATCAGAAATTTCTAGCGCTGTACTTCAGCACAAACTACCCCCTAAGTTGAAAGACCCTGGAAGTTTTATTATAAACATAACTATGGGGGATAGGAAGGCTGCTAAAGCAATGCTTGATTTAGGTGCTAGTATAAATTTGATGCCCTACTCTATATTCTTACAACTCAATCTAGGGGATTTAAAACCCACAACTATGTCCCTTCAACTTGCAGATAGATCTCTTAAATATCCAGAGGGAATAGTTGAGGATGTTTTGGTACAGGTAGACAAACTGATAATACCTGTTGACTTTGTGGTTCTGGATATGCAAGAAAATCCAGCATTGGACAGAGAGCACACAATATTGCTTGGTAGACCATTTATGGCAACTACTAAAACTATTATTGATGTCCAAGATGGAAATTTGACAATGACAGTCTTAGGAGAGACTGTTCATTTTAAAGTTTTTGATTCTTCACCTTTCCCTTCTATTTCTGCCATCGATGAAATATTCGATGTTGATCCTTTGGATAATCTTGTCCAAAACACCTTTTTCCGAACCAGAATAGAAGACAAGCTTGAAACCGTTCTTACACTTGAAAAGGTTGAAGAAGATTTAGATGAGGAAATAAAGGGGTACCTTGAACAACTAGACAATAATGAAGTGATGACAAAATCTAGTACACTTTTAAATCTACCCAGTTCTTCATCTATTAAAGAGGCCAATCCACCTGAACTTGAACTCAAAGACTTACCTGAGCACTTAAAATATGTGTTTTTGGGAGAAGGGGAAACTTATCCAGTGATAATTTCTTCAACCTTGACCAAACCACAAGAAAAGGAACTCATCAAAGTGCTTAAACAGTTTAAGAAATCTATAGGTTGGAGTATAGGGGATATAAGAGGCATTAGTCCAACAATGTGTATGCACAAGATCAACTTGGAGGACGGTGCTAAACCTGTACGAGAGGCCCAAAGAAGACTAAACCCAAACATGCAAGAGGTAGTTAAGAAGGAAATTCTTAAATTATTAGAAGAAGGGATTATCTACCCTATTGCAGATAGTAAGTGGGTTAGTCCAGTGCATGTGGTACCAAAGAAATCTGGGATAACAGTTGTTAAGAATGACAAAAGTGAATTAGTGCCCACTAGAATAATCACTGGATGGAGAATGTGTATAGATTTTAGGAAACTAAATTTATATACGAAAAAGGATCACTTTCCTCTTCCATTCATTGATCAAATGTTGGAAAGATTAGCTGGGCACGAATTTTACTGTTTTTTGGATGGACTGTCTGGATATTATCAAGTACCCATAGCACCAGAAGATCAGGAAAAGACCACATTTACATGTCCTTTTGGGACATTTGCTTTTCGCAGAATGCCATTTGGGTTATGCAATGCCCCTGCCACGTTCCAGAGATGCATGATATCCATTTTCTCGGACATGGTGGAAAAATTCATTGAGATTTTCATGGACGATTTCTCTGTCTTTGGGAACTCATTTGATGATTGCTTACATAAATTGACTTTGGTTTTAGAAAGATGCATTGAATGCAATCTAACCCTTAGTTGGGAGAAAAGTCATTTTATGGTTCAACAAGGGATAGTTTTAGGACATATAATTTCAAACAAGGGTATTGAAGTTGATAAGGCAAAAGTTGAATTGATATCCAAACTACCTCCCCCTACATCTGTGAAGGGGATAAGAAGCTTCTTGGGACATGCAGGATTCTACAGACGATTTATTAAAGATTTCTCTAAAATAAGTCGTCCATTATGTAACTTGCTATCCAAAGATGCTGATTTTGATTTCAACAATGACTGCCTTACTTCCTTTAATACCTTGAAAGAGAAACTCACATCTACCCCTGTTATAATGGCACCAAACTGGTCTTTACCCTTTGAAATAATGTGTGACGCTTCTGATTATGCAATAGGAGCAGTCCTGGGACAAAGAGTGGATAAGCGTTTACATGTCATCTACTATGCTAGCAAAACACTCAATGATGCCCAGATGAATTACACCACCACTGAAAAGGAATTCTTGGCTATAGTATTCTCTTTAGACAAATTTCGGTCTTATTTAGTAGGATCTAAAGTGATTGTGCATTCTGATCATGCTGCTTTAAGATACCTATTGAGTAAACCAAATGCCAAGCCAAGATTAATCAGGTGGGTCTTACTCTTACAAGAATTTGACCTAGAAATCAAGGATAAGAAAGGCAGTGAAAACTTAGTAGCTGACCATTTGTCTAGGTTAATTTCTGACTTTAATTCTCTTAAAGATGAGAGTAATGACGATATAGTTGAAACCTTTCCTGATGAACAGTTATTTTTCATAGGTCCGAACCCATGGTACGCTGATATTGTAAACTATCTTGCCACTGGTGTTTTGCGACCTAACACTTCATATCAGGAGAAGAAAAGGTTTTTTAAAACTATTAAGGACTATTTCTGGATGACCCTTATTTATACAAGATTGGTCAAGATCAAGTCATCCGGAGATGTGTACCTGAAGAAGAACATAAGAGCATTCTGACTTTTTGTCATGAACTTCATTGTGGGGGTCATTTTGGAGGAGAAAAGACAGCCCGTAAGATATTACAGTCTGGATTCTTTTGGCCCACTCTTTTTAAAGATGCTCATATGTTTTGTGCACAATGTGATAGATGTCAAAGAACAGGAAACATAAGCAAAAGAGATGAAATGCCTTTGACATCTAATTTAGTTGTTGAACTCTTTGACGTATGGGGGATTGACTTTATGGGTCCTTTTCCCCCATCTAATGGTTTTCAATACATTTTGGTTGCTGTGGATTATGTGTCCAAGTGGGTAGAAGCTATCCCCACCAAAACCAATGATGCTAATGTTGTTGTGAAATTCTTAAAAGATTTCATATTCAGTAGGTTCGGAACGCCTAGAGCTATAATAAGTGATGGAGGTAGCCATTTTTGTAACAAACTCTTTGATGGAGTACTAAACAAGTACAACATCACACATAAGGTAGCTACTCCATATCATCCTCAAACTTCCGGATTAGTGGAAGTAAGTAATAGGCAAATCAAGGGAATACTGGAACGCACTGTGCGTCCTTCAAGGAAGGATTGGGCATTTAAGTTAAATGATGCCTTATGGGCATACCGCACCGCTTACAAAACACCTATTGGGATGAGCCCTTACCGGTTAATCTTTGGGAAAGCGTGCCACCTTCCAGTTGAACTTGAACACAAGGCTTATTGGGCAATTAAAGAGCTAAACATGGATTTAGATAAAGCAGGTGAAAAACGAGTACTCCAGCTTCATGAGTTGGAAGAAATTAGGAATGAAGCCTATGAGAATGCCAAATTATACAAGGAGCGTACTAAGCGCTATCATGACAAGAGGCTAGTTCCTAAGACTCTTCACCCTGGAATGAAAGTTCTTTTATTTAACTCTCGTTTGAGATTGTTTCCAGGAAAGCTAAGATCAAGATGGGATGGACCATTCAAAATAGTTCAGGTATCTGAACATGGAGTAGTAGAACTATTGGACTCCAAGACACAAAAAACGTTCAAAGTTAATGGCCATCGTGTCAAGCCTTATGTGGAAGAACCGAACAACATTGCTGAAATGGATTGCATTTGGCTGAGTAACCCTTAGCACCAAAAAGATACGTCTTGCTAAGACGTTAAACTAAGCGCTGGATGGGAGGCAACCCATCATGTTAGGTAATTTTTTTTTATTGTTATTTGTTTTATTTACTTATTTTATTGTTTATTTTAGTTTACTTGTATGTGAATAATTTTTAAATTTGTTAAAACTAAAATATTTGTTGAGATGTTAAGAGTTCACAGCGATCTGTCTGTATACACTTTAATGATGAATATGATGGATGCACCTGCATTTCTTCATTACTACTTACACATTCTCAAGAAATAGGTAATCTTTCTCCTCTTTTCTCTTTATCTTTAATTTGCAGTTGTTACATTGAGGACAATGTAAGTTCTAGGTTGGGGGTGGTGAAAAGTTACCATGCTATATATATAAAAATAAAAAAATAAAAAAATTCTCACAAAAATTTATCATTTCTTTAAATCAAATTTAAGTAAATAGTTAAGTCTTTGGTACTGTTAGATTAATTTTTGAAAACATATCATGAAATATTGTGTAATTATTTTTGATAATTAGTTAGTTTTTGTCATAACTAGTATTTCTTGATAAAATGTGGAAATTAGATTAAACCCAAAAATCGGTATTTATGAATTTTGTTTTAGTGGAGACTACCCTTGTGAGATATAATTTGAGCCTAATTTCTTTTATTCAGAGTGAAATATATATTTTTTCTACTCCAAACACATTTCTTATTTATTCAAAAAGTTTAGATGATCTCTATAGGTATTAGCATTGAATGTATGAATTTTTTTTCTCATCTTAATAGAGTATCATATATTTTTTATTATTATTTTTGCTTAGATTAAATGATTTGAGTAGAAATTGATAGTATATGCTTATATCTCATTTATGCATGACTGTTACAAAAACAAAAAGACATATCTGGGGTTACCTAAACCAAGATCAAACAGAAAAGCAAAAAAAAAAAAAAATTAACCACTCACCAAAATCCAAAAAATGTACAATCTGTACATGGGTTGACTCTCTAAAAAAAACATATATAAAAAAAAAAAAAAATAGAGAGATAAAAAAATAGTATCATCTACATACTATGACCCACATTGCCTACAAAGTTGTGAGTAAAGGCTAATTACAAAAGAAAGATATAGGAAGTAATTCCCTAAAAAGTCATTGCAATTTCTTCATTTGTTAAAGCATATATCTTGAAATTCTTTCTTAATGAGTTTGATTTATGCATGAAAATAATTTTTGTATATGATATCTTTATAATTTATACATTCGATTCCTTTCATGAGATCAATGTTAAAATAACACTTTGAGCCTTTATTCTTTATACATATGCGAACATATTAGTTCATTTCTATACATCAACTCTTTCGCATATAAATTAGTATGAGTGTTTGAACCCATAGGATTCAGTGCTTTGAGAGTATTGACTTGTGAGGAATAGAGTCGAAGCGAATACTGATTCATGACACTGAAATTGGGTAAAATTAAATTGATACATTTTTGAAATGAAATATGAAAATGATTTTCGACTAATTATTGTAATAAAATCATGATTGTTTAAAGAGATTAAAATAACTTATGCTTGAGATTTTAATTATGATCTTAAAGGAGATTAAAAAGTATGAGATATTTTTGTGATATGTTGTGTTCTTTTACTCTTAAATTAATTTTTGATTGTGTTGTAATTTTAATTTTTGATTTGATTGTTTTTATCTTTACATTTAGTTCAATGTTTGTGGGTATCATTACTGAAAACCCTCACGAGACTCAAACTCGTCCACTAGGGCAACCTAGGGGTTTAACGGCTTGTTGCATAGGCTAAATGCAACCGTTTCAATCCACGAAAGTGATTTAGGATAGTTTAATTTTTAGCTTTTATCGCTTCTCTTGCTAAGAGACTAGCAAGAAGCTGGTTGGGGGTTGTGATGAGTGCTCAAAAAGCACTAAAATAACCATGATTTTATGTACCTTAATTGATTAAAAATACATATATTTATATGTTTTATCATATATTTATATAAATTTGTCTTTTTCGGAATCACGGGTATTTTTATTGTTTTTCAGGTATTTTGGCTTAAAAACGCAATGTAAAGACTCAAAGAGGAATATTTGAAGCAATACATCACAAATATATCAATAAATAAGTGAGAAAAGGTCAACAAACATGGAAAAATCGGACGAAATGGGTCGAAAAGGTCAAAAATGTCAAGAATTCTTGTTTAGGCAGTTTATACCATCCACACATAATGTTTTGATCTAAGATTTCAATTCTTCCATGTTTCAGCAGTAGTATATTGTTCCATAGAGCTAAGGTGAAAAATATGGAAAAAAAACAGGTGTTTCCATGACTCTACCACCCAGTAAATTATGTTCCACTTAATCCTTGTTTCATGGCCACATATCTTTCCAGCTAAGGAATGGGAAACCTTTGTCTTGTTACATGAATCCCATTTTCATTTCATCCAGGAAAAGCCATCTTTTTTCTCAACAATGTATTTTTCATTTGATCCAATAGCATTCCGTTAGATAGGAACAACTTTGATAAATACTGATATTGATATCTCTCGGATGGAGTATTAGAATGGAAAAATCCATTAGATAATGAACTATTGGTAATAGCGTTTCGAAGTACTTTTCTTGCGTATTCTTGATAAACGTTTGTTTATATAGAGATGTAGGAAGATTTGTTTTGAAAGTAAGAAGCCTCTTTGACATCTCTTCATCTACGAAGAATTCTCGATGTGAAAACACAGAGACAAAGGGCTGATCTTTGAATAGGAAAAAGAGGGGGTCCTAAATGAATTGACTTATTTGAAAAAAACCTTGTTCTTTGGAAGATCTATCTCGTGTTTGGTATTGCATGGTTCCACTCTGTAAGAATTCCAAACCATTCTCTTGAAGCCCACCCTTTTCTTCATAAATGATTCGTCTGCCCCGGCCCAATAGGGAAATCTCAATTCATTGGGCCTTTTGATCCAATCAAATAGAAATCTCAAAGGGCACCATATTCTAGGAACCCAAACTATGTGATTGAATAAATCCTCCTCTATCCGTTGTAGGTTGAGGACTCATTCCCCTTCTTTAAACTCTGATTCGTATTGTTCATAGATAAATCTCTAATCAACGATAGAACAAGACCCATTTTTCATGATATCTAAGGGATTCCTTGGTTCGGGCTGAAAAAACAATGTCGCTCAATCATTATCAAACTGGCTGCAATATTTTTCTATCCGTGAGGATCCCACCAGAACACCTTCTACTTCTAACATGCCATGAACTAGATCAAAATCATTCTCAATGAGTCCATAAGAAGTGATTCCATTTTTTCATCGAGTTCGGGTAGAGACGAAAGGTCTTGAGCGACCGATCTGGCAGAACAACTCAAAAGAGAAAGAAGTCTCATTAATTTCTTCATGCTCGTTCCAAGTTCGAAGTACCATTTGTAAAAATAAGAATCCATTTCGTTACCGTACATGATTTCTTCTTCATATAGATAGATATAGGATCTATGGAGCAATTACTTAGAAGTACATTTTGTGCAACAACCCTTCCTATCTGATAGAAAAGGATCCTATGGTCCCGAACCGGGATCGTAAATCCCAAGTTTGTCTATGAAGAGAAAATCTAATTATATTAGTGTCTTTAATTGATTTATTCTATGTAATACTACTCGATATGGCCTCATTGGTAAGTGCTATAAGATCTCGTACATTGGAACCCATGGTTATGAAGGTTATGGACCTGAATCCATTAGTATGGAACATTTTCTTTTCCAAGTGAAATCCCCTAGTATATGAAAGAGTGAAAAAGTGCTTTCTTTGTTGTGGAATAAGAAGCCTTCGTATCTTAATGCATGTATTTAATTTATTCGGAGCTATTAGAGCGGGATCCACTTTTTGGGGAATATAAGTCGAAGCAATAACAAGAATATTTCTAGTGGAACATCTTTCACAATCCCTGGAGAGATAGTTCACTATTAGACCGAGGGATAAGTAATTCGACACATTCACATCTAGATCATGAATGTTTGGAATCCATATTATGCAAGGATACATTGCTTTTACTAATTCGAATTAAAAGGGTGATATAAAATCGGTCCATTTCCGACAACATATCCATAGTTGGCACATTCATCATAGTTAGAAGAAAAATCTATGTACCAAGGTCATGGTCGATATCGTCACTATCATCAATATCGTTACTATCATCAATATCGTCACTATCATCAATAAGAAAACCCTTATTATCCAGGAACTTGTTCAGAAATACTTTAATGAAAGGAACATAGGATTTTTTGCTAAGTATTTGACCAAAAAGGATCGTCCAGTTCCTATAGAACCTATCACTAAAATACCCCTAAAGAAGGATAGGGCTAAGCAGAGCGAAAAGGGTTTTCCATGAGATGGGAAATGAAAACTATTAGCTCCGCAGGGGGTTTGTGAATAAGTGATTGTCAGATAATGAGCAAGGAATATCCACCTTTATGCTAAAAAGGATGTATTGAACTCATAATTCATTAGATACTTTTTATGAATGTAAACTAAGTATCGTAAGGAAATTGCTCCTGGTTGTTCAATCATTTGATAACCAGAGTCACTTTTTGATAAATGATCACTGTGAGTCAGACTCAATAGAATTTGATCAATCTCCTTTTCTGTCATTAAGGTGGAGAACTGAACCAAGAAATCTCTTTCTTTATCATCAATCATGAGACCCAGGAATCTATTTTATCATCAATCCAATCACCGTTCACGTTTTTTTCTTTTTCTTATCAATGAATAGATCTCTTTACTTGTATGACTTAGATGTCTCATATTTCTCGAAAAAGCAATTCGATTGATGGGATTGGGTATGATACTTATGAAATTGACGATATCAATGAGATTGATATTCAAATCTTTCTTCTTAGAATGTATTGATTTGACCCTATAAGTGGGACCACCACCCCATAGCATGTTGCTTCCAGAAGCAGAACCCCATATTTCTTCTAGAGAATCTCCTAATTGTTGTAGAGTAACTAGAAAGATATTGTTTAACTAAAAAGAATTCAGTTCAGATGTAGGATACCTATCCAAAAATTTTGCAACTCAATCATATATGATGGAATCATCAAAGATTTTACCCTTTCAAACTCTGTCTATAACTCACTACAGGCTCGAGAAACAAAGAGAAGATGTGTATGAACGCAAGAAGAAAAAGGAAAAGGATTGAATAGAGGAACTGCCGCGATCTCAGATGTGTCGATATCCATGGCGACTCATTATTTCGATGAATCATTTCTTCGGACATAAGAAGATTATGTAAACACTTACTCAAAATCTCACTTATTAGATTCCATTGTGTCTTCCACAATTTTTTCTGAAGAATTCGCCATGATATATTTGATCCATGCATAATATCATGAAAAATGGATACCCATTTTTGGTTGCTACTTAGTATAGACAATAGGTCTGAAAAAAGTATCTAAAAATATCCAATTTAGATATTTGTATCCTGTCGAAGTAAGGAACCATGGCATATATGTTTAGAAGATATTCCATTTTTAGAGAGTTGAAAAAGCACTATCTCGTTGAAAGGTTCTATACATCTGCCCTTTTCTCAAGGCATTTCTTTAGACAAAGACCTTCTTTTTCCTCTTTTCGAATGGTAAATATTTCTCATAACATAGAGTGTGAATCAAACTCATGTTTGAATTAAAATTGAGATACTAATGCCTTCTGAATCAGACAGGTTCATATCTGAAAGAGGTTGACAATAAGTTCTTTTAAAATTGACTATTTTCATGACACTTTCAAAATTGACTAGATGCTGAAGAGGAAGTACTTTGATATTTTTAAAATATTTACTTAATTTGAAAGCCTATATAAAAAAATATAATAAAACTAATTTAATTTGAAGCTGAAATTTCTTATAAATTATCTTGTTTTTAGCTTCTTGCTTAGGATAATAAAATATATTTTTATGGCACTTTCATATTTGAGGTGCATTGAAACTAACATATAATATTCTCTTTAAATTCTTGTTAAATTAAGTGAATGTAATTTGAATTTTAATGCTCAAAAACATACTAATAAAATAACTGAATTTACTTGAATATGAATGGTGTTCTCAAGGATGCTATGAAATCGTTAGAAAAGCAAACTTAGTATCACTTTACAAACTTTTACTTAAAATAATTATAGCTTGTAAAGCATATTTCTCTCATTCTAATGTTGCTAACTATGTACTAATTAATTTAATTACCAAAAAGTAAATATGTTTGCATGAACTTACTAAATATTTGAATGAATTAGATGCTGAAACTAAATAGTTAAGAATATAAAATCATGTGATCTAGTTATAAAAATATTAAAAATTGACTTATAGTACTGTATCATTACTATTGCTCTAGTTGCATTGAAACATCTTATGGATCAAATCATCCTATATGATCATATTTGTGTCATAAAGAAGAATAACACCGTAACTAGTTTGACTAATCTAAAATTGAATAGTACACTAAAAATGTTAAAACATGGGATGTTAGCATATTACTCAATACTTAGGTAGAAATTAGATTGTTACTTATAGTTTCTATATTCTTACATTCCTAATTTCAAATCAAAAAGGAACACTCTAAAATATATTAAACTTACATGTAAAATAGGTCTAAAAGTATTTAATGATCTTTTAAAATCATCTTTTGAACTCAAATCTTTAGCTATGAACATGGATGAAACATCTTTTGAAATAACCAAAAAGAGTTTCATCATTCAAACACACATAACTCTAAGTGAAAATGTTCAAAATTTAATATGTCAAAACACTCCAAAAAGTACACATTTTAATCTTTCTATAGAGCTAACATATGTTCATTTTGGATCACCAAATATGTTTTATAAACTGAAATTTTAGTTTGTGTCATCTTATTAAAAATAATTCTAAAATAATTTTGACCTATCATCACATAAATGGGTATAACTTTTCATAAAAATGCCCAAAGATAATTCTATAAAAGGATAACAAAAATAGACATTTTAACCTTTAAAAAAAGATATTATAAACTCAATGATCATATATAAAACCTTTCCCAAAATATAGAATACCATTTAGGTTAACACATGATATTTCAGCATAACTTTCATAAAATATACTCTAAATTAAATCACTATAAATTTGTTTAGAAAACTCAAAATAACAAACTGTAAAATATTTATATAACTAGATATCTTAAGATTTAAAACAAGATATATCTCACCCAATTTTAAGATATAAAACCATTTTATATGAAAAAAAATACCAATTGGTTCCAAATAGGATTTCCAACATGATTTCCATAGAACCACCTTTAGTTAAATGTGTATAACTTTGGTAGAAAACTCAAAATCAAAATTCCTAAAATTTATGATAAAATAGACATTTATACCTTTCTAAGGATGTATGAACCAAAGTCTAATTATTCATGATTTTTCTCAACTTCCTTTTCAATTTTCTACAAAAATAGGTACCTAGCTATGCTTTAACTTATAATCTCTATCTTCTTCTACTTTTTATTTCTTTCCTTTTGCCATAATATTTCTCTTTTTTTCTTCTTTATTTTCAACTTATTTCATTCCATGCTTCTTAGAGAAGCTTGTACTACGAAGATATGCATAAAAGATAAGTAGGACATGTGGCTATATAACTCATATCTTAGAAACACATTCATTTTTTTAAATTAGTCACAAGGACATGTATTCTCTAAAGAATAAGGGTGTGACACCTCATACTTAAAAAAATAGTTAAATAAAAGGTCAAAAATGCTTTTTTTGTGTAACTTGAAATTTTTTTAAGAGTAAAGACATTTTGGTAATATTGAGGGTAAAATCGCAATTACATAACTCTTAACAATAATTTTATTTCTATGTAAGGGATCGGGAATTACACATATTGTATCCTTTTATAAAGCTTAGATGTTGTACCTCTTGTAAAGGTTACAACTGACCTTTTGTATTACACATATCTTATCCTTTTGTAAAGCTTCTATATGCTCTTATATTTTTAAACTTCCCTTAATAGCAAATAAATATGATACTTGATTCTAGACCCATAATTCTAAAAGTTAGTTTAACAATAAATTTACTTACAAAAAATTGTTTCTAATAGATTTTCAACAATTTTTCCATCCTTTTCAAAGTTCTTTTAGAAACAAAAATTTCATGAGAGATTAAAAGTTTTTTATTTAAAACTTTTTTTTACCTATGTCTCTTGTCCTTTTTGTCATTCTAATACTAAATTTATCAATTACCTGTTCACTTTCTGTCAATTTCTTATTTCTACTTGGTCTAATTGGTATCTCACTTCTCTTTTGGCTAACTCAGATATTATTTTGTTGAATCTCTCCTAAATGTTATTTTTGATAAACATAATGCTTACATTCCTTCTTTGTTAACTTATTCTAAATTCATTTTATCTGTGTGCATTTCCTTTAAAATAATTTGCAATTTCAAAAATGATATCATTTTTACTAATTTGAGAATTCAGAAATGATATCATTTTTCACTCTAAATCCCTAAATCTCAATTTTGTTATTTCCATAATCTAGAATTTAGAGAACTTTTTAGTGCAAATAATTTTGATATTTTAAATATTCAAGATTTCTCTCCACCTCTACTCTTAAAAAATTAACTTTGATGTTGTCGTCCATGGTCATTCTATTAATGCTACAGTTGTAATTAGAGACTATAATTGTCGGACCAAATATTTTAAAGGTGATTCAGTTGAAGAAGAAGTAGCCCTTGCGTTATTATTTTCTCACCAAATGGCTTTACCATCTGATCTCAAAACAATGTATATGGAAGGTGATAATGGAAATGTTATTAAAGAATTAATGCATGATGATTTTATCATCTCTTGGGAGAATAAAAATATCATCAGCCAAGCCAAACTCTTTTACCTTATTTTATTATGATTTCTCTTTCTTGAATTCCTAGAAATGTAAACAAAGCTGCTCATAGTCTAATTAATTGGTCTTCTTATAGCAATGTTGAAGTTTTCATTCGTAGTTCTGTTTTACCCCAACAGTTCCTTGCTATAGTCTTTAATGAGTTTTAGGATTAACATATATTTCCTTGTTTGAGCAAAAACAAATACCTATTGTATACCATAAGACAGTTTTTTCCCATAAATATGGAAAACTATATCGAGAACATGGCTGATTTTTATTTAAAAACAAAAACAAACAATAAAGCATATTTGAAGTTATATGTTGAACCTGTAATTAGCATTTGTTGAAATTGATTTATGCATACATCATATTCCTCTAAACTTGATCCTATAACAAGAAAAAACACTTACAAGGAATGGAAATATGTAAAAGAAAAAGGTAAAATAGTTTAAAGATAGATAATAGAAATCGTACCTTATAACTTAATTATGAGTTCATTGACAAGGGTTGGAATGTATCAAATGAAATCAAAGAAGATACTTTCATATCCCTTAATATCAATTATTAAGTAATTAATTTATTTAATTAACATCTTATGGAAGAATATTCTCAAAATATGTCATTTGCTTCAAAAACTCAATCATATATCCTCATTGGACACTAATTGTGCATTTGACCATATAATGACCATTCTCTTTTTGACTAGTCAATGATGACATGGACCAATAAGAGGTTCCATATATACATGGTAAATTTTCCCCTACTTCAATCCTTAGGCCTCCTAATGCATCTTTGGTCGACAAGTAGATTTAACTACTTCACCTAAGTATGATGTCGTAATCAGGCTTGGCTGAGGACGTATTAACTAGCCAAACAGTTGGTATCCCTTATTACTATGTGCAGTAGCAATCTTGACATTCTCAACCTTTCAATGGTAGGTCATGTCTCAATAGTAGGCCACATCAATGACCTAAGAGGAAAACACCAGTCAACCTAACTATCTATTATGAAAACTATTGTCCAATTACAAGGTTAGGACTTATACTACCCATCAAGGTAATGCCTCCAAATAATCTACTTTCAAACCGTTGCTTTTATCATAATCTCTACATGAAAGGTGTTCAAATCTAGACTAATGTTCCAATGAACTCGAGTCACACAAGTTAATTGAACTCATACAGCTAGCACTTAAAATATTAGCATAATAACGCAAGTGCAAGTGTTTGTCTTAGAAAAGATTCAATAATGAATAATTAGATTATTTAACATATAGCAGGTAAAAAAATCAATAGCAACCCTAGAAAAATCAGTGAAAAGCATAATATCATAAATATTTTAGGCTTGTTAACTTATCAAACACAACCATAATTATTTGATAAATTAACTCAATCAAAAAGCCTACTTAAAAATATTTTTTGCAAAACAATGAGAGATATTAAGATGTATAAAAGAATGCTTGATTATGGTTAGAAAAATTGTGAGCCAATGGTAAATAGCATGAGTAGAAACCTTAGGTCATTGGTGTGGCTTAGGTTGTTTCCACCTAAAAATTTCATGTATCAATCTTTATATTTCTACATTACTTTATTTACATGTGATTGCATGTTTGACTGTTCTGTGAATTTTTAATTTATTATACTTTTGTTGATGATCTTTTCACAACCCTCTCTAGCTAACACAATCCTTAACTAAACAAATATTTTTCTTTCAAGTTGGCAAGTTATGATGAGTTAAACATTTGATGACATGTCATTTTTTAAAGTCTAGTTTGGTAGGATCTAACTAGATGAACATGATCTTTGGGTGTGAAATCCTTAAGTAGCTAGACTTTTTGGTATTCTTGATATCAAGATGGTACTTGATTCTCAATTTATTTTTTGAACGAGGTAGGATAAACTCACTAGGAAGGACAGAAAGAGTGGAAACCATATACGAGATAACTAAATGAGTCTCTTCTCTAGATTCTATATATCAAGATAGAAGTTGTGGATCCAGTGCTAAGTAGTTTTTTCTGATGTAGAGAGACATGCAGAATTTTAGCCATAATTGTATACAAACACATTTTGTGTTTTTTTTTTTTTTGTAATATGCCTATTTGAGGGAATCCAAGTTGTTGCAAATTCATTGAACTAGAAAA
Source organism: Hippophae tibetana (assembly GCA_037013495.1). Classification (NCBI taxonomy): domain Eukaryota; kingdom Viridiplantae; phylum Streptophyta; class Magnoliopsida; order Rosales; family Elaeagnaceae; genus Hippophae; species Hippophae tibetana. The sequence continues at coordinate 14,919,059 of CM072808.1, read as the reverse complement.
CCAAGTGAGATTGTTTAAGAAACTTTGATGAAACTAGAAGACCAAGAATAACTTGAATATTTTTGAATCTTCCATTCTATACTTGAACTTTTCTGGTGTGACTCCTATGCCTACCCAATTTATGGCTAAGGGGAGAAGCTCTTGTACCCAAGGAGATATATACTATTGATTAGAAGAACTGGTATAGGGTTAGCAATACCGATTTTGTAGATACTTTGGTTTTATATTTATAAAACTCTCGTAAGTGCACGAATCATTTTATAGAAAATGAAAAGAATACTCCAAGGTCAATCTAAGGAAGGAATATATGTGGTTTTTAATTTATTATTCAAACTTTTAAAATTGAAATTAAATCCTAAACATGTTGTCACGATATTTTCATGTGTTTCTTAATCTAATAACATGAAAATAAATATAGATATGAATTCAATAAACAATAATACAAATTTTTATCATTCTTAATAGTTGAGTATTTATGGATAGAATAATTAAGTTAATTATGCTTGCTCATATTATTTAGGTTATTAAAGATATAAATTGATTTTTATTGATTTTTTTCTTTTTGGTATGAAAGTGTCATTATGTAGGACCTAAATTCTTTTATCTAATATTAATTAATTAATATCTTTAAGTGGGACCTATTAATTAATTAAGAATTAAATTTTAGCTTTATTTATAATAAAATTACAAACCATCTAATCAAAGCTTTAGGCTGAGTCAACTAATTAAACTTTATTCAAGGTGTCCAAATTAAACCTAAAAATTTATTTATTTAAGTATTAACTTTCAAGTTTTAAAAGCATTTTTATAAATATATTGTCAATACATTTTTGAATAATAATTCTTATAAAAAAATTTAAAATAGAGCTTCAATCTAACTACCAGACGATTGTACAATTAAATAAAATGACACTACTCTAAATCAGACTAGATAATTAAACCTTAAAATCTAATTTTTATATTTAAGTTTGTAATGAAAAATAATATATTTCTTTTTAACATCCTTAATATAAAATCTTGAATAAAAACAAAATTAATTTATTTTATAGAAATAGTTTACCTATTTAATATTTAGCAAGTATAACAATGTTATTATTATATCATATTTACAAATAGTCACCCATGTCAAACTTAATCAAAACAAATTAAATATAACATATAAGACTAAAACATAAAATAACTTTAAACAATTAATTTTAAAATTATACCTCAAAAGAATCATTACAAAACCTTGATGCTAATTTTTTTTTTTCGGAAAAACCTCTAAATGGATTTTCATTTCCGTTTATTGAATCAAAAACTAGAAATTTACAAAATCATAACTAGTTCTTCGCAAAAAGAGAACTTTAAAACTAAAAAAAATGAAGAAAGATTTCTAGAGAGAGAAAGATATAGAGAGAAGTGGGATTTTTAGGGATGTTTTTTACAATTAGGGAGAGGGTTCTTTTATAGATGAGGAAAAAGTTAAAATAAATGAGAAAATATTTCAAAAATTGGTCTTGCACGCGTTTGGACAAAAATGGCATGCGTGTGGGGGCGTTGGTGCGGCATGGTGTGGCATGGGCACGTGCACGATTTTACTGCAAGACAAGCACTGACGCAACATGGGTGCATGCAAGTTTTGGGCGGTTTTTTCCTCTTCTCCATGTTTTTGAATTTTTCTCATTTGTTTTCAACTGTGATTCTGAATAGACAAATTTATATAAAATATATGATAAATTCAAACAAATATAAATCTATTTAATCAATTAAAATACATTAAATCATGGTAATTTTAGAGATTTTTAAGCACTCATCACAACCCCCAACCAGCTTCTTGCTAGTCCCTTAGTAAGAGAAGCGATAAAAACCTAAAATTAAAATATCATAAATCACTTTCGTGGATTGACACGATTGAATTTATCATATGGAACAAGCCTTTAAACCCCTAGGTTATCCTTGTGGATAATTTTTAGTCTCATGAGAGTTTTCATTAATGATATCCACAAACATTAAACTAAATAAAAAAATCTTTAAAATAAAAAAAATAAAAACAAGTAGAACAAGTAAAATAAAACACAAAATTTTGTGTGCTTAAAATGTCATTTAAGTTTTATAATTAAAACCTTTAATCATATATTATTCTAATTTCTTAAACATTCATGATTTACTACAATAATTATTCAAAAATCGCTTTCATATTTTAATAAAAAATGTTTCGTTTTCACTTCACCCAATTTTAGTGTTAGGAATCTGAATTTGCTTCAACTCTAATCCTCATAAGTCAATACTATCAATTCACTAAATCTTATAGGTTCAAGCACTAATACTAAGGCATATGCGAATAGAATTTATGTTTAGAAATAAATTAATAAGTCCTCATACTTATAAAAGAAGAAATGCTCAAAATAGTGCATAACTTCGATCAACTTTGATCTCATGAAAGGAATCAAATATATAAATTATAAAGATATCATATATATTATATGCATGCATCAATCAAACTCATTAAGAAAAAATTTCAAGATATATTCCCTTTAGAAGTGTAGGAAAAATAAATGCAATGACTTCTAGGAGAATTATTTCCTATATACTGATTTTATCCAAAATAATCATTGATTTGAAAAGTTAACTAAAGAGTTGTATAATAAAATAAAAGAAATCTAGGATTGCAATTTTTCACCAAATTAATCAACTCAATTCATATTATTTTCTCTTAATTTATATTTTTAAAGTACATTTAATTTGTCAACCGAAAACTTATAATTTTATCCATACATCTCTTCTGAGCTCCGTATAGACACACCTCGCTAAATTAATTCACTATATTCCTATGAGAATTAAATTCATCAAGATTCATTACGTTCAAAGTTTTCCAATAATTGCACACACAATAAAGAAAGTTTCTTTCCTTTCATCATACATGTTACCCTAAACACGAGCAATATACACAAAAATGTTTCTTCCAAGTTTATTTAAGTGTCACAGATCATTTGATAAAATTCGTAAATAATCAAAAACATTAAGCACAAATAGAATAAACAAATCGAACGTCTTATAAATCGTTCAAAAATAATTAAAATCAAAGCTTCATAAATTTAGATAAAATGCAACCCTAGAAAAATTAAATTACTTCATAAATTTAAATTTAAATCATTTCGGATCGTAAATATTTGGCACACGTAGAACACAACAAAAGCCAAAAATGGTTTCGGCGTGTTCCACAGTCCAGCCCCGAACATTACTAAAAATCTCAAACTCTAAACTCCCAAAAAAAACTTCTTACTCTATCATAATATCCCCTATTTATAACATCAAATTTCTTAAAAAAAATACATTTTTTATACACGCGGGGGAAAAATATTTATGACGAAAATAATTAAATAATACGCGTGGGGGACAAAAATTATCGAAAACGCAAAACTGGGAACGTGCACGTCGCTGTTTCTTTTTCAATTCACGCTGCCACGTGTCGCAATATGATTCGTTGAAATCTAAAGTAGGACACGTGGTAGCATATCACTGGATATCAAGGATGGGTGCACGTGGAAATTTCGCACGGGATTAGAGGCGCGACAACATGGGGGACAGCGGCTGGAACACGTGCGTGATCTTGCATTTTTGCGCTCACCGAACCTTGCCACCTATCACAATATGATTGGATGAAAGATAAAGTGGGACACGTGGCAGCTTTTGATTCGTTGTATAACCGGGCGCATATGAATCAGTTGCATGAGATCATGCCTTGGTTGAAATGTGAGACACGTGGGTCCCACCCTACACGTAAGTACTTTGGTTTTATATTTGTAAAACTCTCGCAAGTGTATGAATCATTTTATAAAAAATGACAAGTATATTTCCAAGGTTGATCTAAGGAAGAAATATTTGTGGTTTTTAATTTATTATTCAAACTCATAAAAACGAAATTAAATCATAAACCTCCTATCGCGATATTTTGATTTTTGTTTCCTAATTTAATAACATAAAAAATAAACATATATATATGGATTCAATAAATAATAATGCAAATTTTTATTATTCATAACAGTACAAATAATGTTTGTTTAAGCATAAAGAATGACCTGTTGTGTGGCCTTTGTAAAGCTTGAGCCTTAAGACGTCATCCTGAGCCTTAATATGTCAGCCTCAGCCTTGTGACGTTGTGACGTGTACACCCTATGTAACCAATATTTGTATGTGTAAAACTCTATATATACATGAACTCCCTAAGAGATCCACACATTTCGTCAATTGCTCTAACTTCTCTCTAGTTTGTCTCTCTATAAATCAAACCAATCCCAACATTTTGGTATCCACCGTAGAGCTAAGATTCTTAGGTAGAGCTTTAGCTTATAACCCCATATTTTCTAGGATTCACCCCAAATTTTGATAGAGACTTAAAAGACCAAACACTTATTCCACTTACTAGTTACCCCCAGAATCATGATCAGTTGTTCCTTATCACCATGGTAGTGACACGTGTTGAAGGTTGACTAAAACTAGGAAGCAAGGAAGCAACGATAGCATTAGACAACACCTCACCAACCTATGGCAAGGCCAGAATGGAAACTATCTCTCATAGAGAGCTGGCTTGTCACTGCGTTTCCAATCAGGTGGGGAAACCTCCAATGATTGAGTTGCCAACCCTATTGGTAGAAACAGACCAGAACGCATCATGTTTAAGCTTTTCCAGGGTAAATAGGGAGTTGAAGAGGACCTTTTTTTCTAATTCGATGAGACCTAGTAACGAGTAGTGGTTGCAGTAGAGAAAAAGCTAGGAGGTGCGATTTTAGGCATTGGAAGAAGCTAACAAAAAGAAAGACCAAGCCTTGAAACTAGCCAATGAAAGACATGAAAAGGAAAAGCCCTTTATGATGTGGATAAGGACTACGAGCAACTGTATGTCTCCTCTTTTCTAATGAAATAGAGCATGACGAGCCACCATCTAAGTTCATTGCTCCCAAATGCCTAGACCATGAAAGGACCAAATATCCAATAACTTACGTGCAACACTTCAAGATGACTATCGACCCTATTAGCCTCACTCAGGGCAAGAGAGACGTCATGATGTGTAAGTTGTTTTCTACCACCCTATAAAATGGTGCTCATAAGTGGTTCAATAACCTAGCACCCCCTACCATAACATCCTTCTCAAAATTTGCCAGGTTATTTATCACCAATTATGCCTACAATAAGCTATTGAGGAAGAAGTCATACCACCTTTTCTCAATCACCCAAGGTAGTGGTAAGTCTACTGAAGAATATATGAGAAGGTTTAGAGAATAAAGACTAGAGATATTAGACTATCTAAGCTCTATTGCAATAGAGACCTTTAGGAGAGGCCTACTAAGTGATTCTGATTTGTTTTGTAGAACTAACCAAGATGGTCCCACAAAATTTGGAGGAAGCCTATGAAGAGGCGAGAAAATTTGTAAATCTAGAAAGAGAGCTAGGTCTAGTTAAGAGTAGTATTGATTAGCTATGGAGGTTGCACTAGAAAAAGAGAAAAGAAAGATGAGCCTAGATAGGGCTAATCAAGACAATATGATAAAAAAATAAGTGATTCATAGCAAATCATAGAAGGAGTAGCCAATGGTCTAGGAACAAGGTGCCTAGCTTGAGGGAGGTCACTATCTCATTTTAGGGGTCCACCCCTAAGAGTAAGTCTTGCTCAGGTAGTGTTAAGAATGGAGGAGGAGCTAAATGTTGAATGGCCCCAAAAAATAAGTGCTTCTCTTAGGGACACATCTAAATGGTGTGCCTTTCACAAGGATCTAGGCTATAAGATGAAAGATTGCTGGCATTTAACAAAAGAAATAGAGAATCTATTGGTCATGGGATATTTAAAAGACCTCGTAGGAAGCAACAATAGAAGAGGGGTGAGACAGCCCGAATGCAAAACTTCAAAGCTACCTGCTCTGTCAGGTAGTGGGAGAGAACCCTACAATGAGACCAATATAAGGACTATCCATACCATACATGGAAGGCTCAGGCTCAATAGGATCTCCAATAACTCGCATAAAAGGTATACCAAAGAGTTATATAGTTCCCTACATGTTTACAATCTGGAAAAAAAGAGGCCTTCAGTTAAAATCACCTTCATTGAGATGGACGAGGCCTCGTCTCCCCACAAAACCCCTTAGTAATCACTTTAAGAATAGGATCCTACGATATTTATCAGATCATGATTAACCCTGGGAGCTCTGTCGACCTTCTTTTTCTATCAACAATAAAGGTCTAGGCATAAAAAATGTGATATTGCAAGAAGAGAGCTACCTCTAGTGAAATTCAACAGTAGTACCACTTATGCAATTGGATCCGTGGTGCTACCTGTCATGTCTAAGGGATCTATAGTGATAACCAATTTCATGGTAATTGATGTCCCAACTCATTACAACATCATCCTGGGCAGGCTAGGGATACAAAAGATGAAGGAAGTTTTGTCCACCTTTCATCAAGTCATCAAATTTTTGGCTAAGGAGGGCATAAGTGAGATAAGGGGAGACCAAGAAAAGGCCAGAAGTTGTTATAACACCACTATGAAAGAGGCCACTCCTAAGTAGCAACCATAATATGGGCCTCTTTACAAAAAGGGTATGAAGGTAGATGTCTTGTATAGTCTGTCAATTCAAATGAGATGTGAAATCTACCAATTGGAGATAAGAAGGACCTTGCACTTATGATGCGCCTTATTTTACCATCTTTGTGCACCATCCATGTATATATATATATATATATATATATATATATATATATATATATATATATATATATATATATATATATATATATTAGAGGATTTCTTACAAGTAATCGCTCTCCCTTAATATTTCATGCTCGTCCTGAGAAAAGGTAGAACACTCTCCTTCAAAGAGTTAATCACATCAAGTTTAGAAAAGGTAGAGCGCTCTCTCTCAAAGAGAGTTCATCACCTTGTCCTTAATAAAGGTAGAACACTATCCCTTAGAGAGCTGATCACCTCAAGCTCAGAAAAGGTAGATCACTCTCCCTAAAAAAGAGTTGATCACTTCAAGCTCAAACTAGGTAGAGCACTCTCCCTAAAAAAGAGTTGATCACATCGTCCTCAATAAAGGTAGAACACTCTCCCTCATAGAGTTGATAACCTGAAGCTCAAAAAAGGTAGAGTGTTATCCCTTAAAGAGAGTTAATCACCTAGAGCTCATACCAGATAGAGCACTCTTTCTCAAAGAGAGTTCATCACCTCGTCCTCAGAAAAGGTAGAGTGCTCTCTCTCAAATAGAGTTGATCACCTCGAGCTCAAACCAGGTAGAGCTCTCTCCCCCAAAGAGAGTTGATCACATCATCCTCATAAAAGGTAGAGTGCTGTCTCTCAAAGAGGGTTGATCACCTCAAGCTCAGAAAAGGTAAAGTACTCTCCCTCAAAGAGACTTGATCACCTCGAGCTCCGACTAGGTAAAGTGCTTTCCTTCATAGAGTTTATCACCTAGAGCTCAGAAAAGATAGGGCGTTCTCCCTCAAAGAGAGTTGATTACCTTGTCCTCAGAAAAGGTAGATCGCTCTCTCTCAAAAAGAGTTTATCACCTCGAGCTCAGACCAAGTAGAGCTCTCTCCCTCAAAGAGAGTTGATCACCACATCTCTAGAAAAGGTAGAACGCTTTCCCTCAAAGAGTTGATCACCTCAAACTCAAAAAAATGTAGAGCTCCAGACCATGTGGACCATTGTGTCCAGCAACTCTCATATATAGATGTTGATAAAGAGCTCGACATCATACGTAAAAATCCTTGATACGTCAACCCAAGCCTTAAGACGTCAACCCGAGCCATGGGTTAGTTAACCTCAAGCTTTAAATGTATTTTGTTTTACTCTTATACCCCTTTGACACGCTATAATGTGTACGCCTTATGTAATCGACATATGTACATGTAAAACTATATATATATGGATTCTCTAAACGATTCACATATTCCGTCAATTGTTCTGACTTATCTCTAGTTTTTCTCTCTACAAATCGGACCAATCCCAATAATGTTTTAATTTAAAATAATAAAAAACATTTTTATTAAAAGAATAATAATATATTAATTAAATATATTTGATTTTTTTTATCGTATAGTGTCATATTAACAAAACGAAATATATATAACATATTATTTTTATCATATCTTTCTTATTGAGTTATTTGAACTTCGAAGTTTAAATACTTGATATATCGTTAACAATATATTAATTCAAATTTTCACCTTCAAATGTTAACATTTAGAGAAAATTATCACGCAATTCTTTCGGATTAATTAACAAAATGTGTTTTCTAGTTACTCATTGTTTAAAAGAATTATTATTTTAATAAATTTTATTTTTTAATATTATTCTTTCCTATTAATTAATTAAAATACTATTAAAATTTAATAATTTAACCATAATAAAATGATAATTAATATAAATTTTTTAACATAATATTTGGTTATTATCACTATTCTTATTTTAATATTTTACTAATTTTTATTTTTTAAAAATAAAAATTATATATTTAAATAATTTTATGTTAAAATATTATTATTTTTTATTTTTCTTAAATAATTTCATACTAAATTTGCATAGTGACTTATATTTTATCATATTTTAATCACGAAAATAATATTTTTATTTAATTTATTTTTTTTAAATTAAAAAATTTAGAAAAAAACATATTTTAAAATTTTGATATATATATATAATCTGTGTGGCTTCTATGAACTCTCTCTGTGTTATTTAATAAAACATCTGAGTGATTATTATTGACTTTCCTCAAGGATTTCTCAATAACATGCTCTTCCTATGTTTGAAATGGATCCAATCAAATAATTAAAAAACAAATTGAGTGATTATGAATGACCTTCCTCGAGGATTCTCAAATATCATACTCTTCCCCTACGTTTGAAATTGATCCAATCACTTTTGCCATGTGCAAAACTCACATTTCGAAGAGAAAAATAAGTTAAAAATATTAAAATTGAATTTTTTTTTTGAATTTAAGAGTTACAATAAAATTTAAACCCTACAAATAATTTCAATTGAAATAACAATATAGTAAATATTATAACAAATTATTTCTGGAAATCGCCTCCATTATTCTTCTTCAAACATCACAAGCACCACTAGATCATCAAAATAAATCTTGTTACAACACAAGAGCAGCTCCTAACCGAACTAATTAATGTTAGAGCCGACTAAACAAAATCAAACCAACATGTAAATCAAATTTAAAAATAAATGAAAATAATAAAAAATAATGCATAAAAATGTTAACAATAAAAATAATACATTAATAACTTTAAATATATTTTAATTAAATAACTTTAAATATTAAAATCAGTTGACAATGCAATTGTGCTATATCCATTGAGTTAATAATTCGAAACTAGGTACATTTTCTGATGTTAAACAGCTCAATTTATTCTTTAATTAGCTCATAATTGATACTCTCATCATATAATTGATGTTCTAAATGGGCTTTTGATGTTATCTCTTCGTGTCTTTGGGTGAAGTTTTTATTTGAAAAAAATAAAATTAAAGTGAGTCAAAATTAAAGTAGTTTAATTGGATGGTTTTTAACGTGAAAAATATATTAGATTTTTTTTTTCTTTTTAAATATTGAAAAATATATGAGTTAGATTTAAAAAGAATTATTTTTATATTTACAAATTATAATAGTATTATTTTTAAAAAAAATTCAAATTTTCATAAAAAAATTCATAATTAATTAAAATAATATTTAATCCTATTTTCATAAATCAGAACCAAAAGATGGAGAAGAAAATTAATAGTCTAATATCGTCCAACTATCAAGAATAATAGCCACCCTCATTTGATCATAAATACATAAACTTATTTCGATAAAATTCATTCCTTTTAAAAAAAATCAATATTTCACTAATTTAAATAAAAAATACAAAAATAATTAAATTAATAAAATAAAAATATACCAAATTATCATAAGAGTTAATAAAAATTATCGGTAGGAGCTTTCTTCTTTGGTTATTTCAATTCTTTAAATATGTATAACTCTTTTCATTTACAAGATAACAAATCTTCAATTTGATCATTCATGTGTTGAGATATTTATTCTTTATAATGCATAAATATATAAACAAAAAGATATAGATCTAAATCTAGAAACAAAACAAACCGAAATATAACAAAAACATACCTAAATCATCACTATATCAAAATTTAGGTGAATGAAAAATTCACTAGACCTAAATCTTGATATAATGTACATATTATAAAATGTTTTTATTGAAATAAACTAAATGAAATTAAAGATATACGAGATTGAGAACTCTTATAATTCCATTAATTTACCCTGCTCTCTTTTCCCCTTTCTCTAACACACACCACAACAACTTCTTTCTTTCTTTCCTCCTCTTCATTTTTCCCCTGAATTACTCCCTTTGTCAAGAATATAATTAAGAAAGAATAATTAATGAGAACATTCTCCGAATCAATTTTTTTAAACAAACTTGAAAAAATATTTAAAATAATATTTCAAAAATTTATAACAATATAAGACCCATATTTTAAAGTAGGAATGATATAAATTAGTATTGTGTTAAGAAATATTATGTTTAGAATAATAATATTGCTATAATAAATTTTATTATTATTGTAATAAAAATATATAAAGTATCTATTTTATCTTTATTATTAATTACATATTAATGTTATTATTTAAAAAAATAGTTATTAATGAAATATTTTTACAGTAATAATAATTTATATTATTGTAATATCACAAATTTATTATTATTATTATAAATTTTAAAGATATTAATTTAATAATTTTAAAAAATGATTTAAAATTTTAATTATATTATCCTGTTGGAAAATGAGAACTTTCTACGTTATTTAAAGTTTTCAACCCCACTTGACCCTTCTCCGAAGTTGAAGAGGTAAAATAGTGTGTACCATATTTTTATAAGCGTACACTTGAATATCTTTAATGATATATATCGTGGTGACCGTATTTTTTAAAAATAAAAATAAAAAATAAAAAATTTATAATTTATGATAATAAAAATAACACACATTAAATATATTTTAATTTTTATAATTTGATATAAAAAGTATCCAATTAGATAGTTTTACACTGAAATAATATGATAAACTTTTTTTAATAATAAAAATATAAGAATTAAATATAAACGATATTATCTTAATAATTATAACTTTTGAAAATACTATTTTCCTTATTCTTTTAATTCTTTTTTGTTATTCAAAATAACGCTTTATTTTATTTTTCATTTTTATAATAATTTAGATTTTTATTTTAAAAAAATGATAAATAATTAAATTTATATTTTTTTTATATTGATATTAATATATCAATTTTATAGATAAACATGACTATAAAATTAATAAAATAATTTAGTTATTTATTCTTTTATTATAATTTGATATAATAAATGAGGTAAAATGTTAAAAAAATAACAAATTATTATGAGTATTATAAATAAACTTAAGATTATTGTCTTTAATTTTGATATTTAAATATTTGATTTCCTGTTTTAATCTTGTTTTCAGTCTCAAGCTTAATTCTATAAACTTTATATTTAAATCTCTCTAAATTTATATTATGTTATTGAATATAATATTTAATAGAATCTATTATATTCAAAAAAAATTATTATTTTTGATTATGTATTAATTCTTTTTTTAAAATTTGTATGAATTTTCTTGATTGTTAAGTATATAACTCAATAATCAGATAATTTATCGTTAATTAATTTAATTTATTGTGTAAGTAATCTTTTGATGAATTTAAATAATTAATAATAAATTGTAATGAGAATTCATAATTAATGTAATTAAATTAAGCATGTATGTATAACTTTGATCTAATTTGCTTTTTGAAATTGAATGTATTTGATAGATTAAATTTAGAAAAATTATTCTAAATTACCTATTCGAAATAATTTAAAAAAAGAGTTTGTTTTAACTCAACAAATACGTAAAAAGAGGTGCAAACTTTTTCTCTGTTGAATATTTCTAAATTAATATAATCAAAAAAATATGATATTATTATATATTTTTGTTGATTTGTTACATGCTAGTGGTAGAAAATAAAACTATAATCGTTCTTTTATTTAAATCTTTAACATAATTTTTATATTTTATTTTATCTTTATTGATATTTGTGGACAAATTTAATTTTTAGTATACAAAATCAAAAGACACGTTTTAATAAATAAAAGTTAGTTTTTAAAATCATCACTCTTATTTATTACTTATTAAATTAAGATATTTCAAAAAAAATTAATTTAAGATTTAGATTATTGTATAGTAGTAAGATGTCTCATCATTAATTATAAATTTTATTTTTTCGGATATTAAAAGCATGTTTAATTATAAATTTTATTGATGAACATTATTATTTTAATAACACTTTTAAATAATGAGCTATATGAAATATATTATAAATATAACTGTGTGTGTTGTGCTCGTCCAAATTGATTTTACATCCTTGAAAAAAAAAAAAAATTTCAACCCCACTTTACAATTTAGTTCTTAGACAGTAAAGAAAAGTCTTTCTTTGTTTATTCAATAATTTGTTTTCGATTCAACCCCAAATCTCCAATGTTTCATACGGCATGAAACCACAAGTGTCTCCTTTGTTGAAGTTTAGCTAGATGCCTTGCATTAAAATAAATAAACAACTGATTATATCTTTAATAATTTAAAATTCATGGATTGGTTGTCGATAAAGTTAAAATGTAATTTAAACAATTATATAAAAAAAGAAAAATTTAAAAAATAAATTTAAAATTTATAATAATAAAAATAAAAATAAAACGTTAATCATAATTTAATCCAACTATATTAAATATTAATATTTAACAGATAAAATGGTAAAATTTATATAAATATTTTTATTTTAATAATTATAAGTTTTAATAATATTATTAAAAAAACATAACATATTTTTTTTTTATCTCTGAATAATCTTAACCAATAATCCTTAATAAAACAATAGCATCTCTAAATAATCCAAGTTAAAAAAAAAAAAAACCCCACAAACCCTATAAACCTCAAACTACTCATTCGCATTTCACGCATACTAGACACAATCAGAGTGAACAAAGAGAATCCAACAAATAGCAAAAGAAACAACAAATGTCCCGCAATTCCTCTCCCTTCCCTTCTTGCTTCAAACCCTCCAATCAAAACGACCCTCTACCGCCGGCGCCATCATTGGCGGCTCAAATCTCCGGCAATCCTAATCTCAGCACATGTCTCTACCACACCGACCTTGCTCTCTTCTCTCTCACTTGGTCTCGCTCTTTTCTTGGTCGCTCTCTCCATCTTCATCTTCTCTACCATGCGTTTGACACTCCACCTCCCCTTTCTTCTCCTTCTTTTCACCTCCACATCAAACCGTTTATTTTCTGGAAGAAACATGGATCTAAGAAGCTATCACCCAACATTTTAATCTTTTGGGACCTGTCAAAAGCTAAGTTCGGATCTGGGTCCGAACCCCAATCTGGGTTCTATATCGCCGTTGTTGTTGACAAAGTAATGACCCTTCTTGTTGGTGACTTGACTAAAGCAGCATATGCCAAGACTAAAGCCTTAGAAACTCAAAGTACCCAAGTTCTTATGTTGAAAAGAGAACACGTTTTTGCCCATAAAGTTTATTCTACAAGAGCTAAATTTGGTGGCAAAGTTAGGGAGATCCAGATAGACTGTGGGTACAATCATTTCACTAGGTTGAATTTCAGTGTTGATAACAAAAGTGTTTTGCAGATTAAGCGATTGAAGTGGAAATTTAGAGGAAATGAGAGGATTGAAATTGATGGAGTTCCAGTACAGATCTCATGGGACGTTTATAATTGGCTATTTGAGAATGAAAACGACGATGGTCACGCAGTTTTTATGTTCAGATTCGTAGAAGAAGATGATAAGAATCAAGTGATTAGTAACTGGAATGATAAAAATGGGATGGGTTTGTGGGCAAATCAGCAGAATTGGAATTTGGGGATGAATGGGATTGAATGGAGGAAGATGCAGGAGAAGATGAGCTTGTCTTCGTCTGTTTCGATGTCGTCGGTGGGATCTTCTGCCGGCAGTTCGTCGGTGATGGAGTGGGCTAATGTTGAAGAAAGCGAGCTGTGTAATGGTCCATCTGGTTTTACTTTGCAAGTTTATGCTTGGAGAAGATGAAGGTTCTCTTCCTAATTTTGTAATATGAAATAGTTTTTTATTTCCTACTAACCGATTTGTTGTTGAACATAACTGAATAAATCAATTTGCGAGAAGCAAATTGGATCACACATACACTTAGATAGAGATCTAACCAGTTAATTGTATTGTGATTTCTTTTTAGCTATAGCTTAAGCTTCGTGTTGTTTGTTTTAATTCAAGTTTGTTAGTTGTCAAACATATTAAAATGAAGCACAATTGCATCATTTATTGTTTTAGCTGGTTTCTCATTTTAATTTCATTGCAATGTATTTTTTTAAAAAAAATGAAAGGTATAGAAAGTAAATAATGTAATTTGTGTAAAGTATATTAAAAAATGAATAATTGGGGAGAAATGCCCATTAAAGAAAACCATGGGAACTTGATTAAAAACTGCAACGCAAGAGGTGGGAAATTGACCAAAAAATCAAATGAGTGTTGGCCAAGGAATTAAGGAAGAATATTTTTATATATTATAGTTACAATCATAACTTATAGATACAGATATATTTATAATAATATTACATTATATTATTTATTTATAAACTTCTATTAGATAAATTATCATAAAGGTAAGTTCCACATTCTTAATTTTGCATATAGGATTTTCGACTCTCTAATGCGTGTGTTTTAGATTTTTGACTCTTTGGGAAACGTTAAATAAAACGAAAGAACCCGTGAATTGTTTGCTTTTTTGACTTTTCGTAAAACTAGCCCTACCCTTATAGTCTACTGTAGCATGTGATTCAACTTTAGTTTTTTTTTTCAATAAAATTTTTATTGTATACGAAGCAAAATTATAAATCAAGACAACGGCAAATATATCATATATTTAAATATAAGCTATATATTGCAATTCAATTAATGTTTAACTGTAGTAATCGAAATAAAGATCCTTTTGTACCATTTGAAATTGAACTCCAATTTCAATAATTGATATAATAAGTAAGAAATCCATCATCCTAAAACCTATGAACGTATAATCAACAAAGAAAAACGACCCTAATGAACATAGTCCTAAGAGCAAAACAATCATCAAACATCCAATATTTAAGGCATCCTACAAGCTTTTACTCCAATTTATTTCAAATCCATTTAGAGTTGGTGGTCCTTTCCAAATAAAACAACCAATTTTCCAGCCAAAATATTTTTAAAAAAAGTCCAGTCGTATTTGCTTGACTCAATGATTTTCTCTTGAAGGACATAACCTTCAAAGACAATTCCCATGAGGGAGCACCATGGCTCCAAGATCTAAACGGCTTAGGAAACAAAATCAAAAACGGAGGACTCGCTCCAGAGGAAAGCCAATATCAGTACTACCAAGAGAGGAAGTGAAAACTTACACACGAATAGCTGGACCAAAAGAAACCTTACTTGTGTAGGGAGATGATTGAGATGTAGAGAGCAAAACGGGTTCTTGATCCTTGGCGATGTAAATGGGGAAATTATTAAACGAAAAGTAAACATAAACAAGAAAATAAGAAAAAGAAAACAAGGGATGGAGCTTTGGAGCTTGGAAGAGTTAGAGGCATTAAAGAGGCAGTAGAGAGGCAGATGGGCGATGGAGAAGAATAGAAGAAAAGGCTAGGGAAACCCTAGCTAACATTTTCCTTGAAAGTTCCTCTTGCGGGCTCTTCTTGTGATTTAAATTGAACTACTACAATCTTGATTAGTTTTTAAATAAAACTATTGGTCTTGTTTGGAAAAAAAAAATTATCTCAAATTTAAGAGAAATCTTTAAAGACATATGTTGTTGTTGTTTTCTTCGTAGTTATGGAGGAAAACTTGTGGTAGTAAAGAAAATGATTAAGAATTGTTGCAACCGGTGTTTTGATATTAGTGTTTACTGTTTTAAAAATATCAATTTTTTATAATTCTAAGTGTAATATCTATAAAATTATAAATAAATTACTTAAAAAATGAGGTTGTATTTCTCTTGAATTTTAAATTTTAGATCTTTATTATGCAATAATTCACTACAAATTTGATAATTTAAACAAATTTCTACTCCAATGACAGAAATTAACATCTTTTTTCATTAAATAAAAAATAAAACACATACTTTTGATTATGTTAGCTCTTTATTATTAATTATTATTACTATAATTATTAAAGTGAGGATTATAGTAACTGAGAAACTACAATATTTTTTTGGTGTTTATATGATATGGTGTAGTTAATATCCTAAATCCACGGCTGTGTGCAACCCATTGAGGGAGGGTGTCACGTATTGCCCCCAACGATCAAGTCAGAGGAGGCACATAGTTTACAAGACTAGGGTGAGAGAGTAGAGTTCATGCCACTGTAGAACGTATACCTGATGTTTTATTATGCATGTATATATAGCAAATACTATACAGAATCTAATCTATTCTTACTGAAATTAACACGAAGCATTAAACCAGTTTGTGAAGAGTATAGAGAGATAAGAAGAAAGAATGATTTAATGTTGTATTGATGTGTTTTAGAATGTACATAGAAAACCCTATTTATAGGGTTGTAACAAGTGTAGTACAAATGTAATACAAATGTAGTACAAATGTAATACAAGTGAAATAGTAAGTGTAGTACAAGTGAAATAGTAGAAGTGTAGTACAAGTGAAATAGTAGAAGTGTAGTACAAGTGAAATAATACAAGTGTAGTAGAGTGAAATAATACAAGTGTAGTACAAGTAAAGTATAAGTGAATTACAATATCAAATATAACTTAACATCCCCCCTTAAACTCAAGGAGGAAGAGAAACAATCAACTTGAGTTTGGAAACTAATTCTTGAAATCTACCTAGTAGATGAGATTTGGTGAAGATGTCAGTTGTTTGATCTATGTAGGATATTGATTTAAGACAAACAGTGTCTTGAAAAACATGTTGACGAACAAAATAACAATCAATCTCGATATGTTTTGTTCTTTCATGAAATACATTATTGTGAGCAATCTGAATAGCACTCTGATTGTCACAATATAGGATAGTTGTAGTTGATTGGAGAACACTCATATCAGCAAGTAACCAATGGAGCCAAAGAAGTTCTTGAGTGGTGTCAACAAGAGTACGATATTCAACTTCAGTGTTGGATCGAGAAGTGAGAGATTATTTCTTGCTTTGCCAAGATATGAGAGAGTTTCCAAGAAAGAAACAATATCCAGTGGTAGAGCGATGATCAGTTGGGTCACCTG
The DNA here is from genome assembly GCA_037013495.1 of Hippophae tibetana. Taxonomy (NCBI): domain Eukaryota; kingdom Viridiplantae; phylum Streptophyta; class Magnoliopsida; order Rosales; family Elaeagnaceae; genus Hippophae; species Hippophae tibetana. The sequence continues at coordinate 14,901,708 of CM072808.1, read as the reverse complement.
CCCAATCAGCATCAGAATAGGCAGAAAGTAGAAGATTAGACTTGTTGGAGAAGTGGAGACCGTGAAACATGGTGCCTTTGATGTAGCGGAGAATGCAAAGAACCACAGTATAATGGGTAGACCGTGGAGTAGACATGAATTGACTAACCAGATGAACAACATAGGCAATGTCAGGACGAGTGACTATGAGATAAACAAGACTGCCTACTAGTTGTCTGTATATGGCATCTGAGAGAATAGTACCATCTAATGGAGTAAGTTTGACATTAGTTTCTAGAGGTGTTGATGCAATTTTGCAATCAGTAAGGCCAACCCGATTAATAATATCGGAAGAGTACTTTTCTTGAGAGAGATAATATCCTTGAAAATCAGATGATATTTCTAGGCCCAAGAAGTAGTGGAGATGACCAAGGTCTTTCATTTCAAATTGATGGCTCAGAAACTGCTTGAGATCAATAATTCCATTAGAGTTATTCCCTGTTATGATCATATCATCTACATAAAGGAGTAGAAGTGTTACACTAGTGGGAGTCTTCCGAATAAAGAGACCGGAGTCATAAGAACTGGAAGTGAAGCCAAAGTCAGTAAGTGTAGAGCTGAATTTAGAAAACCAAGCTCGAGGAGCTTGTTTGAGGCCATAGAGAGCATGGCGAAGTCTGCATACTTGATGAGGTGAATGAGTCAATCCAGGAGGAGGTTTCATATAAACTTCCTCAGTTATGTCTCCATTGAGAAAATCATTTTTGACATCCATTTGAAACATGTTCCAATTACGGGCAGCAACAACATCAATGATACTTCGAACAGAGGTGAGGCGAGCTACAGGTGCAAAAGTTTCTTCATAGTCGATTCCATATTCTTGTGTAAAACCCTTTGCAACTAGCCGAGTTCTATATCGTTCCACAGACCCATCTGAATGAGTTTTGATTTTGAAAATCCACTTACAACCAATCAAAGATTTATTAGATGGAAGATCAATAAGATCCCATGTATGTGCTTTTGTTAATGCCTGTAATTCATCTGTCATAGCTTGCTGCCAATGAGGGTTAGAACTAGCTTTTCTATAGTTTTGGGGTTCATGATGATACATAATAGTAGAGAAACATTGGTAATCATGAAGATGAAAAGGAAGACTACTTACACGAGCAGAACGACGAAGTGATGACTCTGGACAATCAGGTAGGTGGTCTTCAGAAGATGTTGTTATGGTAGGATCAACAGAAGGAGCAGACACATTAGGAGAAGCCGTAGTAGACAATGGTGAGGGTAATGGAACAATGTCAGGAGGAAATAAATCAATATTTGGGTCATTAAAGAATAAGAATGAGGTAGGAGATTAAACATGAAATGGGGAAATAAAGGAAAAGATTTTATCTTCCCAAAAGATGACATGACGAGAGATGCGCAATCATTTAGAGATATGGTCCCAACAACGATAGCCTTTGTGTTATATTCCATACCCTAAGAAACAACAAAGACACGCACACGATTCTAATTTATTGTGTTCATGAGGGTGAAGAAAAACAAAACAGGCACAACCAAACACTTTGAGCAGTTCATAAGATGGAGAAGTACTATAGAGATGCTTATAAGGGGATTGATTGTAAATAATAGGCATGGGAACACGATTGATGGTATAAACATTCGTAAGAGCTGCTTCACCCCAAAAGCATTCAGGATAAGAATTAGAAATGAGGAGAGTGTGAACAGTATTAAGAATATGTATGTGTTTTCGCTCAACTCTTCCATTTTTTTGAGATGTGCCAGGACAAGAATATTGAGAAAGAGTCCCATTTTGTTGAAGAAAATTTAAAAAAATTGTTTCTTTATATTCCATAGCATTATCAGCTCTAAGTACTTTGATATTTTGAAAATATTGGGTTTTAACCATTTGGGCAAAATCATAATAAATTTTGGGTAATTCAGATCTATGTTTCATGAGAAAAATCCATGTGAATCTTGAATAATCATCAATAAAAATGAAAAAGTAAACACATCCCCCCATAGTAGGATGTGGGGATGGACCCTAAACATAAGAATGAATTAAGTCAAAAGGGGAGACATAAGTAGAATCACTTTTATTAAAACATAAAGCAGATTGTTTCCCAACTGACAAGGCAAACAATTTATATTATCAGAAATAGAAACAGATCCTAATTTACCAAAAGATGCTAAGGGACAAAGACGTCCTATAGACGTATGGCCTAGACGAGCATGTCATAGGTTGATAGGAGTAGTAGAGGCAGCAATAGAAGTATGAGGAGAATTGGGTAGATGAAGGTCGATAAGTTCAAATAATCGTCCAACCTTACGGCCTATCCCAAGGATCTGTCCTGTCTGTGGACCCTACACATGACAATCAAAAGAGGAAAAAGTAATAGTAAGACCATGTTCACATAATTGAACAACGAAAATAAGATTTAGAGTAAGGTTGGGAATATGAAAGGTGTCAGAAAGTGATATAGAAGATGTGGAAACTTGTCCTATAACATTAACATGTATATGTGAACCATTGGCAGTTTGAATTAAAGGTTTGGAGATGGAAGATTGTGTGGGAGAGAAGATGTGAGTATCATGAGTCATATGGTTACAACAAGCAGAATCAAAATACCATAAAGATTTACCTGATGTGAGAGACAAGGCAGTAGGAGGAGGATTACTAGATTGTGAGAGAACATTTTTAAGAAGACCTTCAAGTTCTTGAGTAGAGAAGGTAAATTTGTCATGATTATCCTCAGAAACAATAGCAGTGATAGATGAGTTACTATTTCTACCTGAAGCATGTTGAGAGGGATTCCATGAGGAATGCTGAGAGGGATTCCGAAAGAAATCTTTGTTAAAGTGTTCTGGACCCTTCTTGTAACAATATATACATACCCGAATGGGACATATAAGAAGCTCATGATTGGGGTTGTGATAGTAGGTGCAACCTTGATGTTTGAAGTCCTCTTTAGAACCTTCTTTAGGGCGATAAAATGGGGTGGCAAGAACAGAATCTGTATGATGAACTTTGAAAACCCCCATCCGAGTTTCTTCAGAGCGAAGCTCGGTCACAACAGTATGTAAGGATGAAAAAGGAATCCGATGGAGTAAGGAAGCCCGAACAGGTTCAAATCGATCATGGAGAGCCATGAGAAAAATAACAAGACGCTGGTGATTACGGTAAGTTGAAAACATCTCAACATCAATCTTGTTCATCCAAGTTGGTTTAGAGAGAGCGAGTTGATCCCAAATAGTATGCATTTTAGAGAGAAATTGGTTAATGGTTTGATCAGCCCTTTGGCATTTGGTATGAAGAGTTGTTAGAAGTTGATATTGGTTGGCCAAATCTATTGTAGTGAAGCGAGCCTCAAGAAATTGGAAAACTTCTTTGGTAGTGTCAACAAATAAGGAGTTGTTTTCAGTGGTTTCTTGGATGGGTATAGAGATATCGCTAGTTATGAAATGCCATAGCTTGCGTCCTTTCAAGAAACTTTTCATTGCTTGTGCCCAGGCTAGGTAGTTAGTATCATCAAGGGTGGTAGAGATTGGTTTGGGGACATCATTTCGGTCCATTTTAACGAAATAATGGAGGAAATATAAAGCAAATATATAGAAACAGTATAAAGGAGATATCCTTAAAAATGAAAAGAGGAGTTGAAAACTAGCCTGGAACCAGGTTGAGGTGAGCCGGGTTGGAGTGAGCCGGGTTGGAATGAGCCGGGTTGGAGTGAGCCAGGTTGGGGTGAATTGGGTTGAGAGTGAGCCAAGTTAGGGTGAGCCGGGTTGGATGTGATGAAGAGAGGTAAAATTTTGATAGAAATTTTAGAGTTATATGAGAGGCTCTGATACCATGTGAAGAGTATAGAGAGATAAGAAGAAAGAATGATTTAATGTTGTATTGGTGTGTTTTAGAATGTACATAGAGAATCTTATTTATAGGGTTGTAACAAGTGTAGTACAAGTATAGTACAAGTGAAATAGTAAGTATAGTATAAGTGAAATAGTAGAAGTGTAGTACAAGTGAAATAGTGGAAGTGTAGTACAAGTGAAATAATACAAGTGTAGTACAAGTGTAGTACAAGTGAATTATAATATCAAATATAACTTAACACAATCAATGATCATCGCACATCAATGCACACACTTTGCAGAAACTCCTTGTATATTCATGTATCAAGTTTACACCTTGGTATTCATACAAGATTTCCTCTACATTCGTCTTCATAATAGTGAAGATAACCTTTTTCTCCACCTCAAGAATCACCCACTCATCACTAGCTACACGATGATTATCTCCATCACTCTTGCTTTCTGAGTGCGTATCTTTCTGTTTGTGAATTAGTTACACTAATTGAGATCCCTAGGCATTATTTTTATTGTTGTTAGTTACAACATCAGACTACATAATCCTAGGTGTACAATATTAGAGTGGCTTTTGGTCCATGTACAAGTGGTGTATTATTTCTTCTTTGGTACCATATAACAAAAAAACTCTACCTTGGTGCCAAGAAGAATGCCAATTCTGCAACTCTACATCTCTCCACTTGTTCTTTATCCATTGGTCCATTGTTAGTACCCTCTTTTATGTTCACCAAGCTTTTACACAGTGAAAAATTGTGTGATGGGACTACGTTTGTGAGGATATCAGATTAAGTTTTGCTTGTGTGAATATTCTTTAGCTACACCAGCTTATCTTCTGTTACATCCTTCATGAAATGAAGTCTTTTCATGATGCCAAGGGTTCCAAGACAAGTGTACTTCCCCCTAATTATCACTGTACACTTCTATTGCTCTCTGCATTCATCCCAACTCCTCCACTAACTCACTTAACTAGAGAGCTTTCATAGCTTCAGTGGTAGCTACACATTCAGCCTCGGTTGAAAATAGTGCCACAACTCTCTGCAAATTAGTTTTCTAGCTAGCACGTCCACCAACAAACTGGAACAAATAACTAATTAAAGACCATCTCTTGTCCATGTCACATACAAAGTCTAAGTCTACAAAACCTACCACTCTTGCTTTGCTTCCTACATCAACATATTTTATTCCAATGGTGGCAGACCCTTTTAAGTATCTTAGTACCCATTTTATAACTTCCCAATGACTTTTTTCCTAGTTTGCTCATATACATACTAACCAAGCTAGCACTATGAGCCAAATCAGGTATTGTGCAAACCACTATGTACATTAAGCACCCCTCACCACTAGAATAGAGTACCTTTGTCCATATACCCCGTATCTTTCCTTATCTTTGGTGAGCAAGATCTTGACAGTTTGAAATGAGTAGCCAATGGAGCTCAAGTAGGGTTGATAATTTCATAGCAAGCTTTTTCAATAATTTCCTAATATATTGAGTCTGAGTAACCATTAGCTCTTTTGAGCTTCTATTCCTCCTAATTTCAATCCCCAATAACTCCTTGATTCTTCTCCCTTCCACCTTGCTCTTACTAGCAACTAACATGTCATCGATATACAATTGGAGGTGTACTGCATTTGTAATTCCAACATTTCTCAAGTATATACATGGGTCTTAATCACTTCTCATAAAATCAACACTAGTCATATATTCATCAAAACACCTGTACCAACACCTTAAAGATTGTTTCCATCCATACAAGCATTTTTTAAGCAGGCACATCATGTGATCCTTTCTAGGTTCTACAAAGCCCAAAGTTGGTCCATGTAAATCTGCTCTTCCAACCTACCACAAAGGAAGGTTATTTCTACATGAGTTACTCTAGCTCCATAACATGATGTACCGATATGGCCAATAATGCCCTTATTGAAGAATGCTTAAGTTGTTTTTACTCCAAACACATTTCTTATTTATTCAAATTTTTAGATGATCTCTATAGGTATTAGCATTGAATGTATGAATTTTTTTCTCATCTTAATAGAGTATCATATATATTTTTTTATTATTTTTGTTTAGATTAAATGATTTGAGTAGAAATTGATAGTATATGCTTATATCTCATTTATGCATGATTGCTACAAAAATAAAAAAAAGACATATCTCGGGTTACCTAAACCAAGATCAAACAGAAAAGCCACAAAATTAAACACTCACCAAAATCCTAAAAAATGACCAATCTGTACATGGGTTGACTCTCTAAAAAATACATATATTGAAAAATATCTACAAAAAAAAATAGAGAGATAAAAAATATATAGTATCATCTACATACTATGACCCACGTTGCCTACAAAGTTGTGAGTACATGCTAAGTACAAAAGAAAGATATAGGAAGTAATTCCCTAAAAAGTCATTGCAATTTCTTCATTTGTAAAAAGCATATATCTTGAAATTCTTTCTTAATGAGTTTGATTTATGCATGAAAATAATTTTTATATATGATATCTTTATAATTTATACATTCGATTCCTTTCATGAGATCAATGTTAAAATAACACTTTGAGCCTTTATTCTTTATACATATGTGAACATATTAGTTCATTTCTATACATCAACTCTTTCGCATATAAATTAGTTTGAGTGTTTGAACCCATAGGATTCAGTGTTTTGAGAGTATTGACTTGTGAGGAATAGAGTCGAAGCGAATTCTGATTCATGACACTGAAATTGGGTAAAATTAAATTGATACATTTTTGATATGAAATATGAAAATGATTTTCCACTAATTATTATAATAAAATCATGATTGTTTAAAGAGATTAAAATAACTTATGCTTGAGATTTTAATTATGATCTTAAAGGATATTAAAAAGTATGAGACATTTTTGTGATATGTTGTTTTCTTTTATTGTTAAATTAATTTTTGATTTCGTTATAATTTTAGTTTTTAAGTTGATTGTTTTTATTGTTTCTTTTGATTTTTACATTTAGTTCAATGTTTGTGGGTATCATTACTGAAAACCCTCACGAGACTCAAACTCGTCCACTAGGGCAACATAGGGGTTTAAAGGCTTGTTGCATAGGCTAAATGCAACCGTTTAAATCCACGAAAGTGATTTAGGATAGTTTAATTTTTAGTTTTTATCGCTTCTCTTGCTAAGGGACTAGCAAGAAGCTGGTTGGGGGTTGTGATGAGTGCTCAAAAAGCACTAAAATTACCATGATTTTATGCATATTAATTGATTAATATATATATATATATATATATATATATATTTATATATATATATATATTTATATGTTTTATCATATATTTATATATATTTGTCTTTTTCGGAATCACGAGTATTTTTATTGTTTTTCAGGTATTTTGGCTTAAAAACGTAACTTAAAGACTCAAAGAGAAATACTGGAAGCAATACAGCACAAATATATTAATAAATAAATGGGGAAAGGTCAACAAATATGGAAAAATTGGACAAAATGGGTCAAAAATGTCAAAAAAGAGAAAATCGCGCCTCCCAACCGCGCCGAGCCCCGCGCGGGCAGCGCCCCAGTCCCCCGCCAAGCTGCGCACGCCTTCCTCTAGATCCGCGCGTGCCCCAGCGCACAACGCCTGCCCATCCGCGCGCGCCGAAGCCATTTCACCCCATTTTTCACGTGCAGCTGCCCCCATGACGTCATGTTGACGTCATCAATGACCTCACCATTTGCACTCTGCGTTTTTACCATTTTTAATCATTTTTTCACTCACTTTTTCTCTCCATCCTCACCTATAAATACCCTCTTCCCTTCACTTCTAAACACACCTAAAAATACATTCTTTTCTCTCTTTCTTTCTCTCTTTTCTTAGATTTTTAGTTTTCTTAGTTTTTAGCTTTTCTTAGTTAATTTCTCTTAGTTTTAGAGTTTTTGCCTTTTTGGGAAGAACTAGTTATGTTTTTGTAATTTTTTAGCTTTTTGATTCAATAAATGGAAGTTCAAATTCCGCTTGGAGGTTTTCTAGCAACGGGAATAATGTCGAAGTTGTGTAAGGATTTTATTTTCTTTACAGTTATTTTTTATGCTTTATTCTTACATGTTATATTTAATTTGTCTGTGATTAAATTTAACTGTGCTGGCTGTTTATAATCATGATGTAATAATAACGTTGTTATGCTTGCAAAATATTAAATAGGTAAAAATCTCTAAAATGAATTGATTTTCTTTTTATTCAAGATTTTATATTAAGAATTTTAGAGAGAAATATATTATTTTTCATCACAAACTTAAATCTGAAAATTAGATTTTAAGATTTAGTTATCCTGTCTAATTTAGAGTAGTGCTCTTTTATTTGTTGGTACAATCGCCTGGTAGTTAGAGTGAAGCTCTATTTCAAAAGTTTTTATAAGAATTATTATCTGAAAATGTATTGACAACATGTTTTGAGTAGTGGTTTTAAAACTTGAAAGTTAGTACTCGGATAACTAAATTCTTAGGTTTAATTTGGACACCTTGAATAAAGTTTAAACTGTCTAACCCCACCAAAGGTGGCATTTAAATGGTTCATTTTCAATCTCTTAGAAAAAAGAATTAATTTAATTAAGCAAATTGGTTATCAACCCCACCCTTAAGTGTTAATTGATTTGTTTAGTTAACAAAGAATATCTAACCCCACCAAAGGTGGTATTCATACAAAAAAGGGAGAATCAATAAATATCAATTAATATCTTTAATAACCTAAATAATATGAGGAAGCATAATTAACTTAGTTATTATATCCATAAATACTCCGCCATTATAAATGATAAAATTTGCATAAATGTTTATTGAATCTATGTTTATTTTTATGTAAGTAGATTAAAAATACAAAACCCCAAAATATCATGACAGGATGTTTAGGATTTAATTTTGTTTTTGAAAGTTTGAATAATAAATTAAAAACCATATACATTCCTTCCTTAAATCGACCTTGGGAATATACTTATCTTTTTCTTCGAAATGATTCGTGCACTTGCGAGAGTTTTATAAATATTAAAACCAAAGTATTGGCAAGAATCGGTGATGTCGGTTTTCGCTTATCAAGTTTTTGGCGTCGTTGCCGGGGAAGGAATAACGGTTTTTAAATTATTTATCAAAATTTTAAAAAACATTTTTGTCCTGTAAATAATTGTGATTTTTTTTTGTTTTAATAAAAAATAATAATAATCAAATTTCAAATTTCATAAGAAATAATAAAATAAATAAATAAATAAATAAAACTTTAGTAAAATAATTTAGAAATTTGAAATTTGAAGTTAAAATTTTTACCGTTCATGAATAGTAAAAAAAAAATTAAAAATTTTAAAATAAATAAATAATATAACGTTAATAGTAAAATAAAATTTCCGTTCATTAATAGTAAAAAAAATAAAAAAATAAAAAAATTAAAATTTCAAAAAATTTAAGTTAAAAATAAATAAATAAAATTTATAGCGTGAATAGTATAATAAAATTAACGTTTATGAGTAGTAAAAAATAAAAAAAAAATAAAAAATAAAAAAATAATAAAAATAATAAAAATTAAAGAAAATAAAACTTACTTTTTAATTTTAATTTTAATTTTCATTTAATTTTAATTTTTTATTTAAAATCTTAATTTTATTTTTGTTAAATAAAAATAATAAAAAAAAAAATGAAAAAAAAATTTCAATTTTTATTTTATTTGCTTTTCACTTTCTCTATTTTATTTTATCTTTTTCAATTTTAATTTATTTTATTTTATTTTTATTTTATTTTTATTAATTTTATTTTTTCTTTATTTTCTTTAACTATTTTTTTTTCTCTCTCTTAATTTTCATTTAACTTAATTAACTTTGATTTTTACTAACTTAATTAACTTAGCTTTTTAATTAACTTAAAAGTTTTTTTATTAACTTAATTAGCTTAGATTTTTAATTAACTTTTATTTTCTTTTACTTAATTAACTTAAATTTTTAATTAACTTAACTTAATTAACTTAGATTTTTAATTAAATTAACTTAATTAACTTAACTTGTTAATTAACTTTGATTAACTTAGCTTTTTAATTAACTTAATTTTTTTAACTTAACTAACTTAGCTTTTTAAATTAACTTAACTTAATTAACTTAGATTTTCATTAACTTAATTAACTTAGATTTTTACTTAACTGAACTTAATTAACTTAATTTTAATAGCATGAAAAGTAAAGATCTAAGGGAGTTCTGTCTAGGAGACTAGTTCTTGGAAGCCTTTGTACCACTAGTCTTTCCTGGGAACGTTGTTCTGTCTAGGAGGATGGTTTTTAAGGAGCCTTTGCCCCACCATTTTTTCCTGGGAGCACTATTGGTTAATACTGATTATGTTATTTTAACTTAAAAAAATAAATTAAAAAACTAAAATTAAAAACCAAAAAAAAAAGAGAAAAAAATTCTGAAACTATCTCCAAAATTTTAAAGTTTTAATTACAATCTCAAGAGTTAGTTTCTTTGTTTGATCTAGGTACAATTGTGTTTTGATGCCTTAATTATTTGATTTGCACCTAGATGTGGGTTATCTAAAACCCTCAAGCATGCCCCTAGTTTTTGGTACAGAAAAATTTGAAAATCAATAGGGCATGTTTGAAACAGTATAGGTAGACAACCTTGTCTTACTTGTAGGTATGATCGACTCAATGATAAGGGGACATTGAGTTTACTTAAAATGCAATCCCCAAGTTACGTCTTGCTAAGACGTTAAACTAAGCACTGGATGGGAGGCAATCCATCATATTAGGTAATTTTCTGTTATTTATTTTATTTACTTAATTTTATTGTTTATTTTAGTTTAATAATTTTTAAATTGGTAAAACTAAAAATATTTTTAGAGATGTTAGAAGTTTACAGCGATCTGTCTGTATACACTTTAATAATGAATATGATGGATGCACCTTTTCTCCATTACTACTTACACATTCTCAGGAAATAGGTAATCTTTCTTCTCTTTTCTCTTTATCTTTAATTTACAGTTGTTACATTGAGGACAATGTAAGTTCTAGGTTGGGGTGGTGAAAAGTTACCATGCTTAATTAGAAAAAAAAAAGATTTAACAATTTAAAAATTAAAATATATATATATATATATATATATATATATATATATTCTTACAAAAATTTATCATTTCTTTAAATCAAATTTAAGTAAATAGTTAAGTCTTTTGTACTGTTAGATTAATTTTTGAAAACATATCACGAAATATTTTGTAATTATTTTTGATAATTAGTTAGTTTTTATCATAACTAGTATTTCTTGATAAAATGTGGAAATTATATTAAACCCAAAATCGGTGTTTATGAATTTTTTTTAGTAGAGACTACCCTTGTAAGATATAATTTGAGCCTAATATCTTTTATTCAGAGTGAAATATATATTTTTTCTACTCCAAACACATTTCTTATTTATTCAAATTTTTAGATGATCTCTATAGGTATTAGCATTGAATGTATGAATTTTTTTTCTCATATTAATAGAGTATCATATATTTTTTATTATTATTTTTGTTTAGATTAAATGATTTATTAGAAATTGATAGTATATGCTTATATCTCATTTATGCATGACTGCTACAAAAACAAAAAAAAGACATATCTGGGGTTACCTAAACCAAGATCAAACAGAAAAGTCACAAAATTAACCACTCACCAAAATCCTAAAAAATGTACAATCTGTACATGGGTTGACTCTCTAAAAAAATACATATATTGAAAAATATCTACAAAAAAAATAGAGAGATAAAAAATATATAGTATCATCTACATACTATGACCCACGTTGCCTACAAAGTTGTGAGTACATGCTAAGTACAAAAGAAAGATATAGGAAGTAATTCCCTAAAAAGTCATTTCAATTTCTTCATTTGTAAAAAGCATATATCTTGAAATTCTTTCTTAATGAGTTTGATTTATGCATGAAAATAATTTTTATATATGATATCTTTATAATTTATACATTCGATTCCTTTCATGAGATCAATGTTAAAATAACACTTTGAGCCTTTATTCTTTATACATATGTGAACATATTAGTTCATTTCTATACATCAACTCTTTCGCATATAAATTAGTTTGAGTGTTTGAACCCATAGGATTCAGTGTTTTGAGAGTATTGACTTGTGAGGAATAGAGTCGAAGCGAATTCTGATTCATGATACTGAAATAAATTAAATTGATACATTTTTGATATGAAATATGAAAATGATTTTCGACTAATTATTATAATAAAATTATGATTGTTTAAAGAGATTAAAATAACTTATGCTTGAGATTTTAATTATGATCTTAAAGGATATTAAAAAGTATGAGACATTTTTGTGATATGTTGTTTTCTTTTATTCTTAAATTAATTTTTCATTTTGTTATAATTTTAGTTTTTAAGTTGATTTTTTTTATTGTTTCTTTTGATTTTTACATTTAGTTCAATGTTTGTGTGTATCCTTACTGAAAACCATCACGAGACTCAAACTCGTCCACTAGGGCAACCTAGGGGTTTAAAGGCTTGTTTCATAGGCTAAATGCAACCGTTTCAATCCACGAAAGTGATTTAGGATAGTTTAATTTTTAGTTTTTATCACTTCTCTTGCTAAGGGACTAGCAAGAAGCTGGTTGGGGGTTGTGATAAGTACTCAAAAAGCACTAAAATTACCATTATTTTATGCACATTAATTGATTAATATATATATATATATATATATTTATATGTTTTATCATATATTTATATATATTTGTCTTTTTCGGAATCACGGGTATTTTTATTGTTTTTCAGGTATTTTGGCTTAAAAACGTAACTTAAAGACTCAAAGAGAAATACTGGAAGCAATACATCACAAATATATTAATAAATAAATGGGGAAAGGTCAACAAATATGGAAAAATTGGACAAAATGAGTCAAAAAGGTCAAAAATTTCAAAAAGCAGCAAATCGCACCACCGCGCCGCCCAACCGCGCCGAGCCCCGCGCGCTACTACTATTCACGCGCTCCCCCCAGCGTGAAGCTCCTGCCCATCCGTGCGCTCCGAAGCCATTTTGCCCCATTTTTCACTTGCAGCCGCTCCCATGATGTCATGCTGACATCATCAATGACTTCACCATTTGCACTCCGCGTTTTTACCATTTTTATCATTTTTTCACTCATTTTTTCTCTCCATCCTCACCTATAAATACCCCATTCCCTTCACTTCTAAACACACCTAAAAATACATTCTTTTCTCTCTTTCTTTCTCTCTTTTCTTAGATTTTTAGTTTTTCTTAGTTTTTAGCTTTTCTTAGTTAATTTCTCTTAGTTTTAGAGTTCTTGCCTTTTTGGGAAGAACTAGTTATGTTTTTGTAATTTTTTAGCCTTTTGATTCAATAAATGGAAGTTCAAATTCCGCTTGGAGGTTTTCCAGCAATGGGAGTAGCGTCGAAGTTGTGTAAGGATTTTATTTTCTTTACAGTTATTTTTTATGCTTTATTCTTACATGTTATATTTAATTTGTCTGTGATTAAATTTAACTGTGTTGGCTGTTTATAATCATGATGTAATAATAACGTTGTTATGCTTGCGAAATATTAAATAGGTAAAAATCTCTAAAATGAATTGATTTTGTTTTTATTCAAGATTTTATATTAAGAATGTTAGAGAGAAATATATTATTTTTCATTACAAACTTAAACCTGAAAATTAGATTTTAAGGTTTAGTTATCCGGTCTGATTTAGAGTAGTGCTCTTTTATTTGTTGGTACAATCGCCCGGTAGTTAGAGTGAAGCTCTATTTCAAAAGTTTTTATAAGAATTATTATCTGAAAATGTATTGACAACATGTTTTGAGTAGTGGTTTTAAAACTTGAAAGTTAGTACTCGGATAACTAAATTCTTAGGTTTAATTTGGACACCTTGAATAAAGTTTAAACTGTCTAACCCCACCAAAGGTGGTGTTCATACAAAAAATGGAGAATCAATAAATATCAATTCATATCTTTAATAACCTAAATAATATGAGGAAGCATAATTAACTTAGTTATTATATCCATAAATACTCCGCCATTATAAATGATAAAATTTGCATAAATGTTTATTGAATCTATGTTTATTTTTATGTAAGTAGATTAAAAATACAAAACCCCAAAATATCGTGACAGAATGTTTAGGATTTAATTTTGTTTTTGAAAGTTTGAATAATAAATTAAAAACCACATACATTCCTTCCTTAGATCGACCTTGGGAGTATACTTATCATTTTCTTCGAAATGATTCGTGTACTTGCGAGAGTTTTATAAATATTAAAACCAAAGTATTGGCAAGAATTGGTGATGCCGGTTTTTGCTCATCATTCATCAACGTAGTCCTTATACCTTGTTGGCTTTTTGGTCTCCATTCTTTTCCTATCTTATATGCGTATTTTGAAGTTCACTTCCTTCTATGTTTTTACTTTTCTTCCTTTCAGTTTTATCCATCTTAAGATCAAGGTGAGTTTCATGTGCACTAGTGACATCATCTCTTGGTGCATTGACTGATTGTTGACATATTTCACCATCTCTAAATACCCAATCTCTACTAATGATACATTTAGAATGCTCTAGATCCCACAATTTGTGGCCCTAAACTCCATCAAGGTATCCCAAGAAAAAACACTTCATAATTCTTGGTTCCAACTTATCCATTCACTTATGCATATAGGCTACATATTGAAACACTTTAAGCGTCTCATAAACTACTGGTCTCCTAGTCCACACCTCTTTAGGTGTTTTAAAATCCAATGAAGTGGAGGGACTCCTGTTTATGCATAAACATGTAGTGTCTAATGCTTCTGCCTAGTATTTCTTTAGTATCCATGCATTTATTAGTAATCACCTTTCAGCCAACCCATTTTGTTGAGGGGTGTAGGCTAAAGACACGTGTCTTGTTTTACCACTATACCTACATAATGCATTAAATCTCTCATTACAATATCAAGGCCATTTTAGTTCTTAGATATTTGACCTTTTTCCTTGATTGTAATTCTATTTGTGTTTTCTAGCTCTTGAATTTTTCAAGTGTTTCATCCTTCATCTAGAGGTTATAAATCCAATTCTTTTTAGAGAAGTCATTTATGAAGGTAATGAAATACCCAAATATACTCAAAGATAGGCTTTGTGTAGAATCCCATAAGTCTCATTACACATGGATGAGTTTGTCACTTGTTCCTGAGAGTTCCATAAGTGAGAACAATTACACATATCGAAATTGTACTTCCTACCTAACTAGGCCTTTGGGGCCTATAAGGGGGCGAATACGTCAACCTATTAAAATTTTTTAAGAGCTATATTCTAAATCGACCAAGTAGGCTTCACAACATGAATTAAGTAGATAACATAGCATAAATAGAAAAATAACATGCTTAAATCAACATACCACAAAACATGCAACCTAAAGATAAGAAAGAATAATCTATGATAAATACACTAGTGACGGTGTATCTCATAGGCTCCTATCCAAAATAGTTACATGCATTAACATAATAAATAACACACATGTAGGGAGGTCAGTCGTGCAAGGTGGGGGCAAGAAGGCTATCCCCATCCCCCATTTAAATAATTGTGGGGATTATTTAGGGATTGGAGTTTTGGATTTTTTTATGATGATTAGATTCCCACTAATGAAAAAACTTAATAAAAATTATATATTAAATAGCCAAAATCAATATAAAATATCAATTATATGTGTTTATTAAATATAATAAACTTAAAATTTTGAATATAAAGTAATTGTTATACTTAAACTAATTATTTTGTTATTTTGGCAATCATTAAAATAATTATTTTTTATACATATTATACTATATTTTAACAATTAAAGTACTAATTTAGTGGTGGAAATAGTACTTTTTAGTAAAATCATTAAATTTAATTATAAATTTATGTAAATATATAATATTTTTTATGTACGAAATATAAGAAAATGTGATTTTTTCCACTATTCTCCTCTTTCAGAGAAAATTGCCATCTCTAACAACACGTGAATATAGCAAAAATACTAAAAAAACTATAAAGGATTTTCAGTCACTTCAAGGCCTCCTTTGTGCGAACATATTTAGTAAATGATCTATGATTGTGCGCTCACATCATGCGTTCATACATAATAAAGCATGTAACGAGATAAACCTACATAGGTTCTAGCTCCTATATTATTGATGAGTCAAAACTTAGTGTACAAATTTTGTATATTTTCAAAATAGCTTACAAGTGCATGAATCACTTATAGAATATAATAAATATACTTTCAAGGTTGGTCTAAAGAGGAATCACCAATTTTTTTTTAAATAATCTAACAAATTCTTTAAAACGAAAATTAAACTTAAATATTTTGTTATAAAGTCTAGGTTTGAGAAATCTATTATAATGACATAAAATAAAGATAGATTCAACAAAATAATTGAAAAATAAACATTTATATTCAGTGAAGAATTTATGAGATATATTAGTTAGTTAATTATGTTTGCACAATATTAATTAGGTTATTAAATATATGAATTAAGATTATTAATTCTCTCTTATAAATGCAAATAGGACATTAATTATGTCTATCATTTATTATTAATAAGAATCACTTAACACATTTGATTAGTTCTATAATTTAATTTTAATTAAATTGTGATTCTAAGATATTAATAAACCATTAAATTGGTACCTTCGATCAGGTCTAACAATTTAAATTCTTATCAAGGTATCAAAGTTAGGTTTATGATTTAAGTATTTGGAAACTAACTTTCAGATTTTAAAACTATTACAAAAAATATATCGTCAATATATTTTGCAATATTCTTATAAATTATTTTGAAATAGATTTTTCCAAAGAACTGAATAATCAAATCCAAGATCGAAGAATTGACTTTAAATCCCAAATCTAACTCTTATGTTTATTATAAAAAAAAAATACTTCGTTAATATATTTTTATTTTGCAAACTTTATCCAAACTTTGATAACGAAATGAAACTTAATTCATTTTAGAAAAAAATATTTACCTACTTTAATATTTTACAAGCATAATAATATTATTAATATCTCATAGTATTTTCAACCAAATATGCTTAATTTAATAAATGATCAATAAATTAAATATAACATGTAAAACAACACATAAAGATAATTTGAGAAGAATACATTTTAATTATTCCTCAATTGTATCCTAACATAACTTCAATATTTTTTATGTTTATGGAAAACCTCCAAATAGAATTTCCAACACTATTTATTAAATCGAAACAAAAACTACTATATAAACTATAATCGTTGAACTCTCAATTTGAGAGAAAAACTTTAAAACTACTAAAAGAAAAGAAAAGCTTGAGAGAAACTAGAAATGTAGTTAAAGATTGGGCTACAAGATGATTTTCTTAAAAAAGTGAATTTGGGTCCAATTTAGGAATAAAGAAAAAGAGAAAATAGTGGATTAGATAGGAAGGTGTCATGTGACCATTTAATTTCATGTCGTGGCATGATATAGGCCGTACGCTGATGCAACTTCATCTACTACACATGCATTATGGCACATAAAATCCTACGCCACGACATGCATCAATTTTAGAATACATGAATTTCACTCTGTTAGCCTTGTGCTGCATCACACACAATTTCCATGTCATAGCATGCGTTCCTCTGAACAATTGGAACCTCTATTTTTAATTATACCCTTTACAATGGTTTGGAACATATGTAAGTTTTACATATGTCAATATTTTATGAATCAATGTTGTAATAGAGTGTTTTTAAGTACTATTTTTTGAGTGTTAATCATTTAAATCATTTTCAAGCCAAACTACCAAAACAATAACAAAACATACCCGTGATTTTGAAAAGATATATTTATTTTAAAAGATAATAAAAATATGCAAATATAAATTTATTTTATCATTTGAAATGTATAAAATCATATTATATTATGTATTTTTAATTACTCATCACAACCTCAACCAGCTTCTTACTAATCTCTTAACAAGAAAGACAAAAAACTAAAAACACAAACTAGAATAACATTAAACTATTTGAAATCATTTTTGTAGATTGACACGGTTATATTTATCCCTAGGTTGACCTTATGGAAGAGTTTAAGTCTCATGAGGGCTTTTAGAGATGATACCCACAAACATCATACTAAAATTTAAAAAATTAATAAGCAAAACATATAAATAGTTAACAAATTAAAAATAAAAATGAAGAATAAAAAAGAAAAAAAGAATAGAAAAACTTTTCATGCTTTTTAATTTCTTCTAGGTTCACAACTAAAATCCATAGCTTAAATTATTTTAATATTCCAAATATTCATAGTTTACTATAATAATTAATGAGAAATCACTCTTTAAAAAATAATCAACAAAAACACACAAATAACACATAAAAAATAACAAATAAAAGTAAAAATGAATAACAAAACTTCTCATGCTTTTTTCTAAGTTCACAACTAAAATTCATAGCATAAGTTATTTTAATATTTTAAACATTCATAGTTTACTAAAATAATTAATGAAATTCACACTCATTCTCAAATAAAAAATGTATGAATATTTAATTTGCCCAATTTTAGTGTATTGGAATCCGAATTTACTTCACCTTTAACCTCACAAAACATACTCTTAATATGACTGATCATATTGGTTCAAACACTCATTCAAATATATTTGCGAATAGAGTTTATGTAAAGAAATGAACTAGTAAGTTCACATAAGTTAAAAGAAAAAAATGAAAGGATTTATAAAGAAATTAAATATCATTTTCATGCATCAATCAAATTCAACAAATAATTTTTTTAAGTTATATGCCTTATAGAAATGATGAAAGTACAATGACTTATTTGTGGATTTATTTCATATATTTCTTTTACATTTAGCTATTTCTCACAATTTTGTATGATATTTGGGTCATAGTATTTTATTTTTCTCTCTTATTTTTATTCTTATTTTTTTTAGAAATATATATTTTAGAGAGATGACCTATGTATAATTTGTACATATTTTTGTATGATATAGTAAGTGAATAATTTTTGACCTTTTATTTTGTATTGGTTTAGTAACCCTATATATGTCTCTTTTTTACAAGTCATTCATAAATGGAGATAAAGACATATACTTTCAGTTTCTACTTAAGTCTTTCAATTTAAGTAATACAAATAAATATATGACACTTTATTAGATGTAAAAATTATAGCATTCTAGGAAAAATCAATAGATATCAATTCAAACTAATAAGAAGAGTGTTTAAAAGAGTAGAAAAATATTATTACTTAGAATAGGAAGATAATGGCTCAAAATATTCTCACAAGATAGTACCCATTATTTTATTCCTAAACACCAATTTTAGGTTTATCGTAATTTTAATATTTTATCATGAAATACAAATTATGACAAAAACTATCATGATAATACAAATTATGATATTACTGCATGATATGTTCAATACATTAATCTAATAGTACAAAGATTTAATTATTTACTTAAAACTAAATAAAGGACGTGATAATTTTGCAAGATAAATTTTAAAATTCACCTAAAATTTCCCAATCCAATAAAAAATAAATTAAAGAACACAAAAATAAAAAATAAAAACATTGTAAAAATGTGAAAATATATTTATGTAAAAATTTTAAATTAGCTCAATTTTATAAATACGTAACTTTTTCCACCCCCAACCTAAAACTTACATTACACTTAATGTAACAATTGAAAACTAAAGAGAAAGAGAGTAAAAAGTAGTAAAGTTACCCATTTGTTGAACTTGCTCAAGAATTGATGTGGAAATGCATATGAATCCATCATTCTAAACATTGAAATTTACATAGAAAACTGTGTTGTTCTCCCAAATTTCAATAAACAGTTATAAAATTAACAGTTCTAAATAATGTTGAGATGACAAGAAACAAAATAAAACAAAATAATTAACATAAAAAAACATAAAATTTAAACTAAATTTCTCAAAATAATGAAAACTCATAAAACTCCAAAAGAAATTTTAGAACTCAATCCTTCCTGTCATCTGGATCTTGTTCTTTAGGTTGATGTTATGATATTTTAGGATATGTAAAGGTTAAATCATAGTATTGATATTCAGGGATTACCAAATGGCTTGTATCCACCCCAAGATGGTTGAATTGCAACCAACTTATTTCATATATCAACCGGTTATGATCACAATGTTTTTGCTTAAAAAATATAGTTTGGTAGGTAGTGTAGGCCTACTAGTACTCTTCCATGTAGCTTATTCTTTCACCAAAAATATTAATTTCTTCTTCTATGGTCAATTTTGATGAAGGAACAACCCTTATTTACGTTTGGGATATGTTGGTACCAGAGGTGAGTTCATCATAATATGCTGAGTTCAATAATTTCTCAGGTTGCTTACATCTATAGACATCTTGGATGTAATAGCATACAATAAAATATCCCTTTCTCTACCAACAGAATTGTAATGTTTAGTGGACATCAATCTTGAATATATAAAGAATTTCCAAATACAGGAAGCTTTACCCAAGTACTTGGCTTTAAATCCCTTATGTTTCCCA
The DNA here is from genome assembly GCA_037013495.1 of Hippophae tibetana. Taxonomy (NCBI): domain Eukaryota; kingdom Viridiplantae; phylum Streptophyta; class Magnoliopsida; order Rosales; family Elaeagnaceae; genus Hippophae; species Hippophae tibetana. Next base: position 14,881,345 of record CM072808.1, on the reverse strand, counting down.
ACAGTATAATTCCATCTAGCTCCTTTTATAGTAAAGGTTTCAAGTATTGTAGAATAATCAACATTATTTAAATATATTTCATACTCACCTTGCCCAATATTCACTAAATAATAATAAGTATTTATATCATTTGGCCTAAATGGGACTAGTACATCCTGTACTTTAACTACATTATCAATGGCATCGGGAATGTTAGCATAGAATTCTCGAACAAGTGATTCTATATCAACATTTGGTTCTTTAACAAATTGTTTTCATTATATTACTACTATATCCTAAAAAATTCTCTCAAATTGGGAATTAGCCCCAAATCAAAATCCATTAATCTTTAAGGTATAAAGCCTTTATTTACTTATACGGATGTTTCAAAACATAATTTGGCCTCAAGACTTGAAAATTTGGTCCTATCATAATCTATAGAAGTTGAAATCTCTTTTCCTTTACTATTCCTACCCTTTTTTGGTGTCATCTCAAAAATTTAACAATATCTAAATTTAGAGATTCTTAGATAATCCAGATGAAAACAACACAAAGCAATTTATTTCAAAATATTTCTTACCGCTCTTTGTCCTATTTAGGGGTTGGAACTCTTAATAATTCTCAAATAATCCAAAGAATTAAGAGAATATAATTGTAAGAGTTAAATTCTAAAAATTTATGAACTTCTACATGTGTTGTTTTTGAATGACGAAAATGAAGAATTCTTTAGGGAATTGGTAGAAAAGGTTAGGAAAGTGATTTTTGTAAAAAGGTTTTGAAATATTATGGAAGAAAAGTAAGATTTTTGAGGGTTTTAAGGTTTTTGGTGGGAGAGAAAATTTAGGGTTTGTTAAGAAGAAGAGAGAAAATGAGAGAAATTTTGTGTGTTTTCGAGTAGGGAGGTATTTCTGGCCAGAATTAGCTTGCAGGCCATGGGGCACAATAAAAGCATGTTATGACATAAACTATTGAACTTCAATCTAAGTTGATCAGAAACACCCATGTCATAGCACAAATAAAAGCATGTCGCATCATGAAACACTCTTTTTCTTCACACTAAGTTTTACATTACTCCCTCTTTCTTATATGATTATTCCAATAATAATAAAATAGTCCCAAAAATCTATACCTATAATAAAACAATAAAATAATAAAAACAATTATCTATGAATTTAATTTAAATTAAAGTAATAATAAAATAAAATAAAATAGTGGGTTACCATCCATCCAAGACTCTATTTACCGTCTTTAGTGAAACGTTGCTTAAGAGATTTGATTATTTTTTAAACTCAATATCCCTACATTATTGAGTTATGTTATTTTTTGACTTGAAAACTATTCTTTACCTTGCATGTGTAAGTGCTCAGTTAGCTACTTCATCTATACTCTAGGAGAAATTGAGATGATTCTTCCACCCTAGGTTATAGGTATTTGCATTGAAATTGTACCTTGGTCATTGCTAGTAACTCCCCAACATTTTAACCTACTTAAGTCCAACATTTGATTCGACTTGATAGGGATAGGCATCAGTACCATGTCCTAAAGTACTACATAAGCCATAATGTTCTTTATTTTTTGTGGTATATATGGTAAGAAGTGAAACTTGTTTCGTTAATTGAGCAAGCTATATTTGAACTTTAGTATCAGATTCTATTTCATGGACTCCTACTTTCCTCACTCAAGAGCTCTCCAACATCGTTGTAAATGATGAAGTGATATTGTTGTGTCAATCCATCATAGAAAAACTAGTTTTATAGCTATAGAGGATAGTTGTGATAGGGATATTGAGTTAGAAAGTGTTTGAATCTATCACATGCTTCTTGGAAAGGTTCTCCCTCCATAAAAGAGAAAGTAGAAATCTTTGCTATCACATTTGATTTTTTTATGGGAATAGAATTTTCCCATAAATTTATTTTAAACATACTTCGAGGTCATCAGGAAACTTAGAGGGAGTGACATTAGCCATGTCTTGGTCTTGTCTTTTAGGGTGTAGGGAAAGATAGTGAGTCTTTATTAGGTAGTCCATTAAAGGAAGATAACATGGAAAAATGAATGTTTCTTAGTTCATAGTTCACCCAATTAGATTTAGGCAATAGTAGTTTTAATTACTGGCTTTGCATACTTCTTCATAGTGGTTTCTCTAAATGGTGGATTTTCTCCCATATTTGTGGGTTTAGGCATAGGATCAATGTTTGGTTCAAATATTTGTTCAACTATAGATTATGGGACCTCAAAGTCTAGCCTTTTTAACAGTCTATTAGGTCTATTTATATTATTTAAGGTATGAGATGGTACCCTAAGGACATCCTACCTCATATAAACTTATAAAAACAGAAATTAAAATTACATGTCAAATAGAAAAAATAAAAGATAAAATAAATATACAAGTATATGAAACATTACATATTTATAAAACCCCTTAATTTTAGTATAAATAATTATAGTACTTAAAAAGAAATTATAAACAATGTTTTATAATGTCAGGATGAAATGGGAAAAATTTGTATGAAAAATTAGATCGAATGAAAAAAATTAAGTATAACCTTCACCACCTCGCAACCACCAACTCGTTGCCATATCGTTGCCACTGCTAGTGAGATCCCTTGGTTGGCTATAAATTGGTGGTCGAGCCACCCATTTTCTCATATTTTTCCTTTCCTACTTTCTCCCACACTCTAGTATATCTTCTCCCTAAGTTGCTCAGACTTTTTGGCACAATTTGGAGAGCATTTCGGGGATGAATATCTGAGTATTCGTGTCAAGGATTCGAGGTAGGGGTTCTTATTCTAGCTTTTTAAATTCATGTATTATTTTTATAACAAGTTGTCATGCTCATATATTATGGATAAAAGTGGAAAAATAGATGCCATTATTTTATGATTAAATTTATAATGTTGTAAATGTTTTTTAGATTGAGATACTCATCATAAAATGTTTTATTATGCTTACATTGAAAATATTTGGTATAAATAGACGAATATTGAATGTTCATATGAAATGGACATTGAAAATATGATATGACATTCAAGAATTTTATACATGCATCATGATAATGATTTTATTAGTGGGGAGTCTTGCAGAGTATGGTACTCATGGGCTACTGGTTGTAGCAGACTGATTCTAACAGACTACAGGTACATATTACATACCCATGTATCTTTGGAGATTTATCTATCTATGGTGTCCATATGTAACTGAAGTATTGTGATGGAATATGAGCCTCAAATTTGGACTCCCATGTGTTTCTCGTTTGTTATGGATTCGTTGAGAAAACATGGGCCTTAGAGTTGGACTTCCCATTATATTTGGAGTTGACCTACTAGTAGAAGAGAGCCTATACGGCATGATTTGATAGATACATATGCCCAATGTATCATGATCGTACATGGTGTCAAAATTGGAACCACATACATCTCAGAGTTTGACTGCACATGTGCCTATGTATTTGGATGGCTAATAAATATGGAGTTTTATTTGATGCATTGGATTTATATCATAGCATATTTTATATTGGATGAGCATGCGTTGGAATACCTATATTGTACTTTCCCTCGGTTTCTCCCCAAGTGAGATGATACATGTCGTATATTGATAATGATTACTATTCATGAAATTTTATTAATAAACAACATGTATTATGAATGATTATTTATTGAAAACATATAATAGAGTAGACTTTTATTGAGATACTTATAGCACACCCTATTTTTCCCCTTACCTTGAGATTAAGATTTTACAAAGTGGTGTATGACTCAAAGATGAAGAAAAAGAAGAGAACTTCAGGTTAAATCTATATTTCATATTGTAACCTTTCTTTGGAGTATATGCTGAGATGTGATGTAAAATAAATCCTATATTTGTATTTTATGAATTTTTATTTAGATAGTTATGTTAAACTATGTTTTTAAATTGGGATATCTCAAATTAAATTGAAGTTTTGTTAAAATGAACTTTTTAAATTAGAGCATGAAAGTTTGGTATTAAGGCATGGTTTTGATCTCCCTGGAATAATATTCATTCATAATCTTTTAAATATTTTTGAACTATTTTTCTCAACATGCTTCCAAAATGAAAGGTCACAAAAAACCCACCCATAAGGGAAGTTATAGAGAAAATCACACAGGAGGAAAATGAAAATCGTGGTTTATCACATGCACTACAAAGATTGATTACTCAGGATGGAGAACTTGAGGAAATAGGTATAGCTTATTACCTCAAAGATTTGAGAAAATTAGGCCACCTTTCTATTATGGTACTCTCAATCATGACATTGCCAAAGGATGGGTTCAAGAAATTAAGAAGAAGATGGACGCTCTAGATATTCCAATGTATTTTAGAGCTAGTTTAGCTACATGAAAACTAAATAGACAAGTTAATTATTGGTTGGAATCTGTTAGTAGAGAAAGAGATTTTGAGACAGTCACATGTGAAGAATTAGAGGAGTTGTTTTATGAAAGATTCTTCAGCGAAACTGTAAAAGCTATTAGGGTGGTTGTATTTATGAATCTTAAGCAAGATGACATGACCATCACATAATATGAGAATCATTTTAATCAATTTTCAATATTTGCAAAAACAATTAGAAGAAAGAGATTCAGACAAGGCTACAAAGTTTTTGATAGTTCTACGAGATAACATACATATGTAGCTAATGTATCAAGGTGTACAGATCTACAATATAACAGTTTCCATAGCATATAGAGTCAAACAAGGAAATGAATATCAATTAAAGGTAACCATATAACATATCAAAAGACCAAGGATAAAGGAAAATTAAAGAAGACATTTTGGCAAAGGAAATAACGCAATGGATCGTCAGATAGTAAATCATTTGGAAGTCCTCGGTATCACCCTTATACTTGTTACAAATGAAACTAACCAAGACATATTAACTACAACTATCCTTAGCTTATCACTGGACAATATAGAAGAGGATCATAGTCAATTTTTAGTTTTGTAGCTTCAAATACTAGGTGGAATTCTCAAGTGTCAACTTTACAAACTGATCAACAACCTTAATAGAAGTTTTTACAATTGAGAATATCATTGCAAGAATAGTCCTCAAGATCCTACAAGCCTCTTAAGTAATCTTTCTCACTACCTTCCAATATGACACCATATTTTCAATGTCTACCATTTTCCTAATGAAAAGGAGCAGGGTAAAGGAGTTTCCACTCAGGAATAAGGAATGCAAGGTCATGCCTTTGTGATAGCAAATAGAAAAGGAGGATCCAAAATCAATGATGTTATGGAAGTTTAGTTTGAGTACTTTTTGATACTTATGCCACTAATTCATTCATTTCATTAGCTTGTGCCCAAATGTTAAAACTTGATTATGAAGTCATTGAAAACCCTATTACCTTGAATACTCATTTCAGAGCCTATTCGAATATCTCGTATATTTGTAAAAAAAATTTGATCGGTTTCAATGCTCATCCATTCCTAGAAGATATTGTTATACTCGATATGAGTTATTTCAACATCATTTTAGGAATGGACAGGCTGACCAAGTATCAAGCCATTGTAAAATTCTTTGAAAAAGGGTTATCATCAAAACTCTTAAAGGCATAGAAGTTCAATTTTATGGTGAAAAAGATGTAAGCCCTTCTAGTGTTTTCCTTAAATGTTACCTAGGTGAAGAAAAAACAAGGCAAGTAAGGCTCTTCTAAATTCTCTAGAAGTAGGCATAGACAATGGAAGAAGTTTAGCATAGATACCAATGGTAAGTGAATATTGGGATGTGTTACCAAAAGAAATACCTAGACTCCCTCTAGCTCGAGAAATTGATTTTGTGATCGAGTTGTATCCAAGAACTATACCAATATTCATAACTCCTTATCGTATAGCACCTATAGAAAAACAAGAACTAAAGGATCACTTAGATGAGCTATTGGTAAAATGATTCATTCAATTGGGTTTATCACCCTAGGGAGCACTGATGAGTAGAACCAGCATCGCCGATCCTGCCAATACTTTGGTTTTATATTTATAAAACTCTTGCAAGTGCACGAATCATTTCGTAAAGGGAGTATCTAAGGAAGGAATGTATGTGGTTTTTAATTTATTATTCAAACTTTTAAAAACGAAATTAAATTCTAAACATCCTGTCACGATATTTTGGTTTTTGTGTTTCTAATCTAAGAACATAAAAATAAACATAGACAAATATTCAATAAATATTTATGCAAATTTTATCATTTATAATAGTGGAGTATTTATGGATATAATAACTAAGTTAATTATGCTTGCTCATATTATTTAGGTTATTAAAGATATGAATTGATATTTATTGATTCTCTCTTTTTTATATGAATACCATCTTTGGTGGGATTAGATATTCTTTGTTAACTAAACAAATCAATTAAAACCTATGAGTGGGGTTGATAACTAATTTGGTTAATTAAATTAATTCCTTTATCTAGGAGATTGAAAATGAACCATTTAAATGCCACCTTTGGTGGGGTTAGACAATTTAAACTTTATTCATGGTGTCAAAATTAAACCTAAGAATTTAGTTATCCGAGTACTAACTTTCAAGTTTTAAAACCACTACTGAAAACATGTTGTCAATACATTTTCAGATAATAATTCTTATAAAAACTTTTGAAATAGAGCTTCACTCTAACTACCGGGCGATTGTACCAACAAATAAAAGAGCACTACTCTAAATTAGACAGGATAACTAAACCTTAAAATCTAATTTTCAGATTTAAGTTTGTAATGAAAAATAATATATTTCTCTCTAAAATTCTTAATATAAAATCTTGAATAAAAATAAAATCAATTCATTTTAGAGATTTTTACTTATTTAATATTTCGCAAGCATAACAACGTTATTATTATATCATGTTTACAAACAGCCTACAAAGTTAAATTTAATCATAGACAAATTAAATATAACATAAGAATAAAGCATAAAAAATAACTGTAAAGAAAATAAAATCCTTACAGTACTTTGATGCTATTCCCGTTGCTGGAAAAACTCCACACAGAATTTGCACTCCCATTTATTGAATAAAAAAGCAAATAAATTACAAAAATATAACTAGTTCTTCTAAAAAAGAAAAGAACTCTAAAACTAAGAGAAACTAACTAAGAAAAGCTAAAAACTAAGAAAAACTTAAAAACTAAGAAATGAAAGAAAGAAAGAGAAGAGAAGATGTGTTTTGACATGTGTTTAGTTATGAATAGAGTTAGGGTATTTATAGGTGAGGAAAGGAATAAAAAGTGGGTGAAAAAATGATTAAAAATGGAGGAAACGTGAAGTAGTGATTGCTGACGTCATGTTGACGTAGGGTGCGGCGGTGCGCGCGGAATGGGGCACAGATGGGCAGCGGTGCGCACGTACTGGAGTAGGGGTACGCAGAGACGCGCGTGGGACTGGGCGCTGATGGGCGCGGGGACGTGCGGCTACTCGGCACGGCTGCGTGCACGATTTCCTCCTTTTTGACATTTTTGACCTTTTGGACCCATTTGTTCAATTTTTCCATATTTGTTGATTTTCCTAATTTATTTATGAATATATTTGTAATGTATTGCCTCCAGTATTCCTTTTTGAGTCTTTAAGGTACGTTTTTAAGCGAAATTACCTACAAAACAATAAAAATACCCGTGATTCCGAAAAGATAGATTTGTATAAATATATGGTAAAATCATATAAATATATATATTTTTAATCAATTTAAGTGCATAAAATCATGGTAATTTTAGTTCTTTTTGAGCACTCATCATAACCCCTAACTAGCTTCTTGCTAGTCCCTTAGCAAGAGAAGCGATAAAAACTATAAATTAAATTATCCTAAATCACTTCCGTGGATTGACACGGTTGCATTTAGCCTATGTAACAAGCTTTTAAACGCCTAGGTTGCCGTAGTGGATGAGTTTGAGTCTCGTGAGAGTTTTCAGTAATGTTACCCACAAACATTGAACTAAATGTAAAAATTAAAAGAAATAATAAAAACAATCAACTTAAAAACTCAAATTACAACAAAATCAAAAATTAACTTTTAAGAATAAAAGAAAACAACATATCACAAAAATGTCTCATACTTTTTAATCTCCTTTAAGATCATAATTAAAATCTCAAGCATAAGTTATTTTAATCTTCTTAAACAATTATGATTTATTATAATAATTAGTCAAAAATCGTTTTCATATTTCATATAAAAAATGTATCAATTTAATTTCACCCAATTTCAGTGTCTAGAATCTGAATTCGCTTCGATTCTATTCCTCACTAGTTAATACTCTCAAAACACTCATACTAATTTATATGGGAAAGAGTTGATGTAGAGAAATGAACTAATATGTTTGCATATGTATAAAGAATCAAGACTTAAAGTATTATTTTGATGTTGATCTCATGAAAGGAATCGAATGTATAAATTATAAAGATATCATATATAAAAATTATTTTCATGCATAAATCAAACTCATTAAGAAAGAATTTCAAGATATATGCCTTTTACAAATGAAGAAAGTGCAATGACTTTTTAGGGAATTACTTCCTATATCTTTCTTTTGTAATTAGCCTTCACTCACAACTTTGTAGGCAATGTGGGTCATAGTATGTAGATTATACTATATATTCTTTATCTCTCTATTTTTTCTGAAGATATTTTTCAATATATATATATATATATATATATATATATATATTTAGAGAGTTAACCCATGTACAAATTGTACATTTTTTTTTAGGATTTTGGTGTGTGGTTATTTTTGTGGCTTTTTTGTTTGATTTTGGTTTAGGTAACCCCAGATATGTCTCTTTTATTTTGTAGCAGTCATGCATGAATGAGATATAAGCATATACTATTAATTTCTACTCAAATAATTTAATCTAAGCAAAAATAATAATAAAAAATATACGATACTTTATTAAGATGAGAAAAAAAATTCATACATTCAATGCTAATACCTATAGAGATCATCTAAAAAATTGAAGAAATAAGAAATGTGTTTGGAGTAGAAAAAATATATATTTCACTCTGAATAAAGGAAATTAGGCTCAAATTACATCTAACAAAGGTAGTCTCCACTAAAATAAATTCATAAACACCGATTTTGGGTTTAATATAATTTCTCTTTATTAAATCAAAAAGAAAATAAATTACAAAAACATAACTAGTTCTTCTCAAAAAGAGAAGAAGTCTAAAACTAAGAGAAACTAACTAAGAAAAACTAAAAACTAAGAAAAACTTAAAAACTAAGAAATGAGAGAAAGAAAGAGAAGAGAAGATTTGTTTTGAGGTGTGTTTAGTTATGAAGAGAATGTGCGTATTTATAGGTGAGGAAAGGAATAAAAAATGGGTAAAAAATGGTTAAAAATGGAGGAAACGCGGAGTAGTGATTGATGATGTCATTGATGATGTCATGTTGTCGTAGGGTGCGGCGGTGCGCGCGGAATGGGGCGCAGATGGGCAACGTCGCATGCAGACTGAAGCTGGGGTGTGCAATGGTACGTGCGGAAAGTAGCAGAGGCGTGCAGAGACACGCACGGGAATGGGTGCTGATGGACGTGGGCGCGCGCGACTGCTTGGCGCGGCTGGGCGGCTACGTGTGCGATTTCCTCCTTTTTGATATTTTTGACCTTTTTGACCCATTTTGTCCAATTTTTCCCTATTTGTTGACTTTTCCTCATTTATTTATGAATATATTTGTGATGTATTGCCTCTAGTATTCCTTTTTGAGTTTTTAAGTTACGATTTTAAGCGAAAATACCTGAAAAATAATAAAAATACATGTGATTCCGAAAAGATAGACTTATATAAATATATGATAAAATCATATAAATATATATATTTTTAATAAATTAATGTGGATAAAATCATGGTAATTTAGTGCTTTTTGAGCACTCATCAAGCACATGTTCTTTTTGTCAAGAAGAGGGAAGGAAGTTTCAAACTCATCATTGATTACCATCAATTGAACACGGTGACCATAAAGAATAAGTATTTGTTACCTTGGATTAATGAATTATTTGACCAACTCAAAGGAGTAAGTTTCTTCTCAAAGATCGATCTTCAATTTGGAATTGAGGGTTAGAGATTGAATATACCCAAACTATTTTCCATAAGTGGTATAGGAATTTTGAATTTGTGTCATGCCATTTGGATTGACAAATGCTCTTGTTGCTTTTATGGATTTAATGAAGTGGGTATTTTGACCTTACTTGGATCAATTTAACATTTTATTTATTGACGATATATTGATTTATTCAAGGACTCATGAATAACATGAACAATGTCTTAGGATCACATTACAAACTCTAAAGGAATATCAATTGTATTAAAAGTTCAAGAAGTGTGACTTCTAGCTTTTCGAAGTTAAATTCCTTGTACATGTTATACCTAGAAGAGGAATTGTTATAGATCCTTCCAAGATTGAAGAAGTATTAAATTGAAAACATGACTGATGATAGCACCAATTCTCACTGTACAAGTTAGTACAGAACTTTACGTGGTCCTCACAGATCCTTCATTACAAGGCTTTGGGTGTGTCTTAATGCAAAATGATTGAGGATTTGCCCATGGATCACTATAACTCAAGGTTGACAAAAGAAACTACCCAACTCATGACTTAGAGTTAGTAGTAGTGCTCTTCGGTCTAAAGATGTTGAGATGCTACCTTTATGGTGTTAAATTTCAAATCTTCTTAGACCACAAGAGTCTCAAGTATCTTTTCATTCAAAAGGAACTTAATTTGAGACAAAGAAATTGGGTAGAGTATCCTCAAGACTATGACTTTATTTTGAAATATCATCTTGGCAAGGCTAACACTAAGGTAGATGCTTTTAGTTATACGTCAGGATTTATTGTTCAAATTATGTTGGATCCTTATAAAAAGACTCGAATTGTGGAAGGTTAAGAGCTTAATTTGTATGAAAATGGAAGACAAGTATTTATATACAACCTCATAGCTAGTTGTACATTAATAGAGAACATCAAAGCAATCCAATCAAATGATCTTAAAATTTGTAAAGTATGGTGTAAAATGAATGAAGGAGGGATGGTGGAAGGATGGACTTACAATAAAGGAGTGTTTTGTTTCCATGGAAAGATTGTGGCACCTACTAATGATTATTTGAGATAATAAATTTTGGGAGAAGTACACAGGTCAAAATTTAAGTTACTTATTGGGAGAACAAAAATGTATCATGATTTGAAAAAGGACCTATTGGTGGAAAGGAATGAAGAAAGGCGTTGCTCAATTTTTGACATATTGCATGATATGTCAAAAAATTAAGGTAGAACACAAGAAACCTGTGGGGTTACTTCAACCACTCCTTGTATCAAAATGGAAATGGGATGACATAAGTATGGATTTGATACAAGGATTACCATAAACTTCTCAAGGTCATGATTCCATATGGGTAATTATCAATCATCTAAGAAAGTTTGTGCATTTAATTCTAGTCAAAACACGAGATTCAATAAATTCTTCAAGTAAATTGTACATCTAGGAGATAGTATGATTATATGGCCTCCCAAAGTCAATTGTTTTAGGCTGAGATCCAAAGTTTACGGCATGGTTATGGAGATGTGTATAAGAGGCTTTATGTATAGAGTTACTACATATCACAACTTATCATAGTAATCATGCCAACATTGGAATTGAAGGGACACTGGAGTGAGAACCTACCATTGGTTGAGTTTGCCTACAACAATAGTAATCATGCCAACATTGGAAGGGTTCCTTATGAAGCTTTGTATGGATGACTGATGAGTGCTCAAAAGCACTAAAATTACTATGATTTTATGCACATTAATTGATTAAAAATATATATATTTATATGATTTTATCAAATATTTATATAAATTTCTCTTTTTCGGAATCACAGGTATTTTTATTATTTTTCAGGTATTTTCTCTTAAAAACATAACTTAAAGACTCAAAGAGGAATACTGGAGGCAATACACCACAAATATATTAATAAATAAACGAGGAAAGGTCAAAAAATATGGAAAAAATGGGTCAAAGAAGAGGAAATCGCGCCACCGCGCCGCCCAGTCCCGCGTGCGCCGCTGCAATCTATACCCCAATCCGCGCGCAGTCGCCCCCACGTCATGCTGATGTCATAAAATGAAATCATCATTTACCACTCCGCGTTTCCACCATTTGTTTTATCATTTTTTCACCCACTTTTCTTCCCATCCTCACCTATAAATACCCCATTCTCTTCACTTCATACCACACCTCAAAACACATCTTCTCTTCTCTTTCTTTCTCTCATTTCTTTGTTTTTAAGATTTTCTTAGTTAGTTTCTCTTAGTTTTAGATTTCTTCTCTTTTTGAGAAGAACTAGTTATGTTTTTGTAATTTATTTGCTTTTTGATTCAATAAATGGGATTGCAAATTTCGGTTGAAGGTTTTCCACCTTTTCCTTCTATTTCTTCCATCGATGAAATATTCGATGTTGACCCTTTGGATAATCTTGTCCAAAGAACCTTTTTCAAAACTAGAATAGAAGACAAGCTTGAAACAGTTCTTACACTTGAAGAGGTCGAAGAAGATTTAGATGAAGAAATTAAGGGGTACCTTGAACGACTAGACAATGATGAAGTAATGACAAAATCTAGTACACTTTTAAATCTACCCAGTTATTCATCCAGTAAAGAGGCCAATCCACCTAAACTTGAACTCAAAGACTTACCTGAGCACTTAAAATATGTGTTTTTGGGAGAAGGAGAAACTTATCGAGTGATAATTTCTTCAACCTTGACCAAAACCCAAGAAAAGGAACTTATCAAAGTGCTTAAACAGTTTAAGAAATCTATAGGTTGGAGTATCAGGGATATAAGAGGCATTATTCCTACAATGTGTATGCACAAGATCAACTTGGAGGATGGTGCTAAACTTGTACGAGAGGCCCAAAGAAGACTAAACCCAAATATGCAAGAGGTAGTTAAGAAAGAAATTCTTAAATTGTTAGAAGAAGGAATTATCTATCCTATTGTGGATAGTAAATGGGTTAGTCCAGTGCATGTGGTACCAAAGAAATCTGGGATAACAGTTGTTAAAAATGACAAAAGTGAATTATTGTCCACTAGAATAATCACTGGATGGAGAATGTGTATAGATTTTAGGAAACTAAATTTATATACTAAAAAGGATCACTTTTCTCTTCCATTCATTGATCAAATGTTGGAAAGATTAGCTGGACACAAATTTTACTATTTTTTAGATGGATTGTGTGGATATTATCAAGTACCCATAGCACCAGAAGATCAAGAAAAGACCACATTTACATGTCCTTTTGGGACATTTCTTTTCGAAGAATGCCATTTGGGTTATGCAATGCCCCTACCGCTTTCCAGAGATGCATGATATCTATTTTCTTGGACATGGTTGAAAAATTCATTGAGATTTTCATGGACGATTTCTCTGTCTTTGGGAACTCATTTGATGATTGCTTACATAAATTGACTTCGGTTTTAGAAAGGTGCATTCAATGTAATCTCACCCTTAGTTGGGAGAAAAGTCATTTTATAGTTAAACAAGGGATAGCTTTAGGACATATAATTTCAAAAAAGGGTATTGAAGTTGATAAGGCAAAAGTTGAATTGATATCTAAACTACCTCACCCTACATCTGTGAAGGGGATAAGAAGCTTCTTTGTACATGTAGGATTTTACAGACGATTTATTAAAGATTTCTCTAAAATAAGTCGTCCCTTATTCTAATCATGCTACTTTAAGATACCTATTAAGTAAACCAAATGCTAAGCCAAGATTAATCAGGTGGGTCTTACTCTTACAAGAATTTGACTTAGAAATCAAGGATAAGAAAGGTAGTGAAAACTTAGTAGCTGACCATTTGTCTAGGTTTATTTCTGACTTCAATTCTCTTAAAGATGAGAGTAATGAAGAAATAGTTGAAACCTTTCCTAATGAACAATTATTTTCAATAGGTCCGAACCCATGGTATGTTGATATTGTAAACTATCTTGCCACTGGTGTTTTGCGACCTAACACTTCATATCAGGACAAAAAAAGGTTTTTTAAAACTATTAAGGACTATTTATGGGATGACCCTTATTTATACAAGATTGGTCAAGATCAAGTCATCCAGAGATGTGTACCTGAAGATGAACATAAGAGCATTCTAACTTTTTGTCATGAACTTCATTGTGGGGGCCATTTTGGTGGTGAAAGATAGCCTGTAAGGTATAACAGTCTGGATTCTTTTGGCCCACTCTTTTTAAAGATGCTCATATGTTTTGTGCACAATGTGATAGATGTCAAAGAACAAGAAACATAAGCAAAAGAGATGAAATGCCTTTGACATCTAATTTAGTTGTTGAACTCTTTGATGTATGGGGGATTGACTTTATGAGTCCTTTTCCCCCATCCAATGGTTTTCAATATATTTTGGTTGCTGTGGATTATGTATCCAAGTGGGTAGAAGCTATCTCCACTAAAACCAATAATGCTAATTTTGTTGTTAAATTCTTGAAGGATTTAATATTGAGCAGGTTCGGAACGCCTAGAGCTATAATAAGCGATGGAGGTAGCCATTTTTGTAACAAGATCTTTGATGGAGTACTAAATAAGTACAACATCACACATAAAGTAGCTACTCCATATCATCCTCAAACTTCTAGTTTAGTGGAAGTAAGTAATAGGAAAATTAAGGGAATCTTGGAACGCACTGTGCATCCTTCAAGGAAGGATTCGGCATTTAAGTTAAATGATGTCTTATGGGCATACCGCACCGCTTACAAAACACCTATTAGGATGAGCCCTTACCGGTTAATCTTTGGAAAATCTTGCCACCTTCCAGTTGAACTTGAACACAAGGCTTACTGGGCAATTAAAGAGTTAAACATGGATTTAGATAAAGTAGAAGAAAAACGGTTACTCCATCTTAATGAGTTGAAAGAAATTAGGAATGAAGCCTATGTGAATGCCAAATTATACAAAGAGCGTACTAAGCGCTATCATGACAAGAGGCTAATTCCTAAGACTTTTCACCCTGGAATGAAAGTTTTTTTATTTAACTCTCATTTGAGATTGTTTCCAGGAAAGCTGAGATCAAGATGTGATGGACCATTCAAAATAGTTCAGGTATTTGAACATGGAATAGTAGAACTATTGGACTCCAAGATACAAAAAAAATTCAATGTCAATGGAAATCGTGTGAAGCCTTATTTAGAAGAACCAAACAACATTGCTGAAATGGATTGCATTTGGCTGAGTAACCCTTAGCACCATAAATTTTTGTCTTAGCGCTAGATGGGAGGCAACCCATCGTTTTAGGTAATTTTCTGTTATTTGTTTTATTTACTTAATTTTATTGTTTATTTTAGTTTAATTATATGTGAATAATTTTTAAATTGTTAAAACTAAAAATATTTGTTGAGATGTTAGAAGTTTACAGCGATCTGTATGTATACACTTTAATGATGAATATGATGGATGCACCTGCATTTCTCTATTACTACTTGCACATTCTCACGAAATAGGTAATCTTTCTTCTCTTTTCTCTTTATCTTTAATTTCACTTGTTACATTGAGGACAATGTAAGTTCTAGGTTGGAGGTGGTGAAAAGTTACCATGCTTAATTAGAAAAAAAAAGATTTAACAATTTAAAAATATAAAAAAATAAAAAAATAAAAAAATAGTTTTTTTTCTTTTTTATGGTCACATTTTCATTTTTTGTTTTTGGTTTTATTTTTTGTTTTTGTGTGATTTAGTAATTTTTGGAATATAAAAAAATAAAAATAATATTTCTCACAATAATTTATCATTTCTATAAATCAAATTGAAGTAAATAGTTAAATCTTTTGTACTGTTAGATTAATTTTTGAAAACATATCATGGAATATTTTGTAATTATTTTTGGTAATTAGTTAGTTTTTTGTCATAACTAGTATTTCTTGATAAAATGTGGAAATTATATTAAACCCAAAATCAGTGTTGATGAATTTTTTTTAGTGGAGACTACCTTTGAGAGATATAATTTGAGCCTAATTTCCTTTATTCAGTGTGAAATATATATATTTTCTACTCCAAACACATTTCTTATTTCTTCAATTGATTAGATGATCTCTATAGGTATTAGCATTGAGTGTGAATTTTTTCATCTTAATAGAGTATCGTATATTTTTTATTATTATTTTTGCTTAGATTAAATGATTTGAGTAGAAATTAATAGTATATGCTTATATCTCATTCATGCATGACTGCTACAAAAAAAAGAGACATATCTGGGGTTACCTAAACCAAGATAAAATAGAAAAGCCACAAAATTAACCACTCACCAAAATCCTAAAAAATGTATAATCTGTACATGGGTTAACTCTCTAATATATATATATATATATATATTGAAAAAAAAAGAAAAAAAAGAAGAAAAGAAAAATAGAGAGGTAAAGAATATATAGTATAATCTACATACTATGATCCACATTGCCTACAAAGTTGTGAGTACAAGCTAATTACAAAAGAAAGATATAGGAAGTAATTCCCTAAAAAGTCATTGCACTTTCTTCATTTGTAAAAGGCATATATCTTGTAATTCTTTCTTAATGAGTTTGATTTATGCATGAAAATAATTTTTATATATGATATCTTTATAATTTATACATTCGATTCCTTTCATGAGATCAACATCAAAATAATACTTTAAGTCTTTGTTCTTTATACATATGAGAACATATTAGTTCATTTCTCTACATCAACTCTCTCGCATATAAATTAGTATGAGTGTTTGAAGCCATAGGATTCAGTGTTTTGAGAGTATTGACAAGTGAGGAATAGAGTCGAAGCAAATTCAGATTCTTGACATTGAAATTGGGTGAAATTAAATTAAATTTTTTTATATGAAATATGAAAATAATTTTTGACTAATTATTATAATAAATCATTTTTGTTTAAAGAGATTAAAATAACTCATGCTTGAGATTTTAATTATGATCTTAAAGGAGATTAAAAAGTATGAGACATTTTTGTGATATGTTGTTTTCTTTTATTTTTAAAAGTTAATTTTTGATTTTATTGTAATTTTAGTTTTTGAGTTGATTGTTTTTATTATTTCTTTTAATTTTTATATTTAGTTCAATGTTTGTGGGTATCATTACTTAAAAGCCTCACGAGACTCAAACTCGCCCACTAGGGCAACCTAGGGGTTTAAAGGCTTGTTGCATAGGCTAAATGCAACTGTATCCATCCATGGAAGTGATTTAGGATTGTTTAATGTTTAGTTTTTATCGCTAAGGGACTAACAAGAAGCTGGTTGGGGGTTGTGATGAGTGCTCAAAAAGCACTAAAATTATTATGATTTTATTCACACTAATTGATTAAAAATATATATTTTTATATAAATTTGTCTTTTTCGAAATCACGGGTATTTTTATTATTTTTCAAGTATTTTTACTGAAAAACGTAACTTAAAGACTTAAAGAGGAATACTGGAAGAAATACATCACAAATATATTAATAAATAAAATAGGAAAGGTCAACAAATATAGAAAAATTGGACAAAATGGGTTAAAAAGGTCAAAAATGTCAAAAGGAGGATATCGCACCGGTGCGCCGCCCAGTGCCTCGCCAGCCGCATGTGCCTTGCTCCAGTTCCGCACACACCTTGATCGAGTTCCGCCCGCACATTGTCCTGTCCCGCACGTGCCTGTGCACGCTGCTGCTGCTTCTGCGAGCGCCTATGCGTGCCCCAGCTCCACTCCGTGCGCGCCGCTGCCATCTACGCCCCAATCCGCGTGCAATAGCCCCCATGTTATACTGACATCATCATTCACCACTCCGCATTTCCACCATTTTTTATCATTTTTTCACCCACTTTTTCTTCCCATCCTCACCTATAAATACCCCCATTCTCTTCACTTCATACCACACCTCAAAACACATCTTCTCTTTCTTTCTCTCATTTCTTAGTTTTTTCTTAGTTTTTAGCTTTTCTTAGTTAATTTCTCTTTTTGAGAAGAACTAGTTATGTTTTTGTAATTTATTTTCTTTTTGATTCAATAAATGGGAGTGCATATTCTGTTTGGAGGTTTTCCAGCAACGGGAATAACATCGAAGTACTGTAAGGATTTTATTTTCTTTACAGTTATTTTTTATGCTTTATTTTTATATGTTATATTTAATTTGTCTGTGATTTAATTTAACATTGCTGGCTATTTGTAAACATGATATAATAATAACGTTGTTATGTTTGCGAAATATTAAATAGGTAAAAATCTATAAAATGAATTGATTTTATTTTTATTCAAGATTTTATATTAAGAATGTTAGAGAGAAATATATTATTTTTCATGACAAATTTAAATATGAAAATTAGATTTTAAGTTTTAGTTACCCGGTTTGATTTAGAGTAGGGCTCTTTTATTTGTTGGTACAATCGCCCGGTAGTTGGAGTGAAACTCTATTTCAATAAATACTCCACTATTATAAATAATAAAATTTGCATAATCATTTATTGAATCTGTATCTATGTTTATTTTTATGTTATTAGATTAGAAACACAAAAACCAAACTATCGTGACAGGATGTTTAGGATTTAATTTCGTTTTTAAAAGTTTGAATAATAAATTAAAAACCACATATATTCCTTCCTTAGATTGACCTTGAGAGTATACTTATTATTTTCTACGAAATGATTCGTGCACTTGTGATTGTTTTATAAATATAAAACTAAAGTATTGGCAGAATCGACGATGCTAGTTTTTGCTCAACTTCTTTTTTATTTTTATTTATTTTGTATTAATTAATTAATTTATTTATTTATTTTTGTTAAATTTTTGAAAAAAACGAATTTATTTCATTTGAATTTTATTACACACAACATAAAACTAAAACAAGGGAAAATACATTAATGAGTGAGCTCCCATGTAGGACTAAAATTTATCGTCTTCTAGTAAGACGTTGCTTGGAGATTGCAGAATGACAAACTCAATGTCTCCTCTTCATTGAATTTATTTTACCCCATTTGACCATCAAATTAGTCTTTGCTTTGTTTTTGCAAATGTTCAACTAACTGTTCTACTTGAACTTCCACCTTTTTGATAGAAGCTTCCATAGAGTCCAACCGTTGATTAGTTTTAAATTGGTTATCTACAAACTTGAATAAAAGGATTCAAGTTGTCCTCCAGGGTTGATTTATTGGGAATGCTTCTTGGAATAGGCGGGTGGAATTGCTGGCCTGGCTGATTTGAGCTTTGAGCGAAATGAGGGTTGTTTTGCCTCCAGGAGAATTTTGGATGATTTCTCCACCCAGGATTGTAGGTATTTGAATTGGGGTTGAACCTTGGTCTCTGTTGATATGTTCCTAATACATTAACCTGTTCAGGCCTAGTTGTTGTTTCTCCTTGATATGGACATGCTTCAGTACCATGTCCCATGTTGCTATACAAACCATACTGTTCATTATTGGTGTTGGTTTGTGTAGTGAGAAGGGAAACTTGCTTGGTCAGTTGAACAAGTTGTTGTTGAACTTCATTGCTGGAATCGATTTCATGAACTCTAGATTTTCTGTTGGGAATTAGCACCCAACATCTCAAAGAGGTTGTACGTCTCTGAGGTAGTCTTTTCTCCCATTGCTCCTCCTGCAGCGTTGTCGACAATGAACTAACATTGTTGTGTAAGTCCATCGTAAAAGAATTTGTTCTGCAACTACAGGGGAAAGCTATGATGGGGACATTGAGTGAGAAACATTTTGAACCTATCCCAAGCTTCATGGAATGGTTCTCCTTCCATATGAGAGAAAGTAGCAATCTTTCCTCTCAACTCTGATGTTTTTTGGTGGGAATAGAATTTTCCCATGAATTTATTATAAATGTTCTCCCATGTCACCAAAGAACCCGAGTTAAACAAAAATTAAGATAAAAAAAACTAAGTTACTATTCACGAACAATAAGTTTATTTTACTATTCACGTTATAATTTTTATTTATTTATTTATTTTTATCTTAAAATTTTTCAAATTTTAATTTTTTTACTATTCATGAACGGTAAGTTTATTTTACTATTCACGCTATAATTTTTATTTATTTTTAAAATATTTTTTTTAAATTTTAATTGTTTTTACTATTCATGAACTGTAAGTTTATTTTACTATTTACGCTATAATTTTATTTATTTATTTTTTTAACTTAAAGTTTTTTAAAATTTTAAATTTTTTTTTTTACTTTTCATGCTATAATTTTATTTATTTATTTTTTTAACTTAAAGTTTTTTTTAAAATTAAAATTTTTTTAATAAAAAAATCACAATCATTTAAAACACAAAATGTTTTTGAAATTTTGATAAATAATTTAAAAAACGCTATTCTTTCCTCGACAACTGCGCCAAAAACTTGAAGAGTAAAAACCAGCATCGCCGATTCTGCCAATACTTTGATTTTATATTTATAAAACTCTTACAAGTACATGAATCATTTTGTAGAAAATGATAAGTATACTCCAAAGGTCGATCTAAGGAAGGAATATATGTGGTTTTTAATTTATTATTCAACTTTTTAAAAATGAAATTAAATCTAAACATCATGTCACGATAGTTTGGTTTTTGTGTTTCTAATCTAATAACATAAAAATAAACATAGATATAGATTCAATAAATGTTTATGCAAATTTTATTATTTATAATAGTGGAGTATTTATGGATATAATAACTAAGTTAATAATGCTTGCTCATATTATTTAGGTTATTAAAGATATAAATTGATATTTATTGATTCTCTCTTTTTTATATGAATACCACCTTTGGTGGGGTTAGATATTCTTTGTTAACTAAAAAAATCAATTAACACCTATGGGTGGGGTTGATAACTAATTTGGTTAATTAAATTAATTCCTTTTTCTAAGAGATTGAAAATGAATCATTTAAATGCCACCTTTGGTGGGGTTAGACAGTTTAAACTTTAT
The DNA here is from genome assembly GCA_037013495.1 of Hippophae tibetana. NCBI lineage: Eukaryota > Viridiplantae > Streptophyta > Magnoliopsida > Rosales > Elaeagnaceae > Hippophae > Hippophae tibetana. Next base: position 14,860,485 of record CM072808.1, on the reverse strand, counting down.
TCAAGGTGTCCAAATTAAACCTAAGAATTTAATTATCCGAGTACTAATTTTGAAGTTTTAAAACTACTACTGAAAACATGTTGTCAATACATTTTCAGATAATAATTCTTATAAAAACTTTTGAAATAGAGCTTTACTTTAACTACTGGGCGATTGTACCAACAAATAAAAGAGCACTACTCTAAATTAGGCCGAATAACTAAACCTTAAAATTTAATCTTTAGATTTAAGTTTTTAATGAAAAATAATATATTTCTCTCTAACATTCTTAATATAAAATATTGAATAAAATAATATCAATTCATTTTAGAGATTTTTACCTATTTAATATTTCGCAAGCATAACAACGTTATTATTATATCATGTTTACAAAGAGCCAGTAAATTTAAATTTAATAACAGAAAAATTAAATATAACATGTAAGAATAAAGCATAAAAAATAACTGTAAAGAAAATAAAATCCTTACAGTACTTTGACGCTATTCCCGTTGTTAGAAAACCTCCAAACGGAATTTGCACTCTCATTTATTGAATCAAAATGCAAATAAATTACAAAAACATAACTAGTTCTTCTCAAAAAGAGAAGAACTCTAAAACTAAGAAAAGAACTAAGGAAAAACTAAAAACTAAGAAAAACTAAAAAAACTAAGAAAGGAGAGAAAGAAAGAGAAGAGAAGAGAAGAGAAGATGTGTTTAGTTATGAACAGAATGGAAGTATTTATAGGTGAGGATGAGAAGAAAAAATGGGTGAAAAAATGATTAAAAATGGAGAAAATGCAGAGTAGTGAATGATGACATTATACTAATGACGTGAAGGTGGTGTGGGCGCAATAGCGCGCGCAGATGGGGCATATGAGTGGAATGACGCGCACAGATGGGCATAGGCACGCAGAATGGAGCAAGGGCGCGCACATGGCACGTGGGACCAAGTGCTGATGGGAGTGGGTACGCGCGGAATTGGCGTCCTACAAGTGGCTGCTCGGCGTAATTGGGTGCGCTGCGCGCATTGGCTGGCACGACTAGGTGTGCAATTTCCTCTTTTTTGATATTTTGACCTATTTTGTCCAATTTTTCCATATTTGTTGAATTTTCCTCATTTATTTATGAATATATTTGTGATGTATTGCCTCTAGTATTCGTCTTTGAGTCTTTAAGTTATGTTTCTAAGTAAAAATACCTGAAAAATAATAAAAATACCTGTGTTCCGAAAAGACAAATATATATAAATATATGATAAAATCATATAAATATATATATATTTTAATCAATTAATGTGCACAAAATCATGGTAATTTTAGTGCTTTTTGAGCACTCATCGCCCATAATTTTTGACTTTTTTTCTTCTCTTCTCCGGCCCACATAGTTGGACCAAAAAATCTCCCCCTTATGTGGGACACGACTCTTCCACACCTACAATCTTTCTACAGATAGCAAGCTTTTCTCTAGTCATCATATCTGCCCCATTATCATTGGTGTGAATCTTCTCAACTTGTAGTAGTTTATGTTCTAACACATCACGAATCCAATGATACCTTATGTCGATGTGTTTGGACCTTGAGTGGAAGGTTGGGCTCTTACTTAGGTGAATTGCATTCCGACTGTCGCAATAAAGAACATAGTTTTCTTGGTTCTAATGTAATTCTTGTAGGAACTTTTGCATCTATAGTATCTCCTTACAACCTTCAATGATTGCAATGTACTCTACTTTTGTGGTACTTAAGGCAATACACTTTTGCAATCATGATTTCCATGAAACAGCTTCCCCTCCAAATGGTATTAGGTACTCAGATATAGACTTTCTTGTATCCATGTCGCTAGCCATATCTGAATCTATATATCCTTCTAATATAGGTTTATTATTACCAAAGCATAAAAATTGACTAGAGGTTCCTTTCAGATACCTGAGTATCCATTAGATAGCTGCCCAATGTTCCTTTCCAGGATTTGATAGGAATCGACTCACAACGCCAACATCATGTGCAATGTTTGGTCTAGTGCATACCATAGAATACATTAGACTACCAACTATCGATGCATAAGGCACCTTGCTCATCTCTGATATCTCCTCCTCACTTGAGGGACATTGACTCACATTAAGTTTGAAATGGTTTGCAAATGGACAACTAACAGGTTTAGCTTTGCTCATGTTGAATCTTTCAAGAACTTTTTCAACATACCATTTTTAGGAAAGCTAGATCTTTTGCTTTTGCCTGTTATAGGTAATTGTGATGCCAAGAATCTTCTTGGTAGGTCCTAAGTCCTTCATTGCAAAGGACTACTCAAATCTATCTTCAACTTGTTGTCAATATTTTGACCTACAATTAACATGTATTCGACATAAAGCAAAAGAATAATAAAATAACCATAAGATAATTTCTTGATGAAGATGCAGTGATCAGCTGTCATTCTATTGCATTCATTTTTCTCTATGAATGAGTGATGAGCGAAAACCGGCATCGCCGATTCTTGCCAATACTTTAGTTTTAATATTTATAAAACTCTCGCAAGTGCACGAATCATTTCGTAGAAAATGATAAGTATACTCCCAAGGTCGATCTAAGGAAGGAATGTATGTGGTTCTTAATTTATTATTCAAACTTTAAAAACGAAATTAAATCCTAAACATCCTGTCACGATATTTTGGGGTTTTTGTATTTTTAATCTACTTACATAAAAATAAACATAGATTCAATAAACATTTATGCAAATTTTATCATTTATAATGGCGGAGTATTTATGGATATAATAACTAAGTTAATTATGCTTTCTCGTATTATCTAGGTTATTAAAGATATGAATTGATATTTATTGATTCTCCCTTTTTTGTATGAATACCACCTTTGGTGGAGTTAGGTATTCTTTGTTAACTAAACAAATCAATTAACACCTATGGGTGGGGTTGATAACCAATTTGCTTAATTAAATTAATTTCTTTTTCTAAGAGATTGAAAATGAACCATTTAAATGCCACCTTTGGTGGGGTTAGACATTTTAAACTTTATTCAAGGTGTCCAAATTAAACCTAAGAATTTAGTCATCCGAGTACTAACTTATAAGTTTTAAAACCACTACTGAAAACATGTTGTCAATACATTTTCAGATAATAATTCTTATAAAAACTTTTGAAATAGAGCTTCACTCTAAGTACTGGGCGATTGTACCATCAAATAAAAGAGCACTACTCTAAACCAGACCAGATAACTAAACCTTAAAATCTAATTTTCAGGTTTAAGTGTGTAATGAAAAATAATATATTTCTCTCTAACATTCTTAATATAAAATCATTAATAAAAATAAAATCAATTTATTTTAGAGATTTTTACCTATTTAATATTTCGCAAGCATAACAACGTTATTATTACATCATGTTTATTAACAGCCAGCACAGTTAAATTTAATCACAGACAAATTAAATATAACATGTAAGAATAAAGCATAAAAAATAACTGTAAAGAAAATAAAATCCTTACAGAACTTCGACGCTAATCCCGTTGCTGGAAAACCTCCAACGAAATTTGCACTTCCATTTATTGAATCAAAAAGCTAAAAAAATTACATAAACATAACTAGTTCTTCCCAAAAAGGGAAGAACTCTCAAACTAAGAGAAATTAACTAAGAAAAACTAAAAACTAAGAAAAACTAAAAATCTAAGAAAAGAGAGAAAGAAAGAAGAGAGAAGTGTGTTTTGAAGGTGTTGAAGGTGTATTTTGAAGTGAAGGGAAGGGGGTATTTATAGGTGAGGATGGAGAGAAAAAATGAGTAAAAAAAAGTAAAAACGCATAATGGAAATGCTGAGGTCATTGATGACGTCAGCATGACGTCATTGGGGCGGCTGCACGTGAAAAATGGGGCGAAATGGGCGTCGGTGTGCGCGGATGAACAGTAGCCGCGCGCAGCTTGGCGCGAGATTGGGTGCTGTTGCGCGCGGATGAACAGTAGCCGCGCGCAGTTCTGCGCAGATGAACAGTATCCGTGATTCCGAAAAAGACAAATTTATATAAATATATGATAAAACATATAAATATATGTATTTTTAATCAATTAATGTGCATAAAATCATGGTTATTTTAGTGCTTTTTGAGTACTCATCAATGAGTCAAACTTTTTATACCACTACCTTGGTGCTTGCTTCAGACCATATAAGCTCTTCTTTAGTCTGCATACCAATTTCTCTTTGCTTTTGACTTGGAAACCTTCGGGCTGCTCCATATAGATTTCCTTATCATGATCACCATGTAAAAATGCAGTCTTTACATCAAGTTTTTCAACCTCTAAATTATAGTTAGCTACCAAACTAAGAAAAACTTGGATTGAAGACATTTTAACTACTAGTGAGAATATTTCATCGAAGTCAATGCCCTTCTTTTGCTCGAAATCTTTCATAACCAATCTTTCTTTGTAATGTGGTTGTGTGCTGCCTTCTTCACTTTTGATTCTATACACCTACTTGTTCTTGAGAGATTTTCTTCCCTATGGTAGTTTCATAAAGTCAAATGTGTGGTTCTCATGCAGAGATTTCATTTCTTCCTGCATGGCTTTTAAGCACTCAGTCTTATACTGATCAGTAATAGCTTCGTCTTAACTCTCCAGTTCTCCCCCTTTAGTGAGCATCATATACTCGTTAGGAGAATATCTACGACTTGGTTGTCGTACTCAGGTGGATCTCTTTGTCTATACTTTTGTTTGGACATGTTTAGAAACTTATTCTGGTTCTAAACTGCTAGCTGGTGGATTAACATCATCAGTATCTGGTGTAACTCCCTTGTCATTATGATTTGTTGGTGGAGGGACTAGCTCCAGATTAACTAGAATTTCATTTAACTATTGTTTCTCAAATTTCTCAAAAGCCTCAATTGTTTGGTCTTCAAGAAATACCACGTCTTTGCTTTTGACAATCTTTTTGCTAATAGGATCCCAAAGTCTATAGCCGAATTCTTCATATGCATATCCCATAAAGATACATTGTTTCACTTTTCCATCCAACTTGAACCGCTCATCTTTTGGGATGTGAACAAATGCTTTGCAGCCGAATACTTTGAAGTGTTTGTAAGAAATGTCTTTCCCTGTCCAAACTCTTTCCAGTATGTCGATTAAAACGACTGTTGTCCTCATTGCCTCCCCTAATAGGAGTTCAATAGTTTTCATTTGAGAGCATACATCTGACTCTTTCACATATGGTTTTGTTCATCCTCTCTATGACACAGTTATGTTGAGATGTCTTTGGTACTAATTTTTCCAGCATGATGCCGAAAATTCTATAGTACTCCTCGAATGGTCCACAATACTCACCACCATTATCTACATGTGCACACTTCAAACGTCTGCCAGTTTCTCTCTCTACTTTTACATGAAACTGCTTGAAAACTTCCTCTACTTGATCTTTAGTTTTCAAAGCAAAAGTCCATTTTTTCTAGAATGGTCACCAATAAAGGTCACAAAATAGTGAGCACCTTCTAGTGACTTATAACTCATTGTACAAACATCTGTATGTATTAAATCTAGAATATTTTCCTTTCTAGATGGTGTGAGACTACAAAATGCAACTCTATGTTGTTTTTCCATAGTACAGTCAACATAAGTTTGCAAGGGTGTACCTTTCATCCTGGCAAGAGCTCATTCTTGGAAAGAATTTTGAGACCTTTTTCACTCATGTGGCCGAGTTGCTTATGCCATAGCTTGGTAGGAACTTCTTTCCTAATGGTATTTACTTCTCCTCTACATAGCCTGGCTTCTGTGATGTAGAATGATGTATCTTTCTTGCCTTTTGCTACTACGAAATTGCCTTTGGTGAGCTTCCACTTTCCTTCACCAAAATAATTATTGTATCCATCATCATTAAGCATAGCGGTAGAGATCAAATTGATGCAGATATCAGGAACATGCCTCACATCTTTCAAAAGTAATCTGCATCCAAGATTAGTCTCTAGATAAATATTGCCAATGCTGACATTGTTCTATGCATCATCATTTTCCATCCTTACACGTCCAAAATAACCTTGAGTCTAGGTTGAGAAGAATTCCTGTAATGAGGTGACATGATAAGAGGTGCCTGAGTCAACTACCCAGGTAGTGTCTTAACATGCAAGATTGACATAATCAGCGTCTCAAACATTGACAACTTCTTCAGTGATAGTTATGGTGTTATTTGTTTGGGTTTCTACTTCGTGATTTCTGGGTTGTTCTGCCTTTAACCTTCTACATTCTCGAATGAAGTGTCCAGGCTTGTCACAATAATGACACCTCTTGTCATACCTTGATCTAGACTTCGAGTGTACTCTTTATTGACTTTGGTTACAGAGATTTCTACATTTACTTATTTCGTTCCATTCTTGCTTGCCTTGTTTTTGCATGACAAGTGCTTCAATGTCAGGAGTATATCCTTCATCTTTTTGTCAAGACTCTTCATTTAGCGTTCTGTCTTTTACCATATCCATAGTAAGCTTGCCATCAAGAGTTGAGTTACTAACTAACACAACTAGAGTATCCCAACTTTTTGGTAGAGAACTTAGGTTTGGTAGATCAATATTGAGCTTGTAATCCTTATGCTCAAATGCTTTGGGATTTGAATTGTACTTTTCAAACCTGGTCTTATGATTACAAAATTTAGGTGTACTTCAATTAATTCCAAAATCTCTTTAATTGATTTTACCAGGTGGTGTGACTTCTTCATTTGAATTGATAGTGTGTTGCTTGTAATGATGGTTCAATCTATCAAGAGATTGAATACGATAAGGTATGGATGAAAGTTCAAAATAGTTAGGTGAAGTTTCACGAAGTGTCTTCTTCTCTTTCACCTTGATACTTTTCTAAAGTTATGTTATCTGTGTGGAAATTGGTAAGTAATTTTTTGAAGTGATTGATGAAGGTCTCGTGATACCTCCTTAAGCCATTGTTCAAACTTACTCTTCATACCAGTCATTGCATTTCATAACTCGTGAGAGTCATAAACTTCATTTCCCACAACTTGGTTGCTGGTGCCTGAAGTTATCATCAAAGCAAAGAAAAGTTCTGAAGGCTCTAATACCAATTTGATGCAGCAATCAGATGTAGCTGAAAGTGTAAAGAAAAATCACAGGAATGGGCTGCAATCATCTATTTGTAGACCCTAAATTGATTGAAGGAATTAAGGAAATTAATCCAATGGAAAACGCAATGAAACAATGTAGTATTATTTCTACAAGTGTAGTGCCTATAATCTAACAAACTCATCATGCTTATCATGATAGCATATAGGATTCTAACAGAAAAAGGGCCAATATGCCACCATATCAATAAGGCCATGCTGCTAAGGACTCCAACATAATTATTATTTAATTACACAATTAGACTCAAAATAAACGACATTAAAATGCTTTAAAACCAACAAAAACTCATAATTGATCACTACATCACATTGGTTCACCATCATTGAGATCTTTGGGACAATAGAGGCTTTAATGACCAGTTTCTGTAGAAATTCATGACCTAAATCCCTCCAAAAGAGCTCTCAAAGAGGAAGGGTTGGCAGGACCTTATAACTAGCACTTTGCTGGCTTCCTTGGTCGATGTGGGACTCCTCAACACCCCCCTTCACATCAGACAGGGACACCGCAAATACCGATTGACCGTGAGGTTGAATGATCGGGGTTAACCATGTTGGGAACATCAATTGAACCCAGGGACCCGCTCTGATACCATGTAGAAAGTCATGGCCTAACTCCCTTCAAGAGAGCTCTCTAAGAGGAAGGGTTGCGAGGACCTTATAACCAACACTTTGCTGGCTTCCCTGGTCGATGTGGGACTCCTCAACACCCCCCTTTACATTGGATGGGGACACCGTAAAGACCGATTGACCATGAGGTTGAATGATCGGAATTGACCGTGTTAAGCACATCAATAATAAAAGTATTATTCCTTTTGAATTAATTAATTCTGATGTTTGGGGACCATCTAAAGAGCCCACTATATCGGGTATGAGATATTTTTTTTTGTTTATCGATGATTGTACAAGGTTGTCATGAAGATCCTCCATTCTGACAATGGGGGAGAATATGTTAATCATGTTTTTCAAGATTTATTTCAAAACACATGGGATTATTCACCAAACTACTTGCCCATAAACACCGAAACAAAATGGAGTGTCTGAAAGAAAAAATCATCATTTACTTGATATAGCTCGTGCACTCCTATTTAGTGCTCATATGCCAAAATATCTTTGGGGTGATGTTGTACTAGCTTCTACCCATTGCATCAATCGTCTCTCGTCTAGTGTCCTTAACAGACAAATCCCATTTCAGATTCTCGCATCTTACATCTCCTTGTCATCCTTCCATAATCTTCCTACTTGTGTATTTGGTTGTGTTTCTTTTTTCCATGTTCCTAAAAATCAAAGGTCTAAATTAGATGCCCAGGAAATTAAATGTGTGTTTTTTGGTAATAGAGGTTACTAGAAAGGGTACAAGTGCTTCCATCCACCAACCAGAAAGTATTATGTCACTATAGATGTTACCTTTTTTCAGGACATGATTAATTTTTCCTCACCTGATATTGCTCGTCAGGGGAAGAATACATATTTCGAAGAACTATATCATGGTGAGAGAGAGGAATTAGAAGAATCACCAATTCATTGTTCGATAGGACTAGATGAGATTCCTAATCCATTGAATCCAATCATCGAAGAAGCAGATGCTCCAAGTATCCAAGCACCAAATTCGCTTATAGCAAATGAAATGGAAGACACAACTGTTCCCTTAGGCATCACTCCTACCCCTGATCAACAACTCCCTGGTATTGAAGGTCACTCATCTGAGGTATGTACACCCATTGATACTAATAGCATTGTGTCTAATGTTAGACAGTATGTGTTACCAAATAGGTCTACTCGAGGTCAACCGACCAAAAGGTATGAGGCAAATATTCATGCAAACTCAAAATACCCAGTAGCTAACTACATGTCCACTAAAAGATTATCTAAGTCATATAAATCATTTGTGAGTCAAATATCTATTGTATCAGTACCTAACAAAGTGTAGGATGTGTTGGGAGATCCAATATGGAGAAAGGCAATGGATGAAGAGATGGAGGCGTTACAAAAGAACGATACTTGGCAACTTGTGCCTCCACCACAAGGAAAAAATAAAGTTGGTTTTCGATGGGTGTTTACTGTAAAACATAATGGTGATGGATTTATAAATCGATATAAAGCCCGTCTTGTAGCAAAAGGGTTCACTCAGATGTATGGTGTAGACTACGCTCCTGTTGCCAAAATGAATACTATTTGGGTTCTGCTCTCACTTGCTGCTAACCTAAACTGGTCATTTCGGTAGTTTGATGTTAAGAATCCATTTCTCTATGGATAATTAGCCGAGGAGATGTACACGAATCTTCCACCTGGGTATGTAGCTGATTCTCCTGGTAATTTTGTGTGCAAATTGAGGAAGTCTTTGTATGGTCTCAAGCAATCCCCTCGAGCCTAGTTTGGAAGTTTTTCACTGTTCATGCAGAAGGTTGGTTATAGACAGAGTAATTTAGACCACACTTTGTTTCTCAAACATCAACGAGGGAAGGTAACAACCCTAATCATTTATGTTAATGATATGGTAATCACTCGTGATGATACTATTGAGATGGATAAATTACAAAGACAACTAGTCTCTGAATTTGAGATGAAGGACTTAGGTGAACCAAATTACTTTTTATGAATTGTGGTAGCTAGAGGGAGAGAAGGAATATATCTATGTCAGAGGAAGTACATTATTGATGTATTAACAGAGACATGTATGTTAGATTGCAAACCTATTGACACTCCTATTGAGCAAAACCATTGTTTAGTAGAATCAGATATCAACTGATCGAGCTCGCTATCATAGATTGGTTGAGTGTTTGATTTACTTGGCTCATACTAGACCAAATGTTGCATATGTAGTACGTGTGGTGTGTTAGTTCATGCATAATCCAAGTGAGAACCACATGAATGCTATTTTGAGAATTTTAAGGTATTTGAAATCGACTCCAGGAAGAGGAGTAATATTCTCTAAACACAACAATCCTCTTGATGTCTGAGGCTTCATAGATGCAGATTGGGTAGGAAGTATTACAGATAGAAAGTCAACATCAGGTTATTTCACCTTTGTGGGAGGTAATTTGGTTACATGGAAAAGTAAAAAGCAGAAAATGGTGACACAATCAGGTGCTGAGGCTAAGTATAAAGGTATGGCTCATGGGGTTTGTGAATTGCTGTGGATAAGAAATTTGTTATTTTATTTGGGTTTTGAACTCAAAAATACTATGTTGTTGTATTGCGACAGTCGGGTAGCCATTGTTATATCACAAAATCCAGTATAACATGATCGGACTAAGCATGTAGAGGTTGATTGTCACTTTATAAAAGAGAAGCTAGATGCCAAACTTATTAGCTTTCCATTTGTTCTCACTGAAGAGCAACTTGCTAATATGCTTACCAAAGGAGTTTCCAAAAAGGCATTATACGACTCATTAAGCAAGTTGGGCATGGTCGATATCTTTGCGCCAACTTGAGGGGCAGTGTTAATAAGTCATCATTAGTTGTATATTATTTGTATGCAACTAATATACTTTTCCTAAAAGAAAATTCTTATTTTTCTGTATATATATATATGTGTGTATTATCATTCATTGTATATCAAGAGTAAATAAATATATTTCATTATATTCAATTATTTCACTACATGAGAATGATTTACTCTCTTATCTCTTAATGTAATATTAAGGGTGGTGTCTTGAGAAAAAAATTATCTCTTAAATGTAGAAATAAATCTTTCTGTCTAGTTTTTGGCTATATATAGTTTCTCCTTTTTCAATCTTCATTACGTTAATTCTCTTATTTGTCTTTAATCTATATCATGTTAACTAGTTTCTTCTATAATACAAGTCCCTTCAATCACTACTATAAAAATGATTGATTTTTTTTACATAAATTTATAGACGGTGCTTTTAAAAACTAACAAAGTTGAATATGTTGTAGGTTTTTTGAAAACAACAAGATACACTATTACTATCTTGACAGTTTTTTTCTAAAATTTATCAAGAAAAGTATACTTGTCTAGATATGTCTTATTTGTTTTTGTTAGTTTGAGACAAAACCAACTAGGTATGTAATATTTTTATTGTCCGTTTTTACAAAACTGGCAAAACATGTGTTGTTTTCTTGACAATTTTTTACAAAAATAGATTGGAAAGGCATACTTATTTGTCATGGCGGTTATAAACTCCCAAAATAGGTGGATACCTATGCAGACACTTGATATATTGGTATTTTTTTTTACCGCCTAGATAGATCTACCTTGGCTGTTAAAAACTGAAAAGAAAAGTTATTTTTGTAGTAGTGCATCTTTTATGCTTCCTCTCAAAGTAATAAGTTTCTCTCTTTCTTGACCTTAAGTTTCATGGAATGTTTTGGCTCCTTTTTGTGTTGCTTAGCTATGAAATTGGTGACTTCCTTTGGTATTAAGGAAGACTTGAAGAATTCTGTAACTTTTAAAGATACTCTTCTGTATGCTAGTCCTGATCCTTCTTCTGATCAAACTTCAGAAATTTTTCACCTAAGGAAGTAGGTGATTGTGGTTGAAAGTGATAGAGTATTTGGAATACTCTTACATAAAAGGAAGCTGAATTTGAGCAGCTTCACGTCAAAGTTAATATTCTCAACAATTCTTTATTCTACCTTGAATCTTTCATTCAAGAAAAGGAAGATTTTACTGGATCTTAAAGGATAGGCTAAGCCAGTAGGTGTAAAAAATGAAGAAAAAACATAAAGGCTCAAAAGGGGAGGCTGAGGATAAGAAAACATTGGTGGTTTAAAAGGTTCAAATGATCCAAAGATGGCTTATATTATCTCTCTATCCAAGTAACACCTAAGATTTCGTCTCAAGAGACACTAAAAGTGGATTCTAGAGGTTGTTAGCGATATAAAAATCATCAAGCAAGAAGATCCACACAAGCTTCTCAAAATGACCATAAAATTTTACAAATTATGGCATGTGCAAGAAAAAGTTCTTTTCAAATTTAACACAAGAATTCAACGATACATATGCTCAATGAAAACATATGTCATAAAAACCACATTTCAATTCAAGTCAACTACATGCCACTTAAAAAATAACAAAGTCTCTATTAACTTCATTATACTTGATGTAAGAAAACTAAACATAAGAACGTGTAGAATAATCCTAGAAAGAGAGAGAGAGAGAATGCCAAAGGATCATAGACAAATATCTTTTTTGATTTTTTAAAATAGTAAGGAAGATAAATGCAATTTTAAAGAAATAGAGAGATATCACAACATCAAACAAGAAAGATGACAAAGATGGCCTTAAAAGAGATCATAGGCCAATAAGATAAGGATGTGCCTCAAGAGATATCATTAGTACAAACTGTACAATGTTGCCTCCAAAGAGAGAAAAGACAACAAACTATTCGCAATTACCTCAAAAGTGATCATTGGAAATACTCATATCATAGCTAGTCAAGAGAAGAAAAAAAACTGACTAACAAGTAAGTATACCATGTAACACTCCTAAGAGAGAAGAAACAATGGATGTTACCAAAACATCTAAGCATGGGAAAAGGCTTAGCTTTCAATACAAAAATAGGAGACATGCTTAGGCAGGGTCAACACCCCAAACACTAGGAATGCCAACTAAATACATAAGTCTATTCATAGAAATGCATGTAAGTCAAGAGTCCTAAAGACAAATAAATAATCTATATGATATAAAAATGCACAAGGCAAACCCAAACAAGCATAGTACAAATAAGTACTCATGTAAACAAGCTTGTAGTAACACCTTAGTTTTATCCAAAGATTCATCTAAAGCACAAGAGAAAGAAGGGTAGGCAAAAGATGACTGAAACCAATGGGGACTTACGGAGAACCAACACATAATATACTAGGTACAAGAAAGAATAATCTAGTACAACAAGTGAGATGCATTCTATATGACATGGTATATGAATGATAAGACTACAAGAACAAAATCCTAAAACATTGATACTATGCGATGAAAACATGTGACATGATGTTGATATAAACATTATAAAAGAAGAAATTAATAAGAAAGGAAAACACACAAAAAGAGCATATCAAATAAACTAGGAGGGAAGAATACTAGCAAAGGATCAAACAATCAAGCCTAGCAACAAGTAGGATAATTAACATACTATGTAATATAGAGAGTAGAGAGAGAAAGAGATATGCAAGAATAGAAATGAAAGAAACATGTAAACAACAAAGGTTCATGGAGATAAAAATATTATATGATAACAATATAGCCCATACTAGTAGGGCTAAAGGGTACAAACATACAAGGTGTGTGTATGCGTAGATAAAGCTCTAGAATCAAGCACCAGGTAGGTAAGCCTAAATAGGGGTGATATGCTCTTATACCAAATGAAGATTCCCATATATAGGAAAAATTACACAAAGGCTAATTGTTCTTCTAGCTTAAATAGATAACCGAGACCTAAATGAGAAGTGAAAAAATATAAAACAAATTCTCAATTCAATACACAACAAAAAAACCTACAGTAAGAAAGAAGAAACTATAGTAAACATACTAGTGATGGTGTTCCTCACAGGCTCCTATCCAGGCTAGCAGTAAGCATAAATATAGCAAACATCACACAGAATGCAATATATTCATACATAATGAAAAGCTATAAGGGATTTCCAATCTCTTCAACACCTCCTATAAAGAAACATATTCATCAAATGATAATTATACTTTAATAGCATGCAATCATACATTACATAAACCATAAAAAAAAGTCCAACACATGGTACATTAGAGGGTAAGAAGATACATACCTCTTATAGACTCATAATAAAAATGCATAATTAAAAAGAATAAGTAATAATTAGAAAGCTATAGGAATGCTACAAGGAAAGGAAAGACAACATGCCACTATGCAAAACAAATAAGCTTTCTAACTAAAGTATAAATCTAATATGATGAAACATACACAATAGAAACTCAAATTATAATAACACAAGAAAATCATGCATAACAACAGATGTAGTGAGGTGAATGATGAGCAAAACCGGCATCGTTGATCCTACCAATACTTTGGTTTTATATTTATAAAACTTTTGCAAGTGTACGAATCATTTCGTAGAAAATGATAAGTATACTCCCAAGGTCGATCTAAAGAAGGAATATATGTGGTTTTTAATTTATTATTCAAATTTTTAAAAACGAAATTAAATCATAAACATCCTCTCACGATATTTTGAGTTTTGTGTTTTTAATCTACTCACATAAAAATAAACATAGATAGAGATTCAATAAACATTAATGCAAATTTGATCTGTTAAAATAGTGGAGTATTTATGGATATAATAACTAAGCTAATTATGTTTGCTCATATTGTTTAGGTTATTAAAGATATAAATTGATATTTATTGATTCTCTCTTTTTTATATGAATACCACCTTTGGCGGGGTTAGATATTCTTTGTTAACTAAACAAATCAATTAACACCTATGGGTGAAATTGATAACTAATTTGGTTAATTAAATTAATTCCTTTTTCTAAGAGATTGAAAATGAGCCATTTAAATGCCACCTTTGGTGGGGTTAGACAGTTTAAACTTTATTCAAGGTGTCCAAATTTTACCTAAGAATTTAATTATCCGAGTACTAACTTTCAAGTTTTAAAACTACTACTAAAAACATGTTGTCAATACATTTTCAGATAATAATTCTTATAAAAACTTTTGAAATAACGCTTCACTCTAACTACCAGGTGATTATACCAACAAATAAAAGATCACTACTCTAAATCAGACCGGATAACTAAATCTTAAAATCTAATTTTCATATTTAAGTTTGTAATGAAAAATAATATATTTCTCTCTAACATTCTTAATATAAAATCTTGAATAAAAATAAAATCAATTCATTTTATAGATTTTTACCTATTTAATATTTCGCAAGCATAACAACGTTATTATTATATCATGTTTACAAACAGCCAGCAAAGTTAAATTTAATCACAGATAAATTAAATATAACATGTAAGAATAAAGCATAAAAAATAACTATAAAGAAAATAAAATCCTTATACTACTTTGATGTTATTCCTGTTGCTGGAAAACCTCCAAACGGAATTTGCACTTCCATTTATTAAATCAAAAAGAAAATAAATTACAAAACATAATAAGTTCTTCCCAAAAAGAGAAGAACTCTAAAACTAAGAAAAACTAACTAAGAAATGGAGAGAAAGAAAGAGAGAAGAAGATGTGTTTTTAGTTGTGATTTGAAGTAAAGAGAATGAGGGTATTTATAGGTGAGGAGGGGAAGAAAAAATGAGTGAAAAAATGATTAAAAATGGTGGAAATACGTAGTAGTGAATGATGACATCATTGTTGACGTAGAGCGCAGCGGCGCGCGTGGAAAGGAGCAAAGGCGCATAGAGACGTGCGCGAAATGGAGAGTAGGCACGTGCAGACAAGACGATGCGGCGCGTGGGACTAGGTGCGTGCAGAGTGGGCGATGCACGCGGCTAGGCACGCTGCGCCCATTGACTGGCACGGCTGAATGCACGATTTCCTCCTTTTTGACCCATTTTGTCCAATTTTTCCAGCTTTTTTGACTTTTCCTCATTTAATTTATGAATATATTTGTGATGTATTGCCTCCGGTATTTTTCTTTTAGTCTTTAAGTTACTTTTTTTAAGTGAAAATACATGAAAAACCACCATTACCCCTATCAGTTGGGACTTCTATCCTAACTACCTATTGTTGCTATTGCTTTCTACATCCACAATGACCTCGTTCGACACACGATACTTCCTCTAAAGCCCACACCACGAAATGTGGTGTCATTAGTTATTACAAAATCAGTCACCAGAAGTATATCTACTCCCAATCTTAAGGACCACCCTCAAACTCATAAAACCTATTTCTTATTGCACATAACAAGAGATATTAGAAGTCAAATCATTTAAATTAGCTCAATCTCATATGGAGGTTTTCACAAATAAATAGTTGCATCCAAGGAACTCCAAATCCACACATGGCTCATATACAACCCACTTACAAATGCCGTCTCGAGTACTCAACACTCATAAGTATAGTTTTGCTTACATAATCACGAATCATTAATACTGAGCAACATTCGAGATATTAGTGATCCAAAAAAAGAAAAAGAAAATATCAGTTTAACAAAGCTTAGCTACATTTTTTGGAGACAAAACAAGAAGAAATTTGGGGTATTTATAGAGCTTGAAATTGTCATCTTACTAGCTACCTCGCCACCATGAGGTCCTTAGCAAGCTTGGTGATAAGGTGGTAAAAATTCACATTTTTTCGTTCCCAATTTTTTTTGAGTACTTTCCAAAGTGAACTAAAAACACAAGTGACAACATTAGCTTGCTTGCACAGTTAATCGTCGAAAACCAATGATGCACTTAGCATGCATACTATAAAAACCAATCTCGTGATGTGTGTTAACATACTTACATACAAAGTGTTCCTAACTATCTGAATGTATGTATTATGATTTGTAATAACCAACCTTACATAGAGGAAGATGAATACACAAAGTAAGAATACAAAATAAATCATGTTTTGCATATGGGAAGCCAACAAATAAACACAAGAACAATGGGACTTACAGTGACTTTTTATTTTATTGATTTAGGTAACCCTATATATGTCTCTATTTTAGAAGTCATGCATAAATGAAAAGAAAGACATATATTTTCAATTTCTATTTAACTTATTTAACTTAAGCAATAAAAATAAATATTACACTTTATTTAGATTTAAAACTTCTAACATGCAATGCAAAGTTCTATAGAGATCGTCAAACAATTAGAATTGATAAGAAGAGTGTTTAAAAAGTAAAAACAAAATACCATCACTCAGAATGGAAAGATAATGGTTCAATGTATATTCTCACAAGGTTAGCCTCCACTTTATTATGAAATACTAAATATGACAAAAACTACTTAATTATCATATTTCTCTATGAAATATTTATGAAATTAATCCAATAATGCAAAGACTTTATCATTTTCTTAAAATTAACTTTATAAGACATGATAACTTTGTAAGAATTTTTTTAAAAATAAATAAAAGTAAATAAATGTAAATAAAAAAAAATATATGAACATAAAATTTTAATTTTTGCACATAATATCATAAATGTAACTTTTTCTAACCCCAAACTAGAATTTACCTTGTCGTCAATGTAATAGTTATAATTCAAAGATAAAAGTTACTCATTTGTTTAAACTAATTCAAGAGCTGGTATTCAATTACCAATGTATCCATCAATTTCAAACATATTATAATTACACAGATGTATATTTCTCACAAATTCAACAAACAAGTATAAAATTAACATTTATAAATAATCTTTATAAAACAAAATAAAATCAAAGAAAATAGTATTACCTACAAATGATGTGTTTGCTCACATATAGTGCCTAATTTAACATCTTAACAAAACACTTCTTGTGGGATTTCCATTTCAGAATTAATATACACAATGTCCTCCTCATCATTGAGTTTATTGAAATTACAAAATTTACAAGTAAGACAAGTTTATCTACTTGTACTATTTAAATCATTTATTATGCCATATGGATATTAAAAATACATTTGCTTAGAAGTAGGGACATGGTTCTGGGTTTTTGTTCACCCATTCCTAAATACAAGTAAAATGAATATTAAAATTGCACTTATACCTAGATCTAACATACAATTTACCTCATTTTTATTTTTAATCACCAATGGTGATATTAAAGTTTTTAAAACTTTTGGAGGTGACTTCAAAATTATTTGTATTTAGGGCATGGATAAAATAGGGTTTGTAAAAGAGGACAAAGATAAAATTTGTGTGGGTCTTATTTGAAATGCATTTTTTAAGCTTAAAAATTTAGCAAAAATTGAACACATCGTATTCAAACAGGGACCTATGTGAAAAATGTTTTTTCTTCAACCTTATATTACGAGAGACCTATGATGCATCAAGTAGAAAAACCATGCCACAAAGGAATAAAAAATGAAACAACAAATAAAATAAACAATAAAGATAAATAACAAGAATAAAATAAAATAAGCATATAAAAACATATAACAAAAAAAGAAAAAAAGAAATAAAAATCACTAAACAAAAAATATTAAAAAAGATATAATAAAATAAAAATAAAAGCAAATAATAAAAACCAAAAGAATGATAAGCAATAAATAAGAGAAAAGAATTAAAAATTATTTTGGCAAAAAGTTAGTAAATAAAAAGTTAAAAAATACTAAGCAAAAAGAAATAAAATTTAAAATGAAAAGTTAAATTAGTATAAAAAATACTAAAAAGAAAATTTCAAAAAACATTAAGTTAATAATTAATATCTAAGTAAACTAAAAAAATAGTCATAAAAAATTAAGATATTTAAAGATTTGTTTAGTCAATTATTAGAGTAGATATAAATTTTAGATTTTTTATTTTTTAATTCTTGACTTTTTTTAGTCAAATAATAATTGTACATAAACTTAAGAGTTTTTATTAATTTTTTTAAAATAAAATAATAAATATAACATCTAACAGAAATATTTTTAAAGATATTTTTTGAATTTGTTTTAAAATTCAAACAATAAATGAGACTTTAATGTTTTTTTATTTTCAAAATGTTTTTTGAATTTAAAATCACTTTATTAATTTTCTAAGTTTTTAATTTTTTTTAAATAAAATAGAATAAAAATCATAATTTTTACGACACAAAAAGTTTTAAATATTTTTATAATATTAATTTAAAATCATTTCATTGCTATTTTTAAGTTTTAAATATTTTTTAAATAAAATAAAATAAAGTTCATAATATTTGCAACACAAATGTTTTTTAAGTTTTGATAATATTAATTTAAAAAAAACTATTCCTCCGCGACAACGTCACCAAAAACTTTATGCTTGAAAATATTAACTAGTTTTCAGTTCTATTACCATTTAAATGAAAATTTACACCAAAAACTTGATGTGCCAAAATTAGGCATACAATTTTTTTATAATTTATAAAATAGTTTGTAAATGCATGAATCACTTATAAAAAATGAAAAATATATTTCTAAGGGTGATCAAAAGAGAAATGATGTTTTTAAATCATTCAACAAATTCTTTTAAAAATGAAATTAATTAACCTAATCATCCTCTCACAATTATTTTGGGTTGAATTTCTAAACTAATAACATAAAAATAATGATATATAGGATCAAAACTAATCATCCTCTCACAATCATGTAGTGGAGAATTTATAGGATATATTAGTTAGTTAATTATACTTGTGTGATATTAATTAGGGTATTAACAATATATATTAAGATCATTAATTCTTCTTTTTTAATAATAAAATATCCTAAGATAGTGATCAAAACTTTATTAATTAAACATTAACTTGGCACCTTTTGTGGGGACAACAATTTAAAAATTAATTAAATTATGCTCATTTTTAAAAAAAATAAAAAACCATTTGATTGTTACTTTTGATTAATCGAGAATTTAAACTCTCATCAAGGTGTCAAAGTTAGATTTATGATTTAAGTATATAAAAACTAACTTAAATATTTTTAAAACTCTTATGAAAAATATGTCATCAATATATTTTTTAATAATAATCCTTTGAAAAATCTTGGAAATAGAGTTCTCTAAACATTTGAATAATCAAATCCAAAATTGAAGAGTTGACTCTAAATCAGATTTAGATAATTAAATCCTAAATCTAACTTTCATGTTTATTATGAAAAACACTTCATTAATATATTTTTCTTTTATAAACTTTGTTTGAATCTTGAGAAAGAAAAAAACATAATTCATTTTATAAAAATGTTTATCTATTTTAATATTTCACAAGCATCACAATATTACTAATATCTCATACTATTTACAGCTAGAATTGCATAGTTTAATAAATGATCAATAAATTTAGCATACTGCATGTAAAACAACACTTATATATATTCTGGAAAAAAATACATTTAAATATACCTCAACAGAATTGTTAGAGTTGGTTTTGAAAACCTCCAGGCATAATTGCTATGTTGTTTATTGAATTGGAATTAAACTATTACATTGACTATTCAATTCTCAAATGTGAGAAGAATTATAATCTAAGAAAAGATATGAAAAGACTAAATAAAATTAAGAAATCAATTGCTTAAGAGAGTCTTGTGATTCTAAGATGTATTCAATAGAAGTAGGGTCATATTTATAAGGTGAGGACAGAAGGAAAAAAAATGAAATTTTAAGTTTGGGGCCATGGCATATATTTAATTCAGGTTGAGGAATACGCAGCCTATACATGGTTTCAACACGATCTACTATTTTTGCATTGTGGCATAAAAATATTCCATGCCATAGACCACATCACATATGAAATATATTAATCCTTCCATTTGGCCTCGCACCACTACTTATAACAAATTCCATGTCGCGACACACAACAAATTGCATAATGGAACCCTAAATTCCATGTAATTTCCTTTTCCAATTTTTAAACATTTGTAATGTCTTACAAATGTTTTCTTTTAGTTTTTCAAGTTGTAATGAAGTGTTTCAAGTATAACTCTTCAAGTTGATTTATTTTAAAACAAGAAATACCCAAAAAATAATAAAATATATCCATGCTTTTGAAAATATAGATTTGTGTAAAATGATAATAAAATAAGAAAATACAAATATATAATCATAAAACATGCATAAAATCACAATTTATTAAGTGCTTTTAAGAACTTATCATGCCTATCAAGAAAATAGTATCAGAATCCTTTGTTTGATGTACATTCGTAGCTAGAATCATTTAGATGATTAGGTATCCATAAGGATGCCTGATCGTCGGGTTAAAAATATAAGATTGGTTTATAATCTCATGCTAAATAACCAAACCTTCATTGAATGCGATACCTTTTCCAATACAATATAATATCTTTGCATGTACGTGTCCAATCTTAATGAAGTGCTTGGAAGGAAACAAGTTTGCACATACCATTTTGTTTAACACATGCTAGAAGAAAGTCAGCTCACCTTGGATAAATAACCATTTTGCACTGAGGTCAACATTAAGTGAACCAAAAATTTCTATTAACAACCCTTCATTAGAAATTTTATACTATTCTATCTTAAAACTAGGATCCTCAGTGTTTGAAATAGATGAAAAAATATTGATTCTTTAATTCGAGATGTCAATAATTTTGTTTTGAACAAAAAACTTTATAGTTGATAAGTCTTGGGTGAAGGAATTTAGGGTCAATATTTGCCTAAAATTCATGAACAAGGGATGAGCAACATAATTTGGCTGGTGTGAACAGGGATTGCCAACCTAGAGCCCAAATGACTCAAGTAATTCCAATTTGATGAAATTCTATCCAAGTTATCCCAAGTTCAAGTAAAATATGACATTTAGAGAAAGAAGTATGATACTTCAATTCTGATTCATCATCCCACCATTGAGAGGAATGTGGGTTGGAGTGCTAAAAGGAAACTCACGATATCTTGCAACCACTATAGAAACCGTGCATAAAACTCAAAATGACAAAATAGCCCTAAATTGAAAATTACCCAAACTATTGAAATTTTCCCAAACAAATTACAGGATCAAGATTAGGGGAACAATATAGGGAAGAAATTGTAGAAACAACCTTAGAAAAGTTTTTTTGGTGTGAAAATGAAGAAAAGTGGGGAATTCGGGGTTTAATGATTTTTGCACAAATTTGATGTTTTTTGTAAGGATTGATGATAGAAAAGAGATTAGAAATCAATTATAAATGATTTAGGGACAAAAATGAGTGGATTTGGTGTATTTTGAGTGAAAAATATGAGGAAAAGCATATGGGGGTTAGGGTTTGTGGGGAAGGGAGGGAAAAAGGAGTGTATATTAACTAAACCCGCTTGATAAATTGAGTTTAGTTTCAATAAATCGACATTCATAACTCAATCGATGTAGTTCATAGTGGAAGTAATATCTCTTAATTTTTATTTTATGATTACTCACTCCTATGAGTTTTCTTCACTTTTTCTATAGGTATACACACTGAACTAATGAACAATGAGTATTTTGGGACAAGTTTTTTGGGTGTTTATGTTTTCAATGTATATATGAGCTTTTCATATTCAAGCAAAGGTGGTTTCATCAGATCATAGGATAGTATCACTATGTAAAAATTTATTTTTCCTATGAGCATTAGGTAGTGAGTGAGATGTTTTGTCACACAAATATGCCAAAGAAGGAGATTGTAAAGTTTATGTGAGTGTTGGAAATATTTGTGAATAAAACATACAAATATAATTTTAGTTTCTAGGTGTGTTCTTCAAAGAATATTTTCAATGAGAAGAAACAATCGAGCTCTAATGTTCACAATTCAAGTATATCTTTGTTCTTATACGCATTAATTTTCATATTAGACAAGTAGGAAAATTTTGAAATTACTCTACTCGGTCGATTGAGGCATGACTAGATTGATTGATCTATCAATCTACTCAACTTAAAAAGTCCCATGTTAATTTTTCTCATTGATTAGATTGATAGAGAACTAACTAGATCGATGAAACTAAGTACTCATTCAATGGAGCATATGTTAGATTGATCGAAAAGCTATGGCTTTTATTTTAAAATACATTTCTAGCTCAAATTGAATTGGATTTTTACTATTAATATCTTTTTTTAACTCTTTTATCCGATTTTATGGAAAATATTGTAGTTTTACTTTGACCTAGTACTTCAAAAAATACTATATATACAAACCTAAGTACCCAACTTTATTTAACCACCTAAGAGCATTATTGAAAATTATTCTCTCTCTCTCTCTTGGTTTGCAAAAACTATTCAAGTAGGCTTTTTTCAATCATAGGTGTAACTATTCTTTATGTATAATGAGTAATAGTAGATGTACGATTAGATGGTTGTATCAATTCTATTCTTGATGTTGAAGGTATAGCATATGAAGAAGACATATATGAACGATTTAAATATTTAGTTCATTTTGAAGAAGATGGCGTAGTGTACTCATCTCTATATTCTAACCCCTTCTTATTTCCAGCTAGTTTTCCATAATCAAGAACTTTGTTCAACCTTTCAGCTTGAATTGATAACCTTTTTACAACTTCCTTGGATTGTTGAAGTTTCTATATCAGATTTTGTTTCTCCTATTCTAAACCTACAAGACTTGAATTCAAAACATTAGATTATTTAGATAGATCAAGATTATCTTTTTTCAATACTGATAAATTTATTTCATAGGATTCCAGTTTTTTATTGAGTTTAGTTACTTGTATAATTAACTTATCTTTATATCTTTTGCATATTATGAACTCTCAAAACACTTCATTAATACTACTGACATTAAAATATTGAGTAAAAATTCACCATCACTTTCCTTATTGTTTGAATCAATAACAGACTTGCTAGAGTGTCCACTAGGTTTTGCACCAAATGTTAGAAAATTGGTGTCGTTGTTTTCTGATTCATCTATATTGTCATTATAATGTTTGGAGTTGATAAGTATAGTGTTGAAAGATCATCCAGTTTTTTTCTTCTTATTTGTGCAGTCAACTACAAAGTGACCAAAATCCATACATTGAAAGCATTGAGGTCCAGTAGGTTTTGATTTTTTACCATCAGAAATCACAGATTTGAGTTCTCTCAAATTCTGATCCTTTTAATGACTTGGTTGTCCTTTTTTTTGGGAATTCTTTTTGTTGAAGATTATGTTCAATTTTTTGGTCAAGAGTGCTACTTCTACTTCTTCATTGTCACCTTCTTCAATCATAGCAGTTTTGAAGGAAACACCTTTGTTCTTTGTTGAAGGACAAAAACTCATCTCCAAGTTTGAAGTGAGCCAACAAGTTCCTCTATTTTGATAGTTCCCATATCCTTACTTTCATCAATTGCAGTGAGCTTTTTATGGAAGCAATCTGGTAGTGAGTAGAGAATCTTTCTAACTATCCTAAAATCATTAATTTTCTCTCCAAGATTAGCAGAGGTGTAAGTAATATCACATAATTTAGCATATAATTCAGAAAAAGTCTCATTTTCTTTCATCCTAATATTTTGAAAATTAATACTATACATGCAAAGTTTTGTTGATTTAACTTATGAGGTACCTTCATGGGAAACCTCTAAAATATCCTAAGCATGTTTAGCAGTTTTAACATGAGAAATACGACGAAATGCATCAGTAGACATAGCACTAACATAGTATTAATACCCTTTTCATTCCAGTTACTATAAGTTTTATCTTTAGTAGTCCAGTCTTTACTAGGTTTAGGAGTAACAACATTATATTTGGTAACCATACTCATACGAGCCTTCCAATATAGGTAATTAGACCTATTAAAGTAAGGAGCACGAGTTGTAGATAAACTCTATCTTAAGTAATCCATAACAAGGTACTAGGCACATTACATGTATGTATTGATGGCTTTGATGCCAATTGAAAATTTTCTTTTTTAGTTACAGATCTAATTGGCTAAAAAAGGAAAATAGATAACAGAAAAATTATGACAAATTGAAATTTTTGTAAGTGGCCAGACACATAATTATGTATAGACAAAATAAAGTAGAAATAAATGAAGACTAACACACGATATTATTAGGTAGATACAACCTAGGTCACACTACTGACCTATATTTACAATCCGTTGTTTTTATATTAGTCTCTAGTAGAAAGGTGTTTAAATCCTAACCAACATTTCGATGAACTAGTCACATGAGTTAATCGAACCCCGAACAACTGTCACCTAAAAAGTTAGCATAATAACACAAGTACAAATGTGTGTCCTAGAGAAAATTCAATAATGAATAACCCTAACTAGATTATTTAATAAATAAATCAAATAAACATAAATCATCTAGGAACCATAGAATAGTAAGTTTAAAGCACAATATCATAAATATTGTAGGCTTGTTAATCCATCAAATACAACCACAAATGTTTAATAAATTAACTCAATAAAAAGCCTACTTGAAGTTTTTGCAAAACAAGAGAGAGAATCAGATGAAGAGAATAATACTCTTGTGTTGTTAAATAAAGTTGTGCGGTTAGGTATGTATATATAGTATATTTGGAAGCACTAGGTCAAAGTAAAATTATTATGTTACCTATAAAAAATATTTAAAATATTTTTAAAGAAAAATGACAATATAGGAAAAAGCCAATTCAATTCAAGCTAGAAATAGGTTTTAAAATTAAATTCCTAGCCGTTCGATTGATCGTTATATGCTTGATAGATCGAGTACTTAGTTCGATCGATCCAATAAATTCTCAATCGATCCAGTCAATGAAAAATTAATTAAGGACTTTTTAAATTGAGTAGCTCGATCTATATAGCATGTCGATAGTTTTTTTATTATTGCTATTATTGTATTAATTAATCTATTTGCAATCTGATTATTTTTTACTACTTTTACTTATTATCTACTATCTGTTTAAATCCATTATTTGCAAATTTAGTGTGAGTCTTTAAGAAGTTAGTATCTTCTTATACTAGTTGTTTGCTGGGTGTCAAACTCATTCAATTTCATATGTGCTAGTCAAGACTACTCAAAGAGAGAATAAAGTTGAGCACTTTTGTTTAGGTGGCTAATCCTCATAGATCTTTTATGGATCTCTTTCATGCTATGAGACAATAAGATCAAAAACATGGTGCCCTTCAACTTATCGCTATTATAGATGGCAAAGATGTTATTGATTGTGAACCAATTTTAGGCTATTTACATAAGGAATGATTAAGATACTGTTAACAATCTGAACTCTTCTTAACCCTAGCTATTCTATGATGACACCCAAAATTTTCATGGTACTTTGAAACCCTCTGATAACGCATTATGTAAATCCCAAAATTTAGTTCTCTTCAACCTATTACTCATGCACAATATTAGTTTTTAAATGAACTTGACTAGTTTGACTCTAATTCTCTTAAAAATAACAATTGTAATTCAATAATCATTACCATTGATTCTCCCATCATAAATGTGATTCGTGTTTCAAATTTTACTTCTACAAAACTTATCCATTCCACCAGTCCATCTCCCATTTAACCTCAACCTAAAATAACCAGAGACTCAAAATCAAAAGGAAGAGGAAAATGAAATATCAGCTAGAACTAAGCTAGTTGTAGTAAGAAAAGTAAGAGTGATATTGAGATAGAAGGAATTGAGAAGAAAAAAGTAGCAGTTGTTGAGTTGATTATATCATACTCTACTTTTGTCCTAGAAAAGGAGTTTTTGAAAAATTCTGGTGGTTATTGCAAAATTATAGTGGAAGAACAGTGTAGAAAGTGGAGCAACAGGGTGCAAAAACTGTAGTAGTGGTGTTGTAGAGAGGCAGTAGAGAGGATGTGGTAGTAGGGTAGTGTTGATGTAGTGGTGTAGTAGAGAGAGCAGTGCAGTAAGTGGAGAAATAGAGTGCACAAACTACAGTGGTGGTGATGTAGTGATGCAACAGAGATAATATGGCAGTAGGGTAGTGCTGCTACTGTGGTGTAGTAGAGATAATTTTTTTCTTGTTTCCTTACTATATATATGTAATCATTCCTTTTTCATTAATTAGAGTATATATGAAATTCTTTCTCTTCTAATTTATTTTTCATGGTATCATAGCAAAGGGACTAGGAACCTATTAAATTTCTTATTATCACCAATAATGGCTAACACTATAATTCAAACTACAGGAACATGGAGAGTTGTTGAATCAACTAAAGAATCTTATAATCCTAATAGAGATCCCTATTTTTTATAAAGTTCAGATCACCCTAGAATGTTGCTTGTAACATCACATCTAATTGGAGGTAATTACCTCACTTTGAGCATATCTATGAAGATTTCTCTTGGAGTCAATATGAAGCTGGGTTACGTTGATGATAAGCTTCTTATGCCTAATAAAGAAAACATAGAGTATGAACTCTAGACAAGAGCTAACTACATGGTGACTTCTTGGACACTCAACTCCATATGTGATGAGTGCTCAAAAAGCACTAAAATTACCATAATTTTATGCACATTAATTGATTATATATATATTTATATGATTTTATCATATATTTATATAAATCTATTTTTTCGGAATCACGAGTATTTTTATTGTTTTTCAGGTATTTTCGCTTAGAAAAGTAACTTAAGACTCAAAGAAAAATACCAGAGGCAATAAATCACAAATATATTCATAAATTAAATGAGGAAAAGTAAAAAAAAGATGAAAAATTGGATAAAATGGGTCAAAAAGGTCAAAAATGTCAAAAATGAGGAAATCGGCCACATAGCCGCCCAGCCACGTCGGCCAATGCGCGTGCTATGCTAGCCTCTATTCCCAATCCGTGCGTGCCTCCTTTCCATTCCGCGTCAGCAATGATATCATCATTCACTACTCTGCGTTTCCACCATTTTTAATCATTTTTTCACGCACTTTTGCTTCCCCTCCTCACCTATAAATACCCCCATTCTCTGCATAACTAAACACATCTTCTCTTCTCTTTCTTTCTCTCCATTTCTTAGTTAACAAAGAATATCTAACCCCACCAAAGGTGTAAATTCCGTTTGGAGGTTTTCCAGTAACAGAAATAACATCAAAGTAATGTAAGGATTTTATTTTCTTTACAGTTATCTACAACCCCACCCATAGGCGTAAATTGATTTGTTTAGTTAACAAAGAATGTCTAACCCACCAAAGGTGGTATTCATATAAAAAAGAGAGAATCAATAAATATCAATTTATATCTTTAATAACCTAAATAATATGAGCAAGCATAATTAACTTAGTTATTATATCCATAAATACTCCACTATTATAAATGATAAAATTTGCATAAATGTTTATTGAATCTGTATCTATGTTTATTTTTATGTTAGTAGATTAAAAACAAAAAACCTAAAATATTGTGACAGGATGTTTAAGATTTAATTTCGTTTTTATAAGTTTGAATAATAAATTAAAAACCACATATATTCCTTCCTTAGATCGACCTTGGGAGTATACTTATCATTTTCTACGAAATGATTCGTACACTTGCGAAAGTTTTATAAATATAAAACCAAAGTATTGACAGGATCGACGATGCCAGTTTTTCTCATCAATATGCAAGGATCTTATTAATAACTTTCTTTATACAACATCAACCAAAGAGTTATGGGATGAGATAGCTGAAAGATATGGTGAGAGAAATGGGCCCTTGCTCTATCAAATTCAAAGAGATATTTCTTCAATATCTCTTGGTAATGATTTTATTACGAAATATTATGGAAAACTTAATCGTCTATGGGATGCATTTTATTACCTTATGTCTTTATCTCCCTGCACATGTAGAGCTACAAAGGTAATTTCAGATTTATACTCTATGAATAGATTGATGCAATTTCTTATGGGATTAAATGATTGCTATGATCCTACCAGAAATTGAATTTTGGTTATGGATCCATTGCCAACTGTGAATCATTCTTATTCAATGTTTCTTAGTGTTGAAAAATAGAGAGAGGTTCATATTAATTGTTATGCAAGTATTGAAGGAACTGGATTATTAGCTAGAACTCAAGTGGGAACGAATCAATTTAAGAAAGAAATTTTTGTAAAAGGAGCTAATGCTAAGAAGAAGGAGAAGGAAAAGGAGAATAAGATATGTGAACATTGTACAATGAAAGGATATGGAAAAGATAATTGTTTCAAAATTCATGGAGTTCTAGATTGGTATAAGGAATTAAGTGATCCATAAAAGAAAGGCACTAATAAAGCTATAGCAATTATGGTTGACAGTCCATTTTATTATGTAGATATGAATGAAGCTAGAGAAGAGAAATAAGGTAAGTTTTCTAGTATGGTTCAACAAGAGTTGATAAAGATCAATGGGAAGGTGACTGTGGATAGAAATTATGCAAAATTTGCTAGTTTCAACAATTCTACAAGTAACACTTCCTCTCTTCAATGTGCTTTAAGTTCTGCTATTAGTACTATTGAGTTGTTGGAAAATGGCACTTGGATAATGGACTCAGGGGCCAATAATCACACGTCAGGCATTAGAAATATATTTAGCAATTTGAGAAAACCTAAAAAACCTTCACTAGTTTATTTAATAGATGGATCTTTGAAATATGTTCACAGAATATGAGACATTAATATTTCTAATAAAAGTTTCCTAAAAAATGCATTATATATACCGAGTTTTAAGTTTAATCTTATATATGTTCAAAAACTTGCTCACTTTTCCCAAATGGAATTCAATTTTACACCAACTACTTGAATTCTGCAGGACCTACAGACTAGAGAGATTCTAGTAGTAGGAAAAGCTCTATGATGCATATATGTTTTAGATACTGCTAGTTTTCAAGATTTTGATTGTAATAGTTGTGCTACTAATGTTGTGTTTCTAAAATCAAGTCCTTATGGATTGAATTATAGTAGTGAAGTTTCTATCAATGAAAGTAAAAGATTTCTCAAAACTCAATTATGGCATAGCAGATTAGGACACTATCTTATAGATGTTTTATAAGACAATAATTTTTTTAAAGAACAAAATTTTAAAGATTTTGATCAATGTGAAGTTTGTCATAAGTCTAAACAGCAGAGGTTACCTTTCCCCATTAGACATACCAGAGCCTCATAATCTTTTGAATTTATTCATTTAGACTTATGTGGACCTTATAGCCAAGTCTATGTTGAAGGAGCTAGATATATTCTAACCATTATTGATGACCACATAAGGGCCACCTGGACCTACCTCACGATCCAAAAAAGCCAAACCAATTCCCTTTTTACCAACTTTTTCAACATGATTAACACACAGTATGAGAAACAAATTAAAATCATAAAGAGTGACAATGAGACAGAATTCATGAATTTAGAATTTTAGTCATATCTTTCCAGTAAAGGAATAATTCATCAAAAATCATGTCCTTATACTCTAAAAAAATAGGGTGGTGGAAAGGAAACACAAACATCTCTTGCAAATTTCCAAAGCTCTCATGTTTTAGTCAAGTTTACCAAAGAAATTTTGGGGTTCTTCAATCCTTATGGCTACTTACATCATAAATAGACATAGATCCTCAATTTTATATTGGAAAACCCCTGTAGAAATACTTCTCTCAAAACCATCAGATTATTCAAACCTTAAAGTCTTTGGATGCTTATGCTATAGGACAAATGTTTTACCAAATAAAGACAAATTTATTGAAAGAGCTTTCAAATGTATATTTCTTGGATACGTTTCAGCTTAAAAGACCTTTAGAATTTATGATTTGGAAAAACATAAGTTATATGTTTCAAGAGATGTAAAATTTTATGAACAAATTCTTCCTTTTAAAAATTAAAATGGCCTGGCAGTATCGAAAAGATAGAACACAATGTTTTACCTCTTCCTATAAATGAAAGTGATGTAGAACCAATCATCTTGAGCATATAGAAATCTTCTTCTATACCCATGACTGATCAAAACATTTTGAATCATACACTACTATAAAAATGGTGATTTAAGTCAAGATTTAAAGTCAATTTTTGGGGAAAATCGACTTATAATGAATTTAATGTTGGTTCACTAAAAAATTGACTTAAAACACGTAGATTGTAGCATCAGTTGACATGTTGAACTGATGTTATACATAGGAGGTAGCGTCAGTTCTACGTTTCAACCGATGCTACACACATAGATATTTTCCTTTTCTCTTCTTTCTTCCTCCACTCTTTCTCATTTTCCGAACACCTACGATCACCTATTCTAGTGCCATGTAGTGGGTTTCTTCGTCTCCAATTCATCTTTTAGATCCCCTATTTTTTTAGCTAAATACTCAAAGTTTTTATACCTATTTTCTCACGTACAAAATACCATTTTTTATTCATTTCCTTCATTTTGTCACTTCATTTATTCTTGTAAGTATTTATATTAATCTTACAAACTTATTATTCATATTTCTTTATTTATTTTTGTATATTATGTGTTATTATTTATGTGTATAAAGTTTTGTATTATGTAGGTTTGTATAAATTTTCGTAATAAAATAAATTTATATATATTTATGACTGTGATTTAAGGTTGGTTTTTAATTTTTTTTTGATAGTATGAAGTAGGAAAGACATGATGCAACAATATAATGCTCATTAAAAATTTAGGTTTGAAGTAATGTAGTTATTTAAAAAAATATATTAATCATCACAAAATTGTTATATAAATTTTGTGTTATATATCTTAAATTTGAAATCAACTCAAATGATGGGGCATATTATTATTAGTATACAATCAATCACATATAATTATATTTATGTGTATATATTTGTTATGTTTGGTTTTTATGTATTTATTTTTATATGATGTTTTCATAGATATTCTAATAATTAGGGAATTCATATATAATAATATATGAAATATGTTGGTTGGATACATATTTAATATACTTAATGTCATTACTAGAAAATGGAAAAATCTTGGATGTGAAAGTGTAGAATTGAACAGGACTACATTTCTGGAGTTGAAAGTTTCTTGGAATTTACTAGTAGAAATAGTAATAATAAAATTAGTATGATTTGATACCCATGTGTTAAATGTAAAAATGAGCGATTTCATGATGTTGATGAGGTTAAGTATCACCTTATCCGTAGTGGTATTCTTTTGAGTTATAAATGTTGTTATTATCATGGAGAAAATATTGATAATACTCATGGGGAAGAGATAAATAAGAATATGAGTGGATTATATACATCTTATCATAATGTACAGACAAAAAATATGTTTAATGGTGTTGAAGATGAAATACATGAGGATGATCCCAAAACCTTTAAAAAACTTCTAGAAGATGTCGAATAACCTTTGTATTCAGAATGCAAGAAATACACTAAAACGTCGGGATTGGTTCATTTGTACAATATGAAGGCCAAAAAATGGTTTTTATGACAAGGGATTCACAGAATTACTAAATGTACTAATAGATATGTTTCCTGAGGGTATTGAATTGTCATCTTCAATGTATGAAGTGAAGAAATCTCTTAGTCGATTTGGCATGGAATATCATAAGATTCATGCTTGGCCAAATGATTGCATTATTTATAGAAAAGAATATGAGACATGAGATGATTGTCCAATGTGTAAAGAATCGAGATGGAAGTATGCTACAAATGAGACAACACCTAAGAAAGGCGTGCTCGCAAAGGTTCTTTGGTACTTTCTTTCAATTCCTCACTTTTAAAGGTTGTTCAAAAGTAAAAAGACATCAAAGATGTTGACTTGGCATTCAGATACTCAATATGATAATGGGGTGTTACGTCATCCTTGTTATTCTCCAAATTGGAAAGTAGTTGATAATTTATCCCCTCAATTTACATTTGATTCGTGCAATCTTCATCTTTCCATTGTTTTTGATGGAATTAATCCACATAGTTCCCTTAGTAGTAGATATAGTTGTTGGCCAATAATTATGGTAAAATTCAACCTTCCTTATTGGTTGTGTATGCAAAGAAAATTCATGATGTTAACACTATTGATCTTAGGACTGAAACAACCCGGTGTTTATATTGATGTATATTTGCAGCCTTTGATAGATGATTTAAAGACGTTGTGGAATGATGGTGTAAATTTTTATGATGCACATAATGAAGAGCACTTTAACTTAAGGGGGTCTTTTATGGACAATTAATGATTTTTCTACCTATAGGAACTTATCAGGATATGCAACAAAAGGTTATATGGGATACTATATATGTAGTGATGGCACTTCTACAACTTATCTTGTTCACAGATGAAAAATATCTTCTAGAAGACAGAAGATTTTTTTCCATCTAGACACAAGTTTAGATACCAAAAGAAACTATTCGATGGTGAAGAAGATCATGATCCTGCACCCTAACCCTTGCTAGGTTTTGAGATATTAAGGAAATTGAATGGTATGACATTCAAATGTTATGGAAAGATGAAAAAAAGAATACTTACAAATGGGGAGAAATGAAAGAGGTTAACTAATAAAAGGGGTGAAAATGAAAATGTATTGAATCAATAGATCATGGTTGTTGGAATAAAAAAATCAATATTTTGGGAATTACCTTATTGGAAAGACCTACACATTCATCACATATTAGATTTCATGCACATTGAGAAAAATGTATGTGATAGCTTGATTGGTACATTACTTAATATACCTAGAAAAACGAAGGATGAAATTAAATCAAGACTGGATTTAAAGAAACTAGGCATATGGCCTGAATTGACACCAAGGGTGGAAAATGATAAGAATCGAACATACTTGCCACCAGCATCATATACATGTCAACAAAACAAGAAAGATGTGTTTTGTAAATGTTTGAAGAGTGTGAAAGTTCCTAATTTTTACTCATCCAACTTAAGAAATTTTATGTCTATCATCGATAAGAAACTTTATGGATTGAAATCACATGACTGTCATATCTTAATGCAACAGTTGTTACCAATTGCTATTAGATCAATTCTTTCAAAACATGTTTGATTATCAATAATTTGTATTTGTTCATTATTCAATACAATATTTAAGAAATATATATCAATTGGAGAGTTAAACTCTTTACAAAAAGATGTTTTGTTTGATGGATGTTTATGTGCTCATTTATTTAGGGGAATGAATTTTTAAATGGACCTATTTTTTGCCCAAACTTCATCTCATCTCTTTTTCCTAGTTCCCTGGTATGATAACATCATGGTAGTCATTGGCCAGCTAAGTACAAGAAAGCAACCAAGAATCATCATTCCAGTGTAATATCATGAATTCATAAAAAAGAACATATATTTTAAAATATTAGTAAAAGAGATTACCACATCGACAACATAGTGATTTATTAATAACCCCATCCCTTCAAAATCATATTAACACTGTATTAATCTTTTGTTTATAAATATGAAGCTATCTGGAATCAAGATGTTATTTTTAATGCTATAATGAGCTCTAAATATGAAGTCAAGTGTAACTCCGATTTGTTAGTTGGGTTAATTAGTTGGACAAAAAATAGATATTTCATAAGTTTATGGGCACCAAAACTCAACCAACCCAAGTAACAAATCAAAGTTACACTTGACTTCATATTTATAGTTCATTATAGTATTAAAAATACCAGTTTGATTCCATATAGCTTCATATTTATATTCAAAAGATTAATACAGATCTAATATCATTTCAAAGGGATAAGGTTATTATTATATCACTCTTGTGTCGATATGGTAATCTCTTTTACTAATCTTTTAACATATATAAGTTATTTTTTGTGAATTCATGATATTACATTCTTATTTTGAATTTAATTACATATAGTACTTTGGTTGAAACAATTTGGGCTATGATATGCAAAGTTTTGATGATTTATGAGAAGAATGGATAGAACACATGGTTCAAATTATAAAATCATAAGAAGAATATGATGATCTTGAATAACATAGGACAATACCATGGTAATTTTTATAATGCTTTAATTTCTCCATGCCTGTGTCTTTGAACTTTGATTGCTTTTTTAATGGATGTTTACATGCTTATGTATTTAGGGGAATGAATTGTTATATGGACGAGCAATGTTTTGCCCAAATTCCATCGCATCCCTCTTGCCTAGTTTCCAAGTCACTATGTTGGTGATTCTAAGCAAACCAAGCTTCTTCTCCTTGAAATAAAGTAGGAATATCACAAAATTCATGACAAAAGAGATGACATCATTTTATTTGTAATTGAAGTTAAATATATATGTATTGTATATAAATTATTTTTTTGTAATAAATTTAATTCTCAAGTAATTAATTAATATTTAATTTTTTAATTATTTGTATTATTTAAACTTTGTTAAACAAATTTTTTTTTGTTATTATGTGATCGAATACAGGTTTTGAGTATAGTAGAAAATGAGTGAATTTTGTAAAAACAAAATACAGAATTTAAAGTCAGTTCACGCGTTTAACCGACTTTAAACGTAAATTTGGTTCAATGCGTGAACCTACTTTAAATTCTTAAGTCAACATTTAAAGTTAGTTATTAACCAATTTTAAAGCTCGATTTTGGTGTAGTGATCCATCTGTTTCTAATAATGATATTTTTTTGTCTAATTCCATAGAAGAGTATCCTAATAAAACCCAAATACCCAATGAAAGTCAATCCATTCAAAAATACAATATAGAATTAGAAGTCAACTAGCATGGATGACAGATTATGTTCTTAATTTAGTTATGAAGCCTTCAGATAGAATCTCTTGTTAGTCTTAGAATTTCAAGACATATACTACACAAAATTTTCCTTTTACAACATCTCCTATATTTTATGATGCCTACATATCTGCTTTGGCAAATATGTCCAATGTTCAAGAACAAATCTCCTATAAACAATTTAGTACTAATGCATCACGGATAGAAGCCATGAATCAATAGATGCGTGCTCTTGAAAAGAACAATACATTGGAGTTAGTATCCTTGCTAGAAGGCAAGAAAGTAATAAGATCTAAATGGGTTTATAAAATAAAGCTAAAACTTGATGGAAGTGTGGATAGGCACAACACAAGATTGGTTGCCAAAGGTTTTAATCAAATTGAAGAAGTAGATTATTTTGAAAGTTTTTCTCCTATAGTTAAAAATGTTATAGTTCGAATTCTGCTTGCTATTGCAACTTCAAAAGGGTGGCCAATTCATCAATTAGATATAAACAATGCATTTTTACATGGCTTCCTAGATGAAGATGTTTATATGATACCACTTGAAGGATACAACAAGGCTCAAATTAATCAAGTTTGCAAGCTGAAAAGGTCACTCTATGGGCTCAAGCAAGCCTCAAGACAGTGGAATGTTGAATTCTGTGAAAAGATAACTTGTTTTGGGTTTATACAATTAGCTCATGACAACTATTTTTTTATCAAAGAAATTGAGTGTTCTTTTATAGTTCTTCTTATTTATGTAGATGATGTTCTTCGAATAGGAACTTCTAAAAAGGAGATCAAATTGGTTAAGAAACATTTAGATCATCACTTCACTATTAAAGATCTTGGTTATACAATATATTTTCTTGGATAAGAAATTGAAAGAGGGCCCTCTGGAACTGTTACAAACCAAAGAAAATATCTGCTAGATATTCTTACTGATATCGGTCTTCTTGGAGCTAAACCCACAAAGACACCTTTTTCCAAAGGTCAGAAATTGATTGCTGAAGAAGGCCTTCCACTTCTTGAACCAGAGTAATACATGCATTTAACTGGAAGACTATTGTATTTGAACATATGTCAACCAGATATAAGTTATCATGTACAAAAATTGAGTCAATTTGTCAATACCCCTTGCAAGACTCATTGGTATGTAGCCATCCATTTATTGAGATACCTCAAAGGGTGTCTATCCAAAGGATTACTTTATCCTAGTCACAATGATCTTTATTTGCAAGCTTACAATGATGCTAATTGGGCATCCTGTCTTGACACCAGAAAATCCTTAATAGGGTTTCATATTTTCTTAAGTCCAACTTTCATCTCCTGGAAAACTAAGAAACAAATCATTGTTTCTCGATCTTCCACTAAAGTAGAATATCGTAGCTCAACTGCAACAATCTATGAGCTACAATAGATTTCATATATTTTAAAAGACTTCAAGATTCATTCATATACCCCTCACACTCTAGTCCGACAATAAAGCTGCAATTCACATCACAACAAATCCAGTATTCCATAAAACAACAAAGCACCTAGATATTGATTGTCACTTGGTTAGAAATCATTTCAAAGAAGGCTTTATTAAACCAAATCATGTATCCTCTCAAGAATAAGTAGTAGACGTGCTTACTAAATCATTATCAGCTCCTCAATTTAGCAAGTTAATGTTCAAGTTGGGTTTGTATGATATCCATCAAACTCCAACTTGGGGAGGGGATGCAGAATTATAGTGGAGTAGTAGTGCAGAAAGTGGAGCAGTAGTGCAGAATTATAGTGGAGCAACAATGCAGAATTATGGTGAAGCAACAGGGTGCACAAAATGCAGTAGTGGTGCTGTAGAGATGCAACAGAGATAATGGGGCAGCGTGGTGCACAAATTGCAGTGGTGGTTCTGTAGAGATGCAGTAGAGATAATGGGGCAGTAGGGCAGTGGTGTAACAAAGAGAGTTTTTTCTTGTTTCCTTAGTAAATATCTGTAATCATTCCTTGTTCATTAATTAGAGTATATATGAAATTCTTTCTCTTTTGATTTATTTTTCAGTTATTATCCCAAAGATCATCTACAGTTCTTATTGGACAAAGGTTTGGTCCAAAGAGATGAAGAATTATTGAGGTGTGCTTCTAGTAAACCTGATGACGTAGAGTAGATGGAAGAAATATTTGAAACAAAGTGGTACAACTAAGATAGTGTATGTTCTTGATAAAAACATACCTACTGCATACTGTAAAATCAATAAAGGTGATGAAGCTACCCATGATGTGCTCCCAAGCATCAATGAGGATTGGTGAGAAAAAATGCTTAAATAGCTATGAAAATACTAGTTTTTGATGTAAACCTAGATTGTATTTGGTTGATGAAATTATAATTAATTATTTTGTAAATGTGTTCCCCCATCTTCTCTCTCTTCCCCTTAAGGATGGTGTTTTCTTTAATGCAATAGAAAAGACGGATACATTACTAGCCATAGAATCTAAGAGTATCTCAAAATATAAAATAAAATGGCTAGCATATTGGAATGAAAATAAGTAGGTTTGGTCTTATTTGAAAGGAGTAATTTCTACGTATAATGGTCGATGGCTCATGGTTGGTGATTTAATGAAATTATATGTGCAGATGAACAAAGTGGGGGTTGTAATTCACCACATCATAAGGATTAGAGAAACTATGGGATAAACTTATGCAAATATATATATTACAAGAAAGATGTTAATTATGGCGTAAAACATTGAACCCCAAAGCCCAAATCTAATTAAACTTTATATTCTTTTGATATATATATATATTAACTTAAGTTTCCTCTGTATTGTGAAGCTACTGTAGAGTAGAACAAGATAAAAAAAAACAGAAAAGAAAGCAGCGAGAGCAGCCACCAAAGCTCCAATTCGTCTCTATTCCCTACAGCTTCTCCCTCCACCAGCAACAGTCTCACGCCTCTACCAAATCCATTTCGTATCCTTAAGAGGTGAGCATAAATTTTCAGCTAGAGTAGAACATAGCAGAAAAGGAGTTGCGCCCATCTCTTTTTCGTCTCCTTCATCTGTTTAGTCTACTTTTGTTTGTCATTTTTTCACCGTACATCAACAATGGAGCTGCTACTTGTTCGGCAAATTAGAAGAGGGTCAAAAATATGTAGTAAGTTGCTGATTTTATCTGTATGTTAATATTTGATTAAATAAAAAATTTATTAATTTATCTTACTATATATTACCAATAAATTAGAGGGATTTATTTTCTAATGTATTTTAGGTTTTGGTATATTTTGTGAAGCTCTTCAAATATTGTTGTTTGTATCTTTATTTTATTATTAGTGTATTTTTCTTGGTGTACCGTCATTAGTGGAGTAGATTTTTCACATTGAAAAGTTGAACCACTTAAATCATTATGTGCTCATAATTATTTATTTTTGCAACCAAATTGGACCCAAACTTTGCTTCTATAAGTGCTAATTTTAACAAATTGGTATCAAAGCACTGGGTTATTTCTGTTATTTATTGGAACTAATCAAGTTTGCTCCTTTGGATTTATTTTGAGCTTCTGGTTATCTAATTGGTTTTATATTTTCTGAGTTGTGCTTCTATTTGTTTAATATTGGGTTTTCTATCATGGTGGCAAAATATGAAATTGAGAAATTCAATGGTAGAAATGATTTCAGTCTTTGGTGTATGAAGATGCAGGTTGTATTAGTTAAAGAAAGGGCTCATTAAGACACTTAAAGGCAAGGATAAATTGTTAAAAAAATTGGATGATGAAGAAAAAGATGCATTGATGAAAAATGCTCTCAGTTCAATTCAGTTATCCTTGGCTGGTGAGGTGTTATACGAGGTTGGTAATGAGGAATCTCCTATTGGGTTATGGCTTAAATTGGAGAATTTGTATATGACCAAGTCTTTGACAAGTCGGTTATATTTGAAGCAACATTTGTAGACATTCAGAATGTCAAAAGGTACACCTTTACATGGTCACCTCAATGAATTTACTAAAATTATTCATGATCTAAAAAATGGTGGTGTTAAGATTGATGATGAAGATCATGCCTTAGTTCTATTATGTTATTTACCTCATTCATTTGAACATTTTTTCGATACCATGCTATATGAGCGAGACACTATTTCTTTGGAGTATGTCAAAACAACTTTGAATTCCAGAGAGTTGAAAAAAATGGTGTCTACAAGAAACAATGATAACAACAGTGTTTTATTTGTCAGAGGTAGAAATCAAGAAAAAGGCACAAGAAATAATAGAGGCAATTCTAGATCTAAATCTAGAAAATGAAAAGATAAATGCAGTTATTGTCGTCAAGAAGGGTACTGGAAAGTAAATTGTCCGAAACTCAAAGGTAAAGGAAAATCTACTACAACGTCTTCTGTTACTAATGATGTTGCTGGTGTAGCAGATAGTTCTAATTTTGATGGTAAAAATGTTCAATCAATATCTATTGGTTCTCCTGAAGATGTTTGGATTCTTGATTCAGGTTGAACTTACCATATGTGCCCCAGTAGAGATTGGTTTGCTTCTTATCAGTCTATTAATGAGGGTGTTGTCTTGATGGGAAACAATATGTCCTGCAAGGTTGTTGGTATTGGTACTGTCCCAATTAAGATGCATGATGGTATTGTTAGAACTTTGAAAGATGTTTTCCATGTTCCAGATTTGAAAAAGAACTTGATATCTTTGGATACTCTTGATTCACAAGGTTACAAGTATGTAGTTGAAGGTGGAGTTTTAAGAGTTAGTAAGGGTGCTCTAGTTTTTATTATAGGGAAATTGTCGTGTGGTCTCTATATGCTTCAGGGTAGCACTATTATTGTTAGTGTTTCAGTTTCGTCCTCACCAGATCAAGATTCAGATACTACTCGATTATGGCATAAACAACTTAGGCATATGAGTGAGGCAGGAATGTCTATTTTGAGCAAACATGATTTACTTTATGGTCAGAAAACTGGGA
The DNA here is from genome assembly GCA_037013495.1 of Hippophae tibetana. Classification (NCBI taxonomy): domain Eukaryota; kingdom Viridiplantae; phylum Streptophyta; class Magnoliopsida; order Rosales; family Elaeagnaceae; genus Hippophae; species Hippophae tibetana. The sequence goes on along the minus strand of CM072808.1, from coordinate 14,820,432 downwards.
AGCTTGATTTCTATTAGCATTGTGTCTATGGAAAGCATCACAGGGTCAAGTTCAGTACAACCATCCATAAAACGAAAGGTATTGTTGATTATAGTCATTCAGATCTTTGGGGTCCTTTTCGTGTTATGTCTAAGGGTAGTTTCCAGTATATATTGACTTTTATTGATGATTTCTTTTGTCATGTTTGGGTGTATTTTCTGAAGAACAAGAATGATGCGTTCTCAAAATTTGTAAAATTCAAGGCTTGTATGGAAAATCAATCAGGCAAGAAAATCAAACATTTGAGGACTGACAATGGTTTGGAATTTTGTGAAAGTCAGTTTAATGAAGTTTGTGAAAGAAATGGCATATTGAGACACCGTATTGTGCGTTATACACCATAGCAAAATGGAGTTACAGAACGTATTAATATGACTCTCTTAGAAAGAGCTCATTGTATGCTTTTTCAAGTTGATTTTAATAAATCATTTTGGACTAAAGCTTATAATCATGCTTGTTATTTGGTGAATCTATCTCCATCAACTGCAATTGAATTGAAGATTCCGTTTGAGGTATTCTTTGGTACTCCTACTAATTATTCTGATTTGAAATTTTTTGGTTGTCCTACTTATGCTCATGTTAATGATGGTAAACTTGAGCCTAGGGCATTGAAATGCATATTTTTGGGGTATCCTTCTAGGGTAAAGGATTATAGATTATGATGTATTGAACCTAAGTCACCTAAATTTTTGATTAGTAGAGATGTTAAGTTTGATGAGTTTTCCATGTTGGAAAAGAAAAAAAAGAGTCTATTATTATAGGTAAAGACCATGGTGTTAATGAGCAGGTGGAGCTTGATAGTGAAGCTCCTAGTCAAGTGCAAAAGGGCACTTTAGATCAACCATCTGTGTATGAGATAGATAATTCTACTCATGATGTAGTAGAAGAACAACGTGAACAACCATATAGTATCACTAAGGGTAAAGGAATAAGAGAGATTCGACGTCCTTAGAGATACACAGATGCAGACTTAGTTTCTTTTGTATTGTTTGTGGTAGAGTCTATTGAGGTGCATGAACCTTCTAGTTATCATGAAGTTATCACTTGTGATTAGTCTGTTCAATGGCTGGTTGCTATGAATGAAGAGATTGAATCACTTCATAAGAATCATACTTGAGAATTGGTGAAACCGCCTAAGGGCCAGAAGATTGTTGGAAACAAATGGGTCTTCAAGAAAAAGGAAGGTATATTTGAGGTTTAAGTAGCTAGGTTCGAGGCACATATTGTTGCAAAGGGTTATTGTTAGAAGAAAGGTATTGACTTCAATGAAGTATTTCCACCTGTTGTGAAACATAGCTCTATGCGTGTGTTTCTTACTATGGTTGCATTGTTTGCATGGAATTAGAACAACTTGATGTCTAAATAGCTTTCTTACATGGTGAGCTTGAAGAACAAATATATATGCATCAACTAGAGGGGTTTGTTGTTCTAGGTAAAGAAGATCATGTTTGTTTATTGAAAAAGTCTTTATATAGGTTGAAACAATCCCTTAGGAAGTGGTATAAGCGGTTTGAATCTTTTATGATTGATCATGGTTACTATAGGAGTGATTATGATAGTTGTGTTTATCATAAAAGATTTCATGATGGTTCATCTGTCTATTTTTTGCTTTATGTTGATGACATGCTTATTGCTTCTAAGAATAAGTTTGAGATTCAGAAATTAAAGTCTCAACTTAGTGGTGAGTTTGAGATGAAGGATTTAGGTGCAGTAAATAAAATTTTAGGCATAGAAATTTACAAGGATAGACACGATGTTAATTGTGCATTTTAGGCTTTCTTTGGATTTTTCACCATAGTCAGAAGAAGAAGAGCAGTACATGTCTCAGGTTTCATATGCTAGTACCATTGGTAGTTTGATGTATGATATGGTTTGTACTCATCCAAACATTTCACATGTAGTTAGTGTTGTTAGTAGATATATGGGTAATCCTGGTAAGGGTCATTAGCAAGTAGTGAAATGGATACTTCGGTATTTGAGAGACATATCTAATTTTGGTTTGGTATATTATGGAAGTTCTAATACTGGTTGCAGTGTTATTGGTTATGTGGATTCCGATTATGCTGGTGATTTGGATAGAAGAAGATCTCTGATAGGTTATGTATTCACACTTTCTCATTATGCCATTAGTTGGAAGGCTACTTTACAGTCTACAATTGTTTTATCTACCACTGAGGCAGAATATATGGTAACAACAAAAGTAGTGAAAGAAGCCATTTAGCTTAGAGGTTTGGTTTGTGATTTGGTTTTATAGCAGGACACTTCTGTTTTATTTTATGATAGTTAGAGTGTGATACACTTGGCCAAAGACACTATATATCAAGAAAGAACCAAACATATTGATTTCAGATATCACTTCATTCATGACAATGTCTCTTATGGTGCTATTGTTGTCAATAAGATAGTCACTACAGAGAATTCAATTGATATGTTAACCAAACCAATTCCATTTAACAAGTTTAAGCATTGCTTGGACTTAATTTGTGTTCACAGAAGATGATCACCCTTCGTGGTTTTAGACAACAGTTATTTGGTAATCCGAGGAATTTCATATTTGAAGAATTTGTTTTTTGTTTTGAGCCAAGGTGGAGATTTGTTAATTATGGCCCAAAACATTGAAGTCCAAAGCCCAATCTAATTAAACCCTATATTCCTTTGATATATATATTAACTTAAGTTTCCTCTGTATTGTGAAGCTGCTGGAGAGCATAACAAGATAAAAAAACAGAAAAGAAAGTAGTGAGAGCAGCCGCCAGAGCTCCAATTCGTCTCCAGCCCTTGCAGCTTTTCTCTCCACCAATAATAGCCTCATGCCTCCACCAAACTCATCTCGCATCCTTAAGAGTGAGCAGAACTTTCCAACCAGAGTAGAACATAGCAGAAAAGGAGCTACGCCCAGCTCTTTTTCATCTCCTTCATTTGTTTAGTCTGCTTTCGTTTGTCATTTTTTCACCGTCCATAAGTAGTGGAGCTGCTACTTGTTCGGCAGTTTAGAGGAGGGTCAAAAATATGCAATAAGTGGTTGATTTTATTTGTATGATAATATTTGATTAAATAACAAATTTGTTAATTTATCTTATTATATATTACCAGTAAATTAGAGTGAGTTATTTTTTAGTGTATTTTGGGTTTTTGTATATTTTGTGAAGCTCTTCAAATATTGGTATTTGTATCTTCATTTAATTATTAGTGTATTTTTCTCAGTGTACCGTCGTGAGTGGGGTAGACTTTTCAGATTGAAAGTTGAACCACTTAAATTATTGTGCGTTATTTATTTTTTTCACTATTTATTGTTTTACTTTTACTCATAATTATTTATTTATGCAACTAAATTGGACTCAAAATTCGTTTCTAAAAGTGCTAATTTATAACAAAAGAGGTCATACCAAGACAAATATATTCTTTTGTCCGGAAAGGCACATGTGGTTTCAGAAATGAACTAAACAAAGGTTTGTTCATACAAATTGGGAATGGCATGAATTTGAATGCAGCACATAGCCTGTGGATACCTGGTGCATTAAATTTTAAACCAAATGTTCTGCTTAGGAGATTGCATCTAGCTGAACAACTGGATATTAAGGATTTCAATGACATAAATGGTAGGAATTAGTCGGTTATATTAACATTGTTTGATAGCAATATGAAAAATCTGATCAGTAGACTGGGAGTCCGAATAGATTACATCAAAATAAAATCATTTGGAATCAAGAAAAGTTTGGTGTTTCTTCCTAAAGGTAGCTTATAGGGTCAGTGTCTTGGAAAATAAAGACGTTGGACCGCCATAGATTTTGAAGCAGCTTTGGAAAACTCAACTTCATGAATGACACAAGATGTTTTTATGGCAAAACGGCATCGAATATGCTAGCTGTAAGAGGTAATCTGTTGAGATTCAATAACCAACTTATGGTTACGTGCCCTCTATTTGATAGAGATACAGAAACTGTTGAACACCTATTTTTGAGGTGTGAAGTTTTTCAAGTAAAAGAAAGGATATGGTATGGAACGATAAATATATGCAGATTTGATAACGTAGATGTAAAGTCTTTTCTTCAATTATGTATTCAACCTCCAAATGCCTTCATTTCGGGAACTGGTAACAAAAATGAATTCCTGTGAGCTCTAACACTAATTTGGACATACATTTCGAAACCAAGAAATGACAAAGTTTTCAATGGTAAAGAACTCTGAATGAATGAATGCACAAGACACATACAACAATCCTTTAGAGAATTCAAAGTTTTGATAGTAAGAGAGAATCCTTCATCATTGTCTAGTATAGATAGTTCGTTATGGACAGCTTTTGTTTAAACCACCAAATGGGGTAATCAAATTCAATTTTGATGCTAGCTATAAGGAAAAATTATAGCTCCATATATTGCAGTAGTTGCCATAGATACTTTTGGAAATGCTATTGGAATCTGGAGCAAATTGTTGCAATATAATGCAAAGATTGTTGAAGCCCGGGCTCCATCTCTTGCAGTTGGCTTGGCTAAATCTTTGGAGACAAAAAATGTATTAGTAGAAGGGGATTTCAAATCAGTTATTGCATATATGAACAATCAAGAAAACACTGCGCCATGGAAATTAAGACAATTTTTGGATTCCTAGAGACGTCAATAGACTAGACTACCCCATGAAACTGCTAAGTGGTCTCTTTCGGAATGCTGGGAAGTAAGTTTTCTTGTACAAGATCTACCCCTAAATATCTGTCATAAAATCAACTTAGAAACTTTAAATTATAGCAAGTATTATAATAAAAATCTAATTAGCAAAAAAAAAAAAATACATCCATTATTTATATCTTGATTACTTATCAAAATAAATTAAATGGAAAATATGAACTCAAATAAATCTAAAGGTTCAAAAGAAATGATGCACCTTAACAAAATATAATTAAAATTACCTAATAAGTTATTGTTAACTATCATTGAAAAAGTTTGCTTTGGAAACCAATACCACTATCCTTGCGATGTTTTTGCGCCATGGAACAATTGTTTTTTAAAGGTAAAAGCCTCGTTATAAGGCGCACAAATTTAAGGTAAGAGATTCGATCCTAATGTGTAAAGTGTGTAATTTTATTTAAAAAATAATAATTTCACAACTTACATTTTTAATCTTAAAATGTTAGAGTTATTAGATGAAACTAGTTATAACAATCACAAATAACATTACATAATCATATTGAATACATTTCTTAGACTAACAATATTTAACCATACTCTATCACATAAATTGATATACATAAAAAAAAAATTATATTTACAATTTTTCTATAACAACCTCCTTTATTAATATTAGAACACAGGCATTACATGGGTAATTCGAGATACATGATAAAACACAGCATCTCATACCCCATGGGAGCATACCAATCCCAAAAACAAATATCAAAAACACCAAAGCTAAACCAGTAAGCTTTATAGCTACTGTATAATCTCTCATTCTTCTAAATTCCACCTGCGAATTAGTACATCTCATAGCAGCCTTAAACTCCCCCACTAAAACACCATAAAAAGCAAGACAGTCACCCACCTTATTAATCAAAGAATCAGACTCAACAATAAACTCATATTAGCTATTGCATAGAAAACAAAGAAGACAATTCTACTTGTCACACGAGCCAATGAAATACCACTTTGAATAAGAATATTAGCTATTAAATACTAACATCCTAAACTAGAATTAAACATATTAATGCAATAAACTAGTTGATGAGTCAAATTCATACATGCATAGTTATGACATTTAAACATAGAGTTAAATACATCAAAAATCAAGGATTAAATCTAAAAATACATCGTAACATTATATTAATTAAAATCATAGCGAATGGTTTCCATAAAAAGCAAGACAATCACCCACCTTATTAATCAAAGAATCAGACTCAACAATAAACTCATATTAGCTATTACATAGAAAACAAAGAAGACAATTCTACTTGTCACACGAGCCAACGAAATACCACTTTGAATAAGAATATAAGCAATAACATACTAACATCCTAAACTAGAATTAAACATATTAATGCAATAAACTAGTTGATGAGTCAAATTCATACATGCATAGTTACAACATTTAAACATAGAGTTAAATACATCAAAAATCAAGGATTAAATCTAAAAATCCATCGTAACATTATATTAATTAAAATCATAGCGAATGGTTTGTAAATTTCCCATAATCACATAAATAAATTGGCTAAATAAGGATTTTGAAAGAATCATAATTAAAATCTAGGCAAATCTAAAAGACTCATAATTAAAATCATAGAAAACAAAGAAGAAGAAGAAGAAGAAGAAGAAGAAGCTAAGACTAATGTCTATGGTAGATTTTCAACTCCTTAATTGTCTCTTTGAATTCTATTTTGCCTTAACCCTTCAATTTCTTTACAAACTAGTATATTTTTGTAAATTTTATGTCTACAATTTGTGGCTATTTTGTTGTTAACCCTATCTATATATTTATAGTAAAAGAGTTACAATGTAGCTAGTATTAGGGTTGTAGAGGTTTAAAATAATTAGATTATAATCTAGCAAATCTGGAATAATTAGGGATAATGATGTGTTAAAAATCTAGCATTTAAGTGCAAATAGGAGATCGTGGGTCGCAATGCGTTTTGACTCATGTCATGGCGGGAGATTATTTCCAGCTTTGTGAAATTCCATCAAAGACGCTTGTGATGTGTGATGAGTGCTCAAAAAGCACTAAAATAACCATGATTTTATGCACATTAATTGATTAAATATATATATATTTATACGTTTTATCATATATTTATATAAATTTGTCTTTTTCGGAATCACGGGTATTCTTATTGCTTTTCAGGTATTTTGGCTTAAAAATGCAATTGAAAGACTCAAAGAGGAATACTGGAAGCAATACATCACAAATATATTAATAAATAAATGTGGAAAGGTCAACAAATATGGAAAAATTGGACAAAATGGGTCAAAAATGACAAAAATGTCAAAAATGAGAAAATCGCGCCGCCGTGCCCCAGTGCCCAGCTCCGCCCCAAGCTGCGTGCGGCACTGTTCATACGCGCAGAACTGCGTGCGGTACTGTTCACGTGCAGCCGCCCCCCGTCATGCTGACGTCATCAAATGACGTCAGCAATCACTAATCCGCGTTTTTACATTTTTTTAACATTTTTTTCTCTACTTTTTCTCTCCATCCTCACCTATAAATACCCCCCTTCCCTTCACTTCAAAACACACATTCAAAACCTCCAAATACATTCTTTTCTCTCTTTCTTTCTCTCTTTTCTTAGATTTTTAGTTTTTCTTATGTTTTCTTAGTTTTTAGCTTTTCTTAGTTAATTTCTCTTAGATTTAGAGTTCTTCCCTTTTTGGGAAGAACTAGTTATGTTTTTGTAATATTTTAGCTCTTTGATTCAATAAATGGGAGTGCAAATTCCGCTTGGAGTTTTTCCAGCAACGGGAATAGCGTCGAAGTTCTGTAAGGATTTTATTTTCTTTACAGTTATTTTTTATGCTTTATTCTTACATGTTATATTTAATTTGTCTGTGATTAAATTTAACTATGCTGGCTGTTTATAATCATGATGTAATAATAACGTTGTTATGCTTGCAAAATATTAAATAGGTAAAAATCTCTAAAATGAATTGATTTTATTTTTATTTATGATTTTATATTAAGAATGTTAGAGAGAAATATATTATTTTTCATTACAAACTTAAACCTGAAAATTAGATTTTAAGGTTTAGTTATCCGGTCTGATTTAGAGTAGTGCTCTTTTATTTGATGGTACAATCGCCCGGTAGTTAGAGTGAAGCTCTATTTCAAAAGTTTTTATAAGAATTATTATCTGAAAATGTATTGACGACATGTTTTCGGTAGTGGTTTTAAAACTTGAAAGTTAGTACTCGGATAACTAAATTCTTAGGTTTAATTTGGACACCTTGAATAAAGTTTAAACTGTCTAACCCCACCAAAGGTGGCATTTAAATTGTTCATTTTCAATCTCTTAGAAAAAGGAATTAATTTAATTAAGCAAATTAGTTATCAACCTCACCCATAGGTGTTAATTGATTTGTTTAGTTAACAAAGAATATATAACCCCACCAAAGGTGGTATTCATACAAAAAAGGGAGAATCAATAAATATCAATTCATATCTTTAATAACCTAGATAATATGAGCAAGCATAATTAACTTAGTTATTATATCCATAAATACTCCGCCATTATAAAGGATAAAATTTGCATGAATGTTCATTGAACCTATGTTTATTTTTATGTAAGTAGATTAAAAACAAAAAAACCCCAAAATATCGTGACAGGATGTTTAGGATTTAATTTCGTTTTTAGAAGTTTGAATAATAAATTAAAAACCACATACATTCCTTCCTTAGATCGACCTTGGGAGTATACTTATCATTTTCTTCGAAATGATTCGTGCACTTGCGAGAGTTTTATAAATATTAAAACCAAAGTAATGGCAAGAATCGACGATGTCGGTTTTCGCTCATCAATGTGGTACACATATACTCATGCTAGACCGTGCCCTTAATTTTTCAACTTTCATCTTTTGACCCTTCCTTGATGTATTATGTACAAATGTTTGCATTTAGCTCTTCCAATATATGACAATTATGCTCCTGATTGTGAAGATTTTGTTTGGTCTTATGTCATTTGCATCTTTCAACATCCAAAAGAACCCAAAATATATCAAAACATACCTCATGGTTTCAAAAACACAATTTATAAAATACTTAGGTAAAAATACAGTATGCAAATCTAATTCATTCTTTTATCCCTCTAAACCACAAGTTATGCGTGCTTTTTAGGTAAGTATAGCAATCCTCAGTCAACTTCTAGCTAGTCCCTAACAACATAAGTGATGTGCTAAAACTTGGTGTAAGAGTCACTTATAGAAAATGATAAGTATACTTTAAAAGTTGGTATAAAGAAAAATTACATGGTTTTTTAATAATTCAACAAATTCTTAAAGATGAAAATAAAAACCTAAATATCCTATTACAATTGTTTGATTTGACAAATTATAAACTAACAACATAAAATAAAGGATAGATTCAATAAAATAATTGGCAAATTAATATTTACATTCAGTGGAGAATTTATGGGATAGATTAGTTAATTAATCATGCTTGCTTAATATTAATTAAGTTATTAAAGATATGAATTAGGATTATTGATTCTCTCTTATAGCTACAAATAGAAGATTAATTAGGTATACTATTTGTTAATAATTAAAATAACTTAATGCCTTCGATCAGGTCTACTAGTTAATTGTAATTAAATTATGTTTTTTTGAGAGAATAATAAATCATTCAATTACTACCTTTGGTCGGGTCTAACAAATTAAACTCTTTTCTAGGTGTCAAAATTATGTTTATAATTTAAGTATCTAGAAACATACTTTTAGATTTTAAAACTATTTCAATAAATATGTCGTCAATATATTTTTCTTTTATAAACTTTGTTCAAATCCTAACAAAGAAATAAAACTCAATTGTTTTTATAAAAATATTTACATAATTTAATATTTCACAAGTATAACAAAATTACTAATATAACATAATATTTTCAGCCACACATGCTTAATTTAATAAATGACTAGTAAATTAAACTTAACATGTAAAAGAACATATAAAAATAATATGAAAATGATACATTTAAATCATACCTTAAATGTGTCCTTATAGAATCTCAGTATTTTTTTTTTCTTTTGGAAAAACCTCCAAACAGAATTACCAATACTATTTATTAAATTAAAAGGAAAACTATTATATAAACTATGTTCAACTCTCAAATTAAGAGAAGAAATTTGAAACTATGAAAAGAAAAGAAAAGCTAGAAGAAAACTAAGAATTCAACTTAGAATTTAGTTGTGGAATGAAAAGGATGAGAATCTAGGATCCAATTTATAGGTGAAAAAAATAGAAAATAGTGGATCAAATAGGCAGGTATCATAGCACACATTATTTTCACGCTATGGCCTACGTTCCTCTCAATAATTAGAACCCATATTTTCTTGTACACCCTTTTCAATGATTTGGTGCATATGTAAGCTTTACATATGTAAATATTTTAAGCGTCAATATTGCAATAGAGTGCTTGCAGGTACTATTCTTTGAGTATTAATTAATGAAATCGTTTTGAAGCTATAATACCTAAAAAACAACAAAGTATACCTGTAATTTCAAAAAGATAGTTTTGCTTTAAAATATAATAAAACTATACAAATACAAATCTATTTTTCATTTAAAGTGCATAAAATCATGATATATTAACTGCTTTTAAGTACTCATCATAATCTACAACCAACTTCTTGTTAGTCTTTTAGCAAGAAAGGTGAAAAACTAAAAACCAAAACTAGAATAAAAAGAAACTATACTAAATAATTTCTATAGATTGACACGATTGTATTTAATGTATGCAACAAACCTTTAATAGGTACTTATAGTAGGTAAGTTTAAGTCTCGTGAGGGCTTTCAAAGATGGTACCCCTAAAAACCAAATTTAAAATGCAAAAATTAAAAATATATAACAAAAACAAACAAATAAAACAAAATTTTAAAACAAAGTAAAAATGAAAAAGATAAAAAAAAAATTAAAACACTTCTCATGCTTATAATTTCTTTTAAGTTTACAACTAATATCCACAACATAGGTCATTTTAATATTCTACACTCGTAGTTTACTATAATAATTACTTGAAAATCATTTCATATTCAAATAAAAATGTATCAATATTAAATTTGCCTAATTTCAGTGCATGGAATTCAAATTCACTTTGACTCTATCCTTACAAGGCATACACTTAATAACAATGATCCTATTAGTTCAAGCACTCATGTAAAGATATATGCAAATAGAATTTATTTAAAGAAATGAACTAATGAGTTTCCATATGTTTGAAGAATAAAAGACTCAAAGTAGTGCATAATATTGATCCCATAGAAGGAATTGCATAAAAGAATTTTATAAAGAAATCAAATATTATCTCCATACATTAATCAAAATTTTCAATTAAAATTTCAAGTAATATGCCTATTAGAATGAAGAAAATGTAATGATTCTTGGGGATTTATTTCCTATTTTTCTTAGATGCTTCACAATTTCTCACAACTTTTGTAGTATATTTAGGTCATAGTTTTTAGTTAATACTATTTATTTTTCTCTCACTTTTTCTTTAATCTCTCTTTTTAGAGATATTATTTTTTTAGAGAGATAACCCATATACAATTTGTACATATTTTTGTATGATTTGGGTGAGTAGCTAATTTTTGGCCTTTTTTTGTATTGACTTAGGTAACCTCATATATGTCTCTTTTTCAAAGTCATGCATGAATGAAAAGAAAGGCATATAATTTTAATTTCTACTTAAGTCATTTGATTTAAGCAATATAAATAAATATATGATGCTTTATTAGATATAAAAATCCTAGCATTCAATACAAACCTATAGATATCATCTAACAATTTGAAATTGATAGGAAGAGTGTTTAAAAAGAGTAGAAAAATATTATCACTCAGAATGGGAAGATAATTGCTCAAAATATTCTTACAATGTAGTATCTACTATTTGATTCTTAAATATGATTTTTCATTTATTGTAATTTCAATATTTTATCATGAAATAAAAATTATGACGAAAACTAACTATTATCACATTGCTCTATGATATTTCTAGAAATTAATCTAACAATGCAAAGACTTGATCATTTTCTTAAAATTAACTAAAAAACATGACAATTTTAAAAGATAAGTTTTAAAATTAACCTAAAAGTTCCTAATCCAAAAAATAAAAGCACATAAAAATAAGTAAAAATATAAACAATATAAAAATGTGAAGATATGTTTAAATAAAAATTTTAAAATAGCCTTTATTTTTTTATGTAACTTTTTTCATCCTAACCTAAAACTTACATTTTTCTAAATGTAACTATTATAAATTAAAGATAAAGAATAAAGAATAAAAAGTTACTCATTTGGTGAACCTGCTCAACTATTGATAGTTGAGGCAATGGAAGAATATGAAGTGTAAATGATAGTACTTGACAATAATGAAATGTACGAACATCACATGTAAGCATTCGGGCTTCATGTATACATTCTAAACAAATGTAGTTGGGTGTATGCCACCAGCTTAGTGTATGATGATGAGTGCTCAAAAAGTACCAAAATTATCATGTTTTTATTCACATTAATTGATTAAAAATATAAATATTTATATGATTTTATCATATATTTATATAAATATATCTTTTTTGAATCATGGGTATTTTATTGTTTTTCAAGTATTTTCGCTTAAAAAGTAACTTAAAGACTCAAAGAAAATACTGGAGGTAATACATCACAAATATATTCATAAATTAAATGAGGAAATGTCAAAAAAGATGGAAAAATTGAATAAAATGGGTAAAAAGGGTCAAAAATGTCAAAAAGGAGGAAATCGCACACGCAGTTGCCCAATCGCATCGGCCAACGCACGTAACGGCCAACCAACGCCGAGCAACGCGTTCCGAAATGCCCAGCCATGCCGAGAAATGTGCATGCATCGCCCAAACCACACCGAAGCCGCGTGCCCATCTACGCCCAGTTCGCGTCCATCTGCGCCCAGTCTGCGTCGCTCGTGCCCATTTGCACCCAGTCCGCATGCGCCTTTGCTCCATTCCGGGTGCGCTGCTGCACCCTACCTACCAGTGCGCACCATAATACCCAACCACACCCAGAAATGCATGCAGCGTGCACCGCAACGCACAATCATGCCGAAGCTGGGTGCCTATATGCACCCAGTCAACGCGTGCCCACGCCCATCTGCGCCCAATCTATGCACCGCCACACCCCACCTACCATGACGTAAGTTGACGTCATCATCACCTACTACGCGTTTCCACCATTTTTAATCATTTTTTCCACCCACTTTTTCTTCCTCTTCTCACCTATAAATACCCTCATTCTCTACACATCAAACACACCTCAAAAACATCTTCTTTTCTCTTTCTTTCTCTCCATTTTTAAATTTTTAGTTTTTCTTAGTTAGCTTTTATTAGTTTTAGAGTTCTTCTCTTTTTGAGAAGAACTAATTATGTTTTGGTAATTTATTTGCTTTTTTATTCAATAAATGGAAATGCAAATTCCGTTTGGAGGTTTTTCAGTAACAAGAGTAACATCAAAATACTTTAAGTATTTTATTTTCTATGTTTTACAGTTTTTTTTATGTTTTATTCTTATATGTTATATTTAATTTGTCTATGATTAAATTTAATTTTGTTGGTTGTTTGTAAACATAATATAATAATAACGTTGTTATGCTTGCAAAATATAAATAGGTAAAAATCTCTAAAATGAATTGATTTTGTTTTTATTCAAGATTTTATATTTAATTTGCCTATGATTAAGTTTTTTTTCAAAAAAAATATATTTTATTTTCAATTTTTTTTAATTTTTGTTTCTTTTACCTTTTTCAATTTTTTTGGTCGATTTTTCAATTTATTTTTGGTTTAATTTTTAGTTAAAAAAAAATTTTTAACTTTTTTTTTATCTTAATGTTTGCTTAACGTAATTAACTTAGGTTTTTATTAACTTAATTTACTTAGATTTTTATTAACTTAATTAACCTACCTATTTATTAACTTAATTAACTTAAAATTTTACTTAACTTAACTTAATTAACTTAATTTTAATAGCATAAAAAGTAAAGATCTAAGGGAGTTTTGTCTAGGAGACTAGTTCTTGGAAGCCTTCACATATTGCTTTCATACATCAATCAAATTCATCGAACAAAAATCGTAAGTAATGTCTTTTAAAAGATGAAGAAAGAGCAAATAGCTTCTTGGAGAATTATTCTCATCACTTTGAAGGATAATGGGTGGTATGTAATTTACACTATTCATGTTCTCTCTTTTTTATTTTTCTTTTATCTTTCTTGTTTTTAGAGAAATGATGGTTGTACAAATTATACATGTATTGTATGATAGAGTGAATAGCTAATTTGAAGTTTTTTATTTTTTTGATTTAGGAAACCCCATATATGTCTATTTTTTATAAGTCATGCATGAATGAAGAGGAAATAAACTTTAAATTTCTACTCAACTTATTCAATTTAAGCAATAAAAATAAATATATGACACTTTATTAGATGTAAAAATACTAATATTCAATGAAAAAACCTATATAGATCATCTAATAATTAGAATTGATAAGAAGAGTGTTTTAAAGAGAAAAAAAATCACTTAGAATGAGAAGATAATGGCTCAAAATATATCCTCACAAGGATAGTTTTAAGGTATATATTAATATTAAGCTGAAGAAACTAATAATCTTCAATGAACATATATCAAGTATATCTATGTTTCCGTGTATGTTAGATTTCATATTAGACACATAAGAATATGGTGCATATAGGTCACTCCATTGATCGAGTCATGACTAGATTGATCGAGCTTAACTACATGGCTAAATTCATTTTTACATGACTAGATTGATAGAGGAGTTAATACTCAATCAATTGAGCAGTAGATTGATCGAGACTAATGAATAGATCGATCCACTTATTTTAGATTTATTTAATTATTTCACTAGCTCGATCATTCAATCAAGTGGTCGGGTTTTCAAGTTTGACCTAATGTTTACTTGAGATAATTTGTTTTATTACTATATTATCTTTATGTTTTAAAGTTCTTTTAAATATTTTTAAGGATAGATTTGTAATAGACCTTTGACCTAAGGTTTTTACTCATGCTATTTAATCATACCATTGGTTCACAACTTTGTTAACCACACAAGATCATTATTTTCTTCATCTTAATCTCTCTCTATTATTTTAAAAATATAAGATCATAATTCTCTAGGTTTCTTTATTTAGTTAATCTATCAAAGATTTATGGTTTTGTTTGACTGATTAATAAACCTAATTATTTTATGATATTTTGATCATGTGTTTTTATACCTTCTCCTTCATTTTTTGTTTATGAATTGTTAGATCAAATAATTATGTGTGTCATATTATAATTATTTGGTTTGATTATTAATCATTAAAGATGCTATCTTTATTGAACTCTTGTTTTAATTGATTTTTCTAGGATTTCTAGTTGATTTGTATTATTTGATATATTATTAAATAATTTAGTTAGGGTTATTCATTATTGAATATGCACTAAGACACACACTTTCACTTGTGTTATTGTGCTAATATTTTAGGTACTAGTTGGACATGTTTGATTGATTGTGTAACTCAAGTTATCAGAACATTGGTCTGGATCCAAAACTTTTCTTGTAGAGACAATAATGAAAGCTACAACTTGTAAGTAGATTACATGGGGACATTACCATGGTAGGTAGCTTGAGTTTTATCCTTGTAATTAAACCTTATTCTTCATAGTGGATATGTGGGTTGTTCAGTGGATCAATAGTTTTTCTCTTGGGTCATTGGTGTGGCCTAGGTTGTTTTCACCTAAAAATATCATATGTTAATATTTATATTTGTGCATTACTTCATTTACATGTGATTGCATGTCTGGCCATTCTATGATATTTTAATTTTTCGTACTTCAGTCGATCATCTATTCACCCACCCTCTAGCTAATTAGATCCCTAATTGAAAATAAACTTTTCATTTGGTATTAGAGCAGTCACTAGATACACTTAATGTCCCTAGGATCTTATTATTGATCACTTGAGAGAGGGTTTGTCTACAACCTGTACTCATTACTTTGATGGGTCTAATTACTTATAATGGAAGGATTATGAGATCATTTCAATGATACATAGAAAAGAGTGTCTACAACTCTATATTTTATTGTTGGGAACCACCAAAAATTACCAAAGATAATGTAGTCACTCCTAAGAATAGGAGTGAATGGACCAATCAAAATAAAAATACTAGCAGGTGGAATCAAAAGGGTATTAATGCTATTTTTAGTGCTATGTCTTCTAATGAGTTTCATCGTATCTCTAATGTTGATACTGCCAAGCATATTTGGGATATTTTAGAGGTTGTCCATGAAGGCACCAAAAAAGTTAAACAAACTAAACATCGCATACTTGGTAGTCAATTTGAAAATTTTAGGATGAAAAAAGATGAAATTTCTCTAAATTTTATATTAGAATATGTGATATTACTAACACATCAGCTAATCTTGGATAGAAAATCGATAATTTCAAGATAGTTCGAAAAATTTCATGCTCATTACCAAATCTCTTCCATACAAAGGTCATTTCCATTTATGAAAGCAAGAATATAGATACCATTAAAATTGAGGAACACATCGGCTCACTTGAAACCTTTGAGATGAGCTTTCAAAATCCTCCAAAGAAGAAAGGCATCGCTTTCAAAGCTACTATAATTGAAGGTAGAGACAATGGTGATGAAGAACTGGTACTCTTAACCAGACTCTTAAAATAGAGGATAATGAAGTTGTCAAAAGGATCAGAATATGAGTAGATTTAAATCTATGAGTTCTAATTTTATGAAATCTATACCTATCACACTTCAATGTTTTGAATGTATGAGTTTTGGTCACTTTGTAGTTGATTGTGCAAATAAGAAGAGTCAAATAGAAAGGGCTTTTAATATTGCATATACTAATTCTAGAAGTAATAATGAAAATCTTGTTGAATCAAAAAATTATGGTACCAACCACCAGACATTTACTTTAATTATTGGTAGACACTCCAAAATGTCTAACATTGATTTAGATGATGAAGAATTTATACTCAATAAATTTAAGGTCACTAGTATTGAAGAAGTACTCATAAATTATGTAAGATGTAAAAGAGAAAAGATCAGTTACCTATACAAGTAACTAAACTAAAATAATACGAAATAAGTTCCTGGATACTTGAAAAGAAGAATAATTGAATTGAATAAACATACTAATTTTTTGAATTTAAGTTTTTTAGATCTTAAAAGGAAAATGAGAATCTAATGTGAGAATTTGAACAATCAAAAGAAGCTGTGAAGAGGTTGACCATTAAAGTTGAAAGGATAAATAAAATTTTGCATTATGGGAAACCTGTTAGAGATAAAAGAAGACAGAGAACTTTATGCCATCATCTTAAAAAAAACTGAATTTGTAAAACCCTCTAACCCATCTTCTTCATGATGAGCACAAGACCGACATGCAATGCTATATCGATCTTATCGATATCCTTTGGTTTTATATTTTTAAAACTCTCGCAAGTGCACAAATCATTTATAGAAAATGATAAGAATACTCCCAATGTCGATCTAAGGAAGAAATATATGTGGTTTTAAATTTATTATTCAAAATCCTAAATATCCTGTCATGATATTTTGGTTTTATTTTCTAATCTAATAACATAAAAAATTAAACATAGATATAACTCCAATAAAAAATTATGCAAATTTTTATCATTCATAACAATGGAGTATTTAAGGATATAATAATTAGGTTTATTATGGTTTCTCATATTATTTAGGTTGTTAAAGATATAAATTGATATTTGTTGATTTTCTATTTTTGGTAAAAAAATGTCCTTAGGTGGGTTCCAAATTATTTTGTTTAATATTAATTAACTAACATCCTTAGGCGAGACCTATTAATTAATTAAGTATTATATTTCAGCTTTATTTATAAGAAAATAGCAAACTATCTAATCACAACTTTAGGCGGAGTCAGTTAATTAGATTTTATTTAAGGTGTCCAAATTAAACCTAACAATTTAATTATCCCAATATTAACTTTCAATTTTTAAAACCATTACTGAAAATATGTAGTCAATACATTTTCGAATAATAATATTTATAAATATTTTTGAAATAAAACTTCATTGTAACTACCGGGTGATTGTAACAACAAATAAAAGACCACTACTATAAATCTTAAACCAGATAATTAAACCTTAAAATCTAATTATCAAATTTAAGTTTGTAATGAAAAATAATATATTTCTCTCTAACATCATTAACATAAAATCATGAATAAAAAATCAATTTATTTCATATAATTGTTTTATCTATTTAATATTTTGCAAGCATAACAACATTATTATTGTATCATATTTACTACGTGCATGTGGGGCATATATAGATGAGAAAAAGGAAAAAAAAAAGGGGAAATATTTAAAAAATTGATTTTGGGTGTGTTTGGATTGGTTGGCATGCATGTGGGGCATGAAACTTTTGGAAAACGAGAGTTTGGAATGCTCAATTGCACGTGAGGCACGACATAGGCATGCACTACTACGTGCATGACACGGTGCGTTGTGTCTTAACGTGTGCTAGGCATGTACTAAGCATGTGCATGTGTTGTTGTGTGCAAGACTCAGCAGGAATGGGACGCTGCACGTGGGACTATGCGTGGATAGGTAATTATGCGCGTGATTTCAGCCTTTTTGACCTTTTTGACTCATTTTGTCAAAGTTTCCATATTTTTGACTTTTCCTCATATCTTTTCTCAACATATTTTTCATGTATTGCCTCTATATTTTTCTTCGAGTTTTTAATGTTATTTTTGAACAATAATACCTCAAAAACAATAAAAAATACTCGTGATTCTAAAAACAAAAATTTGTATACAAAATAATGAAATCATACAAATATGAATATATTTAATCAATTAAAGTATATTAAATCATGGTAATTTTAGTACTTTTTAACACTCATCACAAGCCCCAACTGGCTTCTTACGAATCCCTTAGCAAGAGAAGCGATAAAAACTATAATAAAAACTAAAAATTAAACTATCCTAAATCACTTGTGTGGATTGACACGATTGTATTTAGCATATGCAACAATCCTTTAAGCTCATAGGTTGGCCTATTGGACGAGTTTAAGTCTCATGAGGGTTTTCAATAATAATATTCATAAATAAAACAAATAAAATAAGAAGTTAACTAAAATAAAGTAAAAAAAAAACTAAACTAAAATAAAGAAATGAAATACAAAAATATATCATGCGTATAATCTCTTTTAAATTTCATAATTAAAATCTTAAGCATAGTTTATTTCAACTTCCTAAACATTTATGATTTATTATAATAATTAGTTGAAAATCATTTTCATATTTCATATAAAAAATGTATTAATTTAATTTCACCCAAACTTAGTGTCAAGAATCCGAATTCGCTTCCACTCTTTTCCTTACAAATCAATACTCTCAAAACATTGAATTCTATTTGTTCAAAAACTTATACTAATTTATATCCAAAAGAGTTTATATATAGAAATGAATTAATATGTTCACATATAAAGAAGAAAGAGTCAAAGTGTTATTTTAACGTTGATCTCATTACAGGAATCAAATGTAAGGATTTATAAAATATTATACATTACTTTCACGCATAAATCAAATAAAAATATCAAGTAATGCCTTTTAGAAAATGTAGGAAAATGCAACGACTTCTTAGGGAATTACTTCCTATATTTGTTTTTGCATTACACCATTTCTCACAACTGTTTAGGCTTTTTAGGGCATAAGTTATGGATTATACTATTCATTTTTATCTCTTTCTTTTATTTTTTTTCTTTCTTTCTCTTATATTCTTTTTATTATAAGTGAATCACTTTTTTAGAGAGTGGATCCATGTACAAATTTTACATTTTTTATATGGTAATATGAGTGGTTAATATTTGGATTTTTTGTTTGTATTTGTATAGGTAACCCTAGATATATATCTTTTTTAATACAAGTCACGCATGAATGAAGATAGATATAACCTATCAATGTGTACTTAAATAATTTAATTTAAGGAAATGAAAAATAAACATATAACACTTCATTAAGATGTAAAAATCCAGGCATTCAATGCTAAGTCTTATAAAGATCATCTAATAATGCTGAAAAAATAAGAAAAGTGTTTAGAGTAGAAAATAATAATATTTATTACTCAGAATAAAGAAAATTAGGCTCAAATTATACCTCATAAGGGTAGTCTCTACTATTTGATTCCTAAACATTGATTTTGGGTTTAATATAATTTCCACACCTTATCAAGAAATACTAGTTATGACAAAAACTAACTAATTATCATATTATTTCATGATATGTTTTTAGAAATTAAAATCAAACACAATAAAAATGAAAATATAAATATAAATATTTTTTAAATTATTAATTTTTTTGAAATTAAGCATGATAACTTTTCACCACCCCCAACCTAGACCTTACATTTTTCTCAATGTAATAATTATAAATTAAAGAAAAAGAGAAAAGAGAAGAAAAGTTACCGATTTTATGAGAATGTGCAAGTAGTGATGGAGAAATGCAGGTGTATCCACCATGTTTATAATTAATGTTCACACAAGCAGATAACTGTGAACTTATAATATCTCAAAAAATATTTTTAGTTTTAAAAATTCTAAAATTATCCACATGTCATTAAACTAAAATAAATTAAACAAATAAGAGAAATAAAAGAAAATTACCTAAAATGATGGGTTGCCTCCAATCTAGCGATTAGTTTAATGTATTAGCAAGACGTAACTAGGGGATTTCATTTTAAGTAAACTCAATGTCCCCACATAACTGATTCAATCAAACCTACAGGTAGGACAAACTTGTCTACCTATACTTTTTCCATTCATGTCTTATGGAATTTCAAATTTTTTCTTTACTTAATACTAGGGACATGATTGTGGGTGTTAGATAATCCACTTTTAGGTGAAAGTCAAATAATGAAGGCATCAAAACACAATTGTACCTATATCAAGCAAATCAACTTCCCCCTTTTATCACAGATTGTAATTAAAAATATTTAAATTTTGGAGATAGCTTCAACAAGTTTTTTTATTTTTTATTTTATTTTATTATAATGTCTAAGTTAAATAACATAATAAGTATTAACCAAGAGTGTTCCTAGGAAAGAATGATGGGATAATAAACCATATTTATAGACAGCGCAATGTTCCGAGGAAAGACTAATGGCACAAAGGCTTCCAATAACTAGTCTCCTAGACATAACTTCCTTAATCTTTACTTTTCATGTTATTAAATTCTAAGTTAATTAAGTTAATAAATTAAGTTAAGTTAAAATCTAAGTTAATTAAAGTTAATAAATTAATTTAAGTTAAAATCTAAGTTAATTAAGTTAATAAATTAAGTTTTTTATATTTAAATTAAAATAAAAAGTGAAAGTTAATTATTATTATTTTTAAATAAATTTAAAATTGAAATGGAAAACTAAAACAAAATTAAAAGTTAAGAAGTTTTTTAACTCAAAATAAAAAAAATCACAATTATTTATAGCACAAAAAGTTTTCAAAATTTTGATAAATAATATAAAAATACTATTCCTTTCTCGGAAACGACGCTAAAAACTTGATGAGAAAAAATCAAGTCCCTAGCAACAGTGCCAAAAACTTGTGGA
Source organism: Hippophae tibetana (assembly GCA_037013495.1). Lineage (NCBI taxonomy): Eukaryota > Viridiplantae > Streptophyta > Magnoliopsida > Rosales > Elaeagnaceae > Hippophae > Hippophae tibetana. The sequence continues at coordinate 14,799,074 of CM072808.1, read as the reverse complement.
GCACAAGATCGACATACAATGTCATACCAATCTTGTGGATATCCTTTGGTTTTATATTTTTAAAACTTTCGCAAATGCACAAATCATTTTATAGCAAATGATAAGCACATTCCCAAGGTTGATCAAATGAAAGAATATATGTGGTTTTTAATTTGTTATTCAAAATCCTAAATTACCTGTCACGATATTTTGATTTTGTTTTCTAATATAATAATATAAAAAATAAACATAGTTATAACTTCAATAAACAATTATGAAATATTTTTATCATTTATAATCGTGGAGTGTTTAAGGATATTATAATTAAGTTAATTACTTGCTCATATTATTTCGGTTATTAAAGATATAAATTGATATTTGTTGCTTTTCTCTTTTTGGTATGAAAGTGTCCTTATGTGGGGTCCAAATTCTTTTTGTAATATTAATTAACTAATATCCTTAGGCAAGGCCTATTAATTAATTAAGTATGAAATTTTAGCTTTATTTTTAAGAAAATAGCAAACTATCTAATCACATCCTTAGGCGGAGTCAGGTAATTAGACTTTATTCAAGATGTCCAAATTAAAATTAAGAATTTCATTAGCTAAGTACTAACTTTAGAGTTTAAAACCATTACTGAATATATGTAGTCAATACATTTTCGAATAATAATTCTTATAAAAACATTGGACATAAAGCTTCACTCTAACTATCGGGCGATTGTATCAACAAATTTAAGAGCACTACTCTAAATCAGGCCGAATAATTAAATCTTAAAATCTTATTCTTAGATTTAAGTTTGTAATGAAAAATAATATATTTCTCTCTAACATCCTTAATATAAAATCTTGAATAAAAATAAAATCAATTTATTTTGTATAAATGTTTTACCTATTTAATATTTTGCAAGCATAACAACATTATTATTATATCATATTTACAAATAACCAGCAATGTTAAATTTAATTACAGGCAAATTAAATATAACATATATAAGAATAAAACATAAAAAATAACTATAAAGAATCCATTAAAATTATACCTTAAAAGAATCCTTATAGAATTTTGATGCTAATTATGTTGCTGAAAAACCTAAAAACAGATTTTTATTTCTACTTATTGAATCAAAAACTAAAAATCTATAAAAACATAGCTAGTTTTACCCAAAGAGAGAAGAACTTTAAAACTAAAAAAAGAAAAATTTCTAGAGAGAGAGAAAGCTTAGAAAATTGTGTATTTTTCAATGAGGGAAGAAGGTATTTTATAGGTGAGGAATAGGCTAAAAAAGGAGGGGAAATATTTCAAAAATTGATTTTGGGTGCATATGGACTCTTGGGCGCGAATATTTTGGAAGACGGACGTTTGGCATGGAAAATAGGTGTTTGGCACATGCGGGGCACGACTAGGAGTGTGTTGGTGCATGCATGACATAATACGGCCGTAAGTTGGCACTGGTAGAATCGTCACTGCATGTGCCTAGCATGTGTTGGGCTTGTACTAGGAATGCGTGCGCTACCGCGCATGGGACTTGGTAGGAATGGGCGGCTGCACACGGGACTCAGTATATTTTCTCATATATTTTCATCTTTTTAGTTTTCCTCATATATTTTCTCAACATATTTGTTATGTATTACCTCTAGTATTTTTCTTCGAGTTTTTTTTAAGTTATTTTGGAACGAAAATACTTGAAAAATAATAAAAATACTCGTGATTCCAAAAATAAATATTTACAAAAAATGATAAAATCATACAAATATGAATCTATTTAATCAATTGAAGTACAATAAATCATAGTAATTTTAGTGCTTTTTAAGCACTCATCTCTTCACAAGCTACATATACAAATTCCACATCAAAACTACATATATGAGGCCTTCTAACCCTACTCCTAATGTTACTTATTATACACAAATAACAGTTGCACCTATGATTGAAAAATATATTAAGTTTGTGTATGTTTATCATCATTGTGGAAGGAAAGGTTATATTACCCCCAAGTGTATATTTTTTATTAGTGCTCCTAAATTAATAATACTTTCCATGCTTCATATAGTAGGACTCATTACCATCATCCAACTATGCATGTTGCATCATATTCTAGGATAAATGGAAATCATAATAACATGTTTAGAAATTCTACTATAAAGCATAAATTTGTTGGTTAGAAGAGGCATGTAAGATTCAACACTTGTAATTCTAAGACTAATTACCATCATCCTATCATGCATGTTGCATCTTCATTTAGTATGAATGAGAAATCTAAAGGTAAGTCTCAGAATTTGCCTATGACAACACATGCGGTTGATTTCCAACTCAAAAATATCAATAAATCAAAACTTAAGAAAGTTTGGGTTATTAAAGATTATCTCTTTCCAGTCATGTGACCATCATTTATTGTTCATCTAGATAATTTTATTGAGTACTTAATTGACCCTAGGTGAGCATATTTAGTTAGTTAGTTAGTTTTTATTGATGTTTCTTTAGTATCCAAAAATAAAAATAAAAATAAAAAAGGAGGGAATTGACATACTTTAACATTGACATGATCATTACATACTCCATTCAAATTTATTTCGATTGGTTATGCATTATATAAATGAATATTTTAATTTGTGAATTTACCTATTTTTCACATTAGATGATCAATGTTAACATGAATCTCTTCACATACTAACATACTCACTGAACACATATGTATACCATGCTTGAATTTTATGATTGATTTTGGGAGATTCTAGGAAATGAGCTAACCTTGACTGTAAAGTTATTTTTGAGATCTATCTTTCACTTTCTAAAATGTTACAATATAGAGACATCTAGTTTTTAGAGGACTACTTACTATTATTTATGAAAGCTACAACAGTGAATAGAGATGTGTACCTCACAACTAATGTGAAAGTCCTCATACAAGGTATATTGGTTTATGCATATTTCCTTAATAATAATAATAATAATAATAATAATAATAATAATAATAATAATAAAGGAAAAATAAAAAGTTTTTGTATGCACAAAAAGAAAGAGTCACAATTGGTCATACAAAAAGAAAATAAATAATCAATCCCTCACAAAAAAAAATAATACAAGAGGAAAATAAAAATATATATATTTAAAACATTTCTCTTGGTAATTAAATTTTATTTTTGTGCAAGTATGAATTCAACTGTAATTGTTTTTTGTAATAGGTGATACTCATTCCTTTAAATCCTTCATAACTAATCATAAATTTATTAATTGACATAGTGTTGCTATTTTAATTTTTATCTCACTTTTGATGACTATCGATATATATGTGTATTATGTTTGTGTGACATATCTATATATATTTATGTTGTCATACTTTGTATAAAATTATTTTCACCATTTGTGTGTATGTTATTGTTATGTTAAGCTAAGTCTATTATCCTCAATTCAAATATATATCAATTTTTATATTTTTTATATTTTATTCTAATTTATTTAGAGGAATTGTAGAACTTTGGGGGAGTTTTTCATTTTTGGGAAAAATATTATTTTTAGTTCTCTATTTTGATTGTTCTGAGCTTTTAAGAATGTGTACTATATATTCTTTTCAATCATTGAATAAACTACTTGCTTTCTTGCTTAACCTATTGCCATTGCTTCCTAATTTTATTGTTTATTCCTATGAAAAAAGGGAGAAAAATTGAAACACTAATTGAGAAATCTACAAAAAGAAGATAGTTAATTTAGCGAGAGAATTACTTTGAAAATCTCTTTTTGGAGATATTACACAAAGGGGGAGCACACTTAAATTTTCTATCTTATTATTACTCACTCTTATAAATGTACTTCACTTTTTATATTGTTATATATACTGAACTAATGAACGATGAGTCTTTTGGGAAAAATTGTTTAGGTATTTCTATTTTTGATTTTTAGTGAAAATATGAGCTTTCAAGATTCAAGTGAAGATGGTTTCACCGGATCATAGGATAGTACAACTATGTAAAAATGTATTTTTCCTATGAGTGTTATATAGTGAGAGATAGGTTTTTTCACGCAAATATGCCAAAGGGGAAGATTGTAAAGTCTATATCTGTGTTGGCAATATTTGTGAAATAAACATCAAAATGTAATTTTTAGTTTCTAAGTGTGTCTCTCAAGAATATTTTCAAGCTGAAGAAACTAATGAGCTTCAATAGACATATCTTAGGTATATCTCTATTATCATGCACGTTAGATTTCATATTAGACACATAGAAACATGGTGTATATAGCTCACCCGATCGATCGAGCCATCACTAAATCAATCGAGTTTAATTACCTTACTGAATTAATTTTTTCTTGACTAGGTCGATCAAGGAACTAATGTTCGATCGATTGAGCACTAAATCAATTGAGATTAATGAGTAGATCGATCCACTTATTTCAGAGTTGATTAATTGTTTCACTAGATCGATCAAGCTCAACTAGATTGATTGAGTTGCCATGTTCGATCCATCGAATTAGTTCTAGCTCAATAGAGTGGCCGTGTTTTCAAGTTTGACCTAACTTTTACTCGAGCCAATTTGTTTTGTCACTATATTGTCCTTATATTTTAAAGCTCTTTTAAATATTTTCAAGGATAGATTTGTAATAGACCTTTGACCTAGGGTTTATACTCATGCTATTTAATCATACCATTGGCTAACAATTTTGTTAACCACATAACAACATTATTCTCTTCATCTTAATCTCTCTATGGTTTTGAAAATATAATATCAACATTCTTTAGACTTCTTTTCTTAGTTAATCTATCAAACATTGATGGTTGTGTATGATTGATTAATAAGCCTAATTGTTTATGATATTCTTCTTAAAGCTTCTTCTTTATTTTCATTATTGAATTGTTGGATTAAATAATTATGTGTGCCATATTATAATAATTTGATTTGATTATTAACTATTAAAGATTTTATCTTTATTGAACTTGTACTTTAGCTAACTATTCTAGGGTTACTAGTTGATTTGTATTATTTGATATATTATTAAATCATATAGTTAGGATTATTCATTATTGAATCTTCTCTAGGACACACACATGCACTTGTGTTATTCTTCTATCATTTCAAAAAGTGGTTGAACGGGTTTAATTTCTTATGTGACTCAAGTTATCAGAACATTGATCTGAATCCAAACAAATTTCTTGTAAATACTATGATGAAAGTAATGGCTTGCAAGTAGATTACTTGAGGGCATTACCTTGGTGGGTAGTTTGAGTCCTAGTCTTGTAATTGGACCTTATTCTTCATGGTGGATAGTAAGTGGTTTGGTGGCCTAGGTTGTTTCCACCTAAAAATATAGTGTATTAATCTTTATATTTTCATACTACTTTATTTACACATGATTAGATCTATAAGTAATAAGAAACTTTTCAAAGTCTCCTCTATTTTATTCCTAAACACTAATTTTAGGTTTATTTCAATTTCAACATTTAATCATGAAATACTAATCATGATAAAAACTAACTAAATATCATATTATTCTATGGATTGTTTTTGAAATTAATCTGTCAAAGTAAAGACTTAATCATTTTCTTAAAATTAACTAAAAAGACGTGATAATTTTGTAAGAAACAATTATAAATTAAAGATGAAGGGTAAAGTAAGAAAAGTTACCTATTTATTGAATCTCTTTAAGAATTGGTATGGAATTGTAGGTGCATTCATTAATCTAAACATATTAATATTACATAGATGTGTATTTCTCACAAATTTTAATAAATAGTTATAAAATTAATAGTTGTAATAATGTTCACAAAATAGGAAACAAAATAATTAACAAAAAATAAATATAAATATAAAACAAACAATTAAAAAAAGAAATAAAATTATTCAAAAACAATGGGTTGCGTCCCATTTAGGGCCATTTTAACATCTTAAAAAGATGCTTATTGGGAGATTTTCGTTTTCAAAATTAATTTACTTAATTCTCACTCGTCATTGAGTTTATTGAAATTATAAATTTTACAAGCATGACAAGTTTGTCTACCTATACTATTAAAGTCATTTATTATGGGTTTTAGTTCACCCATTCTTAGCTACAAATATAATGAATATGATATTAAATTTCCACTTGCACTTGGACCTAACATTGTATTTACCTTCTTTTCATTTTTAATCACCAATGGTGATATTAACATTAGCATTTCAAAATTTTTAGAGGTAATTTCAAAATTATTTGTATTTGGGGCATGGACAAAATAGGGTTGTAGAAGAAGAAATAGAAAAAGGTTGTGTGGGTCTTATTTGAAATGCATTGTTTTAGTTTAAAAATTCATTGTAGCAAAAATCAAACACAATGTATTCAAATAAGAACCCATGCAAAAATATATTTTTCTTCAATTCAATTGTATTACAAGAGACCCATACTAAAGCTAGTAGAGAAACCATACCGTAGATAAGATGTTTCTAAAAACAATTAAACAAAAATATAAACAAGAATAATAAAAACAAACAACAAATAAAAATAATAATGAAAATAAATACAAAATAAAATAAAGAAAAAATAAACAAGAAATAAAAATTACTAAACAAAAAGACATAATAAAATAAAAATAAAAGGAAATAATAAAATAAAGATTAATAAATAATAAATAATAAAAAGAAACAAATAAAAACACAATTAAATTAAATAAAAAATAAAAGGAAAGAAAATAATAGATAAATAAAAATAAAATATAGTAAACAAAATTATTTCGACATAATGTGAGTAAATAAAAAGTTAAGAAATACAAATACTAAGTAAAAAGTAATAAAATTTAGTAAATTAATAAATTAAATTAAAGTTAAAATAAAAATTTAAATTAATATACAAAAATACTAAACATAAAATTCTAAAAAAGAAATGAAGTTAATAATTATTATCTATGTTAACTAAAAACATAGTTAGAAACAAATTAAGACACTTATAGTTTTTTTTTTAAATAATTTAGTCAACCATTAGAGTAGACATAAATTTTAGATTTTTTTCAAAAAAAAATTTGAATTTTTTTAGTTAACAAATAAATAAGCTAATAAAATTATGACTTTATTTTATTTTTTATTTTTTTAAAAACAATTAAAAGATTATATATATATATTAAATTTAGTTTATAATCTAGATATTCTAAGATTTCAAATAGAAATCACAATATTTACATTACAAAAAGTTTTTAAGATTTTCATAATAATAATTTAAAAACGCTATTTCATCTCCAATAGTGGTGGAAAACACTTACTGCAAAATACTATTGCCTACAAATTTTGTATGATTTATAATATAGCTCTCAAACGTACAAATTATTTATAGAAAGTGATAAATATACTTTTAAGATCGGTATAAAGAGGAATTATGTGATTTTTAAATTATTGAACATATTCTTAAAATAAAATTAAAAATTGATGACACAAATCATTAATGCAATGTTTTACTTAATATTTATGTGTTTTATTCAATAAATAATATTTTTGGGATTAGAAATATTAACATATAAACCTTTTAGTGAAAATGTGTGAAAATATAATTTTTGAAATTTTTGGAAGTTTCTTTGAATTTTTATGGATTTTATATGAATTTTTAAAGTAGGACCAATTAGAAGTTGCCACATCGCAAGCCACGAAGTAGGGAAAATGATTTGTAAATATGCGTGTGTGAGGAGCAAAGAACCATATGCCATATGTCGGCACACCGTTCAATCCGAGTTTAGAGTGCGATCAAACCTTCATGCCACGTGTCACCATTCTACTCGTCCAGTAGTTCCCCCCGTGCACCATGCATCCATTACCACAAATCATGTTGCGCCACATGGTCTTGACTTAGCGAGCATTGAAGCTAACCAGCCTACCCTATGATGCATCGCGTTGTGATTCACCTAATAAATTCTACGTGCCACGTGTCACATTGTGATTGAATGGTACTATTCATTTTGCTTGTTTTGTTCTTAGCCCTTGATCGGAATCTGAAGTTGATTTGACGGTCTAGATTAAACCTGAGCTATATTTAAGCCCCTAATCACCCCATAAACCCTAATGACCCACCATTAGCATAATTTTGATCAGTTTTTAGAGCTATGAAAAGAGAAAAATATAGAAAAATTGAAAAGTATATACAATTTTGGTGGAGATTTAAGAGGCGTTTAGCACTACAATTCAAGAGATTGATTGTATTTTTTCTTCTATTCTTTTCTTTATCAATTTTTATATCTTTCTTTATGAAAAATATGAGCTTTATGTACAAAATTATATATAGTTAATTTATTAATCTAGGGATCTTATGAACCCAATTTTTACCATGTGATGATATAATATTTTTCCCCAATTATGATTTCACTTTATTTATATTATTTAATCTTATTTGTATGCTATGAATTGTTTGGCCAATAATTGATCTATAGAGGGAATTAAATAGATTTGAGAGAATTATTTAATTATTTGTCTTGATTAAATAACATACATAGTTTCTATGCAGAGTTGTACGATTCTTCTCTATAGGATCCATAATTGATGAACTTCATGAATAGTATGTAATAACATGAGAGTGTGATTAAGTCAATTACTATATGATGTGTAGTTTACTTGATAGAGAAATACATACTAAGTTAGATTTAATTGATCATGTAATTAATTGATAATTATATTGAGGAGAGTTTAGCGATTCACATGTTTAAAAAATTGAGGGATTAAATATTCCTAGATATTTTCTCATATATCTTCTTAGTTACCAAATTTGATTTAATTAATTATTGCTACTTACTTTAAGTTATTTTAATTTTGCTTCCTTAAAATATAAAAACACATAAGAAATTGATTTTTAGTTTTTTTAGTTTTAAAAATTATTTTATAATAAAATAATATATGTGTTCACGATATTTTTTTATCATTAAATTACTTGTTGTATACATATACTTGCGTATTTATTATGCACACTTCGTGTGTGGCGATAAAAAACCTAAACATCCTATTATGATTGTTTAGTGGAAACTTTATGGGATATATTAGTTAGTTAATCATGCTTGCTCAATATTAAGTTATTAAACATATGAATTAAGATTATTGATTATTTCTTATATATATAAATAGAAGATTAATTTAGCCTACCATTTTTTATTAATTAAAATTACTTACAACCTTTGTTCGGGTCTAGTAGTTAATTTTAATTAAATTGTGCTTATTTTCTAAGATATTAAGGAACCATTCAACTGTCACCTTTGGTCGGGTCTAATAATTTAAACTCTTATCAAGAAATTTAAGTTAGTGTAATGATTCAAGTATTTGATAACTAACTTTCAGATTATAAAGCTATTGCTAAAAATATGTTGTTAAAATATTTTTATATAGTAATTTTTGTAAAAATCTATGAAATAGAATTTTCACTCTAATTATAGAATTGATATAGATCAAAGATTTAAGAACACTATTCTAAGTCAAATACAGATAATTAAATCATAAATCTAACTCTCTTATTTATTATGAAAAGTACTACAACAATATACATTTCTTTAACAATATGTTGTTGAAATCTTGATGAAGAAATTAAACTTAATTCATCCACGCTACGGCAAGCCTGTACAAGGTTTTGGGCATGATACACTATACTTAGCTATAGAATACACTATTTTCACGCTACAACCCACTTCATAGTTGGGACACATTTAATTTTTCCCTTTTGCCTCTGATCGGGGTTCATAATATATTCATACTGCGGCACACTTCAATTTTCATTACTTGGAGCCCTTTTTCTTTGTATTTCCTTTTTCAAAATTTAGGACAAATGTAATGCTTTACATATAATTTCTTTTTAATCTTCTAAGTTATAATAGAGTGCTTCAAGTTGAATCTTTTAAATATAAGAAACACCTGAAAAAACAACAAAATATACTTGTAATTCCAAAGAGATAGATTTGCATAAAATGATAGTAAAACAAGCACAAATCTATATAATTATTTAACATGCATGCATAAAATCATGAGATATTAAGTGCTTTTGAGCACTTATCACATGCCAGATAAAATTGAACCCAAAAAGCTCTACAAATAGAGAATGAAGGGACTAGTAAAGGTAGGTGATAATTGTATGTTATATAATTATTTTATCAAATTTATTAATTATAATTGTTATGTTCTTAATTTTTTTAATTAATTTTAAGTTCTTAAATTAATACTTTATGTTATTTTTTAAGGAATATATTTTTAAAGAAAATTTTAAAAACTTTATTCAAAAAAGGCTTAATTGCAATTAATAAAAGTTGAAAATATAATTTGAATTCAAAATAGGGTTTAATTTCAAATATAAAAAGTTTAAAATTTAATTTGAATTAAATTAGAGGGCCAAAAATGAAATTAACAAACTTTTGCTTTTCTACGCAGGAAAGAAGACCATGCGCATCTATTGTCAAGGCGTCACACGCACCGTCACATAAAAAATCAATTGTGATGATCAAGCGAGTGAGATGCATGCACCACACAGGCGAGTGGACACGATTCCCAGATGGCATGCTGCTCGGCGTGCAGAATAGGGCCCACCTATCCACACAGGCCAGTGTGTAGGGTGGGACCCACCTGTCTGCGTCAATAACTCCTACACGCGTGTCTTCATCACCCATCGTCATATCGGAATTTGGATAGCTCAGATCGTGTGTGAGCCCCATGCTCCATGTGATTGGATTCCAGTTATTACACATCGTTCAGCACACAATCTTCTTGTGCGACGCTCTTTACATTATATGTGTGCACCCTCTCATCACAACGAATAAAATGCTGCCATGTGTTATGTTATTATTCCACCAATCAAATTCCAACATGTGACATGCATTTTGTGAAATAAAAATGCAGGAAATGGTCCACGCATTTCTAAAAAAAATGTTTTCGATGTAATATTTGGTCTCCCACACGTGTCTAAAAAAATGTTTTCGATGTAATATTCTGTCTCCCACACGTGTCTAAAAAATATTTTATGATGTATTTTTTTGAGTGAGCTGGAGCTATAAATAGGTGATTATTGTGATAAAATTGGGGGGGGGGGGGGGGGGGGGGGGGGGTTGGACGGAGCTGGACTGTGGAACACGTAGAAGCCATTTTGGCTTCTGTTATGCTTCCGCGTATATAAAATTTTTAATTTCTTTTTTATTTTTCTTCATCTAATATTCCTTAAATCTTTAATATTTTCGTTTTTGTAATTTTAATTTTTTTATGAAGTAATTTAATTTTTCTATGGTTGCGTTATAGCTTAATTTATGAAGCTTGAATGAATTATTTTTGAATGATTTATGAGATTTTTAATTTTTTTATTCTATATGTGCTTAATGCTTTTGATTGATCAGAAGATTAATCAATTGATCTGTGACACTTAAATAAAATTGGAAAAGTCATTTTTGTGTAATTGATCGTAGATAGAATAACATATATATATATATATATATAAAGGATAAGAATATATCTTTATTGTACATGTAACTATTTGAGAACTTTGAACATAATGAATCTTGGTGAATTTAATTCTCATAGGAATATAATGAATTATTTTAGCGAGATGTGTCTATATGGAGCTCAGAAGAGATATACGGATAAAATTAGGAGTTCTTAGTTGACAAATGAAATTAAAAATAAATAAATCAAGAGAAAATAATATGATTCGAGTGGATTAATTTGGTGAAACTACAATCCTAGAATTTTCTTTTAAACTATTATAAAAATTAGTTAGTTAAACTCAATCAACCTTTGGACTGTTTGGATAAAATCAGATTGAAACAATTTTAGTACTTCACGAACACTAGTAATAAATCTCCGTGGAAATGATATCTTACTTAACAGTTTAGTACTTGTGACTGTGTATACTTGCACGTTTTCATGTTCTCTTAAAGAGAACAGTAGGACAAAATGATTGCATCATAGATGATATGTTCATTGACTCAAGAATTTGTCAAGAAAGTGAGAGGCTATGAAACCAGTCTCCAAATTTGGGAAGTTCTTGAAAACTTCTTTGGCCCACAATAAAGAGAAAAGATTATGTAGTATAAGGAAGAGTTAATTTCCATCAAGAAAGGTGGTTGAACTATCATGACTTTGTACAAAAGATGTAGACATTAGCCAAACAATTGGCTGCATTAGGTTGCAATGTTAGTAATGAAGACCAAGTATAGTCAATCTAGAATAGATTAGATGGAAATTAAGTATGATTCAATGGTGGAAAATATCCAAGAAATGAGAACAATTGTTCAAGAACTCATGCATAAGTCTTGCATAGGAAGATCACTTAGAAAGAAGAAACTCAATCATGGCTTTACTTCCATCTGGAAATCTTGCAAGTGTTCATTAGAATTTGTGTACTAATGGCCAAATTGATCTAAGAACCACTATCAAAGGGATAACTGCTCTTACAACCTATATTTATAATGGCATACTTGGAAATGTTCAAAGTTTTAGTCAATACCCAATCCAAAATTCCATACCAAGCATTCAAGAAAATAGTTATTTCATTAACCAATCTTTTTTGCCAAACTAGCCCCATGACCCATATAGAAGCAAAAAATAGAGGCATTGGATTTAACAATGGAAATGAGCCACAATGTCAGATATTTGGAAAACCAAGACACTTTATTGGAAATTGTTGATATAGATACAATCAAATGTTTTTTCTTGTCACCAATGAGTAAAGAAGAGTAGCTACACCTCCTCCATAGTTTTACCAATATCAGACTCATCTCTAGAACTCAACCTATCCATTTAATAACCAACTTCTTATACATAATATGAATCAAAACAATCCAAGATTCATGCTCACTCGTTATAAAACAAAACCATTTTTCACCAGGTATAGCCCCTTAATACTTATAAAATGTACTTGTGATACCTCATGTTCAATTTGTGAAAATTCAACCTCACTAGCAATATCAGTCATACCAATTGTTTGAACTAGAGTTCTCCAATATTAAGATATTCATATGGGGCCCAGGATTCTAGCATTGATTCTCTACACCAATCTATGTTCATAGTGGGGTAGCCATAGCCTGACACATGTTTCTTTTGCTCTCCCCACATTTCGAACTTCAATCCTTACCCTTAAGTCCTTATTAGGGAGTAACTTGGTACCATCTAGGGTAGTATTCAAGATGGTACCAGCTTACTTCCTAAGGTCTACTTAAGGGTAGTCATGGGTTTGTGAGCTGGGGAGAGCAAAACAAACACGTGTCACGGTATGGCCTCCCTACTAGTTAGGAAGTAGTTTGAGCATTAACACCAGAACTCCCTAGTCCCCACGTGGATATCCTGAGATTCCTTATGCCCTCTATTGAGCTAGGCATGGTACAAACACCAACTATATCATCCTTATCAAGAGCAATACTCATAAGCCTTCTAGTAAGGCCCAACTTATCATCTAATGCTAATGGCATCAACAAAAAATACAATATATTCAATGACAATGCAACCTATCATTCTTAATGATACTAATGCAATGAAATCACAAATTTCAGCCATATATGCATAATTAGCCATACCTATCATTGCATCTGATCCTACTTGGTACACAAACTCAGGTGCAATATACCATGTGGCATATGACAGAAAAAGTGTATTAAAGTACATCTTACATGTTCCTTGAATTTCTAAAAAACTATAAAGTGTGTCACAATTTACTAAAGATAACTCAATTTACTTGGAATTTCATCATGAATATTGTTGTGCGAAGGAAACAATATCAAGGCAACTACTACTATAAGGGAAGGTTGAGAATGAACTTTATGTTTTCACAATTACACTTGATGGCGGAAGGATGACTAAATTAGTGCAACAAGATTACTCTACAAGCTATGACATGAATCTAAATGTAAGTACACAAAACTCTAATTCTACATAAAAGATTAAGGCATGCAAGTGTTGTGTACTCAAAGAATGTATTAAGCCATCCATAGAGTCATGTATCTGATGTGTGCTCTTCTTATCAAATGGGAAAGAGTCTTCAATTACATTTCAAAAATGCTTTGAATAAAAGTGTTGCTTTGGTTGAAGTGATTCACTCTAATGTAAATGGTCTTTCCCCTGTAAAATCTTTAAATGGTTTCTTATGGTATGTGTTGTTCACTAAGGAATTCTCTAGACATTATTGGATTTACTTTCTCAAAGAAAATTGAAATATCAAGCAATCCTTTCTATTATTCCAAAAACAAGCTAAGTTGCAACTTGACAAGAAAAAGAAAGTCTTACCGTCAGATGGTGCTGGAAATTTTTACTCTCTTAACACAATCCTAGCTACTTAAGGTATCAAAAGATCAATATCTTATCTATGCACCAACATAATGGTCTTGTAGAATAAAAACATAGATAGGTAATTGAGATAAGATTGATTATGCTAGCTTATAGTTAATACCCTTAAGGTTTTGGTATGAAGCTTTCTATGCAATTTTGCATTTAATGAATCAACTTAAAACACCAGTTCTATCAGTGCTTTCAAAAGAGCCTATTATGCCACAATATAATGACTAGTGTACATCATATGACCTGGGTATAGTAATTGGATATAATATGACCTGGGTATAGTAAATGGCGATGCCGGTTCTTTAGTTTATATCAAGATCCTCCCAATACTTTGGTTTTATATTTATAAAACTCTCGCAAGTGCACTAATCATTTCATAGAAAATGATAAGTATACTCTCAAGGTCGATCTAAGGAAGGAATATATGTGGTTTTTAATTTATTATTGAAACTTTTAAAAACGAAATTAAATCCTAAACATCCTGTCACGATATATGATTTTTTGTATTTCTAATCTAATAACATAAAAATAAACATAGATATAGATTCAATAAATATTGATGCAAATTTTATCATTTATAATAGTTGAGTATTTATGGATATAATAACTAAGTAATTATGCTTGCTCATATTATTTAAGTTATTAAAGATATAAATTGATATTTATTGATTCTCTCTTTTTTATATGAATACCACCTTTGGTGGGGTTAGATATTCTTTGTTAACTAAATAAATCAATTAACACCTATGGGTGGGGTTGATAACTAATTTGGTTAATTAAATTAATTCTTTTTTTCTAAGAGATTGAAAATGAACCATTTAAATGTCATCATTGGTGGGGTTAGACAGTTTAAACTTTATTCAAGGTGTCCAAATTAAACCTAAGAATTTAGTTATCCGAGTACTAACTTTCCAGTTTTAAAACCACTACTAATAACATGTTATCAATACATTTTCACATAATAAAAGAGCCCTACTCTAAATCAGACCAGATAACTAAACCTTAAAATCTAATTTTCAGATTTAATTTTGTAATAAAAAATAATATATTTCTCTCTAACATTCTTAATATAAAATCTTGAATAAAAATAAAATCAATTCATTTTAGAGATTTTTACCTATTTAATATTTCACAAGAATAACAACGTTATTATTATATCATGTTTACAAACAGCCAGCAAAGTTACATTTAATCACAGACAAATTAAATATAACATGTAAGAATAAAGCATAAAAAATGACTGTAAAGAAAATAAAATCCTTACAGTACTTTAATGTTATTCCTGTTGCTGGAAAACTTCCAAGCAGAATTTGCACTTCCATTTATTGAATCAAAAAGAAAATAAATTACAAAAACATAATTAGTTCTTCTCAAAAAAAGAAATCTAAAACTAAGAAAAACTAACTAAAAAAAACTAAAAACTAAGAAAAAAAACTAAAAAACTAAGAAATGAGAGAAACAAAGAGAGAAGAAGATGGGTTTTAGGTGTAATTTGAAGTGAAGAGAATTGGGGTATTTATAGGTGAGGAGAGGAAGAAAAAGTGGGTGAAAAAAATGATTAAAAATGGTGGAAATACGGAGTAGCGAATGATGACATCATTGATGATGTCATTCTGACGTGGGGAGCGGTGGTGCGCGCGGACTGGGTGCTGATGGGCGCAGGCGCATGCGGAATGGAGAGTAGGGGAGCGCAGACTGGGTACTGATGGGCGCAGGCGCATGCAGAATGGAGAGCAGGCACGTGCAGATTGGGCGTTGTGCTGGCGCGGCACGTGCATTTTTTGGTGTGGCTGGGCGTACTACACGTGTTGGCCGGCATGGCTGGGCAGCTGCGTGCACGATTTCCTTCTTTTTGACCTATTTTGTCCAATTTTTCCATATTTGTTGACCTTTTCTCATTTAATTTATGAATATATTTGCGATGTATTACCTCTAGTATTTTTCGTTGAGTTTTTAAGTTACTTTTTTAAGCAAAAATACCTGAAAAACAATAAAAATACCCGTGATTTCGAAAAGACAGATTTATATAAATATATGATAAAATCATATAAATATATATATTTTTAATCAATTAACGTGCATAAAATCATGGTAAATTTAGTACTTTTTGAGCACTCATCATATGACCCTTATCTTTATAAATAATTTGATGATCGTATTTTGAGAAGGTGTGTCTCTTATACTAAAGTTAGAAGCATTCTTTACCATTTTCACAACCAAGACTATAGAGGTCACTTTGGAAGTAAAAAAATAATAGCTAAGGTACATCAATTTGGTTAGTTTTGGCCCTTAATGTTTAAAGATTTTTATATTTTTGTAAAGACTTTTGACAGATGCCAAAGGATAGGTAATATTTCAAAAAGAGTAGAGGTGCCCCTAAATAGTATACTTCAAGTGGAACTATTTGATGTTTGGGGCATTGACTTTATGGGAAAACTCTCTTCATCCTTTGGTAACCAATAGATACTTGTAGGAGTGCATTTTGTATCAAAGTGGATAGAAGCCATAGCTAGCATTAAATGTGATGTCAATGTTGTTCTGAAATTTCTAAAATAGTTTTTTTTTCACACGGGTTAGAGCTCTTAGGATCATTATTAATAATAGAGGTGGTCACTTTTGTAATAAATCCTTTAATTCCTTGTTATCTAAGTATGGGATTAAGAATAAAGCGCCTACCCATTACTATCCCAAAAAAGTGGGAAAACAGAGGTTTTCAATAGATAAATGAAAATAATTTTGGAGAAAACTATAAATCCTTTAATTCCTTGTTATCTAAGTTCGATGGTGCTTTTGGGCATACATAATTGCATTCAGAACTCCAATTGTTACCACCCTATATAGGTTAGTGTTTGGAAACGCAAGTCACTTATTGCTAGAATTAGAACACAAAGCATATTGGGCATTGAAAAAGTTAAATATGTCCATAGATGCAGTTGGTAAGACAATAATGCTGCAAATAAATGAATTGGATGAACTATGGTGGAATACTAATGAGAATGCCAAGCTTTATAAAGAAAATAAAAAAATCATGGAATGATAAGAAAATTGTGCATTGTATCTTTGAACTAGGTTAGAAAGTATTAGTTTACAATTGAAGACTCAAATTATTTTCGACCAAATTAAAAACTAGATGCTTAAGTGAACTCTGCATCACTAAAGTAGCCAACCATGCTGAAGACATTGAATTAGAAAAAAAATAATAAAGAGCAGTTCATGGTTAATGAACTTAGAGTGAAGCATTATCATGGAGATCAATTATCAAATGAAACATCTATGTTAACCTCGGTGGATGTACCTTAGAATTTGATATGCCCGTCTAGTCAAGGAATTTGAACGTGATTCTAGTTGGGAGGAAACCTAACATTATTTTACTTATATTTTTATTGTTTTTGTTTTGTAGGTGAATAAATGTGGAGAGAAATGGTGCAACAAGATTGAGTAAGGGAGTTTTTATTGCATTCAGAACTAAAGGAGTTTTTTTCCTTTTACATTTTCATATTTATATGTGCACATTAAGGACAATGTGAAATTTACGTTTGGTTGAGGGAACTTCATTCTCAATTTTATTATTTAGTACTTACTTCCATTTTTAGGAATATTTATATTTATATTATGATTTTAATCATGATTTGGGTGGAAATTGATAAATATATGGAACTATGAACCCAATGATAAAAATTAGTTGTCATGACTAGGATAAGTAATGTTTCATGCTTGTTAAGATATTTATATTAATAATGTGATATGCTTACTAGTTTTGATTGGATTGATACAAATTTTTATGCACATGTTCATGATTGATTTTAGTATTCTTATGGAGAGAAAACTTATGGTGAGTTACACGAGTTGATGAGATATACCATGTTTTAGAATCTATATGATCATCCTTTGAGGCAAAATTATAAATAGTATTTAGGAAGAGAGATGATTTAGGTCTTATTTGAATCTGTTGAGTCTTTCAACCTAGTCATTATTAATATCTTAAGTGATCCATTTGATCCCAACTAAGAACCTTTCATATTTCTAAGCCACAAGTTAAACCTATCTAATAAGCATTACCATTAATTTTTCACCTTTAGCTTATACAAAAACAAAATACAATCATATGTTATACTTAGTGTGATGTTAATTATATTGCACCCTATTTGGGTAAAAAAGAACAAAATTGAAAAATCACATCACAATTACCTTTCTAAACAAAAAGAAAAAAAAATAAGTTTGATGGTGTTCTGAAGTTATAAAAAGATATGGAATAAAATAATATGAAAATAATTATAAGATAAGTTAAACTAAAATATCAAGTAAAAGCTCCATTGTAGTTAAAAAGTGTATAATGAATAAAAAGAAAGCTAAGATGTGAAAAGAGCCTACATGTCTCCATTAATAATTGACCCTTGCCTTAGCATGACATTACAGTCATGTAAATCCCATATTGATCTTTAGCCAAGTGCATATTTATTTTAGTGGAGAAGGATGTGAAAAATAGACTTATGAGAATTGTTATGAGATTGAATTGATTAGGATGCTAATATTGGTCGATTTCATGAGTGCATTGGATGATATAATGTGCAACATACAAACGAATCAATTCGTTAAAAACCTTACATATTATTGTATTAATGGAATGTTGATTTAATGAATATATGAACCTCCTTGTCATAGAATTGTATGAATTTTGAGGGGGATAGTTTTTGTTAATATACATTTATTAATAGATATATATTTATGAATATGCTTCCTATATCATTTAGTTAAATAGATTTAGCTTTTCTTGAGGACAAGCAAAAAGTTAAGTTTGGGGGTGTCATGACTTTACGAAAGTCAAGTTATTTGGTCACTTTAAATCACTTATTTGTCTTGTTTTATGATAAAATAACAAGAAAAATACTTAATTTGTGTTTAATTATGTCAATATAAGTGAAAAAAAACTATAAATAATTTATTTTGTATTTATTGAGAAAATATTAATTTCTTCATTTTTTGAGATTTTTTAGGGTTTTATGGCTTTTATGATTTTATTTTATATATGGATATACTTATAAAATATGTGGATGCATTTTGAAAAAAAAATCAAAACTCCAGCAAGACACTTGTGGCACTAGAGTTATATATGTGTGTGTATGTGTGTGTGTGTGTTTATACCAGAGCGGGAAAAGAACGTATAAGTGCGAGCCAATTTCTTCTTCATATATCCTTTTCACATTTCAGTCTCAATACAACTCTAAAATAGATCAATTTCTTCAATATAAATGCAAAAACCATCCCATAAAATATAAATAGTATAAAAAAATTATGAGAAACAATATAACAATTGCCAAGAAGAGAGAGAAGAGTTCAAAAGAAGATACAATATGGTGGAGATTTAAGAGAATATTAGTGCTACAATTCAAGAGATTGATTGTATTTATTATTCTTCTACATTATTTATCAATTTTCATGTCTTTCTTTATGAACACCATAAGATTTATGAACTTAATTATGTCTACCTAATTTATTAATCTAAGGGTCTTATGAGCCTAATTTTCTACATGTGATGGCCTAATATTTTACTCCAATTATGATCTCAATTCAATTATATTATTTAATATGATTTTTATGCTATTAATTATTTATCCATAATTGACCTATAGAGGTAATTGAATAGATTTGCGAGAATTATTTAATTATTTGTCTTGATTAAATAACATGCATAGTATATAGGCAAAAATATATGATTTTTATGTATGTGATCTATAATTGATGAACTTAATGAGTAGTATGCAATTTAATTGACATTAGAGTGTGGTTAGCTTAATTACTATATGGTGTATAGTTTACTGAGAGAGGAATACAAGCTATGTTAGATTGAATTGTTCATGGAATTGATTGGAAATTATATTAGGGTATTTTATGGATTCACATGCTTAGAAAATTGGGAGTTTAAGTATTCCTAGATATTTTCTCATATATATTCTTAGCTACTAATTTTGAGTTTATTAATTATTGCTATTTATTTTTTCTTCTTTTAATTTTGCTTTCTCAAACCACAATAAAAATGATCTTTATTTTTAGTTTAAAAATTAGTATCTAATAACATAATCTCAGTTGAAACGATCTTTAATTATCATTATATTACTTATTTACAATACATATACATGCGTACCCATAATATTAAATTCATGTCGATTGATGGACTATCTTACGGTTCAATTTGTACCCATATTTGAGAAAAAGCTAACATACTAACCAAAACCCTCCACATGATGCAATTTATCCAATTAAGGAGCAAACTTAGTGTCACTTGTATGACCTTAAGTTTAAGGGGGAATGTTGAGGAAATTGAAGAATATAAAGTATTTGATGAAGTGTAATGGATAGTACTTGATAACAATGAAATGTACAAGCATCACATGTGAGCTTTTAGGCATCATATATACACTGCAAACAATTGTGGTTTGGTGTATGCTAGTAACCTAGTGTATACATGTTGGGTGTATGCCAACAACCTAAGTGTGCATGCATAGGAAACAAACCAACACAAGGTTGTAGCATAAGTGCTGCATTGAATGTCAGTGCCAATGTAGGAGATAAAACTGTTACAAATTTGTAACAAGCTTTTGTAAAAATCACCCAGCTATGACTTGGTATTGTTGAGGCTGCACTGTAAGTAGCATCGTAGCAATATAAAAATTTAGTTAGGCTTTCTGTCTATAATTTCAAAAAATACCAGTGATAAATAAAATGAAGAAATTCATGAAATCTAAGCTCTAAATCTTGCATAAATAGTTTATCTTCAATTCAATTTTCTTTACATTCTACTCATAATAATTTTTGTTTTTCTCTCTTTCTACAAAATCAAAGGAGTGGACTTTCTTTATATTGGTGTGGAATTGTAGGTGCATCCATCAATCCAAACATTTAAATTTACCTAGATATAATATTGTGTAATTGTCCTAAATTTTAACAAATAGTTATAAAATTAACAGTTCTAAATAATGTTTACATAGTAGGAAACAAAATAATTAACATAAAACAAAAATAAATATAATATCCAAAAACTATAGGACAAAATTTCTTAAAATAAAATAAAACAAAAGAAATTAATCTCATAAAATCTCTGGATCAAATTTAGAGCTCCTCATCCATATCGTCTAATTCTTATTCTTTAGGTTATTTTCATTATCTTTTTAGAGGTGTAAAGGTGAAATCATAATAATGATACTCAGGTATTACCAAATGACTTATATACACCTTGAAATGACTTACTTGTAATCAGGTTCATTTCATTCATGACCTGATTATGATACACCTAATGGTGATGTTGTTGTTCAGAAATGCACCTTGTTGGATAGTGTAATTTTCATGATTATTTTCCATGTAGCTCATTCTTTCACAAAAGTTATAAATTTCATCTTTCATAGTCAATTTTGATGAAGGAAGGGCGCTTCTTTCTCTTTGAACAATGTTCATACCAAAAGTAAGTTAATCATAATATATCAGGTCCAATAATTCTCTAGGTTGTAAAATAACTTCACCTTTTAAGTGAGGTACCCCACTTTGTTATATAAAGTAGTGATTAGTTGGGTAAAAAAAACTCAAATGGTGACTGTTAGTAGATAAATTTATCCTATGATGAATTATATTCTATACACATATAGGAATCTTGGATGCAATAGTATACAATAAAATTACCCTATCACTATCAATAGAACTGTAATGTCTAGAGGGCATTAATCTTGAATGCATAAAATACTTCCAAATATGAGCAATCTTATCTAAATATTTTCCTTGAAATCCTTTATGTTTACCACAAGCATAATCCATTTAGCCCCTTGTATATTTAAGGTCTCGAGTATTATAGTATAATCGACATTACTTAAATAATTTTCATACTCATCTTATTCACTATATAATAATGTAAATTTATATCCTCTCACCAAAATAGGGTTAGTATATCCCATACTTTTATTATATTATCAATAGTGTTGGGAACGATAGCATAAAGTTCCTAAACAATAGATTCAATACAACATTAGGTTCTTTCACAAAAAAAATTCATCCTAAAAATACTATGAAATATGTAATTCCCTCAGGTCCAGAATCATATTTCACCCCCATTTCAGGTGTAAAACCTTTATTTACTTATGTAGCTTTTTAAAAATGTAATTTGGCCTCAAAACTTGAAAATTTGGCCCTGTCATATTCTTTAGAAGTTGAAACCCCTTTCCCTTTATCATATCTACCCCTTTTAGGTGCAATTTTAAAAATTCAACAATATATATAATTTTTGGGGTTCTTAAATATTCTAGGAAAAAATACAAACTAAATTATTATAATATATTTTTTACCCCTCTTAGTACTAATTAGAGTTTGGAACTCTTAAAATTTAATAAATAATCCATAAATTTTTAGAGAATTTAAGCTTAAGACTTAAATTCTCATAAATTTATGAATACTTACTTATATTGTTATGGATTGAACAAAAGAAAGAACACCCCTCTTTAAAGATGAAGATTTCTTGAAATGGTTGATGGTTTTAGAAAATTTCCTTATGGAATAAGTAGGAAGTGATTAGGAAAGTGATTTTTCTGAAAGGTTTTGGAAAATTATTGAAGGATGGTAGGATAAGGGTTTTAAGATGTTTGGTGGTAGAGAAAGTTTAGAGTTTGTGATGTTTTTGAGAGAAAATGAAGAAAATGAGCATGTTCTCATGTAGAGGAGGTATTTCTAGCCATAATTAGTATGCAGGCTGTGCCATAGAATAAAATCATGCCGCAGTGCGAACCTTTAAACTTCAATCCATGTTTAATCAGAAAAACCCATATTGTGATGCAAGTAAAAGCATACTATGGATCGAAACAAACTATTCCTCACAATAAGTTTTATGTTACTCCTCTTTCTTGTATTATTATATAATAACAACCAAATAACCATAAAAAAAATTATACTTTAAATAAAAACAATAAAATAATAAATAAAAATAATTATCTATGAAATGAAAATAAATTAAATTAAAGTAATAATAAAATAAAATAATGCATTACATCCCATCAGGACTATATTTATTGTCTTTAGTGAGATGTTTTTTTAGAGGATTTCATTATTTTAGAAACTTAATATCCCCACATGATTGAGTTATGTTGTTTGTCTAACCTAACAAATATTCTTTGCCTTGTTTCTATAAGTGCTTAGTTAGGTGCTCCACTTGTACTTCCACTTTTTAAATAAAAGCTTTTGTAGATTTCATCATTTGATTTGTTCATGATTGGTTTTCCATGCTTACTTGAATGAATGTATCAAATTTATCCTCTGTAGTTGGTTTGTTGAGAGGATTCTTGGGTACTTTTTGGTGGAATTATTGGTCCTATTTTTTTGAGCTTTAGGAAAATCTAGGATTTTTTTGCCTCTAGGAGAAATTTAGATGATTCCTTCACATGGGATTGTAGGTATTTTCATTAAGTTTGTACCTGTGTCTTGGTTGGTAACCCCCTAATACATTGGCCTACTAAGTTCTAGCATTTACTTCTCCTTTATGGGGTCAAGCATCAGTACCATGTCCTGAAGTACAATACATGTTGTATTGTTCTTTATTAGTTGTAGCGTGTGTTGTGAGAAGTACAACTTGCTTGGTCAATTGTGCAAGTTACATCTTAATTTTAGTACTGATGTCTATTTCATGGATTGTGGCTCTTCTCACTCAAAATATTTTCTGTTTGGAATTAGTACCCAACATTTGAAAGAGAATGTAAGTCTCTATGGTAGTTTTTACTCCCATTGCTCCTTCTACAGTGTTGTCAATGATGAACTGATATTGTTGTGTCAATCTATCATAGAAAAACTAGTTCTACAACTATAAAGGATAACTATGATATGGTCATGAGTGAGAAAGGCTTAACTTATGCTTCATGAAAAGGCTCTCCCTTCATATGAGAAAAAGTAGCAATCTTTGCTCTCATCTTTGATTTTTTTAGTGGAAATATAATGTTTTCGTAAACTTATTATAAACATCCTTAGTGAGTGTATCACATTCTTGGCCCTATCTTTTAGGGTATAGGGAAAATATGACATTCTTAATTGTTCCTCAGTGAGTGTATCGAGGGGGAATGTTTGGACTATTGAGTAGAAGTCCTTAATAAAAGACAGTGAATCTTCGGTAGGTAATCCATTGAAGGAAGGTAACATGGAAAATGCATGTTTATCAATTCATAATTCCAAATAGCCTCTCCCAGTTGGACTAAGAAAGTCATAGTGTCAATTATTGGCCTTGCATACTCGTTTCCTTAAGTGGTGAACTTTCCTCTATATTTGTTGGATTGGGTGTAGGGTCAACTAAAGGTTGTGAGAGCTCAAAGTCTAGCCCTTTTGATAATCTATTAGGTTTATTTATATTATTTTTGTAAGGTGTAATAGGGTACCTTAAGGACCTCTCACCTCTAATAAATTTATAAAAACAGAAATTAAAAGAATCACTTGTCATGTAGAAAAATAAAAATATAAAATAGATATATAAGTATATTATATTACCTATTTGTACACAGAAATAATAAATACAAAGTAATTAAAAGAATATAATGATACACAAGTTAGTAAAAGAAAATAAATTATACAAGAATTAATTTACTAAACAAAAATACAAAACATAAAGTAAAATAAATAGAATAATAATAAAAGAATTAGTAAATAAATAAAAGAAAAGAAATTTAAAATAAAAAAAATAAAAAAAATAAAAAAACATTTCTTGATAAAAGAAAGGAACATTTTTTTGAATAAATAAAATCTTTAAATTTTCAAAAATTTTAAGATTTTAAAATATTATTATTAAATGAAATTTTATTTTTTATTTTTTCTAAATTAATAAAATTTAAAAATTTAAAATGTTGAAAATTAATTAATAATCTAGATATTTTAAAATTTTAAATAAAAATCACAATATTTACAACCCAAAAGGCTTTTAAGAATTTGATAACAAAAATTTTAAAATGTTATTACTCCCAAAAATTACGCCAAAATCTTGATGATACAAAATTTAGCTAGGTTTTTATGTTATTACCAATTCCTTACAATGGCATCAAAAACTTGATGTGTCAAAACCTTTTGTACAAATTTTGTATATTTTTAAATAGCTCGCATATTGACGAATCACTTATAAAAAATGATAAGTATAGTTCCACGGTTGATCTTAGGAGAAAACACATTGTTTTTAAATAACTTAATAAATTCTTAATGATGAAAGTAAAAACCTAAACATCCTATCACGATTATTTGGTTTGAAAAATTCTAAACAAACAACATAAAATAAAGGATAGATTTAATAAAATAATTGGCAAATTAACATTTACATTAAGTAAAGAATTTATGTAATAGATAAGTCAGTTAATCATGCTTGCTCAATATTAATTTGGTTATCAAATATATGAATTAATATTATTAATTCTCTCTTATAGCTACAAATAGAAGATTAACTTGGTCTACCATTTGTTAACAATTAAAATCACTTAATGCCTTTAGTCGAGTCTATCAGTTAATTTTAAATAAATTATGTTTCTTTTTCTAATAGAATAATAAAGAATTAAATTGTTATCTTCGGTCGGGTCTAATAATGTACATTCTTATCATGGCGTAGAAATTAGGTTTGTGATTTAAGTATCTGAAAACTAACTTTTAGATTTTAAAACTACTACAAAAAGTATATCGTCAATACATTGTGGGATGAAAAGAATGAGAACTTGGGGTCCAATTTATAGGTAAAGAAAAAGAGAAAACAATGGATCACATAGGTGAGTTTTGTGGCACATATTATTTCCATGTCATGGCATGTGACAAGTTGTACATGGCTTGGAACTCAATCGACTACACATGAACAATGGTACACAATATTTCCACAATGCAGCCTGTGTTCCTCTAAACAACTTGAACCCCCATTTTCTTATACACCTTTTCAATGATTTGAAACATATACAAACCGTGTTGTAATGAACTACTTTCAGGTACCCTAGTCGATGATTTATAGTCTCATAAGGGCTTTTAGAGATGATACCCATAAACATTACAACTAAACTAAATTTAAATGGCTCAAAGAAATAAAAATAGAAAAATAAATAAAGACATTCACTATCGAATCAATTATACATATGTCTCAAAAATTGCCCTTAACATTCAATACATAGATTATTAAGTTATCACTCTTCATCAAATACTAAGTAAAATATTAATTACACTTTCACGATAAATTCTTTAGACATCTAGCTAACCACAAATGTATAACCTTCATATAGTGTAATTTTGTGCATGACATTCACGGAACAAAATTCTTGATCTCTAGATTATGCAAATATGATGTGTATGCAAAGAAATCACAAATTTCATAGGCTTTCCTTTCAATTTACTCTCCACTAAAATAGAATGGTCACACAACTTTAGATCAATAGGTCTTTATCAATGTTAATTGGCCAAGGTGTAGGGTTATGAAAGAATGGTAAGGTGAATCCCAAAAAAAATAAGAGAACTTAATTAAATTCAAACATCATCATGTTAAGTCCTAAAATAGCTCTATATATTACCTAACTCATCCAGCAAGTATTTACCTTCACATGCATAGTTAAGTACACTATGTGTACACTTTGACA
The DNA here is from genome assembly GCA_037013495.1 of Hippophae tibetana. Classification (NCBI taxonomy): domain Eukaryota; kingdom Viridiplantae; phylum Streptophyta; class Magnoliopsida; order Rosales; family Elaeagnaceae; genus Hippophae; species Hippophae tibetana. Next base: position 14,772,259 of record CM072808.1, on the reverse strand, counting down.
TTGTATCAAATATCACTAAACTATTTTTTTTCTATAAATGAAGAGACACAAAATTTAATTAATAAAAACTTTGTCCCTTTTATATTCAAAATTGATTTTCTACAATCCCCAATCTTTTATTTTTAATATTTTTTGGGTTGTATTCAATTTCTTCTAACATTTCACACTTTTTTCATGAAGAATCATACCAAAAATGTGCTTATTTTAAGTCTTCTTAGAAAATAGAAGGGTAGGATAATTTATTTATTGGCTCATAAAATGGTAGGTTATAACATGTTAAAGAAAGAAAAGTTTTATAATTCATATAAGCTAAAAGGGATTCTAGTGATAAATATACAAGTGGTGGTCTTATAAAGTTTCAAATAGTCTAAAAATTGCCTTAATCCTTTCCTAAGCATTATGTATTCCATGATTTGACCTTAAGTGTTTTTCAAAGTAAGTTCTAAAGTTTTTTAAGATCTCAAAGATGTCTATGATACATTCACACACAAAACAATCCTAAGTACTTAGATTACTAAATTGTTCTTACCACCAACATTAAGAGTTTCATACTAGCTTAAATTATTATTCAAATCACTCCTTAATTGAAGTAAAATTTAGAATATTATAGATATTAAAGTTATCACAATTCTACTCTTATCACTAATGTCTAAATTGGCTCGAAACACTAAAAAAGAAAGTTAAAAACTAAATAGAAATAAAATTTTGAAAAATTGGGTCCAAAATTTTGTTTGAACTCTTGACTCCAATATTAACGAGTCCGTTTTCAAAAGAAATATTATACCTATAACTTGATGTCAACACTCATAATTCAAGTGTTATACGCCTTTTAGAAAGAGAAAAGGTGTAGCACCTTGTATACTATGTTAGGAAAATCCTAACAAATGTCCAGGGTAGGTATCACATGGTGGAAAAACGTGCTTTTACATTAAAAATGATAAAATGGAAGTTATAACATTAGTTTAATTCTTACATTATAGTGTTTCTCACTTCTCACCCTTTGAAAAATTGTTTTCAAAAAACATAAGGTTTCAAGTAGATTAGACTTGATAGCTATAGCATTGAGAAAATGCAGCATCAAATTCATACCGCGATCATTCATCAAAGCTCAAGTTATGGCTGACTTTATAGCTAAGTTTAGTGAGATCCTCAAGATTGTTGAGGTTGAAACCGCAAGTGAAGTTTGTAATTTTGGACCACCTTAGAATGATGAAATGAAGGTATATGTTGACGAAGTCAATAATTTTAAAGGAGTAGGGGTGGAAATCTTGATATTGACCCTCGATGGGAGTTGTATTGAATATTCTATGAGGATGGATTTCCAAGATACAAATAAGGTAATAGATTACTAAGCAATCCGTTTTTGGAGTAATGATCTTAAAGAAGTTAAAGGCAATCAAGCCCGTCTAATACAATGATTCTTGGCTAGTGGTCAATTAGTATCATGGAAAATTTGAAGAAAAAGATATCCAAATAAATAGGTAAGTTGAAAGGTTGAAAGAGTTTTAATATAAAGAAAATACCTCCACCTATTAGGGAGAAGTTGAGATATAGGAGTGAGTTATGTCCTCTTCAAAAACCTTCTTAAGAATTCATAAAGAAGAAATTTGAGCCCAAGACATAAACTCTTCCCATTAAAGGAAATCGAACCCTTAGATCGATATCACGTACTATCCTTAGCACTAGGGTTGGGCATCATTATTTGGACAAATAGAGGCATTTTATTGATGGCCCTCAACCTCTCATCATCACTAGCTACCAGCCCATAACATATTGGCTTTGCTTGCCCTTTTGTATAACCTATTGATTCACTAGTCCTTATTATGGAAGGTTTTTTTCCACAAATATTAAGGAATTGATATCTATAAAGGTGGTTATGTTTCTTGTAGTTTGGTCTCTAATCATAACCACATCATTTTGTGAAGAGGAAGATTTTAACAAAGAGCCCAAGTTTTCTTTTGAACTGTAGTCGTGGTATTGAGCTATACTATTTAAGGACAATTTTACCTATTTTTTTACTCCTAATTTCCTTTTCATGCATGACTTTTATTGGAATAAAGTAGGAAAAAGAGTAAACAAGTTAAGGGAGGAAAAAATGAAGCATAAAAAACTGACCTAAAAATAATAGGTTATATTAAACATGAGGAAAAATGATAAAAGACGCATTAAAGATTGATTTAAGGAGGAGTTGAAAAATATTTACCAATGAGCTCACAATTTATATTAAGAGCTAAAGTATCATAGAGAAATAAGGACATTTTGGATAATAATTTTTCTTAGAGAATGGATCAGCGTCTAAAAGCTCACTACCCTATTATATTGTGTCCCAATTATTTCTTCCAATAAGAAAAATATTGTCAGTGTTGAAATCATTTTCAAAATTTGAAATGAAAGTAAGAACGGTTCCCGGGAAAAAAATGGTTCACTCTCGAACATTTTACTTTTTCTTCTCTACTAAGGATCTGACATAAAAGAGTAGAGGACTTGATGTTTAAGCATTAAGTACGACCTAGTGCATAATTCCATATATAGCCTGGTGTTTCACCCATGACTACCCCTCAAATTAGTCTGTATCATCTACATTGGACTAAGTGGAAGAACGAGTTGAAGCTCGGACCTATTGACTAGGTCATGTTCTATGGTTTTTTATGTTTACTTATTTATCCCTTTAACACAAGCTCATTTGTACTGCCCATATGAAAGAAAAAGATTTGTTTAGTTATGGATTATGTTAGCTAGAAAGGGTTAAGAAAAGATAATCAACGAAAGTATAACATATTAAAAAGTCACAGAATAATCAAACATATGATCATGTGTAAATAAAATAATGTAGCACATGAGATTTTTAGTTAGAAATAACCTAGACCACACCAATGACCTTAGAGGAACACCACTGATTCACAAGACCAGCTAACTATCCACTATGAAAAATAAGGTCCAATTATAAGGCTAGGACTCAAACTACCCACCAAGGTAATGTCACTAAGTAATCTACTTACAAGTTGTTACTTTCATCACAAGGTAATGTCGCTAAGTAATCTACTTAAAAGTTGTTACTTTCATCACAGTCTCTGTAAGAAAGGTGTTCGAATATGGACCAACGTTCCAATAACCTAAGTCATAAAAGAAATCAAACCTTTTCAATAAATACCTGAAGGATTAGCATAATAGCACAAGTGCAAGTGTGTCCTAGAGTAGATTCAATAATGAAAAACCCTAACTAGATGATTTAATAAATATACTATATAAATGAAAATCAACTAACAACCTAGAACAATCAATTTAAAGTACAATATCACAAATATTATAGGCATGTTAATTCATCAACCACAACCACTAATGTTTGATAAATTAACTCAATGGAAAAAGCCTACTTGAATAGTTTGAGCAAAAAAAAAAGAGATAATAAGATGAAGAGACTAATGCTTAGTAATACTCTTATGTTGTTAACAAAAATGTGGGCCAATAGTATGATTAAATAACATGAGTAGAAATCCAAGGTCAAAATTTCATTATAAAACTATCCTTAAAAGTATTTAGAAGAGCTTAAAAAACATAAGGACGATATAGTAAAAATACTTATTGGCTCAATTAAAAATTAGTTTAAATTTGAAAACCTGGCCGCTCAATGGATTTACTCATGGTTGATCGATCGACTATGAATATTTAATTAATTTATATATAAGTGGATTGATCTAGCCATTAATCTTGATCAATATAGTGGGCGATCAATTGAGAGTTAATGCTTCGATCAATCTAGTCATATTAAAAACTAACTCAACCAGTTTTCGTTAAGGATGATCGATCGAGTGACCTATTTAAACAATATTCCTATATATAAAATATGAAATCTAACATGCATGGGAACATTATATATATATATATATATATATATATATATATATATGAAAGATAATCTTGAACTACTACATTTCACAACTGAGGTACTCTCAACATTTTCAACCTTTCGCTTCATGATACCCTTCCTAAAACACCCAGTATTATGGTGCTTCACAAATAAGAGGCATATATAGGCAGCTTAGCATCCAACAACGTATAGGTAATGATCTTGGGCATGTTTTCATCGTTTCCCATATATTGTTGGAATAATTAAAAATTTAAATATGTTTAGCATTGGGAATTGATAACTCTATGTTTTAGATTTATTTTGTCTAATTTATTAATGATAATTGCTATGTTCTTAATATTTTTAGTTAATTTTAAGTTCTTAAATTATTATTTACTGTTAGTTTTTTACAAATATATTTTTAAAGAAAATTAAAAAAATTAAATTAGAAAAAAAAACTTAATTACAAATAACAAAAGTTTAAAATTTAATTTGAATTAAAAGAGGACTTAATTGCAAATAAAAAAAGTTGGAAATTTAATTTGAATTAAATTAGAGGGCTTTAATGCAATTAACAAAACTTTTGTTTTTCTACGTAGAGAAGGACTACCACGTGCGTCATTGTGCAGTGTGCCTTATGCACCATCAGATCATAAATTCAACGATGTGGATCAGGTGAGTGAGATGCAAGTGCTACATGGGCTATTGGATGTGCTTCCAACTATGGCACAATGTTCGGCATATAGAGTAGGGTCTACCTGTCTGCGTAGATGATTTTCCTGAGACGCGTCTCTTTCACCCACCGTCAGATCAAACAATGAACGGCTCAGATCGTGTATGTGTCCCACGCTCCATGCGAGTGGAGGCTAGATGTTGCGCATAGACCAACATCTAATCTGTGTGTGCCCTCTCATCTAGCACAATACAAAGCTACCACGTGTCTTGTTGTTCTTCCAGCGAGTTAGATGTTGCCACATGTCATGCATATTGTAAAATAAAAACGCAGAATATTTCTCTCACCAGCTACATTTTTCATGCTTTGTCTCCCACTACACGCGTATTTTGAACAATTTTAGGGGATGTATATTTTGGAAATACGGGGGAAAAAATGGAAGAATTTTTTTTAGTTTTTTTTTTAGTTTTTACTCCGCGTGTTTGAAAAGATAGAGAGAAATCCCAGAAGCTATTTTTTTTTACTTGTGTTGTTATTTTGTTAAGGAAAAATACAGAGAAAGGAGGCAGCAAAGAAGAAGAAAAGGGAAGGAATTTTATTTTTCCATTGAGGAATCGTGAAAGAGTTTCTTCTAATCTTTTTGTTTTAATTTTATTTCTCTGAAATGTCTAAATATTTTCGTATTGTAATATTTAGTTTTGCTATGAACTAATATTTGTTCTAGGGTTGCAGTGTAGCTTAAATTATGAACCTTGAATTAATTATTTTTGAATGATTTATGAGATGTTTAATTTGTTTATTCTATTTGTGCTAAATGCTTTTGATTGTTGGAAGATTAATAAATTGATCTGTGACACTTAAATAAACTTGGAAAAAACATTTTTGTGTGTTGCTCGTGGATAGAATAACATATATATATAAGGGATAGAAATATACATTTATTATACGTGTAGTTATTTGAGAACTTTGAACTTAATGAATTTTGGTGAATTTAATTCTCATAGGAATATATTGAATTAGTTTAGTGAGATGTGTTTATTTGTTATCGGAAGAGACATATGGATAAATTATGAGTTTTTGGTTAATAAATTAAATGTGAGAACATAAATCAAGAGAAAATAATATGATTAAAGTGAATTAATTTGATAAAAAGTCAATCCTAAAATTTTCTTATAACTTCCTTTCCTACTTTAGAGAGGTTTTTCCTTCCAAGCTTGCATTTCGGAACTAACATTTTCCTTAATCCTAGCAACCATTCTCTTTTTATTTCTCCCAGTCATGGTAGGCAAACCAAAATACTTTCAATGACTTTTAACCATTGGAATATCCAAGCCATTTTGCGCTTCCTTTTTAACAACCTCAGTAGTATTTGTACGGCAAACCATAGCAGACTTGGTAAGGTTGACTTTTTGGATAAAAACTCCTTTATAACACATCAAAATCTTCTTCACCTTAAAAGTAGAATCATCACTCACATGAAACTGTTATGAACAAAGAAAAGGTGGGATACCCTAGGACTACTCCTAGCAATTGAAGACCCCTTTATAGACCCTTCACTCTCAGCTTTCGTCAATAGGGCAAATAGTCCCCGAGCACACAAAATGAAGAGGTATGGTGATAGTGTGTCTCCCTGCCTAAGATCCTTTCTAGGCTTAAACATTGAAGTTTGAGAACCATTAAGAAACTGAGGTTATACAACTCATCAATAAGTTCACCCAACCTCCTCAACAGAGCCTCTAAAAAGCTCCATTCAATCCTATCATAGGCCTTAACGCATGTCTAATTTTATTGCTGTCATATACTTTCTCCCCTTCACACACCGCTTCATGCAATGCATAATTTTGAAAGCGACAATATAGTTTACAGAATTCAAACACCTAGGAAAAAAAAGCACTTTGGGAGTCTGTAATTGCATCAAAAGGCACGTACTTCTTTCGGTAAATGATGCATTTAGCTACCAGTTTTTATTTCACATTACAAAGGCTTATGTGCCTGAATTTAGTAACTCACTTAGGCGTATTCACTTAAGGAACCAGAGAAATAAGAGCATGATTCTTCCCATCCAAAGAAAAATTATTGTTTAAAACATGTAGAACAACATCAGCAACCTGGATGACCCACAAAATTGCATACCTTTGATAAAATAAAGTTGGCATTAACAGGGTGTAGTTGATTGAGTTCCATCTCAACATCCACCTTAGAGAAAGGTTTGCATCAAGAAATCATTCATTACAGGAGTGATCATAGCCTTGAAGATAAGAATTGCATCGTAACCTCCAAATCAGGAGAAGTAATCCAATTTTGCTGATCACCTATCAAACAAGCCACATGGTGTTTCTTCCTCCCATTATATTCTTGCTATGAAAATATTATTTTGAACTTTTTCTTAAAAATTCATTCCTAATAATAATGAACAAAATGGCCGAATTTAAAGATTCAAAGGAGGAGCACACAGAAACATTAATGCATATCTAAAGAAAAGAAAACGTAAAATTACTTCTATCCTAACTAGCTAGTAATAAGCAATAGCAAAACTGAATTGTGCAATACAAAGTCGTTTACGTTGTCTTTTCTATTGGCTAAACCTACATGGGTGTACTACTAGGTTCATGCATTCTTTGTCAAAAGCTCGTAAGCCATTGAGAATGGCATCATTAGTGAAAATTTAACCAACAAAATTTGAATTGAAGTTCTTTGTTTTGTGCTTATTCACTGGAGTTCCAGTTCATTGTTTTGCTTGACTCATACATTTTAAGTAACAAATAAATAAGATTTATAGAAATGGATATTGATATAATTTAGGTGGTGTTTTTTATTCAATTATGTTTTCAAATTCCAGCTTTTAAATGCAAGTTTCCTAAAGTTCAAAATAAAATCAGAACTTATTCTATTTTTACACAATTTTTATTTTAAACTTCTAAAAAATTTAATTTAAAAACCATTTTTATTTTATTTTAAAAAACCATTATTTCTTCTTGCCCACAACCGCATAGCAAAATGATGGTAATTTGTGGTGGAAACAACACAGGTTTAAACCCCCTCCCCAATCCCCATAGAAATAGGCTAAAATCGATTTGAATGTATAAAAAGAAAAAAAAAACTTTATTTCCTCTTTGTTGTAACATAACAGGAAATGAAACGTTCAGACATAATTTAAATCAAAGGACTTTTTTTCCTAAATAAATTTCAAAATGAAAAAAACAGTTTAAACACAATAAAATAAAACTTGTTTCAAAACAAGTCTTAAATGGTCTATCCTTCCAATATATTTTGAAAAATTCTAAACAAAACAGTTCGTGAGTTTTTAGCCTAAATAGATTCATTTTTGATAAATGGATCAATTTTGTCTAACTAGAATTAACTTAGCCAAAATATCATAGTTTTATACGAAAGTACAAAATAAAAGACCAAATTATCCTCCTTTCATAACTTCAATAAAATGAAATCAATGTCACTCATCACATCTCTAGTAACCATTGTCGGTGACCCCTATGGAGCTCCAACAGTCACTGTGGACAATCCCATATAAGCTTTGTTAGTGATCGTTAGTGACCCATCGAAGCTTCAGCGTATGTAACATGTCATATCAGTGGGTCACATGAACTATGAAGGATGTAACATATTACATACAAAAATACATGCGGATATAATAGGTTAAATTTGGTGTATGGTTGAAACAATGGTAGATGCAACATGTTACATACAAAGATATAGGTAGATGTAACAAGTTAGATCTGGTAGGTCACATGAATTATGGTAAATGTAATATATTACATAATGAGATATATGTGAATATAATATGTTACAATCAAAGATACTTGTGAATGTAATATGTTACATACAAAGATTCATGTGATTATAGCATGATACATACAAAGATATGTGAATGTAATATGTTGTATCTGGGGTCTCGAGAACTTTATTGGATGTAACAAATTACATAAAGATAAATGAATGTAATATGCTAAATTTGGTGAGTTGTTGGAATTATAGTAAATGTAATAGGTTACATACAAAAATACATGTAATATAATAGGTTACATATAAAGATATAGAAAATATAACATGTTACATTCAAATATATTTATAAATGTAGTTCATTAAATATAAAAATTCAGATATATATAATGCATTCAATGGTAGGGCAAGAAAGTTTTTTAGGATGGGGCTAAGTTGTACATGTTTTAGAGTACCAAATATTAAATATAAGACCTCTAAATTAGACACAGCAAGTGGTAACTCAACAATATGAAGCTTATTTTGACAAGTTAATGGTCTAGAGATCAAGTATCATTTATAGGTGCATTAGTTTAGTTAAGTTGTATAAAAAAGCCAAAAATTATTATCAACATAAATCATAATTATTGAAAGCCCAACCACAATTATATATAATTGATATGTTTCATATAGGACAAGTCAATGCTATTGGTTTATTCATAATTGAATATCCCTCAATATAATTATTATAATCATTATCTTTTGTGAAGAAAAATATAATCATCTAATAAGAGTTAGTGAAAAGTGGTATTTTATAGTCAAGTAGTTTTATGAAGTGAAATAATCTAAAATTAAAATATAATACATGTTAAAAATTATAATCTAGAATTAGAATACAATACTTGTTAAAAAAATCATCATAGATGTTAATTGGATGTATAAAAGTTTTTAATAGCCACCACTTTTTATGGTTTAAAATTTTAATTAGGGTGTTTTTAATTTTAGAATCAAAATAATTTACATACTTATTTACAAATTTAAGAAGAAATAAACTACAATTTTATACTAAAAACCTAGTTTTTGTTGAAAAATACAAATAGTTACTTCTAATCCTCAAACTTACAAAACAAATTGTAATTGCTTTCTATATGTTATGAATTTACTTTCAAATTTTATTGAAAATAAAGAAAAATATATATAATTTATATGTGGACTAAATGCCAATAAGTCATTTTTGACAACATATTAATATGGGATGAAGCCTAGTTTAGCCTACCAAAGAACTATGCTACTGAATGCATTAGATATAAAGATAGAGATAAAAGTAACATTTTATATGTGATAGATCATACAAAGATCAGTTGGGCGAAACACAATGTTACCAACAATTACACTAACCAAAGTCGATCTTTTCTAACCTGTCTATATTGCAAAAATTCAACAATGCAAAAGGAATTGAAGCATAAGGCAAGATGTTGATAAATCATCAGATACACCATTTGAGGCAATGCCAATAAACCATTGGAATCAAGAAGTGAATAAAAAGTTCAAAAGAATTTTAATGAAGTGAAAAAAATTAGATAGCTAATAAAAAAATATTGACATGTAAAATTTGAAATCTGGAAAATAGGAAGAGAAGAGACTAACTTGACTACGAATGACAACAAGTATGGCAATGAAAAGATGAAAAGGAAGTTCAAAAAGAAAGAGATGGTAATTGGTAAGTGCTTAAAAATATTTAATATATTGTGATTTTATGCACCTTAAATGATAAAATAGATTTGTATTTGTATAGTTTTATAATCTTTTAAAGAAAATCTATCTTTTCATAATATCGGGTATATGTTTTTGTTTTTAAGGTATTTTATCATCAAAAGGATTTAATTGATCAACACTTAAAGAATAGTACCTGAAAGCACTCCATTACAACATTGAAACTTAAAATATTTATGTATTTAAAGCTTACATATGTTCCAAACCATTGCAAAGGATGTACAAGAAAATAGGAGTTCTAGTTATTCAGAAGGACATAGGTCAAGGTGTGAAAATAATGTGTGACATGGTATGTGTGTAGTGGATCGAGTTCCAAACCATGTATAGCATATCTGATGCCATGGTGTGGAAAAAATGTGTATCGTGACACCCAACCATATAATCCATTTTTTTCTTTTATTTTCTAGTATTTTTTAAATCTATATAAAGGACTCTTCCTTCATTATAAAAAGTATCTCTTTCATCGCTCAACTCTCTTTTAACTAAATTCTTAGTTTCTCTCAAGTTTTTCTTTACATATTTTTAAATTTCTTCCCTCAATTTGAGAGTTGAACATAGTTTATGTAGTAGTTTTCATTTCAATTCAATAAATAGTGTTGGTAATTCTATTTAGAGGTTTTTCATAAAAAATACAATATTGAAGTTTTGTAAAAGATACAATGGAGGTAAAATTTAAATGTATTCTTTTCATATTACCTTCATGTGTTTTTTACATGCTATGTTTAATTGATTGATCATTTATTAAATTAAGCATGTCTGATTGAAAATACTATGTGATATTAGTAATGTTGTTATGTTTGTGAAATACTAAACTAGGTGAACATTTTTATTAAATAAATTAAGTTTTGTTTTTCATCAAAATTTAAATGAAGCTTATAAAAAAACACATATTTACAAAATATTTTTCATAATAAACAAGACTTTAGAGAACTCTATTGCAAATATTTTTTTATAATAATTATTATTGAAAAATATATTGACATATTTGTTTGGATATCTTGACAGGCCCACCTCTCAATAAGGTTAGGATAAAAGAGAACTTGTACCACCATGAGATGGCTAGCTAGCTCTTGGAATTGAGAAAAGAGCTTGAGGAAACTAAAAGAGAAAATATGGCACTATGGTCCCAATTAAGTGGAAGGGTCCTGGATAACATGGAAACAAACCCAATTGATAGAAACATAGCTGGTGAGCCAGCTTGAGCCACACCATACAGAGCAAGAGGATGAAAGGAACCACCTTTATAGCTTGACGAGACATAGAGAGCTATAGTGGGTTCAAGAAAGGAAGAGTTGAGAGGTATGATTTCAAGTGTTAGAGGAAGCCAATAAAAAGTAAGACCTAGCCTTGAAGGTAGCATAGGAGAAAAACGAGAAGGGTGAAGCTCCTTATGATATATAAAAAGATTGTGAACAATTGTGTATCTCCATCTTTTCTGATAATATAGACAATGACGAACCACCAGGCAAGTTTAGCACTAGCAAATGCACTGATTGTTTTGAAAGGAATTGACTTCTTGTATGGAATCCACACTAAAATCACAAGTATATAAACAATTACGAGCATCATGCCCAATTTAAAAACGCATTTCACACACCTCTTGATTTGGAATTTGGTGGGTAGTGAGAAGTTGCACTTGCATAGTCAATTCAGCAAGTTGGAAGGTCATTTCATTATCGGAGCCAACTTTATTGACTTTTGCTATCCTTCTTCTAGTACTTCTTTGGTGGGAATTAGAACCCAACATCTCATAAAGCTCATAAGTTTGTTCTACCATTTTTTTCTCTCATAGCTCCTCGTACAACATTATCAACCTGTTATTGACTCTACAATATCAATCCATCATAAAAAATGGTTCTACAGTTGTAATGGAAAGCTATGATGATGACATTGAATGAAAAGGAGTTTTATCTTTCCCAAGCTTCATGAAATGATTCTTAATTTATTTGAAAAAACATTGTTATCTTCGTTCTTAGATCAGTAGCCTTTTGATTGGAATAGAACCTACCCATAAAATTTTCATAGACTACCTCGCAAGTTGTTAGAGAACCGATTGTAGAGTAATGAACCATGATCAAGCTTTATCCTTGAAGGTGTAAAGAAAACACCTCATCCTATGCTAGTTTTCATCAATTCTCTACAGTGGAAAGGTTTGGACAATAGCATAGAATTCTCTAATAAAATGCAAAGGCTCTTCATTAGGGATACCCTAAAAGGATTGCAACAAAGAATAATGAATCCTTTTCAATTCATAGTTCCATGCAACCTCTTGCAATTGTATGCCAAAAGTTCCATTGCCAATGATTGGTGTTGCGTAGTCCTTCAATATTTTCTACCTATCTCCAGCATCTCCCATGACTACTTGTAGTTGAAATTGATCCTCCTTTTCTTATGTATCTAGCTCCTAAATTGAAAAATATTAGAATTCTCTAAGAAATATTTCTCAGTTGACAAATGCATAGGCTTAAAAAATATGAAAGGCGGAGGGAACCTAATTTTTTTTTATTTTTTTGGGTGAAAATCAAAGTTAATTATGTAAACAAACTAAGTTTTTTTTTGTTTTTTGTAATGCAAAATTTAAAGAATGGACACAATTTTTGAAACAAATGAATTTCTATTATTTCATTTGAATTTTATTACACGCATTCTTAAAATTAAAACAAAACAAACTAAAAGTAAGGAAAATACAATAATGGGTGACCTCCCACTTAGGACTAAAATTTATCATCTTCTAGTAAGACGTTGCTTGGAGATTTCAAAATGACAAACTCAATGTCTCCCCTTTATTGAATTTATTTTATCCAATTTGACCATTCATTTAGTGTTTTCTTTGTTTTTGTTAATGATCAACTAACTGCTCCACTTGGACTTCCACCTTTTAGATAGAAGCTTCCACAAAGTCCAACCATTGATTGGTTTTAGATTGGTTATCTCTACAGAGTTGAATAAAAGAATTCAATTTGTCCTTCAGCATTGGTTTATTGGGAAGGCTTCTTGGAATGGGCTGGTGGAATTGCTAGCTTGACTAATTTGAACTTTGGACGAAATAAGGGTTGTTTTTTCTCCAGGAGAAGTTTGAATGATTTCTCTACCCAAGGTTGTAAGTATTTGAATTAGGGTCGAATATTGGTCTCTATTGATATGCTCCCAAAACATTAATATGTTCAGGTTCAGCTGGTATTTCTCCTTGATATGGATAGGCTTCAGTACCATGTTCTATGTTGCTACACAAACTACAATGTTCATTAATGGTATTTGTTTGTGTAGTAAGAAAGGAAACTTTCTTGGTCAATTGAACAAGTTGTTGTTAAACTTGATTGCTAGAATCAATTTCATGAACTCTAGCTTTTCTCACTCGTGAGATTTTCTGTTGGGAATTCTTACAAAACATCTCAAAGAGGTTGTACATATCTGAGGTTGTCTCCTCTCCCATAGCTACTCCAACAACGTTGTCAACAATGAACTGGCATTGGATGTAAGTCCATCGTAAAAGAATTGGTTTTGTAACTATAAGGGTAAGCTACTATGGGGGCATTGAGTGAGGGAAAATTTGAACCTATCCCAGTCTTCATAGAATGGTTCTTCTTCCATCTGAGGGAAATTGGCAATCTTTGCTCTCACATCTGATGTTTTTTGGTGGGAATAGAATTTTCCCATGAATTTGTTGTTAACATCCTCCCAAGTCATCAGAGAACCTAGAATAAGTAATATCAACTAAGTTGTGGCCTTGTCTTTCAAGGTGTATGGGAAACACCTTATTCTAAACTGATCTTCATTTAGAATACCGAGTGGGAAAATTTGGACTATGGCATGGAAGTCCCTAATGAAGGAAAGCAAATCTTCATTAGCTAGGCAACCTATAGAATGATGGAAGCATGGAAAAATGAATTTTTTTTCAAGTCATAATTCCTAGTAGCCTCACCTAGTTAGATATAGGTAGTTGTCGTGCCAATTACTGATAGTGTAAACTCCTTCATGGTAGTTTCCCTAATATGTGGGTTTTCTCCCATTTCTATTGGTTTTGGTAAAGGATTAAGGCTTGGTTTTATGTTTGGCTCAAACATAGGCCAATGGTTAGAATCTAGCCTTGTGGACAGTTGTTTTAATTTTTGAATATTATCTACGTATGGTGTAAGAGGGTTTCCTAAGGATCTTCTACCATGCATAAACTAGTGAAAGCATAAATTTAAAACACCTATCAATTAAAAAGGAAAAATAATTATAAAATAACTATATAAAAATACTAAAAAAAGAAGTTAAGTTAAATAACATAATCACTATTAACCAAGAGTGCTCCCAAGAAAGAATGGTGGGTCAAAGCATCTTTAAAAACCATCTCCTAGATTGAGAAACATTCCGAGGAAAGACAAGTGGCACAAAGGATTACAAGAACTAGTCTTCTAAATAGAACTCCCTTAGATCTTTACTTTTCATGCTATTAAAAAAAATTATTTTTTTTATAAATTTTATTTTAATTATTTTAAAAACAATTTAATTTAATTTAATTATTATTATTATTTTAATTTAAAATTTAAATTTAAAATTTTTTTAACACAAAATAAAAAAATCACAATTATTTACAACTAAAACTTTTTTCAAAATTTTGATAAATAATTTAAAAACGATATTCCTTTTTCGACAACGGCGCCAAAAATTTGATGAACAAAATCGGCAATACCAATCTTGTAAACACTTTGGTTTTATATTTTTAAAACTCTTGCAAGTACATGAATCATTTTATATAAAATGATAAATATACTTCCAAGTTCGATCTAATAACAAAAATAAGAAACATAGATATGATTAAATAAACAATAATGTAATTTTTTATCATTCATAACATTAAAGTATTTAAGGATATAATAATTAAGTTAATTATGTTTGCTCATATTATTTATATTATTAAAGATATAAATTGATATTTATTGATTCACTCTTTTTTATATGAATACCTCATTTAGTTGGTTTGATATTCTTTATTAATTAAACAAATCAATTAACATGGGTCAATAATTAATTTGGTTAATTAAATTAATTCCTTTTTCTAAGAGATTGAAAATGAATCATTTAAATGCCACCTTTGGTGTGATTAGACATTTTAAACTTTATTCAAGGTGTCTAAATTAAACCTAAGAATTTAATTATTTGAATACTAACTTTCAAGTTTTAAAACAATTACTTAAAAATATGTTGTTAATACATTTTCAAATAATAGTGCTTATAAAAACTTTTGAAATAAAGCTTAACTTTGACTACCAGACGATTGTACCAACAAATAAAAGAGAAATACTCTAAATTGAACCAGATAATTAAATCTTAAAATCTAATTTTCATATTTAAGTTTATAATAAAAAATAATATATTTCTCTCTAATATCCATAGTATAAAATCTTGAATAAAATTAAAATCAATTTATTTTATAAAAATGTTTTACATATTTAATATTTTGTAAGCAGAATATCGTTATTATTATATCATATATACAAACCGCTAGCCATGTTAAATTCAATCACAAAAAAAATCAAACAAAACATATAAGAATAAAACATAAAAAAAAATAACTATAAAGAATTCATTTTAAAATTATAACTCAAAAGAATCCTTATAGAAGTTTGATGCAAATTCTATTGTAGGAAAACCTACAAACGGATTTACATTTTCGATTATTGAATCAAAAACTAAAAATTTATAAAAGCATAGCTATTTTATCTCATAAAGAGAAGAACTTTAAAACTAAAAATCTAAGAAAACTCTCTAGAGAGAGAAAGATAGAGAGATAAAGAGCTAAGAAAATTGTGTGTTTTTTACAATGGGGAAGAGGGTCCTTTTATAAGTGAGGACAAGGCCAAAAAAAGTCGGAAAATATTTCAAAAATTGATTTTGGATGCGTTTGGACAGGGTATCACGTGTATGGGGCGTGAGATTTATGGCAGACAAGCGTTTAGCTTAAGAGGGGGACACAAAGTGGGTATGTGTTGGCATATACAGAAATTGGTACAACGTGTGATGATTGTGAGCTGGTATGTGTTGGGTATGTGTTGGCTACATATACTGGCTATATGTTCTTACTACATTTTTGCGTGTTCTGGGCATGTGCATAAGGGACTTCACAGTGAATGGGCTATTGCACGTAGAATTTTTGGCATTTTTGACATTTTTGATTGTTTTGACCCATTAGTCCAATTGTTTCATCTTTTTTTACTTTTTCTCATTTTGTTTTCTCAAAATATTTGTGATTATTGCTTCTAGTATTTTTCTTCAAGTCTTTAAGTTATTTTTGAACAAAAATATCTGAAAAATAATAAAAATACTCGTGATTTCGAAAAGAAAAATTTATATAAAAATATGATAAAATCTTACAAATATAAATTTATTTAATCAATTAAATTACATTAAATCATGGTAATTTTAGAGATTTTTAAGCACTCTTGATACCACTAAATTAGGTTGAACCTAGAAGACGAAGAAAAAACATCTTTTATTACAAAAGAGGGAACATTTTGTTATAAAAGGATGCCATTTGAATTGAAAAATACTGGTGCCATATATCAACACCTAGTCAACAAAATATTTTAAGAACAATTGGGGAGGAACTTAGTGGCTATATGGATGATATGGTGGTTAAGTTAGCTTAACCCATAAACCATGTTATAGACCTAGAGGAAGTATTCTAAGTAATTCGAAAATATGGTATGAGGCTCAACCCCAAAAAATGCATATTTGGTATCACTACATAAAACGTTTTAGAGTATCTTGTGTCAGCCAAAGGGATTGATGCCAATCCAAAACAAAATACAGGCCGTGATAAACATGAAACCACCTTTTAGGCTTAAGGCAATCCAACAATTAAATGGAAGTATAGTAGCATTGAATAGGTTCATTTCTATATGCATTGATAAATGTCTACCCTTCTTCAAAATGTTGAAAAAGGCACATCAGTCTTTTGGGATGAGAGTTGTGATGGAGCCTTTGAAGAAATCAAAAAGCACTTATGTAACCCACATGTCTTAGCTAGCCCTCATCTTAGTAAGGTTCTTTATTTGTATTTGGATGCGACCTACCATAAATGTAGCACTATACTCATAGTTGAGAGAAATAAAGTTCTACATCCTCACTACTATGTCAATCAGGTTCTAACGAATCCCCAAAGTAGGTATCCAACCATTGAGAAATTAACATTTTCCCTCAAAGTTAGTGCACAAAAGCTTAGACACCACTTTAGCTCACACACCATTATCATACTCATTTCTCACCCACTCAAGAATGTATTGACGAGAACAGATGTAGTAGGGAGGTTGGCATAGATAGCCATAGAATTGGGGGAGTACAACATTAAATACATGGCTAGATTGACCATCAAAGGGCAAGCAGTCACTGAGTTTGTGGCTGAGTTTAATGAAAAACAAGAGGTTGTTGGTAGTTACTTATTAATAGAGCATATAAATTTAATGGTGCAGGGATGTGGGTGGTCTTAGTAGACCCTAACAATAATTGTTTCAAGTATGCAATTAGACTTGATTTCCAAGAGACCAACAATGTTGCAAAATATGAAGTGGCTATATTTGGTGGCCATGATTGCCAATAAGCTAGATGTAGATAAGGTCACCCTACATAGTGTTTCATGGCTAGTGATCAACCTATTCTTGGGGTCATTTGAAGCTAAAGGAAAAAAATGAAAGGTTACCTATTTGGAACTCAGTTTGTGATCAAGAAGATAACTTGAAAGGATAGTGGTCACGTTGATGCCTTAACCACTTTGGCATTAGTACATAAAGCCATCCACAATCGAGTAGTATCGATAATAATACTGTCAAAAAGTCCTTGGAAGAGGCTGAATGAATAGTTAGAAGTGTATAAACTCCCACTATCCCATGGTACAACCTGACTTATAACGTTCTGGAAATGGAGGAGTTACTAGAGGATAGTAGGTCTGCAAAAGAAATCAAATCTATGATAGGTTGGTATATGATACAAATAGGGAAATTATATCAAAAAGCTCCATTTGGCTCATGGCTCTTCTATGTAACCAAAGAAGCATCTAAAATATTAATGTATGAAGCACATGAACATGGACCACTATTATCGGCCCACTATATTGGTAGATTGCACAAAGTATACCTTAACTTGGAACAAATGTCAAAGGTTTTCCCCATTATAACACACCTCCCAAAATACCATAAAGGGTGTGTGATGAGTGCTCAAAAAGTACTAAAATTACCATGATTTTATGCATATTAATTGATTAAAAGTATATATATTTATATGATTTTATCATATATTTATATAAATCTGTTTTTCGGAATCAAGGGTATTTTTATTATTTTTCAGGTATTTTCGTTTAAAAAAGCAACTTAAAGACTCAAAAACAAAATACTAGAGGCAATACATCACAAATATATTCATAAATTAAATGAGGAAAAGTAAAAAAAAGATGGAAAAATTGGACAAAATGGATCAAAAGGGTCAAAAATATCAAAAAGGATGAAATCGTGCACGTAGCCGCCGAGTCCGCGTGCGCCACCTCGCCTCATCTACGATGATGACAATGATGATGTCATCATCACCTACTATGTGTTTCCTCCATTTTTAATCATTTTCCACCCACTTTTCTTTCTCTCCACACCTATAAATACCCTAATTCTCTCCATATCAAAACACACCTCAAAAACATTTTCTTCTCTCTTTCTTTCTCTTCATTTTCATTTCTTAGTTTTTAGTTTTTAGTTAGATTTTCTTAGTTTTAGAGTTCTTTTATTTTTTAGAAGAACTAATTAGGTTTTTATAATTTATTTTTGTTTTGATTCAATAAATGGAAATGCAAATTCTGTTTGGAGGTTTTCCAGCAACAGAAATAACATCAAAGTACTGTAAGGATTTTATTTTCTTTACAATTATTTTTTATGTTTTATTCTTAATGTTATATTTAATTTGTCTGTGATTAAATTTAACTTTGTTTGCTTTTGTAAACATGATATAATAAATAATGTTCTTATGCCTGCAAAATATTAAATAGGTAAAAATCTCTAAAATGAATTGATTTTGTTTTTATTCAAGATTTTATATTAAGAATGTTAGAGAGAAATATATTATTTTTCATTACAAACTTAAATCTAAAAATTAGATTTTAAGGTTTAGTTATCTGGTCTGATTTAGAGTAGTGCTTTTTTATTTGTTGGTACAATTGCCTGGTAGTTAGAGTGAAGCTCTATTTCAAAAGTTTTTATAAGAATTATTATCTGAAAATGTATTGACAGCATGTTTTCAATAATGGTTTTAAAGCTTAAAAGTTAGCACTCGGATAATTAAATTCTAAGGTTTAATTTGGACATCTTTAATAAAATTTAAAATGTCTAACCCCACCAAAGGTGACATTTAAATGGTTTATTTTCAATCTCTTAGAAAAAGGAATTAATTTAATTAACCAAATTAGTTATCGACCCCACCCATAGGTGTTAATTGATTTTTTTAGTTAACAAAGAATATCTAACCCCACCAAAGGTGATATTCATATAAAAAAGAGAGAATCAATACATATCAATTTATATCTTTAATAACCTAATTAAGATGAGCAAGCATAATTAACTTAGTTATTATATCCATAAATACTCCATTATTATAAATGATAAAATTTGCATAATTTTTTATTGAATTTGTATCTATGTTTATTTTTATGTTATTAGATTAGAAACACAAAAACCCCAAATATCGTGACATAATGTTTAGAATTTAATTTTGTTTTTAAAATTTTGAATAATAAATTAAAAACCATATATATTTCTTCCTTAGATCGACCTTGGGAGTATACTTATCATTTTCTATGAAATGATTCGTGCATTTGCCAGAATTTTATAAATATAAAACCAAAGTATTGGCAGGATCAGCGATCTCGGTTCTACTCATCAGTGTGGTGAATCCTTGGCCCTTTTATAAGTGGTGGCTTGACATAATAGGACCCCTACCTATAGGACAAAGTAAAAAGAAGTCTCAATTGTTTAGGTAATGATGATAAGTCCCAACTCAAGCATCCATTTATATAGAGGCACATGGTTTCTCTCTCCAATCAATTGACATGCATTTATTAGAGGAGCTGAATGGTTCGTATTCCATGCCCAGTAACTACTCTTTCACCTCAAACCAAAGTACGAGTTGAAAGAGTAGGGGGACTAGATATTTAAATATCTGGACTGGCCCGGTACTCAACTTACGGAAGCCACTTAAGCTAAGTTACTAACATGATATGGAAGGCTAAGCATCCCAGATTTCCTACCCATAGGACAATCCCAAGCTCAATGACAACTTGAGCTCAATGATCAGCCTGAGCTCAATAATCATCCTGAGCTCAATTATCATCTCGAGATCAATGGTCAGCCTGAGTTCAATGACCAACCTGAGCTCAATGATCAGCCCAAGTTCAATGACCAGCCCAAGCTCATCAATCAACCTGAGTTGGGCTTGACCTCAACCCTTGATATGTTGTACTTCATACCAATTATACCCTTTTTATATGTAAATATATGTACTCATTATGTAATTTACACATGTATAGATAATGTTATATAAATATATGGACCTCCTATGAGATCCACACATTTAGCCAATCAACTTCTCTCCAAGTTTTCTCTTTGTAAACTAGATCAATCCTAAAAAATATTTTTCATAGTATTTTTAAAAACTAAAAGTTAGTTTTTAGATACTTAAATCATAAACCAAAATCTAACACCTTGATAGAAATTTGAATTGTTATACTTGATCGAAATTAGCAATTGAAGGGTTTATTAATCTCTTAGAAAGAAGCATAATTTATTTAAAATTAACTAATAGACCCAAGTGATTTTAATTAATAACAAATGTTAGACCTAATTAATCTTCTATTTGTATTTGTAATAGAGAATCAAAAATCTTAATTCATATCTTTAATTACCTAATTAATATTGATAGAGAATGATTAACTAATTAATCTATCCTATAAATTTCCCACTAAATGTAAATATTTATTTGCCAATTGTTTTATTGAATTTATCCTTTACTTTATTTTGTGAGTTTAGAATTTACCAAACCAAACAATATTGATAGGATATTTAAGCTTTTGTTTTTGTCTTTAAAATGTTTTTGAATTATTTAAAAACTATATGATTTCTCTTTAGACCGAAATTGGAAGTATACTTATCACTTTCTATTAAAGATTTGTGCACATACGAGTTATTTAAAAATATACAAAATTTGTACATCAAGTTTTGGAATATCATGTTTTTGGCGCCATTATCGAGGAACTAGTAACAACATCAAAAACTTGTTAAAATTGGTATCATCAAGGTTTTGCACCATTCTTGGGGAGAAATAACGTTTTTAATTTTTTATTATCAAATTCTTAAAAAACAAATCTGTAGATATTGCTATTTTTATTTGAAATCTTAGAATATCTAGGTCATCAATTAATTTTAGATATTTTGAATTTTGAATTTTCTTTTCTTTCTTTCTATTTTTTTATTTGAAATAATTCTATTTCTTTATTTTGAATTTGAATTTGAATTTTATTTTATTTTATATATTTATTAATTTTGTTATTATTTTACATCTTTACTTTTTATTTAATATTTTTGTATACTAAATTAATTATTGTATATTTATTTTCTTTTACTAACTTGTGTATCATTATATTCTTTCAATTACAATGTGTTTAGTATTTCTATGTACAAATATATAATGTTTCATATATTTGTATATTTATTTTATTATTTTATTTTTTTTATTTGACATATAATTTAATTTCTATTTTTATAAGTTTATAGAGGTAGGAGGTCCTTACCATCTCACATCTTACATAAATAATATAAATAGACCTATTAGACTATCGTGTTGCATAGACTTTGAGGTCCCAAAGTCTTTAGTTGAACAAAGTTTTGAACCAGACTTTGACATTACCCATGAACCAACAACTTTGGGGAAAAATCCACCATTTAGAGAAACAAATATGAAGGAGTATGCAAAGCCAATAATTGGCACTGCTATTATCTCAATCCAACTGGGTAGACTTAAGTACGTTACTCTATTGGGGGGTTACCAACTAAGACCTAAGTACAACCCCACTGCTAATTCCTACAATCCAAGATGGAGGAATCATCCCAGTTTCTTCTGAAGACAAATCAACTATCAATTTTCCAAGAGCTCAAACCCACAGGACGAATAATTCCACCAACAAGTGCCCAAGAATCCTCCCAAAAAGATAACTCTTAAGGATAACTTGAATTCATTCATTCAAGTAAGCAGAGAAAACCAATTAAAAACTAATTAAAGGTTGGAATCTTTGGTGGCTTCCATTAAAAAAGTGAAAGTACAAGTTGAATAGCAAACTGAGCACTTGTAGAAGTGAGGTACAGGAATAGTTTCTAGCATAGAGAGACAACAGAAATAAATAACATAGGGATATTGAGTTTGCAAAATAATGGAATCCCCCAAGCAAGATCTCACTAAAGATGATAAATATAGTCTTGGATGAGAGGTAACACATTATTTTATTTTATTATTGTTTTAATTGACTTTATTTTTATTTCATATATATATAATTATTGTTATTTGTTATTTTACTTTTTTATTTAAACTATAGATTTTTGTTTGGATATTTTGTTTTTATAATATGATAATAAGAAAAAGGAGGTATAACGTAAAAATTATTGTGAAGAAATTTTGGTTTCTGTCGTGGCAAGGGTATTTTTCATCAAAATTGAAGTGAAGTTCAAAGACACATGTCGTGGCATGCTTTTATTCTACACTATGGATTGTGTACTAATTCTGGCCAAAAGTACCTCTATTACACGAAAGCGCACTCATTTTCTCTCAAAAACTTCCCAAACACTAAACTTTTTTCCCCACCAAACACAAAAATCCTAAAAAAATCCCAACTTTCTCCAATAAAAATTTAGAATCTTTAGCAAATTTAGCTGGAACACGTCGCACAGGATCTTGGCGAGCTGCTCGGTGAGCGATAGCTTGATTCCACGCACGTAAATCTAGACCGTTCAACTTGATCCAATGGTGAGTGATAAAATGCGCATTGGGAGAAGATTCTACACACCCGACATGTAGGTCCCACCCTGCACGCCAGCCTACACGGTAGGTGGGCCCCACTCAGCGTGGAGCAGCGTGCGTCTAGGAAAACCGGGTCCACTCTCTTTTTTCGCGTCTGGATTCGATGCACCAGATCTTGACCGTTGATTGGACGATCGAACGGTGGGTGTTGGGCGTTGTAAATGGCGCAAGTGACATCTTTCTCCTGCACAAAAAATTCAACTTTCATTAATTGCATTTTGACCCACAAATTTAATTCAAATTAACTTCTAATCGTTTGATATTTGTAATTTCACCCACTTTTAATTCAAATTAAATTTTAAACTTTTAATAATTGCTTTCAATTCCTTTTTTTATTAAAATTCATTAATTTTCTTGAAAATATATTTATTAAAAACTAATAGTAAATATTAATTTAATTAATTAAAAATTAACTAAAAATGTAAAGAACTAGCTATTATAATTAATAAAATAGACGAAAATAACTGTATAAAATACAGTTATCACACCCCCAAACTTAAGATTTTGGTAGTACTCGAGCAAAAGGCAAGAAATAAAACAAGGATACATGCATTTAAAATAGTGATTTTCAAAATATTTCTTTTTAGTCATTTCAAATAACATAACTCAAAGAAATATAATTTTTTTTATCTAAGCATTGAAATCAATCTAAAATTATATTACATTTTCACAATGAATTTTAGTGCGCATGTGAAGTCTTTTCATATTTCATAACATGCAATCCGGATCGGTTTATACAAATATGAACGCAAATAATTTTTAATGAAATCACAAATCTCATAAGTTTATTTTTCATTTCTCTCTCCACTAATGTAGACAAACACAACCAAAAATCAATAGGACTTTATTAAGCTTGTAATGTATGGCTTAGGTAAAGGTAGGATAAAAGATAATATTTGGCTCAATTTTTTCCTAAACACATCATTTTAGGATTGAAACAAGATACCTTCTTCCATCATAATGAATACTTCCCAATTAGGGATTTAACAACACATACAATAATCATTTTTTTCTATTTTTTTTTTTCAGTATCCTCTTTTTTTCCGATATATCTTAAAATATTTACTAACAATTGTCACATGTTAGTGAGATAAGAAAAATAGATGTATCTGTGCATATATATATATATATATATATATTTTAGTAGGCTTTTGAAATGAGATAAAAATATATATATAAACTTTGAAGCTCAAAAGGGGTATAATACAGATAAAGCATGTGAAGGTAGAAAGAAAGGCTCAAAAGATCCAAAGATGGCCTAAATCATTTTCTTAGTTAAATGTTATCTAGAATTTCACCTCGAGAGAAAATCAAACAAATTCTAAAACTGTGACACCACAAATATCAATCGAATTGCATACTCACATAAACCTTCTCTAAATTACCATAGCAACTCGAAAATCAAGACCAGTGCTTATAAATATTTATTCCTATAAAAATGTAGCATACGTAAAAATTATTCATTACTTAGCCAATATTCAAATTTTTCAAGGAGTTGTGCATTATTTAAACCGAAGAAATAAAAATAAATCACCATTAAACGCAAAATATCTTCTAATGTTTCGATCAACTGACATTCACAAAGCTACACAAGCAACAATATCAAACAATATTTCAAATAAGTTTAATATCTACACCCCTAAAATTAATATGCACATTGTCCCCAATGTGTGAAAATTAAAGAACAAAGGAGATGTGTTAAAAGAAACTTCCCTGAATGGTGAGTTGGCTTGTGAGATTGAAATCCAAAAATCGTTTTACCTCCTCCGATTTGCACCTATCAAAACAAAATAACAAAATGAAGAAATATGCAACTAATACATGTTCTAAAATAAAATAAATAAATAAACAAAAACTAAAACACATGGGTTGCCTCCCAAGAAGTGCTTGATTTAGAGTCATCAGCTTGACTTCCTTTTCTTTGCTTCAGGTTGTGTCAAATAAGAAAATGGTGGACTTTTGACGATCAATGTCACCTCCCCAATAACGTTTGAGTCTTTTCCCGTTCACTTGGAAATTATTTTGTGATTCTTCACCTTTAATCTCAACAGCTCCATATGGGTGTACTTTGGTAATAATGAAAGGCCCTGACCACTTAGATTTTATTTTTCCTGAGAGGAACTTCAAATGAGAGTTGAAGAGCAATACTTTCGGTCCTAGTTCAAAGTGTCGATGCAAGATTTTGCTATCATGCCACCTCTTCGTCTTTTCCTTATAAATCTTAGCATTTTCATATGCTTGTAAACGAATCTCATCCATCTCATTGAGTTGTAGAAGATGTTTTTCGCCTGCGGCTCCCAAGTCAAAATTCAAATTCTTGATTGCCCAATACGTATGGTGCTATAATTCAACTGGGAGATGACAAGCTTTCCTAAACACTAACCGATATGGGGATATCCCGATGGGTGTCTTATATGCTATTCCGTATGCCCAAAGTGCATCATCCAACCTCTTAGACCAATCCTTCCTTGAAGGGTTTACTGTCTTCTCCAAAATCCTTTTCACCTCTCTATTTGATATCTCAACTTATCCACTTGTTTGAGGATGGTAAGCAGTTGCAATCTTATGAGTGACCCCATATTTGGCAAGGAGGGTTTCAAAATATTTGTTGCAAAAATGAGTTCCCCCATCGCTGATGATTGCCCTTGGGGTGCCAAAACAAGTAAAAAATAATTTCTTCAGAAAATTCAACACCACTTTGGAATCATTGGTTGGTAAGGGAACTGCTTCTACCCACTTAGAAATATAATCCACATCAACAAGAATGTAGAGGTTGTTATAGGAAGAGATAAAAGGTCCCATGAAATCAATCTCCCAAACATCAAATATTTCCACCTCAAGAATGTTGTTTAGAGGCATCGCATGTTTCTTGGAAATGTTACCAATTCTTTGGCACCTGTCACAGTGTGAGACAAATAAATGTGCATCTTTAAACAGACTTGGCTAGTAAAAACCAGATTGAAGAACCTTAGCCATTGTTTTGTCTCCTCCAAAATGGCCCCCATAAGCTAAAGAATGAAAATGCCTAAGTATGGTTTCAATTTCTTCCATTGGAACAAACCTTCTGATAATTTGATCTGCACAATGCTTAAACAAGAAAGGCTCATCCCATAAATAGTACTTAACATCATGTAAGAATTTCTTCTTCCATTGGAAATATAATTCAGGTGGGAGCACATTGCTTACGATATAATTAACATAGTCTGCGTACTATGCCACACTTCTATGATTAAAGGAAAATAGTTTCTCATCTGGAAAAGTCTCACCAATGATAGTCTTATCAAAAACACCATCATTATTCTCCAATCTAGATAGATGATCAGCCACTTGATTTTCAGTTCCCTTCTTATCCTTGATCTCCAAATCAAATTCTTGCAGTAGAAGTATCCATCTAATCAATCTCGATTTTGCAACTTTCTTAGCCATAAGATCTTTTATGGTAGAATGATCAGTAAAAACTGTCACCTTAGTACCAATTAGATAGGATCGAAACTTTTCAAAAGCATATACAACAGCAAGTAACTCTTTTTCTGTGGTAGCATAATTCAGTTGGCATCGGTCAACATTTTGCTGGCATAGTTGATGCTTATTTTTGCAAGTGTACGAATTGTTCAAGTAATAAAGTGTACAAAAAGTACGGATATCGAATTCACAAGGAATGGCGTTACTAAGTACCAAAATTGACTAACCCTAATTTTATTTGAAAACTGAATTGTTGAAATTGTTTTAAAAGCAAATTAACATAAAACTAAATGAAAATAACAAAATTTAATGTTGTTCACAAATGATTAAAAACGCTAAGGCATTTGATTTCGCTAAATCAATTCAATCCGATTTCAAGTCATGTTATATGAGAATCAAAGCTAAAAGTGATGGTTGAAAAACCCAAACTTATCTAATACTCTCTCTCAAGTTATATTAGAATTACTTATCTATGAAAACCAACTATATTTCTATTAAGATTTAATCACAAATAAGCACATTACGATTTATGGAATTTCTAGAATAACCACATACATCATGCATTAGGTGTCAAACTCGCATTCAACATACGGTATTTATCACAAGAAGCATTCATTACACATATCCTCTCGGTCCCAATATAATGCAACAAATCATCTAAATCTTGATCAGAAATTTAAAAGCATTAAGCATGGAAATAAATACTCAACTTGAAAACAATGAATTCATATAACAATAACAAAATAAATCAGATTTCCTTGATTTATCTACATCATAGCCTTAGCAAAAACGAATTAGTTCATAACGGAAATAAGAAAAACCATTATTTCAATTGAATCCATGAATAACGAATATGAACAAATTGCAGAATATAAAAGCTAAGGAGAAGAGATGAAAAACTCTAGAAGATAAAGACTTGGTAGCAACAATGGTGAAGATCCTTCAAGTTTCTCCAAAATTTCTCTCTCCTCCAAAAATGGCTTTGAACTCCCCTCTCTGCTGTCCCCCTCTTTCTCCATCATATTGTATATATAGATCTAGGGTTTGGGGGGGCAATTTTGGAACAAAACAACACAAAAATGTGTTTTCGGACGAAACTCGCCGGCGGCGACATTATTCTCGCCGCGGCGAGATTTTTGGAAAATAATTTTTTTTGGTTTTCCGATTTTGGCCGATGGCCGAATTAATGTGGCCGGCGGCTAGATGCATTTGGCCGGCGGCGAGATTATTTGGCCAGCGGCGAGATGAATTTACCAAAATTTGTGCTCTCGGGAAGATTTTCGCCCAGCTTTCTGTAGGATTTTCGCCAGCGGCGATATTAATCTAGTCGGCGGCGGGAGTTCTAAATGTTGAAACTTTGTTTTCTTTTTATTTTCACTCAATCCCAATCATTGAACTTTGTCCCAAACTTCTCCAAAATCATGATTTTACTTGAAATTGCACTTTAAACACGAAATACCTATGAAATGACATTTGTGGATTAAATAATTAAGTAAACGCAATTTTCACACAAATATCAACATTTAAATCATAACAAAAATGCAAAAATTTGACTCTTATCAACAACCCCCAACCAGCTTCTTGCTAGTCTCTAGCAAGAAAAGCGATCTATGAATAATTTCAAAGGAGACATTAAAAGAAAAATTCAAAGGAAATTTATTCTATTTACAACATTACATTAAGCGTATGCAATTAGCCTTTAAACCCCTTGGCGGCCCTAGTAGGATGAGTTGTAGTCTCGTGAGGGCTTCCAGTGATGATACCCACAAACATCTTACCTATATAGAATAACACCCAACATATAGAATAATTAAATGTCACCTAAGCTTTAAGAAATCTCAAATGCCAATTTCACTTTTTTTATTGACTCTTAAACATCCATCAAACCACAAACCAATAGCCATAATTCCCAGATAATATTATGCACAACATCCACAAACAAAAAGGTGAAATTTCAAACTCCATAGGCTCACTTTTCAAACCTCTCTCCACTAATGAAGAAAACTACACCACTTCAGATCAATAGGACTTTACGAGGTTGTAATGTTAGGCTTAGGTATTTGATTAAGAAAGAACGGGAAGTGTCAAAATACAAATAAGGGCACTTATTAGATTAAACACAACCAATTAAGTAAAAGAGTAACACCATTTAACCCAAATTGTTTCTTCCGAACATAACCCATTTTTCCAAAGATAAACAAAATTCTTCCTCAATCTTTCTCCTCATTACATCCATCACTAACACTTTTGTATTCATTAAAATGTGAAGGCTTTCTTCTTCTTTTTTTTACTCCAATTGTTCTTGAAAAGCCAACCACTTTCTTTCCATATATACCTTTTTCTTCTTCTCTTTTTTTTTTACTCAATTGCTCTTGAAAAGCCAACCACTTTCTTCCAATATAGTTTTTTTTCATCCTTACTCCAATTATTCTTGAAAAGACATAACCCCCAACCAATTTCTTCCAATATATGTGGAAGATTTCTCCAATTGCTCTTGAAAAGTTTGTGTTCAAAATTAAGTGCTCTTAACAAATAAGGTAGGAATTATATATATATATATATATATATATATTTGGCTCAATAAAAGGTAGGTTATAGAAGGCAAAAAGAAAGAAAAGTAAGGCTAACAATATATTTAAATAGGCTCAAAGAGGTAACTAGTGATATAAGGATAACAAGGTAGGTTTAAAATGGCACAATCGATCCAAAAATGGCCTACATCATATCCTACACAGTGCAATTCCAAATTATTTCGCCTCAAGAGGTTTTCAAATGAGTTCTAGAGTTTGTTGAGATCACAAAAATATCCATGAAAAATTCGCACATAAGAATTCTCTAAGAATTTAGACTAATCAACCAAATCATACCACATACCAAAAGAGTCGCCAACTAGGTAAAATCAACATTTGAAATTATCTTTAAACCGAAGCAAAAATTAATGTTTTCTAAAAGCTACTTGTTATCACAATCACATTATTATCATCAACGTGCAAATTAAAATAAGTAAAATGAAAATAAAATAGAAATAAAAATAAAAATAGAAATAGAAATAAGACAATAAACAAATAAACAAATAAACAAATAAAAAAAATTAAATCAAAATGTAGAAAAATAAGTGGAAAATCAAAATTAAACACAAATAAACACACAAACAAAACTAATAAAAATGAAGGGAAGAAAAGATTTACCGTTTACTGCACCCCTAACCAAAACCTTACATTGTTCTCAATGTAAGAATGGAAAGAGAGATCTCCTTTCCGCCGGCGGTGAAACTGCCCTCGCCGGCGGTGAACGTAAGATTTTTTTTTCTTAGATGGGATAACATTGGCTTTAGCTCAATCTTGTTGGCTCCATTCTTTACCACTGAGGTTGGAGTTTCATTTGTTCCCAACTCCTTAAATGTTTCATCACTGCATAAATATTCATTAGGTGCTGCCAGTAATTCAGAACTTTGTCTCGTCCCCTCATCTTCCTCCTCAATTGTTGCAGATTTCACAAGGCAAGCTTCTAGTGGTAGCAATGGAGTTCTCTCCTCAAAATTTTCCGAGATTAACCCGTCAAGAGTGTTAATTTGAAAACAAGAATGTACATCACTTAGAACTTTTATTTCTTCAAAAACATCAAAAGTTACTTGTTCATCTTGCACCCGTAGAATGAGCTTTCCTTGCTGAACATCAATCAATGTTCTTCCCGTTGCAAGGAACAGTCTCCCCAATATCAACGGTATCTCTCTATCTTCCTCCATGTCAAGCACCACGAAATCTATAGGGAAAATAAATTTGTCGACTTTAATTAAAACATCCTCAATTACCCCTAGAGGATATTTCACCGATCGATCCGCTAATTGTAAAGAGATTGAAGTGGGCTTCACTTCTCCCAGGCCTAGTTTCCTGAAAACAGGAAGTGGCATCAAATTAATGCTTGCTCCTAAATCACATAGGACTTTATCAAAATTGCAACTCCCTATAGTACAAGGTATAGTAAAACTCCCTGGGTCTTTAAATTTCTGTGGTAGTTTTCTTTGAAAAACTACACTGCACTCCTCATTTAGCATGACAGTTTCATAATCTCTTAGCTTCCTCTTCTTTGATAGAATTTCCTTCATGAATTTTGCATACTTGGGAATTTGTTCCAACATCTCTACAAAAGGAATGTTAATATGCAATTTCTTAAAAATATCCAGAAATTTATCAAATTGATTATCAAGCTTTTTCTTATTCAATCTTTGAGGATATGGAATAGGAGGCTCATATTTCGCATATGGGGAAGGTTGAATATCTTGGGATCTTGATGGCTTTTCTTTAGATTCTTCCATCTTTTTCTCCGATGTCCTCTGCCATTCAAGTTCTTTACCACTTCTCAATGTGATAGCCTTTACATGCTCTTTGGGATTTATTATGGCACTAGGTAGCGATCCTTGAGACCTTTCTGCAATCTGCTTTGAAAGCTGCCCCAGTTGGTTTTGGATGTCCCTGTTGCTTGCCTCTTGATTTCTAAAATTTGCTCTTATCTCCTCAATGAACTTTCCCAAAATTTCTTCCAAATCTATTTTTTTTTCTCTTGGGGTTGGTAGGAAGATGATGACGGTTTGAATCCCCCTTGGTTATTTCCCCATGACAAATTTGGATGATTCCTCCAACCTGGACTATAGGTGTTCGAATATGGGTTATGTTGAGGTTTTTGGAAATTTGAAACATAATTTGCTTGCTCACCATTTGGTGAAGCAATTGGATTTCCAACTTGGTACTCGATACTAGCATGATTTCCACCACATAAATCACATTGTGCAGTTGGTTTGGATTCGAATTTGGATGACAAAGAATCCATCTTTCTTGAAGGAGCAGCAACTTGAGCCGACAAAGCATTCACTAAATCAATTTCATGCACTGTTGCTGGTCTTTTTGTAGTTACCCGCTCTGAATGCCACTGATTGTTGTTTTATGCCATAATCTCTAACAACTCATGAGCATCCTCCGGTGTTTTTCCCATTAAAGACCCTCCAGTTGTAGCATCAATCATTGCACGATAATTTGAAACCAACCCATTATAAAATGTAGAGACTTGTAGCCAAATTGGTATACCATGATGTGGGCACTTCCTCAACATTTCTTTGAATCTTTCCCAAGCTTCATACAATGATTCTTGGTCATACTGTGTAAAATATGTGATTTGATTCCTCAATTTTGCCATCTTAGCAGGAGGAAAAAACTTGGATAAGAATTTCTGAACCAATTCATTCCATGTTGTAATTGATCCCGGTGGTAATGAGTTTAGCCACTCCTTGGCTTTATCCCTAAGTGAAAAAGGAAAAACCCTCAATCTTACAGCATCTTCAGACACACCATTTATCTTGTAAAGATCACACACCTCCAGAAAGTAAGCAATATGTGCATTTGGATCATCCTTTGACATTCCCCCAAACTGATTTGTTTGAACCATTTGGATAAAGGATGGTTTTATCTCAAAGTTATTGGCTTGAATAGTTGGCCTCCTTATACCCGAAGTAGTTCCAGCAACATTAGCCGCAGCATAATCCCTCAAAGCTCTACGATTTACATCTCCCTCAACAAATGGTAGATCCATGGCTGATTGTCTATTAGGAGCTGAGGTTGAACACCTTCTCTCTCGATTTAGATGCCTATATGTTCTATCAATCTCGTGATCAAATGGAAGAAGGTTAAGGCTTCTTGTACGTCTCATACAAAAATCCTACAACCAGAAAATCAACTAGCACAAAAACAACACAAAGTTACCCTTCTTTTTTATGATAACTAAAATAAAATACCAAAATAAACAAAATTAAAAATGAAACAATGATAAAGAAAATTAACTTCAAATTAAAACTAAGATTAGGTAGTATCGATATTAATAAAATCAAACCATTCCCCGGCAACGGCGCCAAAAACTTGATGCTTATTTTCGCAAGTGTACGAATTATTCAAGTAATAAAGTGTACAAAAAGTACGGATATCGAATTCACAAGGAATGGCGTTACTAAGTACCAAAATTGACTAACCCTAATTTTATTTGAAAACTGAATTGTTGAAATTTTTTTAAAAGCAAATTAACATAAAACTAAATGAAAATAACAAAATTTAATGTTGTTCACAAATGATTAAAAACGCTAAGGCATTTGATTTCGCTAAATCAATTCAATCCGATTTCAAGTCATGTTATATGAGAATCAAAGCTAAAAGTGATGGTTGAAAAACACAAACTTATCTAATACTCTCTCTCAAGTTATATTAGAATTACTTATCTATGAAAACCAACTATATTTCTATTAAGATTTAATCACAAATAAGCACATTACGATTTATGGAATTTCTAGAATAACCACATACATCATGCATTAGGTGTCAAACTCGCATTCAACATACGGTATTTATCACAAGAAGCATTCATTACACATCTCTTCTCGGTCCCAATATAATGCAACAAATCATCTAAATCTTGATCATAAATTTAAAAGCATTAAGCATGGACATAAATACTCAACTTGAAAACAATGAATTCATATAACAATAACAAAATAAATCAGATTTCCTTGATTTATCTACATCATAGCCTTAGCAAAAACGAATTAGTTCATAACGGAAATAAGAAAAACCATTATTTCAATTGAATCCATGAATAACGAATATGAAAAAATTGCAGAATATAAAAGCTAAGGAGAAGAGATGAAAAACTCTAGAAGATAAAGACTTGGTAGCAACAATGGTGAAGATCCTTCAAGTTTCTCCAAAATTTCTTTCTCTCCTCCAAAAATGGCTTTGAACTCCCCTCTCTATCGTCCCCCTCTTTCTCCATCATATTGTATATATAGATCTAGGGTTTGGGGGGGCAATTTTGGAACAAAACAACACAAAAATGTGTTTTCGGACGAAACTCGCCGGCGGCGACATTATTCTCGCCACAGCGAGATTTCTGGAAAATAATTTTTTTTGGTTTTCCGATTTTGGCCGATGGCCAAATTAATGTGGCCGGCGGCTAGATGCATTTGGCCGGCGGCGAGATGAATTTACCAAAATTTGTGCTCTCGGGAAGATTTTCGCCCAGCTTTCTGTAGGATTTTCGCTGGCAACGAGATTAATCTAGTTGGCGGCGGGAGTTATAAATTTTGAAAGTTTGTTTTCTTTTTATTTTCACTCAATCCCGATCATTGAACTTTGTCCCAAACTTCTCCAAAATCATGATTTTATCTGAAATTTCACTTTAAACACGAAATACCCGTGAAATGACATTTGTGGATTACATAATCAAGTAAACGAAATTTTCACACAAATATCAACATTTAAATCATAACAAAATGTAATAATTTGACTCTTATCAATAGTATATGGCATGGAAAAATTTATCTTTTCGTTGTCCCAAAACAGCTCCTACTGCAAAGTCACTAGCATCACACATGAGCTCAAACGGTAGATTCCAATCTGGTGCAATAATGATGGGAATAGTGATCAAATTTTCTTTCAAGGCCCGAAAAGCTTCTAAACAATCTTCATCAAACGTGAATTTTGTAACTTTCTCCAAAAGGTTGCAAAGAGGCTTAGATATCTTGGAAAAATCCTTGATGAATCACCTGTAGAATCCTGTATGACCAAGAAAACTTCTAATTCCTTTCACAGATGTTGGAGGTGGTAGTTTCTCGATGGTTTCAATCTTAGCCCTATCCACTTCAATTCCTTTCGAATAAATTAGATGACCGAGAACAACACCTTCTTCTACCATGAAATGGTACTTTTCCTAATTTAACACCAAGTTTGTCTCTTCGCATCTTTGTAGGACCAAAGAAAGGTTATGCAGGCACATATCAAATGAATCTCCAAACAATGAGAAGTCATCCATAAATATCTCAATAAAAGTTTCCACCATGTTTGAAAAGATAGCCATCATACACCTTTGAAAATTAGTTGGGGCATTGCAAAGTCCAAACGGCATTCTTCAAAAAGCAAAAGTTCTATATGGAAAAGTGAAAGTGGTCTTCTCTTGATCCTTAGGAGCGATAGCAATTTGGTTGTATCCAGAATATCCATCCAAGAAGCAATAGAAAGAATGTCCTGCCAATCTATCTAATATTTGATCAATAAATGGAAGAGGAAAATGATCCTTTCGAGTGGCCTTGTTAAACTTTCGATAATCTATGCATACTTGCCAACCCGTCACTTTTCTTGTGGGAATAAGCTCATTGTTTCTATTAACCTCCACTGTAATTCCTCATTTCTTTGGCACACAATGAATTGGGCTAACCCAAGAGCTGTCTGAAATAGGATAGATAATACTTGCATCTAACCACTTAATGATCTCGTCTTTCACTACCTTCTTCATGATTGGATTCAAACGAAGTTGATGCTCAATAGTAGGCTTGTAATCTTCCTCAAACAAGATCTTGTGCATGTACTTGAAGGGCTAATCCCTTTAATATCAACTATAGACCACCCTAATGCTAGCTTGTAATTTCTCAACACTCTTAACAACTTCTTTTTTTGATCTTCATCAAGAGACGATGAGATAATCACAGGCAGAGTAGAAATTTCACCAAATACTTATACCTTAGATGGTTAGGTAATGGCTTAAACTCTAATAACTGTTGTCGTTCCACAGATGGGTAGATTTAGCCGGTGTTACAACTTGTGATGCATCTACTTGAGTTTAAGGACTAAAGAGTTGTGGAAATGCTTAAAGTAACTTAAGATATTCGAGAGATTCAAGGTTATCAATAACATTTTCATTCATAATCACAAATTCCAAGGCATCAGTAGTCAAGATTTCCCTGAAGTTACTTTTAACTAACGCATTCACCATGTCAACTCTAAAGCAATCATCAGATTCTCTTGGAAATTTCATAGCTTTAAAGACATTGAAATTTACCTCTTGGTCTGGAACTCTTATGGTGAGCTCCCCATTTTGAACATCAATCAAAGTCCTTCCTATTGCTAAAAATGGTCTCCCAAAAATAATAGGGATCTCTTCGTCTTCCTCTATATCAAGAATTATGAAATCTGTAGGAAAGATAAACTTGTTTACCTTTACAAGCACATCCTCTATAATGCCTCTTGGGTGTTTTAAAGACCTATCTGCAAGTTGAAGAGTTACAGTGGTTGGTTGTGCTTCTCCTAATTCAAGTCTCTGATAGATGGAAAGTGGCATTAAATTAATGCTAGCACCCAGATCGCACAAAGCTCTACCGAAGAATTTCTCACCAATAGTACAAGGAATGGTGAAACTTTCTGGATCTTTAAGCTTAGGTGGTAGCTTCTTCTGAAGGATGGCACTACATTCCTCTGTGAGAGCAACTGTCTCAAAATCACCTAACCTTCTCTTTTTAGACAAGATGTCTTTCATAAATTTCACATTGCTAAGCATTTGCTCCAAGGCATTAGCAAAAAGAATGTTAATATGAAGTTTTTTAAATACTTCAAGAAACTTTGAGAACTATTTATCAAGATTTTGCTTATGGAAGCACTGAGGAAATGGAATTGGTGGATTGTAAGGATTGAGACTATCTAAAACTGGTTTTCTTACGGGATTTTCTGTTGCTTCATTCTCTTTGACCCGCTCTTCAGCTTTCTCTTGTTTTTCTGGGTCAATAGCTTCGACAATAATAGTTGGCAGAGAAATGGGCTTTTGTATTTCGTCCAACTCTTTTCCACTTCTCAATGTAACTGCCTTACAATGATCTTTTCCGTCCCTCTTTGGGTTGGTTTCAGTATCACTAGGTAAAACTCCTTGAGGGTGATTGTTGATAGCAGTAGCTAGTTGACCCAATTGAACTTCGAGATTTCTAATAGATGATGCTTTATTCTGGAGAATAGTCTAATTCTTAGCCATGTATTGAGCAAACATATCTTCCAATGATGGCTTTTTCTCTTGTTGTGGGGCTTGGTTATGAAAACCTGGATGATATGTGGGCTTCATAGAAGATGATTGGCTTAATTATTACTCTAAGAAAAATTAGGGTGATTCTTCCACTCTGGATTGTAAGTGTTAGCATAAGGGTTGTTTTGATTCCTATTGTAGTTAGAAACAAAATTGACAGATTCAGAGTTGTGAGGACATCTCTCACTAGCATGGTTTCCATTGCAATTTTCACATGCAACAAAAGGACTCTGAATAGACTGGACACCCAGTGTATCCATCTTCTTCACCAAAGTGGATACTTGTGCAGTTAAAGCGGTCATAGCATCAATCTCATGAATTCTAGCCGCTCTCTTAGCCATCATCCTCTCTGATGGCCACTCGTAGCTATTGATGTCACATCCTCTAATAAGTTGTAGGCTTCATCAATTGTTTTTCCCATAAGAGCACCACCAGTTGTAGCATCAATCATGTTTCTAGTTTGACCCATAAAACTATTATGAAATGTTTGAACTTGAAGCCACTTCGGTAAACCGTGGTGAGGACATATTCGAAGTAGCTCCTTGTATCTCTCCTAAGCTTCATATAATGATTCTGAGTCAAACTACATAAAAGTGGGGATTTCATTCCTCATCCTTGCAGTCTTTGCCAGGGGAAAATATTTGGCTAAATATTTTTGAGCCAAATCCTCCCAAGTAGTGATAGAACCACATGGCAAGGAATTCAACCAACTCTTTGCCTTATCCTTAAGTGAGAAAGGAAAAAAGTCTCAACCGAATAGCATCATCAGTGACTCCATTATGCCTAAAGGTGTCACAAATCTCTAAAATATTTGCTATATGGGAGTTTGGATCATCGTGGGATAAACCACCAAACTGGACTGATGTTTGAATCATATGAATGATTGTAGGCGTAATTTCAAAATTATTGGCTTGAATTGATGATCTCCTTATGCTTGAATGAATGCCGCCAACCATAGGCACTGCATAATCTTTTAAAGATCTTGGTTCTTCGACTTTAGGAATTTCCTCATCCATAATTAGATGTTTTGAGTTTTCTTGTTTATTATTATTTTTTATTTTAAAATAGTTCTCTCAATTTCTAGATCTAATGGAACTATGTCAAGATTTCTTATGCGTCGCATACAAAGTCCCACTTTATCCAAAAATCTGAAAAATAAATCTAATAAAATAAAATTGAAAATGAACACATAAATAAACACACAAATCACAACAAATAACAGTAAGCAATAAAACAAAAAAAATTGAACTAAAAACTTGTTGTCTCTTTTAGAGAACATAAAATCGTGCAAGTATACATGGTCACAAGTAATAATATGATAAGTAAAATATTGTTCCCACAGAGATATGTTACTAGTGTTCGTTAATTACTAAAATTATTTCAACCTGATTTTATCCAAACAGTCGATAATTTGATGCAGTTTGACTAACTAATTTTTATAATAGTTTGTAAGAAAATTCTAGGATTGTAGTTTCACCAAATTAATCCACTTGAATCATTTTATTTTCTCTTGATTTATGTTCTCGTATTTTAAGTTGTTAACCAAGAACTCCTAATTTATCCATATATCTCTTTCGAGCTCCATACAGGCACATCTCGCTAAAATAATTCACCATATTCCTATGAGAATTAAATTCAACTAGATTTATTAAGTTCTAAGTTCTCAAATAGTTACACATACAATAAAAGTATATTCCTTTCCCTTATATATATATATATATATATATGTTATTTTATCACGAGCAACACACAAAAATGCCTTTTCCAAGTTTATTTAAGCACAGATAAAATAAACAACTTAAAATCGTTCCATAAATCATTCAAAAATACTTAATTCAAGTTTCATAATTTAAGCTACACGGCAACCCTAGAACAAATAAATTAGTTCATACTAGAAATTAAAATTACAACACAACAATAATCATACATTTCAGAGAAATAAAATTTAAAAGAAAAATATTAGGAGAAACTCTTTCACGATTACTCAATGAAAAATAAATTCTTCCCTTTCCTTCTACTTCGTTGTCTTCTTTCTCTCTATTTCCTAAGAAAATAACAACATCAAAATATAAAATAAAGGTTCTGCGTGTTGTAGAGAACACGCAAAGAGAAACTCAAAATTGCTGGTGAAAAAAATGGAAAAATGAAAACTAAAAACTAAAAAACCCTCTCGCGTCCAAATATATCCCCTTAAACAATTAATATTTTTTTTTATCAAAATACAAGTATTGGGGGACAAAAATACATGGGAAGTATTAAAAGACACAAACACACGTGAAGACTATTCTGTATTTTCTTCTCTTTTTTTCTTTAAACATGTGCCACATGTCATCATCTTATTGGCTGCAAGATATAACGAGACACGTGGCAGCCTTTCATTAGCTATGAAGAACGAGCGCATGAAGAATAGCTGGAACACATCGCACAGGATCTTGGCGAGTTGCTCGGTGCACGACAGCTTGATTCCACACTCGTAAATCTGGACTGTTCAACTTGATCCAACGGTGAGCGATGAAATGCACCTCGGTAGAAGATTTTGCCCAGCCGACACGTGGGTCCCACCCGGCACGATAGTTGGGCCCCACTCAACGTCGAGCAGCGTGCGTCCAGGAAAATCGGGTCCACTCTCGTTTGTCACGTCTGGATTCCATGCGCTAGATCTTGACCGTTGATTGGATGATCGAACGGTGGGTGTTGGGCGTTGTAAATGGCACGAGTGGCCTCCTTTTCTGCGCAGAAAATTCAACTTTCATTAATTGCATTTTGATCCACAAATTTAATTCAAATTAACTTCTAATCTTTTGATATTTGTAATTTCACCCACTTCTAATTCAAATTAAATTTTAACCTTTTAATAATTGCAATTAAGTCCTTTTTTATTAAAATTCATTAATTTTCTTAAAAATATATTTATTAAAAACTAATAGTAAATATTAATTTAATTAATTAAAAATTAACTCAAAATGTAAATAACTAGCAATTATAATTAATAAACTAGACGAAAATAACTATATAAAATACAGTTATCAAAAGTCAAGTCTTAGTTTATGACTCTACAAAAAACTCATAGGTAGGTACTAATTGTATCAAAAGATAGGTAGATTGAGGGAAAATATAGCAACATTCTTCTAACTAGATGAATAGATCTCCCAAGAAGCTTAGGATATATTCAAGCTTCTCTTAAACCAATGCCCACACCACAGCTTTCCACTATAAGTATAGAACTAGTTCTTCTCTTATGGACTAACACAATAATGTTAGTATATTATTGATAATTCTATGGGAGGGTTATAGGAGAAAATATGGTAGAAACAAATTTGGAGTTGTATGAGATTTTGAGTACTAATTCCCAACAAAAGAGCATTAAAGAAAGTAGAACAAACATCAATGGCATTGAGAATGATGGCCTTGTAGCTTGTAGAATTGACTAAGAAAGTACAACTCCTTAGAACCCACCAAATGTCTAGTCAAGAGTACATAGAGTTCATGGTTCAATTGGAAAT
This sequence comes from Hippophae tibetana, assembly GCA_037013495.1. Taxonomy (NCBI): domain Eukaryota; kingdom Viridiplantae; phylum Streptophyta; class Magnoliopsida; order Rosales; family Elaeagnaceae; genus Hippophae; species Hippophae tibetana. The sequence continues at coordinate 14,732,319 of CM072808.1, read as the reverse complement.
AATTCTATTAATGACTAAAATAATGACCCAGTGTAAGACCATATGAAAATAAACGTTTCTCACTAGATCAACCTCATAAGCCAACTTTAGAAGAAAATATAAATACCTTTATTAAAATTAGTAGAGATAATCAATTGATTGAATAATCAAAGTTTAAGCTCAGTTGAGTCTTCCATAGAAAGGGTCAAGTCAAAGTTGGGTAGCTAGGAAAATATGCAAAAGTAAGGAAAAGGAAAGTTGCCCAGCCAATTAGAACAAGAAATGGAAGTCACAACCCTTCCAAGTGGTAAGGTAGTTAATAAAATATTATCTAAAATTTCTAATGATCTTCCATTTAATATAGGTAATAAAGAAGGTAAAACTACAATCTTATAGAGAGGAGAGACAAGTGCCAATAATGATCAACCTTTTTAGAAAAGAATTGGGGATTCAACTACCATTCCAAAAAATCAAAATACCATAGAATCATAATAACCACAAATTCCATTTCCACACTGACTAAAAGAATCCAAACGAAATAGCAATTCCCTAATCTTTTTAATATTCTTTATAAAGTAAATATAAATTTACCTTTATTAGAAATAATCAAGAATATATCCTCTTATGCTAAATTTTTCAAAGAATTAAGCACTAAGAAAATAAGGTAGAGTTTAATGAAAGAGTAGTGGTATCAAAAATTTCTAGTGTTGTGCATCAGCACCAACTACCCCAAAAGTTGAAAGATTCTAGTAGTTTTATAATTAGCATCACTATAGAGGATAAAAGAGTGGCTAAAGTAATGCTAGATTTAGGTGCTAGTATAATTTTTTTATCATACTCTATTTTCTTACAGCTAGCTTTAGGAGATTTAAAACCTACAACCATGCCCCTTCAGCTTGCAGATAGATCTATTACATATCCAAAAGTGAATGGTTGAGGATATGTTGGTACAAGTAGACACACTTATAATACCTATTGATTTTGTGGTTTTGGATATGGAGAGAAACCCATCCCTAGATAAAGAACATACAACACTTCTCAATAGACCATTCATACCCACTACCAAGACTATTATAGATGTCCAAGATGGAAATTTAACAATGACAGTCTTAAGAGAGACTATCCACTTTAAAGTTTTTACCTCTTCAACATTTCCTTCTATTGTTTTCTCTTGATTAATTATATAATGTTGATTCAATGGATATATTTACACATAAAACTTTTATATAGGGTAGAACATAAGATCAACTATTAATTTCTTTAACTATTAAAAAGGAAGAAGAGGATTTAGATGAGGAAATTATGGGGTACAATGATCTTTTAGATAGTGCTAAAATTATAAAAGAATCTAGTACACCCTTATATCTACCTAAGACACCATCTAACGAAGTGGACACACCTAAATTAGAACTTAAAGATTTACCTTAGCACCTTAAATACTTGTTTTTGGAAGAAAGGGAAACTTATCTAGCTATTATGTCTTCCTCTTTGTCCAATAGCCAATAAATTGAACTTATTAAGATTCTTAAGAATTTTAAAAAGGCTTTGGGTTGGAATATTGAGGATATTAGAGGTATTAGTTCAGATATGTGCATGCATAAGATCAATCTTGAGGATGATGCTAAACTCATTAGAAAGCTCCAGAGAAGAACAAACCCAATCACCAAGAGGTGGTGAAAAAGAAAATTTTGAAACTCTTAGAAGTAGGAGTCATTTACCCAATTGTTGATAGTAAATGGGTTAGCCTTATGCATATGGTACCAAAGAAGTTTCGTATAGTAGTTGTGGAAAAGCCCACTCGAATAATCACTGAATGGAATATGTATATAGATTTTAGGGAACTAAAATTTTATACAAAAAAAGGATCACTTTCCTCTTCCATTCACTAATAAAATATTAGAAAGACTAGCTAGGCATGAATTTTACTATTTTTTAGATGATCTTTTTGGTTATTATCAGCTACTCATTGCACCAGAATATTAGGAGAAGGCAACTTTTACATGTCTTTTTAGGACATTTTCTTTTAAAAGGATGTTATTTGGGTTATGAAATGTCCCAACCATGTTTTAGAGATGCAGTGTATCAATCTTCTCAAATAGGGTGGAAAAACTCATCGGGGTATTTATGGATGATTTTTCTATCATTGAAACCTCATTTGATGATTGATTGAATAAATGGACTTTAGTTCTCAAACATTGCATTGAATGTAACCTAACACTTAGTTGAAGAAAAAAGTCATTTATGGTACAAAAGAAATTGTTTTAAGATATGTTATTTCTAACAAAGGAATGGAAGTTGAAAAATAAAAAAAAATAGAATTAATTGCAAAATTACCCCTACATTTGTTAAGGGGATTAGAAGCTGTTTATGACATGCAGGTTTCTACAAGAAATTTTCTGTCAAAATATGTTTATTTTGATTTTAATGATGCATGGCTTATCTCCTTTAATACTTTGAAGGATAAATTAACATCTACCTCTATAATTTTGACACCTGATTGGTCTCTTCCATTTTAAATTATGTGTAATTCTTCTGATTATGAAATTAGAGCCATTTTGGGGTAGATATTGAATAAGTATTTGCATATTATATATTATGCTAGTTAAACACTAAATGATGCCCAAATTAATTTTTATGCCACTAAAAAGAATTCTTAGTTATCATGTTTTCTTTAGATAAATTTAGGTCTTAGTTAATGGGTTATAATGTACATGTGCATTCTTATCATGCTACTTTAGGATATCTACTAAGTGAACCTAATACTAAGACAAGAATAATCAGGTGGGTTTTATGCTTACAAGAATTTAACGTAGAAATCAAAGATAAGAAAGGCAATGAAACTTAGTAGCTCACCATTTATCTAGGTTAATTTATAAATTTGATTATCTTGAAGGTTAGAGTAAATGATATTGTTGAAACTTCTTCTGATGAATTGTTTTTTCATTAGGTTCAAATCCATAGTATGCTAATATAGTTAATTATCTTACTAGTGGTATTTTGAGACCTAACATACATCAAGAAAAGAAAAAGTTGTTAACACTACTAAAATAAATCCATATAGTCTTAGAAATTTAGCCTCAATTTTTTTAAAACCAGGGCCATAAGGGTTTCGGCTTCGGTTATTTAAAAACTGAGGCTATAGACATACCCTATCAATTTTCTCTCATTTGCACCAAATACCAAATTTTTCTATCAATTTTTTTTCTTTTTCCCTCTCTCTCTCTCTCTCTTTTCCTTTTCTCCTCCGCCCTCATGCTTGCTGATATTTGTTAGGGTTTTCATATAGCATATATAAATTCTTTTTGGAGATGGGATTAATTCACCCTTCATATCACTCTCATGTGTTTTCGTCACCATACTAGTCTCTACATCCTACCATCGTTGTCCTTGTCTCCACGTCTCGTTATCATTTTCCTCGTCTCTATGTCTCGATGTCCTCACCATCAAGTTTAGTTTTGTCAATTTTTTGAACTCTATTATTGTATCAACACACCTTATCTATCCTCTCTAAAACCCTTAACAATTGATAGCTCTTCTCTATAAGCAAAACACCCCCGAGTTACGAATGAGCTCTATTCAATAATTGTCTTTTGCTACTTAATAGGTGAAACCTCTTAGGTTTAGCCTTCAAGGCTCATTTAGTTTACTCAATAAAGTCCAAGGTACTTTATTCCTTTATTTTTATCCAAAAACAAAACTATCATTTTAATTCAGTTTCTACTTATTCTTTTAGTAATCTACAAATTTCACCATATCTCATTAAACTGGTCATATCCCATTTACAAAAACTCAAAAGAATATCTATTCTTAAATGGGTTCTTTCTACTTTTGTTGAAAATAATCTTAAATTGCCAAAATCCCAGTTGGGTATTTCTAAATTACAAAAAACCCTATATGTAACAAAAATAGTAGTTCAAAATGTAAGTTATGGAAATTGGTATGATTTAGATAGTGAAAATATTGGTAGAATATCTCGTGCCACTAGAAAAGAAGCCCATGCTGCATTATTGGAATATTTTTATTATACTAGAAGCCTATAGTTTTCTGATGTAGAAAATCTGAGTAATAACTCTATTCTCTTTCTTAACAAGCTTTTGAAAAAGTTTAGAAATGAATTAAAGGTTGGGAGCAAAAAAACCTATGCTATCCTTAAGCACAATTATTCCATGCTAAAAAATATTTATTTGGTAGTTTGTAAATCACAATCCATCTGGTCTTAACATTTTATAGAACTTGTAGAAACAAATCTATTCCAACTAATTGGTGAGATACATTATTTATGTTTTGAAGTTTTGATACAAATGAGGTAATTATAAGTTTTTAGTTTAGATATTTTTATCAAGGTTTGGGCTAATCATGGCATGTGGGTTGTATTGCTAGGTGTTCTCCCTTTCCATGTTCATGTTCCCTACTTACAACAATTTGGTGTTCATGGATTTGTCACTCTCAATGAGCCATATGAGACTTTGGTTCCAACATCCTTATATCATGTGAGTGTTTTCTGGTCAAAATTGACCTTATATTTCATTATTTTTGTGTCTGGTGCTAGTGCTTGGTATTAGTGTCTATTACCAGTGCTTGTTACCTATTACTGGTGTCTGGTTCCTGGTGTTGGTATTGGTGCTAGTGCTTGGTATTGGTGCCTGATGCTGGTGCCTATTACTTGTTACAGGTGCTTAGTCCTTGGTGTTGGTGCCTGGTGCGTTATCCTGGTGCTTGATGCCTGGTGTTAATGCCTAGTGGTTATGCCTGGTATTGGTGTTGGTGAGCTATGGACCTCCATCAAACCCAACAATTAACCCTTTCTATGTCTTAGGATTGAATCAGACATCAAATGCTGATGCATATGTACAATGGTCAATTGTTACTATAATGTATGGTTATTCATATGAGCAATTCATGTTCTTTGTATAGTGCATTGATTTATACAAGGATTTTCTGGCTCATCGTATCACATATTTATAGAAGTTGTGTACATGTTCGGAGCATCATTTAACTCTTCAAACTACACCCACTACCACTGTATTATGTGTTATGGGTATGGCATCTCCACTCGTATTTATTATGAAAAAAGATTATAAGGATACAAATGGATCTTGTGTGTCACGTGACATTTGTATTATTTTGAGGTTATATCTGATATATTGTGTTATGATGTAGGTGAATGGGCTTATGGTCACTATTGGAGGGCTATCTATTTCTTGCTAATGCACTAGCAATATTAAATGGGCATGTGAGTTGATGATTATTGCAATGGGTTTTAACTTAGTTACGATAATTGGTTTCTTCATGTATGGTAGGGCACAAGTTGTGGATTGGTTGAATCTAATTATGTTATGTTTTAACCAACACCATGCACTTGCACTAGCATATTGATGAGTGCTTAAAAAGTACAAAATTTACCATGATTTAATGAACTTTAATTGATTAAAAATATTTATATTTATATGATTTTATCATATTTTTATATAAATTAATTTGTCTTTTCAGAATCACGCGTATTTTTTTTGTTTTTCAAGTATTTTCATTTCAAAAATAATTTAAAGACTTGAAAAATAATATTGGAGGCAATACATCACAAATATGTTGAGAAAATAATGAGGAAAAGTCAAAAATGGAAAAAATGGAAAAAATGGACAAAACTTTCCTTAGTTGCACGCATCATGCTGCAAGTCTACGAATAGACGTGCCCAACAACACCATAAGTCCACATGCATCACACTAGATTTCTACGCTCATCAATTCCTACATCAGCACTTGCGTTAGCACCAATCATTTCGTGAATCCCGCAAACATTAGTGTATTTTTGGCCATGAATCCTACCTAGTGCCAACTTGTCCAATATGCACATATCATCATTTTTTAATATATATTTCCACTTTTTTACCCTTTTTCCTCACCTATAAAAATCTCTTATCCCCTATTGTAAAAAACACACCTTAAGAAGCATTTTTCTCAACTCTTTCTCTCTCTAGCTTTCTCTATCTACAATGTTTTTTAGTTTTTAGTTTTGAAGTTCTTCTCTTTTTGAGAAGAACTAGCTATGTTTTTGTAAATTTCTAGCTTTTGATTCAATAAACGGAAGTGTAAATCTGTTTGGAGGTTTTCTAGCAATAGAATTAGCATCAAAGTGTTGTAAGATTCTTTTAAGGTATAAATTTTAAAATGAATTCTTTACGGTTATTTTTTTATTCTTATATGTTATATTTAATTTGTCTATGATTAAAATTAACATGACTGGTTGTTTGTAAATATGATATAATAATAACATTGTTATGCTTGCGAAATATTAAATAGGCAAAATCTCTATAAAATGAATCTCTATAAATTATTTTTTATTACAAACTTAAATCTAAAAATTAGATTTTAAGATTTAATTATCTAGTCTAATTTAGAGTTGTGTCCTTTCATTTGTTGGTACAATGACCCGGTAGTTAGAGGGAAGCTCTATTTAAAAAAAAATTATAAGAACTATTATTCGAAAATATATTGACAACATATTTTCAGTAATGCTTTTAAAATCTGAATGTTAGTATTCGAATAATTAAATTCTTAGGTTTAATTTGGACACCTTGAATAAAATTTAAAATGTCTAACCCCACCAAAGGTGACATTTAAATGGTTCATATTCAATCTCTTAGAAAAAAGGAATTAATTTAATTAACCCAATTAATTATCAACCTCACATATATGTGTTAATTTATTTTTTTTAATTAACAAAAAATATCTAACCCCACCAAAAGTGGTATTCATATAAAAAAAAAGAATCAATAAATATCAATTTATATCTTTAATAACCTAAAAAATATGAGCAAACATAATTAACTTAATTATTATATCCATAAATACTCCACTATTATGAATGATAAAAATTTGCATAAATGTTTATTGATTCTGTTTCTATGTTTATTTTTATGTTATTAGATTAAGAAACACAAACCAAAATATCGAGAAAGGATGTTTAGGTTTTAATTTTATTTTTAAAAGTTTGAATAAAAAATTAAAAATCACATATATTCCTTCCTTACATCGACCTTGGGAGTATACTTATCAATTTTTATGAAATGATTCATACACTTGTGAGAGTTTTACAAATATAAAATGAAAGTATTCATTACACACCAACACCATCACGCCAACACCAATACCAAGCACCAAGAACTAGCACACCAGCTCCTATGTACTAGCTCACCGCTATACTAGCGCCTATGCACGAGCTCACCACTAATGCCTATGGTATTTTCCTTTTTCTCTCACTTCTACTAAAGTCATTGTGAACTTGATTATGTTGATTTGAAGAAGTACACTTATAAATGCTTGTAAAAGTAAAAAGTCAATTTATAATAACAAGACTATTTTTGATAGTCATTGTAAATATTATAATTAGTTAGTAAGGTTTTATTATGTTTTAGTGTTAAAACTCTTAAATATAATTTCTTTAATTTTAATATAATAGGACTTTTAATATTGTAATTAATAATTGCATTTTTATTTAAATTTATGGCTATATGGTATGTCTATAGCCTCGGTCTTATAAAAACCAAGGCCATAGACATACCCTATGGCCTCATTTATTAAAAGATCAAGGCCATAGACATACCCATGGCCTAGGTTATTCAAAGACTAGGGCTATAGACATACCCTATTTTAGTAGTGTAAGCTCTTGCAAGTAATACTTTTGGGATGACCCTAATCTATTCAATATTTGTCAAGATCAAATTATTTAGAAGTTTGCATCTAAAGAAAAATATAAGAGCGTATTGGCTTGTTGTCATGATTTTCATTGTAGGGGAAATTTTGGAGGTAATAAAATGACCCTAGCCAACTCTTTTTTAAAGATTCAATTATGTTTTGTACACATTGTGATAGATGTCAATGGATAGGAAAGAATGGAAGATAAAATGCCTTTGACTTCTAATTAAGTTGTTGAACTTTTTGATATATGGAGGATTGAATTTATATGTCCTTTCACCCATCTTCTAGCTATGAATATATCCTAGTTTCTAGGAATTATGTGTCTAAGTGGGTAGAAGTTATACCCAATAAAACATATGATGCTAACATTCACGACGCCTTGAACAATAATAAGTGATAAAGGAAGCCATTTTTGTAATAAACTTTTTGATGGAATACATAAGTAATACAACATCACATATAAATTAGCCACCCTATATCATCCTCAAAATTTTGGTTAAGTGATAGTAAGTAATAGGCAAATAAAAGGGATTCTGGAATGCATTGTGCGCTCTTCAAGGAATAACTTGACAATTAAATTAATTGATGCCTTATAGTCTTATCGCAAAGTTTACAATACACCCATTGGAATGAGTCCTTACTGATTAATCTTTAGGAAATCATGTCACTTACTTATTGAACTTGAACACAAGGGTTATTGGGCAATTAAAGAGCTAAACTTTGATTTGGACAAAGTAAGAGAGAAACAATTGCTTCAACTTAATGAACTTGAAGAGATTAGATACAAAGCTTATAAAAAAGAAAAATTGTACAAAGAATGCACAAAGCGCTATCATGAGAAAAAGCTTATTTGTAAGTCTTTTCTTCTTGGAATGAAAGTTCTTTTATTCAACTATTGTCTAAGGTTGTTTCCAAAAAAATTGAGATCAAGGTGGGTTGGACTGCACACCATTACCCTAATTTCTCCACATGGAGCAATAGAGTAGATGGATCCAAAACCACAAACAATATTTAAGGTCAATGGGCATTATCTGAAGCCCTATTTAGAAGGAGGACACAAGGTAGCATAATTTAAAACATATTGGTGAACTAACCTAAGCATCAAACAACAACTATGTCTAGCTAATACAATAAACAAAGCACTCGATAGGAGGCAACCCATCCCTATAGGTAATATTACTTTCTTTATAATTTTCATTATTTTGTGTTATTTTATTTCCAATTTTTGTAAACATTATTTAGAATTATCAATGTTATAACCAATTATTGAAGTGTGAGAGAAGTACATAATTTTTATCTATGCATAAATGATCGGATTAATAGATGCACTTGTATACCAAAACTTAAATAGGATCAACCATGGGATAACTTTTTTATTCTCCTATTCTTTAATATACAATAATTATATTGAGGACAATGTAAGTTTTAGGTTAGGGTTTGGAAAACGTTACATTATAAAATTTGTGTTTAAATGAAATTTTTATATGTTCACATGTATATTTTATTTTTAATATTTTTTATTTTTACTTATTTTTTTGTGCTTTAATTTATTTCTACTATTTTAGGAACTCTTACTACTATTTTAAATTTTTATTACAAAATTATCATGTCTTTTAGCTAAATTTAAGAAAATGATCAAGTTTTTGCATTGTTAGATTCATTTGAAAAATATTTGATCAAGTAATGTAATAATTAGTTTGTTTGTGTCATAATTAATATTTCATGATAAAATGTTGAAATTATGATGAATCCAACATCAATGTTTAGGAATCAAATAGTGGAGACTACCTTGCATCGAATGTAGGACTTTTTTTACATCTAATAGAGTGTCATATATTTATTTTTATTGCTTAAATTGAATAAGTTAAGTAGAAGTTTAAAGTATATGTATTTCTCTCCATTTATTTATGACTTCTAAAAAATAAATATATGAGGTTACCTAAACCAATACAAAAGAAAAAACCCACAAATTAACCACTCACCTTATCATTCAATATATGTAAAATATGTACATGGGTCTTTTCTTTAAAAAACTATATCTCTAAAATAAAAAATACAAAAGAGATAAAAAAAAAATGAATAGCATAAACTACATATTATATTTGTGAGCACTATGGTGAAACTCATGCTAGTAATATTTGTGGAAGCAATCTCAAGGTTATTAATTATATCAACAAACAAAACAACCAATTAAATCCTTATTCAAATACATATAATCTAGGTTGGAGAAACCACCCTAATTTCTCTTTAGGTAAAGGTCTTACATGGTGCCACAACCCTTTTTAAAGGTACAAATTAGTACCAATATTATGCAGGGGTAAACCATTCGTACCTTACTTTATAAAGGCATACACCATTATTCTTTTTTTGGTGATGTCATTAAAAATGTTAAACAATGTGAAATAGAATGAAATTTAGAATTGGTAATGACAGAGTAGTAAATTTACCATCCAAAAAAACCTTCTTCATTAATGGTTTATATTGGTCAAAATTTATCAAAACTTGGTCAACCTTATCCTTTTATGGCCATTTTAGACTAAATTGTATCTATCTAAAAATAATAGGACTTGTGGTGTATCCTTTAGAAAATATAGTACTATTGTGTACCTTTTTAAAAGCTATGGTACCACACCTTTCTCTTGGAGTAATAACAATCAAAGTGGAGCATTCAATAATAGACAACCTTTTGATCCATGAAGCTTCAATCAATCGCAACAAGAACAACCACCTGTTAAAGAACCAAGACTAGATAGATTGTCGAATTTAATAGAAGCAATGGCTACCTTAATTACCACTATTAGCCAAGATGTGAATAAGCTCAATTCAAGGAAGGATGCTATTTCCTCTATGATGGAGAGCTTAATAATAAATGAAGCCAAAAATAGTGCTAGTATAAGAAACTTAGAGGTGAAAATGGGATAGCTTGCACAAATGTTGCGAGAAAGAATTCAAGGTATGCTTCCTAGTAACACTAAAGTGAATCCTAATAAATATGGTAAGGAGCATTGTAATGCTATCATAACAAAAAGTGGGCCAATAGTAGAAGGGGTGGAAGAAAAGAAAAAATTAAAAAGAAGGGAAAAAGCATGAAGAAAAATTTGTGAAACCTAAAGAAGATAACAATTAAGGGAATAAAGTCTACAACCTAGCCTTTCCTTTTCCAAAACGACTTAACTAACAGAAGCTAGACCAAAAATTCTCCAAATTCCTTGACATGTTGAAGAAACTACATATTAATATTCCCTTCATTTAGACTTTAGATAAAATACAATCATACCTAAAATTTATGAAGGAGTTTCTATTAAAGAAGAGGAAAGTTTGAGATTGTGAGACAACTACCTTATGAAGGGTTGTAGAGTTATATCTAGTTGAACATTACCATGTAAGTTGAAGGACCTTGGCACATTTCGCATTCCATATACAATAGGGGATAATTACTTTGTGAAAGTACTATGTGATTTGGGAGCTAGTATCAACTTATTGACATTGTAAATAGCTGATTGGTCTTTATTTTAAGTATGTACTAGTAAAGGTAAATAAGTTCATATTCCCTACTGATTTCTTTATTTTAAACATGGAAGTAAACAAGGACTTACCCATTATTTTATGTCATTCTTTCTTAGCTAGAGAAATTACCTTAATTGATGTAAAGAGGGGAGAGTGATTTTGAGAGTCAAAATGGATGAAGTAAAATTCAAGATATTCAAATATTTAGAGTCATCCTATAAATCTATAAGGCATGAACAAGTGAAAGTAATAACAATGGAAAAAGAAGAGGTGGAGAATGAGATTAAAATTAAGAGAGAAGAAAGTGAAAGAAAAAGAAGAAAGAGGAAATTGAAAAGGAAAAGTAGATAAAGGAAGTATGGGTTATGAAATTATACTATGATAGGGATTAAAACAATATGGAGGGACCAAACCATTCAAAGAGTAATTCTATGTGATGGAAAATCCTTTGAATAGTGATACCCTTCAAGGAAGTAGTAATAGAGCTACTGATAAGTGCTTGAAATCACTAATATTTTATGATTTTATTGTGCTTAATTGAAAGAAATAGGTTTGATTATAGCATTTTTATGTGATTATTTAAACCGGTATGTTTTATTGTATTTGAAGTCGTTTTAACTTCAAAATAGATAAACTTGTCAGCAAACAAAGAACAACAATTGGAGTACTTGTTTTGTACCCTAAGAGCTTAAAATACTAAGGCATGTAAGCCTTACATCAAGAACCAATAGTTTGTAAGGTGTAAAAGGAAAAATAAAAGACAAACAAAGAGTGTCGTAATAAATAATAAAGTGTGTTGTAGTGCACACCTCTCAGAAAGAATAATTGGGCATGATGAAATTTGTATGTCATGGCGTGAAATATAGTGTGTTGCAATGAGGCCTTCACTAATTGAAATTTTTCAAGGTGATCGAACCTTGTGCCAATGTGAGGTAAAGTGTCGTGACATGGCATGCGAATGTAATTTTGATCCCAAGCCCTCTATACTCGACTTTTTCTTATAAATAAACATTTAGCATAAGGTTTTTACATAGAGCTTTTAAGAATACATATTTTTCAGCCATCTATAGCTTTTCTTAATTTTTAGTTTTTATATTTTATACACAGTTTATAGTAGGCAAGAAAAAATAAGAGACAACATTAAGGAGTTTGTCTAGATCAAGAAAGAAGAAAAATTGCTGAAAATTCAAGAACACTTTGAAGATCAAGATAACAATTTTGGTGTAGGGCACATCATCCATCCACTCTTGGTATTGAGATATTATTTGTATTATTTTATTTTCATATTAATAATTTTGTATTTTCTTGGATAAATGTTTATTTTAATCCACTGATAATGGAATTTAATTTAAGCATGTTTGACTGATTTTTAAAATGAAAATTTAGCTTTGTTTCCATGTTTGTTTAGGTGAACATTTTTAATATTAATTAAATAAAGGTTATTTTTATTTAATATTTGTTACAAGATTTGTTTATGAATAATCTATTAGCTATTTCTTCCCCATAATAAATTTAAAATATGAGAATTATGTTCCAGACACTTTATCTAGATCTAATTTATATAACTTGAACATGTGTTTAAATTAGTGACTTGACCCAAAGCATTCAGCTAAATGGCTTACTATTTACTTAAGTATTAGGCATAATTTTATCAATCAGTTAATGATACCAACCAAAGGCATTAATTAGTTTAATTAACAAAAAAAGAATGATATTGTCCTTAGGCATTTTTCAAACATGAAAGAAAAATCAATAATATGAATTTATATTTTATTTAACCTAAATATTTCTAAACAAGCATGGTGAACTAGCTAAATATTCTCATTAATTCTCCATTCATTATTAATTATATATATTCCTTGATCTTTTCAAAGTCAAATCTATATTTAGTTATTTTTATTATTTGTCATTAATTAAGGATTTTCAAAACCAAACCATTATGATAGAATGCTTAGGTTTTATTTTTGTATTTGTTTAAGTTTTTAGAAAATTGAAGAATTATATAAACCACTATAATTCCTCTTGTGACCTACTGTGGGACTATACTGGTTATTTATTATCAGTGATATGTGCATTTTTGAGCTTTTATAGATATAAAATTTATGCATCAACTACCAAATATGTCAAGTGGTTAAAAAGAGCAAGTTGTATAGGTGGAAAATGTCACTTAGACTATCGTATCTTGCATCTATGTTTAAGAGCTTAGAAAGTTCTAGTCAAGGATCTAAAACATGATGCTTGTTGAGAGGCAACACAATGTACTTTTATTATTTATGCTTTTATTGTTTTGTTAGTGAATAAATGTAGATACATTTGGAAACTATAATGATATATTTGGTGATGAAGGCTAATATCAATGTCAAGGGAGTTATTCATTTCTTACATCTCCTACTTATCTTTAATATGTTGCACATTAGGGACAATATAAAATTCAAGTATGGAGGAGGAAACTTCAATATCTAAGTATGGAGGAGGAAACTTCAATATCTACTTTAGTTATTAGTTTGTTTTTAAGTTGTTAGTTTAATATTTTAAGTTAAGATATAAGCAAAAATTGATAAATATGTTGAAATCATATGCATGTATGTTTGATAAGAAATATACAAATCTAATGATAGAATCGCTTATCATTATTATGATAAATGATCTAGCATGAAACTATTGAGATGATTACACTAACTATATGGTATGCTTGCTTGTTTTTAAATCAAAATCATTCATTACCTATGCACAATGCATATGATTGATTGTTTGATGTACTTAATAAGAGAACACTTGGAGTGGGTAATGTCTTATGATAATAATCTAGCATGTTTTAAAAAAGAGAATACAAAAGGGCACTAAGTTATTAAAAAAATATGAATTTCATGAGGAAAAGAAATGAGGTGTGGGTTTGAACCATAAAATAAGCATTTATCTATCTCACCTAAGCCTCATATTATAAACATTCAAAGTCCTTTTAACCTCTAGCTAAATGTATAACCAATATAATTGGATAGGGATGTGAAAAATATACCTATGAAACTTGTTCTAAGATCTTAATCTATGCCATGTTTACATAAGTTTACCTCACGAGTGCATGGAATGACATCATTTGAAATTCACACACATATGGATTATTTTTTTAAAGACCTTGCATACCCATATGTTATTGGAATGTTGATTAATGGTAATGCGGACTTCTAAATTTTAAAATTACAATATTTGAGGGGAATGATATCATTGTTCGATCAATCAAGAATATTTCATTACTACAAAGAGAGATCAAGTAAATCAAATTAATGAGGAAATTATATAGCTAGCACAAAAATTAAAGGTGGAGTTAGATTCTTCATCAAAGTTGGATCTTCATCTTTTTCTTCATATTTCTTATAACTCTTATGCACTCATGTATTTTTAATTATGATTTTTAGAGGTATGAGTTACTAGGTTCTTATTTGAGATTTTTAATGAACCTAGCCACCTAACCATGGGATTGATTTTATTTAGTTGAAAGAATTTATCATTTAATAATTTTGATCTTAATGCTTGGATTATTTTGCCAATAATTATATGATTTAGATTCATGCCCTAGCTTCACAAAGTAGGTTTGAATTAGTTGTACAATTATTATCAGATGAATTGAAATAGTATGACAATATGATTGATTAATGTATGATTTGATACATATGATCATAATTGATATGTGAATGAAGTAGCATGATAATGTGATTGTTTGCAAATAATCCAAACTAATGCTTGACAAAGAATCCTAGGTATATAAAAACATGTAGCAAATCAATTAAATAGAGAAACCAATCAATTATGTTTGATATTTCATGTGAAGTGGTTAGGGGATTCATAGATCCCAAGTATCCAAATATTATTTACTTTATTATTATTTGTGTCTTGGAATTAATTCTATTAATCATTAGTTTAGATAATTTTCTTTTGTTACTTACTTAAATAGTATTGTAAATCCTACATATTGGTACTTAGTTATAAAATAATTCACTCTCTGTAAGATGATACTCGTTTTAACATAGTTTATTATTCAGATGAACCATATACTTGCTGAATCACTACCAATCTCTTTACTGTGCTCTGAACATAACTAGGACATGATTTAGTAATATGACCAGTAGTACCATAGAGATGGCATACAGAAGAGTGAAAGAAATGAGATTTATGATTTCATAGAGGACCACAAGGAGGAGAAAAGGAGGAGGTACTAATATGAACTCTCATAGGAGGATAAGAAGCTAATTTCCTACAATGAGGTCTCAAGTGCCTATACTTATAATAGTGGTGAAAAATAGGATATAAATTTGTAGGTAGGGGTAAGAGACCATCACCGACATGTCATAAGAAGCAAAAAAAGGTGAAGTGGTCACCTTGTTGTAGAAAGGACGTTGGGACGCAAAAACCAACTTACATTTAGGGGCGACTATGACAAACTTTAACTTTGAATCACCAATAGTAGGTTTGATGAACTTAAGAAATGAACCAATAGGAGTGGATGATCCTTCTTCAAACCCTAATACCTTACTTATCTCTTTAGGCTTTAGTACTATCGTGGATCTCATAAAAAATTTGTATTCCATACATTAGCTTGCAAATTGTATTCAAAGAGTGAGCTAGCTCCTCTTGGCACTTCAAAATATTTTCTTCTAGAGCTCAAATAAGGTCTTATTTCTCTTAAAAAGAAGACTACAAGTAAAATAGCAAATATTTTGAAATTCTTGACCTTTTCATGGAGCTCTCTGAGCTCCACATCCTTCCTAGAATGAGTATGTTCCAAATACTCTTTATCGCCTTTAAGCATAATTACCCTATTTCCTGAATGGGTAATTTGGTCAATCTAATCTTTAAGATGATCAAAACTAATTATTCTAGGAGTCAACTCACTTGACTTCCATTTTCTCAACTCTTCCTTGAAGAGTTTCAATGTGGAGTGGTTAGCATTAAAATCCATCAGAAGATCAAAGTATCTTTTTTATATAATCTCACACCTTTTTGTAAGATCACTTTGATCTCAACTAACAAAGGACTTCTTCTCCTCAAGACCAGCCTTTAGTATGCTCAATTCAGGATCCTTTTCGTCAAGATTCTCCAAAGTAATTATCCATTCTTTTTTTTACTTAATATAATCTTTGAGGAGTTCATTGGAGGTATCTAGGAGCTCCTCTTGTTCATTGTCATCATCTAAAAAATCTTGGTGGGCCTTTGAGGTTGTAGTAGAATGATCTTTTGAAGACTTAGAAGCCATAAAGGCTATAAACTTACACTCTTCCTCATCAACACTACAATTGCTATCCAAAATAATAACCTCAACCTTCATAACCCCTTTCCTAAATCAATTTATTTTTAAAGGACAATTGATAGTAATATCTCCTAGCTTTCCATACTCAAAGAATTTTATCTAATTCACATAGTTTATATCAGGTTGTAAGTTAGATTCATCTTCAAAATCTTCTTTATTTTCATACCTCGAGTCTTTCTTGCTTGAAGTTTCATTTCTACATCTCATAGATGGATTCTTTTTTATTTTGAAAAACCTTGTAAAATGTAGAGCAATAAAATCCATTTCTTCTTTGATTGGGCTAGAGCTCTCATAGCTAGGGATGAGTGCTTGAAAAGCACTAATATTTCATTATTTATTTGCACTTAAATTTATAAACAAATTTGAAAAGGCATGATTTTATTATTATTTATGAAATATTTATATGTTCGAAATCACAGGTATTTTCTATTATTTTTCATATATTTTTAGCTTTAATTTGATAAATTGTTAACACATGAAGAATCATTCCTGGAAGCACTCATTTGTATCTTAGAATATTAAAAGAATAATACATATACGACTTACATGTTATCTAACCAGTTGTAAGGAGGTGTAAACAAGAAGTGGAATCAAGCATTGTGAGCCACGACATGGACTACAGTGGGTTGTGAGGCCTTCTTTGTTGTTTAAATTCAATTTCATGCAATTTTTACTAATCCATGATGAAGAATATTTGGGCCATAGTACAACCTATACAAAATTTGATTCAAGGCATACCTTTATGAGACACGAGCAACGGTGTAGGAAGCATTAGGTCATGACTTGCTAATGTTCATGTTTTGTATTTATAAAATAACTCATGAGTGCATGAATCACTTTGTAACAAATGATAAGTATAATTTCAAGGTCAATCAAAAGAGGAATTACATGATTTATAAATAATTCAAAAAATTATTAAAAACAAAAAATAAACTTAAAAATTCAGTCACAAAGTTATGTTTTTGAAAATATCTAAACTAATAACATTAATTTATAAATAGAAGATAGATAGGTTTACAAAAATAATAAGCAGACATGCAATTCATTTATCAATGGAATTTTAATAGGATGTTTAGTTAGTAGATTATGTTTGGTAAAATTAATTAGGATAATGAAATATAAACTTAGATTATTTATTCTTTCTTATATGCATAAATAACACATTTGGTGCGGTCATTATTCTTTATTAATTCAATCTTAACTTGCCACTTTTGGTGGGACCTACAAATTAATTTTTTAATTATATTATGCTTGTTACTAAGAATTTATAAAGCCATTTAACTTGCTACCTTTGTGGGGCCAACAATTTTAAATTTCTATTCAAACTTTCTAAGTTGGTTTTTGGGTCGATGAATTTGAGAACTAATTTTCAAATTTTAAAATTACTACAAAAATATGTCATTATTATATGTTCAAATAGTAATTCTTATAAAAAAAATTTAAATAAAGTATAACTCAGATCCCATTAATCATCCAAAATCTATACATTAACGATAAATCAAAATCAGATTCAAGTTTTTAAAACCCAATTTCATAGTATAAATCTATTATGATCTATGATAGATTTTGTAAACGTCTTAAATAGAAAATAATCTATGTTTAATGATTATTAAAAATATTCACCTATTTTAATATTACAAAAGCATAATGACATAACTAAAATACCATTATCAAAATTAGCCAAACATACTCAATTTAATAAATGACCAATATATTAAATATAACATTAAGAAAAATACATTAAATTAAAGTTGTAAATAGAACAATTAAAGTTAATACCTCAATTGTATTATTACAAATAACTCATGAATCAATCTTTTATCTGAAAAAGATCCTATTATTTCCACTTATTATGAATACCTAATCTAAATTGTTCATAACATAAACATTAAAAAATTTCAACTCTCAAAATGAGAGAAAATTTGAAAACTAAAAGTAAGAAACTTAAGAAAGCTAAGATAGAGAGAGATGTTGGTAAGGGATATTTTACAATGAAGTAGGGGGGGTATTTATATTTTGGGAATACAAGGTGTCAAGATGAGAAAAATGCATTATAATATTGGGCATCACAACATGCAATTTTTCACTACCGGCATGTGATGATTTCGTACATGTTGTAATCTTGATCCCGAGTCACGGCACATATTATACTCTGCCATGACACATATCAAACTATATGTTTTCCATCTTCTTTTGTTTCACCTCCTTACAAGCTTGATTGGTTCATATGTAAGGTTTTCATATGTTATCCTTTGTATTCTTTAAAAATTGAGAGATTTAAGGAATGATTCTTCGTGTGTTTATCAATTGAATCATTTTGAAGCCAAAAATACCTAAAAAAACAAAACATACCTATGATATCGAGAACATAGATTTGCTAAAATGATGATAAGACTATTCAATTAAAAATATATTTTGTCATTTAAAGTGCATAATTAAAATCATCAAATAAATTTTTTAAGTTATATGCATTTAAGAGATGAAGACAATGCAATAACTTCTAGGTGATTTATTTCCTATCTTTCTATTGTATTTGACCATTTGTTCACAACTGTGTAGCATTTTTGGGTTAGAGTATTTAGTTTATACTATTCATTTATTATCTATTATTTTATTTTGTCCCTCTATTTTTTTAGAGATATTCTTCCTAATGTTTTTCAAGAAAAAGGACCCATGTATAGTTTGTATATACTTTGTATGATTTGGTAAGTGGATTATTTTGGCTTTCTTTTTGTATTAGCTTAGGTAACCCAATATATATCTTTTTTATTTTTTTGGAAGTCATGCATGAACGAAGAAGGACATATACTTTCAATTTAAGTAATAAAAATAAATATATTACACTTTATCATATGTAAAAAAACCTAGCATTGAATGAAAAATCTGTATATATCATTTAACAAATTGAATAATTTAAGAAGAGTGTTTAAAAAATTAAAAAAAATATTATCACTCAAAATGGAAAGATAAAGGCCAAAATATTCTCATAAGGTAGTCTCCACTATTTGATTCCTATACACCAATTTCAGATTTATTGCAATTTCAATATTTTATCATGAAATGTAAATTATGAAAAAAAAACTAACTAATTATCACATTCCTACACAATATGTTGAAGAAATTAATCTATCAATGTAAAAGACTTAATCGTTTACTTAAAAGTAACTAAAAACCATGATAATTTTGAAAGAAAAATTTTAAAATTAAACCTAAAATTTCTAAATCAATAAAAAAAATTAAAATAGGTGAAATTCATGTAATTGTAACTTTTTTAACCCCATCCTAGAACTTACATTACCTTCAATGTAGCAATTACAAAATAAAGAAAAGAGTAAGAAAGAAAAAAAGTTACCAATTTTGCTAGACGTGCTCAAGTATTTGATGTAGACATTTAGGTGCATCTATCATCTTAAACATATTAATTTACACAAATAGTATAAGTCCTATTGTATTTAGTTTCTATATGTTGGCTTCCCATTTACAAAACACGTTGTCTGTTTATTTTTACTTTATTTTCTATCTTCCTCTATGTAAGGTTAGTTAATAAGGATAAGTAATGTGAACTTATACATAGTTAGGACCACTGTGATTAAAAGCATTTTTTTCACACACAATGATATTGGTTGTTTTATTATGCATACTAGGTCAAGAGTGGTGGATTTTGGTTCATCTTGGGTATGGGTATTTATGGATCTTACTTGACATTTTTGGAAAAGAAAAAATATCAGTTTTTTGTACTTCGCCACCACCAACCTCACCATCACCCTTACTACCACCCTAGACTCCACCTTTGGTGAGGTGCTTGGAAAGGTTGTTGGAAAGGTGGGGGTGAGGTGGTTCGTTGAGACTCTATAAATGCCTATACTTCTCTCAACTTGTTACCCATGTTTTTGTTGCTGAGACTTTATCAAAATTTATACTAAGATTTATATATATATTTGAAATCATTTGGACAGCTTACTTTCGAGTGTGGATCATTAGTGAGTTTAGTTATCAAATTGTAGTCTCTATTGGTACGTTGTTTGATAATATGCCTCTCACCATTAATTTTAGTTCTGAGGAGGATAGTGTGTCCTTTGGTACCCTTGAGATAGAAAATGATCCTCAAGTGTCTCATTCTATATATTTCGCGATACTAATCTATGGGTACTAATCATATCACATATGATGGTTTTGGCTTTGAAGGATAGCTAGGTTTTGTTTGTCAAACCAGGACATTGCTGAATCAGTAAGAAAGAGTAGTAATAGGTAGTTCGGATAGAGATCCCAACTGACAAAGATAATATTGGTTTTATTTCTTTAAGAGTTGTAATTATTTTATTGATTAGTGAACTATTTGTTAGTGAGTAGTTGCCTTAAGTAACTTGTTATATCGCTTATTATGCATGATACATTATTTTGTTAGTACAAATTTAGTGTGTATGTTACAACATAATATAGCTTAAATTCATATCAAAAAGCATTTATTATTTCATGCTTTTTATATGATATATGATATATATTATTAAAAATTATCTTCTTAGTTGATATTATATTACTTGTGATTCTATTACTTTTTCTATTTTTGTGTACCCTATTCTACTTGTATGAGTTATGATTCTGTCATTAATGAATCTATATGTTTTTACCCTGGTAGTGTATCAGTTCCTAGACTCTTTCAATTTGTATCAAAATGGGTGCACCCTTTTGGGCTTAATTTCTCCTATGTTAATTGTATTAACTCGTCATTTCATCCCCTTTGATGGATCGGGATGAGGTAATGTAGGTAGACCTCCACTTTTCAAGGGGCTAAATTATACCTATTAGAAATATAATATGTGGGCCTTTTTATGGTCCTAAGAAGGCTATGTGTGGTTCCCTTTTGAGAATGGTTGGATCTACCCAATTAAAACCCTTCTAGAAAATAATGTTATACCCAAACCAATGATTGAGTGGACTAAGGAAGAATCCAAGGAGTCTGAATAGAACAATAAAGATTTATATGCTATAATCAAGTTTCTGATGTCTGAGGAGAATAGAAGGATTCAAAGTTGTACAACTTCTAAAAAAGTTTGGGATATTCTAGAAATAACTTATGAAGGTCTCAGCAACTAAGAGGTTTAGAATGCTAAAGTTGAATAGAGACTTTGAATAGTTCATTATATAAAAAGATGAGACTTTTTATAAATTTTATGCATGGTTCTCGACATTTTCAATTGCACATACAATTTGGGTAGACCCATTAGTGAAGAAAAAAATCGTAAAGATAATTTCCATTCTACCTTATTGGTTTTGCAATAATGTTAAAATGCTTTAACCAATGTACAAACTAGGTGAGCTTAAAGTGAATAAACTAATTGGTGACCTACAGGTCTTCAAACTGTATAACCTGTTACCAAGACAAGATAAAATTTCTTCCAAGAAGGGAAAGAGCTTAGCCCTTAAGACAACTAAAAGAATTGAACTAAGAAAAGTTGTGTGTTCCACAGATGGTGGTAATGATGATTCTGATTCTGATGAGGAGGAAATCTTCCTTACCTAGAGATTAACTAGATTATTTAGAAAGAATAAACCTTTATCTGGGATCATTGGAAGAGATACTTCAAGTTTCAAAGCCTCAAAATCTACTAAAACTTATACAGGCTCAAAAAATGAATCTGAGAAGCCAAGCCAAAGACACTCGAATAAAATCAAATGCTTTGAATATAGGAAGCTGAGTCACATTGCTATAAAGTGTCTTTAGTAACAAAATACACGAATAAGCATGCTATGAAATATGAGGTTACTATTTTGGATAATACTTGTAATGATGATAAGGCTGACACTAATTTCTAGCCTTTATTGTTTCCAATAGTGTTGTTGACGCTCTAACTACTGCCTCAAATGTTCAAAAACTAACAACTAAAACTGATGATGGTGATGATGAGCAAGATGAATTTCTTGATTCCTACAATGTGGTCCTATTAGAGCATATCAAGTATGAGAAGGTAAGGAAAGAGGATTTGAAAAGCCTTGATGAAAAAGAGCATGAGATATGCATATTGAAGAAAAATCTAGAGGAAAAGAAGTCATCTATTGATGATCAACAACTTCATCTTACTAAAAACATGTGAGGTTATTCAAACGAGATATTAGGATTTGCTTTAGAAATTTAATGAAAGTTATGATAAGGTGAAGAAGTTTGAGAAACAAATAAAGGTTTCTATCTTTGGTAAAGTTACATAGCTATTTGTTAACCCTAATTCCTTTCCTAATCAGAATGTCAAGATTCGAAATTGATGGATTGAAGTGGTAGATTATAGTCCTTGATAGTACAAAGTAATATACAACATATTCTCTTACCAAAAAGGGAATTGAGATTGATCAATTAAATGAGAAGTAACAATATTAATCTACCTTTGATTGAACAAAATGATGACTAGCTCTAAGAACCTAAATAAAATCCTTCGTAATACAAAGATGTTTGAGGATAAGTATTTTATTAGTTATAGTGAAGAAGTTTCTACCTCTAAGGTGAGTTCTCCTAATTTTTTAAAATATTTTTATCAAGATCCAAATTCGATGTCTACTGTCACCAACCTTAGAGGTATGTCTATAATGTCTCCTCAGTTGGATTACTCTAGCAAGGTGAAACCTTCACCTAAGGCTAGAACTTCTCTTCGCTCTAGTGATTGTCTATTACCTCTATGTACTCTCGTTCCTACTTGTCACAAATGTGTTGAACATAGGCATTTAAGACCACACTACGGGAAATTGACTACTCACTCTTATGTAAAAGTCAATATGAGCAATTCTTCCTCCTCTCCTCCACGTACTAATTCCCAGAATTAGGGACCTAGATTCTCTAACTCCATTATTCTTGATTTTTATCTATGTGGTAATGTTGGCCACTATCCTAGATATGGGAGAAGTATTGCTTGGAGTTTTCCACCTCAATCATCCCCATCTTCTATGATAAGTTATAGTTATTGTAGCTCGTCTAAGCATCTCTAAGAAGATTGCATTATGAACTTGATACATAATGCAAAAGGAAATAATATTCTTCTAAAAGTCTACGTAGTCCGGTCTATATGGGTAATTTAACAGGATTTTCAAAAAATAATAAACAAAAAAAACCTCTAGTTGTCATTCACAAATACTTTAAAAGGAAGGATGTTGTTAGATTACTATTTTTGGATGATATATTTGGAGTTAAACTATTCATTTATTTTCTCTCTTATGTTTGTAATCTTTTTTTATGTGTCTTATGTTGTTTGACTACATATTTTCTCAACTTTTGATTACTTTAAAAAAATATGTTTTTTTATCATATAAGTAGTCATTTTTTCTCCTTACTCTCTCTTTTTGGGACTTATTTGCAAGTCTCCCTCTCCAACTGTAGTTCTACTTAAATGAACCTTTTTGTGTGACCATTGTAATTGTATGGTTGAGATTATGTTGACTTAAATGGAGTGTGTATGTTTTGAAATATGTATTCCCTAAGAGTATGTATGACTATATTCTTATGTTGAATTAAAAAAAAACTTTTTCCTATACACATGCAACAACATTGTGAATTTGTAGGGTTATTTTGAGAATTTTGTGTGGATTTTTTCCTTTGATGATTTGTATGTCTCTACTAAGCTCTAGAATCCACTTTAGTGTCTCCCAAGGAAAAATCCTAGGTGTTGCTTGGATAGATTAAGAATTTAGGCCATCTTTCCATCATTTGATCCTTTCTTGCCACCAATGTTTTCTTATCCTCAGTTTTCCCTCTTAAGCCTTTATGTCATCCCTTCATTTCTTTGTACCTATTGGCTTAGAACAAATGAATGATCCCACTTACCTTACACATCTTCAGTTGAGTTTGAAAGACCTTTTGATTTCTTCTTGGTTGGAACCTACATTAGTGGAGAGAGAGAGAGAGGTTAAAAGTGGACTTATAAAGTTTGGTTTACTTGATTCGATGTTTCTATTTGCTTGGTTCGCCTAAGCATATGTCCATGGAATATAGTGTAAACAAGTTCAACATAACACACACATTGTATATCTTCAAAAATTTAATCATACATTTAAATGAATGTATTATGGATTGATTGTCATATGGATATTTATGTTGAATGTTTTGGTTGTTTTTGCTAAACTGTGTAATCCATCTTTACCCCACCTTGCCATATGCTTGCAATTTGCTTGTCATTAGCTTGCCAAATAGCTTACCGAACACTCTAGTGATGGGGTTGGTGAGGTCTGAAGAAAGGTACCCATTTTTCTATATATAAAACCCATTAATATCTACTTTCTTCATAACTCATAATAGTTTCCTTTTCTTCTCGCTTTCGAGTAACCCAATCTTCTTTTTGTTACCTTAAATGGCCCCAAAGCACACCAAAAATGGTATGAAGTCAAAGTAGCCTGAGCCTATCAATCCTTCTAGTAGTGCACCAATTTTGGCAGACCTTCCTATTAATATTCATAAGTATCATAAAATGGAGCAAAGGCCTGCTTATTATTCTTGATTTTCATTCTATTCTCTAAATTATTCCTATAATGATGAGTTTGTTAGGGAATTTTATGCTACCTCTTTTTTCCTTAAAGGATGTAGAGTTACCTTTTCCTAAGATGATATTCATAGTTTATTATATCTTCCTAATGTTCAATTTTTGACATTCTATGTCATCCCTTTTGAATTTGAAAATATTACAGCCACCTATCTTTTTGAATTTAAATGTGTGAATGCTCACAACACTATTGAGATGGCGAACCAGTTAGTGGAGACTAACCACACCTATGCTAGTAATGCCCTTATTGTGAACTCTTGAGCCTTTAGTGGTTCTCTTAATATTATCATAAGTTTCCTTATTCGTCCATTTTCCCATCTTCATAGTATCTCTTCGCATTGAGGACAATTCCTCTATGCGATATTAAATAGTGATATATAGATCTTGCTAGTATGATCTACAGAACTATCATTTTCCATACCATTACTCTTCCTTCTTCTATGCTCTACTATCCATCTTTGATTTCCATATAGGATTCCAATATTTTTTATAACATTTCTTTAGACATTTTGAGTAGGACTATTCTCACTTGCACTATTATTTCTAACAGTTAGTCTCAATGTACTCTTACTACCCCTTCTTCCTCATCTTCTATGAACCTTACTCGGTCAATTTATTATGCATCCATTCACATTTCTTCAACTCCATCTACCTATGTTCATCTCAATATAGAATCTACTATTCTTTCGAGAAAATATTTCAAGAGTTACAAATTCTTAACTGAAACATCTAGTATTGTTTCAAGCTTTTGCTTAGGGTGTTGCGGCTTCTTATCATCCCATTGTACCACTTTTTCATGGTTCATCTATTTCCTCTTCCTTAGTCAAACCTCGTCCTACACTAACCATACATATTTGCTCTGGCATTTCTTCCCTTAGATCAATGTTCAATTTGTTTTCTGTGTATGATATAGATGAGTTCAATGTTCCCTTTAACATAAACCATTCCTTTGAACTATTTTCCAATAATCTTCTCAATCCAAAAACTACTCCACCTCCTCCTACTTCCCCTTTCAATGTTGAATAATATTCTCATAGTGGTGTTCAAGGGGATGATGATGCTAAAGAAGGATACAGAAAGTGTTTCATTTATTTCTTGTGCTTTCATTGATTTATGAACTTATCTGTGTAATATAAAGTTTGTTTAATGAATAAAAATTTGATGTTACTTACTGATTTGTGGTTAATTTTATTTCACGTTAATTTTATATATAATGTTGCATTTTATTAGAATTATTGCATATTTGTGTGTCTTTTCTCACTTATATGTTAGTGTTGTTTTGACTTTCTATGTCAAAAAGGGGGAGATTTTTTTTTGCACAACTAAGTGTTTTTACCATTCTATATATTGAATGGGTAGTGAATGTATGATTTTACTACATTTGTATGCCTAACATTCATACATTTAGGATTGTTGTATGAATTCTAGGAGAGATGTGTACTTTTCTTGTGTTGGTTCCCAATTAGTGTTTACATGTATAAGGGTGACACGATAGTATATGATTAGACTACATTATGTTTGCATAATACATTCACTGAGTGTGTGAATGTGTCCTTCAAGATTAGGTATGAATCAATGTTTGTTCATGGGAATAAAAATCTCTAGGTATCTTCAGGATCATCTCATGCCAGATGTGAGTATGTATGTAATTATGTAGTGTTTTGACATAGAAAGCGAAAGGGAGAAAATGTTAGTCCTATTGTACTTGGTTATATTGGTTACCATATATCATTAATGTGCACACAAAGCATTTGGAACATTGTGATTAATGGATTCTAGGTTGAGAGTGGTGGATTTTGTTTTGTTTCAAGTATGAATATTTGTGGATTTTACATGGAACTTTTGGAAATGAAAAAATATCTTATTTTTTGTACCTCACCATCAGCCTCACCAAGCATCTCCACCTCCTTTGCTGAGGTGGTTGGCGAAATGGCCAACCAAGACACTATAAATACCCCTCAGTTTTCTAAACTCTTTACCCATATTTTGAGTGCCAAAAGTCTACCAAAATCCATATTGAGATTTATATCTATTTTTAAAATCATTTTGGAGGGCTTACTTTAGAGTGTGGGTCATTCAGTAATTTTATTTATCAAATCATAGTCTGTGTGCATACATGATTTGATAGTATGTCTCCCATATATGATTTGATTTATATGGAAGATATTGTGTCCTTTGGTACCTTTTAGATCAAGAATGATCCTTTGGTGTCTTATTCTATACATTTTATGATAATCATCTTTGGCTACTAATCACACCATATTTGGTTGTATTGGCTATAGAGGATAGTCAGGTTTGTATGTTGAACCAAGTCATTATAGAAGCAGTAATGGGTAGTTCGAACAGAGGTCCCACCTGATTAGAAAGCGTTTATTGTTTCTTGCCTTTTACTTGCTGCTAAAAAATTATATGCTTATTGGATATTTTATTACTTATGATTCTACTACTTTTTCATTTTAGTGTATCCTATTCTATTTGTCCAAGTTAGGATTTAGTCATTAAAGAGTATGTACCTCCTTACCCTGGTAGGGTACCGAGTGGTAGACTTTTCAAATAGAATATTGTATACTTCTTACACATCTCAACAAATAGTTATATAGTTTTCCAATTCCAAATAAAATAAACCTTATTCACATGATAGGAAATTAAAACAATCTAAATAAAAAAAAATTACATTAAATGAAAAAATACATAATAAATAAAAACTCATAAAATTCTAGAACAAGTTTGGAGCTCAACCTTCTATAACATCTGGTCCTTGTTCTTGAGGATGTGGTCGTCATCATTCAGGTGGTGTAAAGATGAAATCTTAATCTTAATCTTGGGGATCTCTTAAATGGCTTATATCCACCCCGAGATTGTTGTAACTTATGCATTTCAAAGAACATATTATTATAAGTCACCTTATCACATAGTTGTCGGTTTGCAAAAGCAAAATGTTAGGTAGTGTAGGCTTACTGATAATATTCCAAATAAGTCACTCTTTCATTTAAATGATGAATTTCATCATTCATAGTCATTCTTGAGGAAGAAGTGACCTTTCTGTCCCTTTGGGATATATTTATACCATAGGTGAGTTCATTTTAATATGCCATATTTAATAATTTACCAAGATGAAGCATAACTTTTCCTTTTGAGTAAATCACCCCCACTTTTGCACATAGTGCAGTAACGAGTTTGGAAAAGAAATAACTTAATTGGTGGAGATTATAAAATATCTTAATTCTATAATGAATTATATTTCCATCATCCGAAAACATTTGGATGTTATAACATACAATAATATTGTCTATTTTTTATCCATAAACCTGTAATGAGTAGTGGGCATTAGTCTTGAACAAACAAAGTATTTCCATATGTGGGAAACCTTACCCAAATACTTATCTTCAAATCCCATATGTTTCCCACCAGCATAACCCCACTCAGAACCTTCTGATGTAAGGTTTTCTATTACTACAACATAGTCGACATTACTCAAATAAGTAGCATACTCACACTGGCCTAAATGCATCAAATAATAAAGAGTATTAATATTAGTTGTCCAAAAAGGGACTAATACATCCCTACTTTACCATATTATTGATAGCTTCAAGGACATTTACATAGAATTTTTGAACAATTGATTCTATCATAGCTTGTCGTTCCTGAATGAACCTTCTCCATCGTAAAGCTACTATCACATTAGAAATTCTCTCAAATTAGGGATATAGCACCAAATCAAAGTCCATACCCCTTTCTACTATAAAATCTTTGTTTATTTCTGTAGCTTTATCAAATCTTTACTTGGTCTCATAACTTGAGAATTTGGCCCTATCATAATCTACAAAAGTTGATGTCCCTTTTCCTTTATCAATTGTACCCCTTTTAGGTGCCACTTATGAAAATTAACATAATCTAATTCCAAGGGTTCTTAGAAAAAATTAGATAAAACAACACAATATAAATTAATCCAAAAATTTCCCTACCTTTACTTTGTCCAATTTACGGTTATGAGCTCTTTTTAATTCAAAAATAATCCACAAAATTTAAAGAATTTTTTTAAGACATAAATTCTAAAAACATTTGATTGCTTGTTTATGTTATTGAGGATAATAAATTTGAAATACACAATTTAAAGAAGATGAAAATTTTTTGATTTTTGTATGGTTTTTTCCAAAACTTTCAATGGAATGGCTAGGAAATAGTTAGGAATGGGATTTTTGGGAAAATATTTGTAGGATTGTGGAAGAAAAGTTTGGTTTTTTAAGTTTATTTAAGGTTTATAGGGAGAGAAAATTTAGGGTTTGTGAAGAATTTGAGTTAAAATGGATATAAAACGCATTAGGATTGGTATTTATGGGAAATATTTGTACAAGGGTCGCAGCGTAGAAAAATGTGTGATGCGTCATGAGCCTTTGTAGTTTTTCCAAAAATATAGGTGACGTAGTTGGGTAAATATGGTGCCACTATGAGCATATTTTTTCTTCACTTCAATTTTTATGAGACTCTCACAACCCCCCCCCCCCCCCCCCCCCCCCAGTTTAATATATTTTTTATTAACCTAATACTTACTGATGAAATAAATCGACAATTTCGATCTTGCAAATACTTTGATTTTATATTTGTAAAACTTTTGCAACTACACAAATCATTTTATAGAAAATGACAAGTATACTCGCAAGGCCGATGTAAGAAAGGAATATATGTGGTTTTTAATTTATTATTCAAACTTTTAAAAACAAAATTAATCCTAAACATCTTGTCACGATATTTTAATTTTTGTGTTTCCTAATCTAATAACAAGAAAATAAACATAGCTATAATTCAATATACAATTATACAAATTTTTATCATTCATAACAGTCGAGTATTTATGGATATAATACTTAAGTTAATTATGCTTGCTCATATTATTTATGTTATTAAAGATATAAATTGATATTTATTGATTCTCTCTTTTTTATTTGAATTCCACCTTTGATGGGGTTAGATATTTTTTGTTAATTAAACCACCAATTAACACCTATAGGTGGATTCGATAATTAATTTGGTTAATTAAATTAATTTTTTTTTCTTAGAGATTGAAAATGAATCATTTAAATGATACATTTAGTGGGGTTAGACATATTTTACACTTTATTCAAGGTTTCCAAATTAAACCTAAGAATTTAATTATCTAAGTACTAAATTTCATCTTTTAAAACAATGATTGAAAATATGTTGTCAATACATTTTGGAATAATAGCTCTTATAAAAACTTTAGAAATACAGCTTCACTCTAACTACTAACGACTGTACTAACAAATAAAAGAGCACTACTCTAAATCAGACCGAGTAATTAAACCTCAAAGTCAAATTTTTAGATTTAAGTTTGTAATAAAAAATAATATATTTCTCTCTAACATCCTTAATATAAAATCTTAAATAAAAATCAATTTATTTTATAGAAATGTTTTACAAAAAACTTAAATATAACATATAAGGTAAAATAAATAGTAAACCAAGCGTCAGATGGGTGCTTGGCACATGCTGGATAGGTGCAGACGTGTATTGGCGTGTGCGTGACATAGCGTAGGCGTGTGCTAGCTATGTGCGAGCATGTGTTGGGCATGTGATGGTTGTGTATAGGCAGGTGCTGGGCATATACACGTGGGACTCATGCGGGCATGTGCTGGCTTGTGCGGGACTTCAATATGAATGGGAGGCTATGTACTGAATTTTGGCATTTTTGACCGTTTTGACCATTTTTTTCATCTTTTTAACTTTTCCTCAATTTTTTTCTCAACATATTTGTGATGTATTATATCTAGTATTTTTCTTTAAGTCTTTAAATTATTTTTTGAATGAAAATACCTGAAAAATAAAAATAAAATATATGATAAAATCATAGAAATATAAATCTATTTAATCAATTAAATTATATTAAATCATGGTAATTTTAGTACTTTTTAAGCACTCATCACAACCATCAACTAACTTCTTGCTAGTCCCTTAGCAAGAGAAATAGTAAAAACTAAACTAAAAATTAAACTATCCTAAATCACTTCCACACATTAACACAGTTACATTTAGCATATGCAACAAGCCGTTAAACCTCTAGGTTGCCCCAATGGATGAGTTTAAGTCTCATGAGGGTTTTCAGTAATGATACCCATAAACTTTAATCCAATTTATCAAGTAATATGCCTTTTAGAAAATGTAGGAAAATACAATGACTTCTTAGGGAATTACTTCCTATATTTTCCTTTGCATTAAACCATTTCTCACCAATATTCAGTCTTTTTTTGTCATAGTATAGAGATTATACTATTCATTTTCCTCTCTTCCTTTCTATTTTTTTATTTCTCTTACATTCCTTTTTTATAAGAAAATCCATTTTTTAAAGAGTGGACCCATGTACAGATTGTACATTTTCATATGATAAGATGAGTGGTTAATATTTGATTTTTTGTTTATATTTGTATAGGTAATCCTAGATATAACTTTTTTTAATAAAAGTTATACATGAATTAAGGAAGGCATATACTATCATTTTCTACTTAAATCATTTAATCTAAGAAAATTAAACATAAATATATAACCCTTCATTAAGATGTAAAAATCCAGACATTTAATGCTAAGTCATGTAGAGATCATCTAATAAAGTTGGAAAAAAAAGTATTTAGAGTAGAAAAAAATAATATTTATCACTCAGAACAAAGGATAATGGGCTCAAAATATTTCTCACAAGGGTAGTCTCCACTATTCGATTCTTAAACACCGATTTTGAGATTAATATAATTTCGACACCATATCAAGGAATACTAATTATCACATTATTTCATGGTATATTTTTGGAAATTAAACTAATAGTGCAAAAATGGAATAATATCTCAAATGCCCCCTAAGATTTGGCATATCTTTACTTATGCCCTTGAGGTTTATAAAATATGAAAACTACCCTTAGATTTTAATGGTGTCAATTTCCCATCCATTACTATTTGGAATACTATTCCTTGGCTCTAATACCAATTTTTGTGGATTGATACAATTTTTAATCGGGGGTTAATATTGACTTTACTTGATGGTCTTTGTCTATTTACTAAAGGCAATAAATTGTCTAAAAAACTTATTATTTTTTTGTATAAATCTAATTTTCTTCTATATTCATTACAATTACATAGTATATTATGTTCTTCATTATGTTGGTTACTTAATTCTAATCCTAAATCTATTAATTGTTTTTTAAAATTAAAAATTATTCTTTCATTTGTTAAATCTAATAGTTCTAATTTATGTACTAATAATTTGATGTTCATAAAGTATTATCTTGATAAATCATATGTGTTGAATTCATATTATTTTATCATATTCATAGTATACAAACAGGTTTTTCCTATGTACATATAGTGTATTTATAATCTTCAAAGAAGTAGTATCCAAACATTATGTTGTTGAATTATTTTTCCTTAACTACTACAAAAAGAGGCATTAAAGTCGGTTCAACGCGTGAACCGACTTTAATTTTTTTAAAAAAAATTTACGCATTTTCTATTATACTCAAATAAAAACCTGTATTCGAGCAGAAAAAAACCAAAATCAGTTTAGTAAATAGTTCAAATAATACAAATATTTGAAACATAAAATATTAAATAATAGCAGAAAAATTACCATGATTTTGTTCTATTTTATTCAAGATTATCATATTCTTCTCATGATGTTATAATATAAAACCTACATATATAATACAAAAATTTATACACATAAATAATAACACATAATAACAGAAAAAATTTGAATAATAAGTGCATAAAATTAATAGAAATACTTACAAAAGTAAATGAAGTGACAAAATGAAGGAAATGAAGAAAAAATGGTGTATTGTAAGTGAGAAATGGGTATAAAACATTTGAGTATTTTGCTCAAAAATAAGGGATCTAAAAGATTAGTTAGAGAGGAAGAAAACTCACTAACCGACGCTGAAATTGGTAGTCGTAGGTGGTCGAAAAATGAGAAAGAATAGAGGAGACGTGGAGGTGGTTTTAGGTTTTTGAGAGTTATGCAACGCTTGGAATAGTTTCTGTCTAGGGAAGAAAGAAGAGAAAAGAATTTATCCACGTGTGTAGCGTTCGTTCCACATGTTAACCGACGCTATACTACATGGATAGCGTCGGTTCTAGGTGTCAACTGACGTTATGGTACATGGATAGCGTCGGTTCTAGGTGTCAACCGATGCTACGCTACATGGAAAGCGTCGGTTCTACACCGAACCAATTTTAAATTCAGTATAAGTCGGGTTTTTTCAAAAACCGACTTTACATATCGACTTAAATACCCATTTTTGTAATAGTGCTTTATTCTTACATATTTTTTACTAAAATAGTCTTTTAATGTCCTTGAAACAAGATGGTCTATAATGCTTGTGATATCTTTAACATAATCTGTATAGATATCTAATAAGGTGTTAAATCTTTTAAAATTTTCAAGACAAGTTTCATAATCTTCATCTTTAAAATATTCATTTAAATGATAGAGATAACCTTTTATCAAATGTTTCTAATAAAATTAGATTTTTATCTTTGATTTTATTTGGAATTATTAGTTCTTTATTTCTAAAAATATTTTCCATTATCCTATTTTAGCAATATTATGTCTTGTTGTAAGCAAATATATAAACATTCAAGATTCTTAACTAACTTAAATTTATAATTATTATACCTGAATTTTATAGGTCCACCACGGTTTTCCATTATATTCATCTTCTTTTGTTACACCTGTTCTATCTCAGCTTTGTTCAAACCTCAATGCCCTCCTATCAATAGTAAGCCTTCTACATCCATAATAAATTGGTGTCCAATAGTTGATTTACTAAAGAAGAGTAATTGGACTCAATTTTATTCATAGAATAATAATTATTACAACTTAAGGCCAACTAAGAACC
Source organism: Hippophae tibetana (assembly GCA_037013495.1). Lineage (NCBI taxonomy): Eukaryota > Viridiplantae > Streptophyta > Magnoliopsida > Rosales > Elaeagnaceae > Hippophae > Hippophae tibetana. The sequence goes on along the minus strand of CM072808.1, from coordinate 14,698,421 downwards.
TTGAAAAGGTGCTTAGCCGCTCATAATTATTGGGTATAACATTATTGGTTATGTGATTTCTAAATAGAGAGGTTTTCTCTACTATAGTGTTTCAGAGTAGAGAGCTTTGGATTTTTTTGTATTCATGTGTGTTTTGAAATGAGAATAAGGGTTCCTTTTATAGCATAAGGAATCCCTATTTACAAGACTAAAATTATTATTTTACCCTTGCTTTAATAATTCTTCTGCTTTATTTACTTTAAAGGATAGTCACTACTTTTTTCCTTGTCACATGGTGCCGACTAAGATTTGAGATCTACATCTTTATTTTATTTTTCGTCTTCAGTCGATAGATATTTTTCTTTATCATTTTCTGCCGATGGTTCCTATGATGACGTTGATAATGATGCATCTTCATCTTCTCGGTCTTTGATGTAGAGAATGAATTTGTAGTCTTTGATGGCTCTTTTGGCATAGAAGTAGAATATTTTTCTTGATCCTTGACCAATTACTAAGTTGTTAAATTAAAATGGGTTTCATATTAGGTATTTTTTTCACCATCTTCTTCTGATAGAGTCATGCTACTATGGGAAATGATGATGACTTTACTAGTTGAATAATTTATTTTGATCCCATTATAGTTGTCAATTCATAGTAAATTTGTCCTAGCATTTGACCTCTTAGTACATAGAGTTCTTCTATATTGAATTCCTTTTCTAGAAGTGCCCTTGGTTTGGAAACGTCTCTTTTTGTATTGGAAATACCTATCTTGATGAAGTGGTAGGAACTAATACATCCTTCCTCATTCCATTCTATCTATAAACTGAAAAATCTAACATAAACAAGTTTATCACCTACTTTAATCTTTCTTCTGAAGTAATTGATTACTCTTTTAAAATTCTCTAGGAAATAATTTAACTCACTTAAATTAATTGCTAGATATATATTTTCTATTAGTCCTGCATGAAAAGATTTATACATAAATATTGGATCAACTCCTTCTAAGATATTGAATTTACTTCCTGTAGGAAATTCCTTATCTATAGTATAGAACTTTGTATCTTCAATATGTTCCTGAGTAGACTTTTTGGCCAAGTTATAGAGACTCAACCATTGTGGTTTTCTAAGGTTTCTATATTGGTCCTTCCCATCCTCAATGACTGCAGTAGTTCTAAGGGTTTTGTCCCTAAATAGTACTGAATGTTTTAATATTTTTTAATGTCTCTGGAGGAGATGTTTCTCCAAATAACATTGGAGGCCTTGCTATCTTTCCAAGATTTTTCATCTTGCTTGGATTTGTTAGTTGTTGTTGTAATGTTGTAGAATAATTTCTTACTATCTCCTTTGGAGTTATCAGTTTTGGTGTTTTGTAGTTGGCATAACTACCTTTTGCTTCTATTCTATTGGTTAAGGCTTTATGAGTTACTCCACTAATTCCTAGAATATATTTTCTATCTTCTACCCAGTTGTTATAAATTCCTAGTTTTAGGCAATATATACCACATATACTTTTTTCAATTTTTTTTGTGAACTATTAAGTTCTTTCTTTTTTAATGAAGATTTCCATTTGAGCTTCTAGTCTCTATAGGTTGTTTTGAACAATTAAGTTTTTCCTATTTCTTTTCTACCTCCATAAGAGATTTCTTGAGATATAACAGCTCGAGTTATTCCTGTAGGATTTTTATCTCCTTTTCCTTTATCTTAATTTTGATATCAAGATCTTCCATTCTTGAAAGCATAAAAATAGTTAGAGGTGTTAATTCTCTGGTAAAAGCATCAATTAAGTTATTTTTATGGCCTGAACGATGTTCAACGTCAAAATTACAATGGTTGGGCCATTTTTTTCCATCTAACTAATCTTCCTTGTTTGTGATTTACAATATTAGTTCTTAATAAATAACTAAAATTCTTGTTACATGTTCAAACGATTAATCTAGAACTTATAACATATATTGAAAATTTCTTAATAGCTTTTTTGAAAGCTAAATATTCTTTTTCATTACCATGGTAATTTAATTTTGAACATTGGAAAGATCTTGATGTATATCTACAAAATATTCATCTTTGTCATCTACTTTTGCTTTAAGAAATGCTCCCCAAAATTCTTGTGAAGCATTTGTTTCAATTATCATCTTATCATCTGGTCCTAGAAGGTATAAAGTTGGTAAATGTTTTACCTTCACTTTTACTCTATCCATATATAGAGTATCTTCTTCGGTCCATTTCTAGATATGATCTTTTTTTCAATTTTGCTTGTATTGGTTTTCTTATTTCTGCAAGTTTCTTGATATATGCTTCTACATATGTTAAACATCCTAAAAATATTTGTAATTCTTTTTTTTTCTTTTAATTCACTAGGGAAACCTTTAATATTATTTAGAATATGAGGTTGTAGATTATGTTTTCCATCTACAATTTCCAACCCTAAATATTTAATTTTTTGTTGAGCATGTACTACTTTCTTTTCAGAGAGTACAATGCCTTCTTTTCTACATTCTTATAGAATATTGATAATATCAAAATAATGTTTATTTAATTCATTATTGAAAACCAAAATATTATATATGCAAACATAGCAAATACTTACAATTTCTTGAAAATGTTATCCATATATCTTTGAAAAATACCTGGAGCTTGTTTTAATCCAAATGGTATAACTATCTATTGGAATTGTCCTTGGGGGAAACTAAATGCCGTTAATTTTTGTGATTCTTCTTCCAGTCTTATTTGCCAAAATCCATTTTTTTCAATCAAAACTCAAGAAGTATTTCTTTCCTTTTATTAATGAAAGTAGTTCTTCCTTTTTTGAATGAATATCCATCGTCAATGGTTTCTTTATTTAGTGGTTTAAAGTTCATTACTATTCTTTTTCTTTCTTTCTTTTCTGATCTTCTTTTTCAACTAAGAATGTTGGACTAGAGTGAGGTGAATTACTTGTATTATGACTTTTAATTCCAAAATTTCTTGAATTTGTTTTCCAAATTCAATCGTATAAATCATTGATTTTACTCTTATGATCTTATTAGAATCTTTTCATTTTATATTAACTATTGTGTTAGATTTATTTATTTTTAAATACAAAGGAATTTCTGAACTGACTATTTTTAATAGTTTTCTCATACATGTTTATGAGCAAAACCGTCATTGCCGATCCTACCAATACTTTGGTTTTATATTTATAAAACTCTCGGAAGTGCATGAATCATTTCATAGAAAATGATAAGTATACTCCCAAGGTCGATCATAGGAAGGAATATATGTGGTTTTTAATTTATTATTCAAACTTTTAAAAACAAAATTAAATCCTAAACATCTTGTCACGATATTTTGGGTTTTGTGTTTTTAATCTAATAACATTAAAATAAACATAGATACAAATTCAATAAACATTTATGCAAATTTTATCATTTATAATAGTGGAGTATTTATGGATATAATAACTAAGTTAATTATGCTTGCTCATATTATTTAGGTTATTAAATATATATAAATTGATATTTATTGATTCTCTCTTTTTATATGAATACCACCTTTGGTGGGGTTAGATATTCTTTGTTAACTAAACAAATCAATTAACACCTATGAGTGGGGTTGATAACTAATTTGGTTAATTAAATTAATTCCTTTTTTAAGAGATTGAAATGAACCATTTAAATGCCACCTTTGGTGGGGTTAGACAGCTTAAACTTTATTCAAGGTGTCCAAATTAAACCTAAGAATTTAATTATCGGAGTACTAACTTTCAAGTTTTAAAACCACTACTGAAAACATATTGTCAATACATTTTCAGATAATAATTCTTATCAAAACTTTTGAAATAAAGTTTCACTCTAACTACCGGGCGATTGTACCAACAAATAAAATAGCATTACTTTTAATCAGACCAAATAACTAAACCTTAAAATCTAATTTTCAGTTTTAAGTTTGTAATGAAAAATAATATATTTCTCTCTAAAATTCTTAATATAAAATCTTGAATAAAAACAAAATCAATTCATTTTAGAGATTTTTACCTATTTAATATTTCGCAAGAATAACAACGTTATTATTATATCATGTTTATAAACATGCAGCAAAGTTAAATTTAATCATAGACAAATTAAATATAATATATAAGAATAGAGCATAAAAAATAACAGTAAATAAAATAAAATCCTTAAAGTACAACTCTAAAACTAAGAGAAAGACAACAACTCTAAAACTAAGAAAAACAAACTAAGAAAAGTAATGTGCATAAAATCATGGTAATTTTAGTACTTTTTGAGCACTCATCACCTGTTAGGGCTTTGGCTTCTATTATTTCATTGAGAAAAGAGCTTTGTTTTTCTACTATATCTAATGAAATATTTTCTAAATAAGGTTTTTATTGGTCTTCTATCTTACCACGCTTTTGATTTTTATGCTGTTGCATAAAAGTTGGGTTTGAGATAGAGCTTTTCTTATGTTACCAAAATGTTGTGTAAAAGGTTGATATAATTTTAGGAAATTATTTTCTATTAACAAATCAACTCTACTTTCTTGTTGATATATGGTAGGAGTGCGAAAGTTTTCTCTTTCTATCATTATATCAGTATCTTTTAATACCTTATTAAGTTTTATTGTAGTATTATTAGTATGGGTGTGCAAAAAATCCGATCATCCAACTAATCTGATCAATTGATAACTCTATATTTTAGAGTTATTTTGTCCATTTTATTAATTATAATTGTTATGTTCTTAATGTTTTTAGTTAATTTTAATTTATTAAATTAATATTTATTGTTAATTTTTTAAGAAATATATTTTTAAAGAAAATTAAAGAATTTGAATTGAAAAAGGACTTAAATGCAAATAAGAAAAGATGAAAATATAATTTAAATTAAAAGAAGGCTTAATTGCAAATATCAAAAGTTTAAAAGTTAATTTGAATTAAATTAGAGGGCTAAAATGTAATTAAATAAATTTTGTTTTTCTGTGCAGGTAAAGAAGGACCACGCACTCCATTATCAACGTGCATCACGCACCGTCAGATCAGTCAATCAATGGTGAGGATCAAGCGAGTGTGATACAGGCGCTACATAGGCAATTGCATGTGTTTCCTACACCGACCAGCGTGCCTAGTTCCTATGCGACGGGGTTCAACTATTCTACATGGGCCAGCTCATTCTAGCCAATACGAAGCCATCATGTGTCATGTTATTTTTTCCAACAAATTAGAGATCGACACGTTTCACGCATATTGTATAAAAAAACCAAAAAATCGAGCCCTCCTTCGAGCCAGTTTGCACGTTATTTTTGTCCCCCACTACACGAGTGTTCTGGAATAATTTTGGGTGGTGAAATATTTTGGAGACGTGAGGGAAATTGGGTTTTTGTTTTTCAATTTTAGTTTTTTCTCTTAGTTTTGAGTTCTGTTCTTTTTCTTAGTTTTTCCTCTGCGTGTTTAAAGAAAAAATAGAGAACATGCAATAGTTATATTTTCTAGACTTGTTGTTATTTTGGTAGGGAAAAATAGAGAGAAATGAGACAAAGAAGAAGAAAAGGGAAGGAATTTTATTTTTCATTGAGGAATCGTGAAAGATTTTCTTCTAATCCTTTTTCTTTTAATTTTATTTCTTTGAAATTTCTGAATATTTTCGTATTGTAATTGTAATTTCTACTATGAACTAATTTATTTGTTCTAGGGTTGCAATGTAGCTTAAATTATAAAACTTGAATTAATTATTTTTGAATGATTTATGATTTGGTTTTAAGTTGTTTATTTTATCTGTGCTTAATGCTTTTGATTATTGGAAGATTAATTAATTGATCTGTGACATTTATATAAACTTAAAAAATGCATTTTTGTATGTTGCTCGTGATAGAATAGCATATATATATACAAGGGATAGGAATATACCTTTATTGTACGTGTAACTATTTGAGAACTTAGAACTAAATAAATCTGGGTGAATTTTATTCTCATAGGAATATTGTGAATTATTTTAGCGAGATGTGTCTATATGGAGCTCGGAAGAGATATATGGATAAATTAGAAGTTCTTGGTTAACAACTTAAATGCGAGAACATAAATCAAGAGAAAATAATATGATTCAAGTGGATTAATTTAGTGAAACTGTAATCCTAGAATTTTCTTATAAACTGTTATAAAAATTAGTTAGTCAAACTATATCAAACTATCGAATGTTTGGATAAAATCAGATTGACATAATTTTAGTACTTAACGAACACTAGTAACAAATCCCAATGGGGATGATATTTTACTTATCATTTTATTACTTGTGACTATGTATACTTGCATGTTTTCATGTTCTCTTAAAGAGACAACATCAATATAATCTAATCCATTAATTTTTGGATAGTTTTGATCTGACCATCGAATCGAATCGGTTGGAAATTTTTACAATTCGTTAAGTTCGGATTGGATGACAGATTTCACTATGTATCATCAAATCCCATCTGATTTGATCGAGAATACTTAAATATATATATTTATATTTTATATATTATTCATATTCTCATTGGACATTCATATAATAGTCATATTTTAAGGTTTCTTTTATCTTAAATAAGTTTATGTTATGTGAAAATTTAAAGTTTTATTCAAAAATACCAAAAATAGAGTTAATTAAGTTTATTAGTCAGATTGATCGGATTTAACCGATCCAATCCAAATAGATTACGGATCGGATTGCATTGGGTATGAAAGGTGATCAGATATGTTGCGAAATAAGATGTTTGAATCCGATCGGATCGAATGAGTATAAAATCAATGGTTTTGATCTGATGCACACCCCTAATTATTAGCAATTATTATCATTAAATCTTTTGGCACTTGTTTGCAGTTATCTTTTGGAAATACATATCTACTAGCTACACACATACTAGCTCTTGTATCTATAAAAGCATGTAAATGATAAGTGTTATAGTGTTTAAATTTTAGCCCTAGTTTAATGTAAGTACTATTTGGATTTGTAATACTATAAAAATCATTCATCTTCTAATGAAGAATATCCACAATTTGAGTGTTCTAATTCTGAGTCAATTATTTCATCCCAAGCTTCTTCCAATAGATAGATACTATAAGTATCATATTTATCATATTCTTCAATTGGTTCTAATTCCATTTTGAAAGTTTTTTATAAGATTTTTTCTTTTTGCATAATGTCTTTCTTCATTATAGATCCAACATCTGCATTTTTTCTTTTCTGAAGGACAATAATTCTTTTTTTTTCAGAAGGTATATACTTCTTTCTTCTAAAATATTGTTTCTTGTAGTTTTCTCTATTAAATCTCTTTTTATATTTTTGGAAATTTTGTTTTCTAAATTTATATTTTTAAAATATTTTATATTTTTGTTTATAACATTTTATATTACATCTATATTTTCCTAGTATTCTAAAATCTCTTGTATCACAGCAGATTTTATCATTTCCTCTTATTTGTTTATATTCTTTTCTTTCTTGGCATTTAATAATGATCCAATCTTTATGGCTTCTTATTCTTCCTCTTAGAGTATATGGTATAGTTTCTCTATTCCTTCGTTCCCAATTTTCTATTAAGGTTTTATGTAGTGTTTTATTTATTTTTTTGGAAAAACATTTCTTTATAAGTTGTTTGCATAGACGGTGGTAATTTATGGTAATATATTTCATATTCAAAAATAAAAGAAACTATGTAACATATATTACAAATTTACATATTTGTCAAATACTATTTAGTATCATTGATTTTATTTTCATTCGATTTAGTGATAGTCTTTCATTTATCTTCTCCAATAAATTCTTTGTATATTTCATTTATTACTGTATCCAAGTTTTCCCTTCCTATGGAAGAATTTCCATGCATTAACAAATTTTGTTGATCTGTTAAGTTTGAAAATCAAATTTTAACATTTTCGGTCATTTTATGTGCTATAAGCACTCTATAGGTTAAAGGATTTTTTTGTGTAATTTGAGAAGTTTGTATGAGCACACTCATTTCAGTAGACCATTCATATAAGGATTTCTTCCTATCTCCTATACATTCTAAATCTAGAAGTTCAAATTTATAATTATCATGGAGTTTGAACTTTGGTGGAATACAACCTCTAGTTCCCCAATGCAACCCTTCCTCCATATTAGGTGGTTGTCTTCTTCTATCTGTGGTGTCAGGTTGTTTTGTTCTTTGCCTATTTTTTTCTCTCCTATGTGGGTCAAATGTTCCTTTTTAGTAAGGGACTAGTAATGGAATTGGTTTCATATGACCTTTTGAGGTCATGTTTTCTGATTCAGAATCAATTTCACTAATTGTCGTCATATCATCCTCTTCTTTATTAGTACAAAGTTTTTCATTATAATGTTCTTCTATTTCTTCATTGGTTAATGTCAATAAACTGACTAATGTTTCTATATCCCTATTTTCAGAATCCATGAATTTTCTTTCTTATTCTTTTCTATATTCCATTAATTAGAATTATCTTTTTTTTCTTAGATTGTTCTTCATTTTTTCTTATCTCATTTTTAGGAATCAGGGAATCTTATCTCCTAGGTGGTTCTTCTTTTAGTCCTTCTAAGGAATCATATTTATAACCTATTATTTCATTATTTCTATGTATATTTTATACATCTTTTCTTAATTCTGAAAATTCCTTATGCATATCTTGTTGTAATTTATTATAACCACATTCCTTTATTTCCTTTAGTAATTCTTTTTGTATATCTATTATTTCTTGTAAATATTTTATGTTTCATTCTTGGACTAAATCTATTTCCTCTGTTAATAATTGTATAGTTTCAAATAATTTTGCTTGATTTTTTGCTACACCTACTAGGCTTCCATTTACTTTTAAATGTATATTTTTTATTTTATCTCTAAACATTATTTTTCCCTAATATACAATCATGAACTAATACCTTCATTATTTTGACTTCATTTTCTAGTTTTTTAACTTCTTCTTGGTTAGAAGTTTCTCCTTCATGATCTATAAAAGTAAACCTTAACATCCTATTAGTTTTAATAGCATTACTTTTTCTTCATGTTATCAACTTTTTTTCTTTGATATCTAATTTCCATTCTTTTGGTATTTTAAAGTTTGTTAGTATTTTTGGTTTTATTATTTTTCCAAGTTCCTTAAAAGTTTTGTTTAGTTCTATGATAACTGTATTATATATAGTTATTTTCATCTATTTTATTAATTGTAATTGCTATGTTCTTAATGTTTTTAGTTAATTTTAGTATAATAAATTAGTATTTACTGTTTTTTATATATTTTAAGACAATTAAATAATTTGTATCGAAAAACTTAATTAATTGCAAATTTATGTATAAAAATATAATTTCAAATAATAGAGTTCTTAATTACAATTTATAAAAGTCAAAAATATAATTTAAATTAAAATCGGGCTTAATTTTAATTATTAAAAGTTTAAAATTTAATTTAAATTAGAAAAGGGCTAAACTGTAATTAAAGAAAGTTGAAAATGTAATTTGAAATAAATTTGTGGGTCAAAATGTAATTAAGAAAGTTTATTTTTCTGCGCAGTTGAGAAGAACCACGCGTCATACACCACGCGTGAAACGTGGACCGTCCGATCAAAGAAGAAACGGTTGAGATTCGTGCATCCTTATCACACCCGACCAAAGCGAGTGGGTGCAGATCTTATTTTTCACGCGACTCGGTGCCTGAGTGGGGCCCACCTGCCGCGCAGGCCGGTACGCAGGTGGGACCCACGTGTCTGACGCGTCCAGCCACTGTCCCCCATGTTACGCGCGCCTCTGATACCGTGCGCTGATCTCTGCGTGCAACCGAATCTTCAGCCAATCAATGATGCCACGTGTCCCACTCTATTTTTCAGCCAATAATGTTATGGCACGTGTCATGTTACAATGAGCGCGGAAGTGCAGGATCACGCCCACGTGCAGCCGTTGTCTCCCGTGCGACAATCCATCGTGCGCCTGTTTCTCGTAGCCAATGAAATGATGCCACGTGTCCGCATTAAATCCATACAGCGAATCAGGTGCTGACACGTGGCATGCACTTTGAATTAAAAAAAATCAGAAACAGCTCTGCTTGTCTCACGCGTGGATTATAATAATGTTTTTGATATCGAATTTTGATACGCATCGATTTTAGTTTCGATACAAATTTTTACGCGTTTATTTAAAAAAAATGTAATATTTTAGATGTATTTTTTAGCTATAAATAGGAGATAAGATGATAGAGTAAAAAAGTTTTGGGGAGTTTAGTTTTGGAGATTATTTTGTGTTGTTCGGTTTTGGACTGCAGAACACGCAGAAGCCATTTTTTGGTATTTGTTGTGTTCTACGTGTGCCAAATATTTATGTTTTAATTTTCCTTCTTCTTTATCTAATTTTTCTGTATCTGTTGTAATTTTTATTTTAAATTTATGAAGTAATTTGATTTTTCTAGGGTTGCATTTGATCTAAATTTATGATGCTTTTATTTTAATTATTTTTGAACGATTTATAAGACGTTTGAGTTGTTTATCTATTTTGTGCTTAATGCTTTTTATTATTTACGAATTTTATCAAATGATCCGTGGCACATAAATAAACTTGGAAGAGACATTTTTGTGTATATTGCTCATAGATAGAATGACATGTATGATGAAGGATAGGAATATACCCTAATTGTATGTGTGGCCATTTGAAAACTTAGAACGTAATGAATCTTGGTGAATTTAATTCTCATAGGAATATAGTGCATTAATTTAATGAGGTGTGTTGTACGGAGCTCGGAAGAGATGTATGAATAAAATTAGAAGTTTTCGGTTGACAAATTAAATGTACTAAAAAATATAAATCAAAAGAAAATAATATGATTTGAGTCGATTAATTTAGTGAAAAATTGCAATCCTAGATTTCTTTTATTTTGTTATTAAACTCTTTTCTTAAATTTGTTACAATCAACGAACGTTTTGAATAAAATCAGAGAGAGATAATTTTAGTACTCAACAAACTGTAGTAACAAATCTCCGTGGGAACGATAACTTACTTATTATATATTATTACTTGTGACCGTGTATGCTTGCACGTTTTTATGTTCTGCAAAACAGACAACATTCTATAAATTTATTTTGTTTGTATATTGAACTATTATGACTATTTGTTAAAGAATATGCTACTAGATAATGTATTGAAAATGGATGATTTCCTTCTTTCATTAATTCTCCTATCTCAAATTCATAAGCTAGACTTAATACTTTATTTAGATTTTTATCATGTATATTAATAGCAAATCTAGGATATGTTGTAAATTTAAACTTTAGATATCCTAAACTGCCATGGATCATTGCTAATAAGGCATCTTGCCTATTTATTATTATGTTATCTAATAATGCTATTTTTATTGGTATATCTATTCATTCTCTAAAATGAGATTTTATTAATATTTGAATATATCCAATTTTTTTTGTCTTTATAAAGAATTTTTGATAACGTATTTAATATAGTTTATTTATCAATTAATGGTATATTATACCTTTCTTTTGCATATGTGATCTTAATTCTCATTTCCTTATTAATTATGCCATAATAAATTATGTTTTTCCTAGGGAATAATCTTCTTAACAAAAATGATGGGTCTTTAAATTCATCTTTTTTTTTAAGATTTAACTTTGCCTTTTGAATTTCTTCAAATTAAATTTTACTTATTATCATTTTTTGTGAAAAACATCATGATATGTCTTATGTCTCTCTGTCTATTATTTCTTGGTTTATTTTTTCTTCTTCCATTTTAGAAATATTATTATTCACTTCCTTTAGATTTAACTTATGTTATGTTTTAGAGGTATTATTGAATTTTTTGAAACCTTAGGGGTATTTCTGAACATTTCTTAAAACTTGAGAGTATTTCTCATATTAATCCTACAAAAATACTTAATCATCATTTAAAATTAATTCTTAGACATGATCAATTTTTGTGAACAAAACTTTGAACACTATTCTAATTTACTTAAACACATAAATAAAGAAAATAATACATATATATAAAAGAAAAATAAATAAATTAAAGGAAACAATTAATGTGAAAATACACAACTAAATAAGCAAAATAAGGGCCCATTGTTTATAAAAAAATTATTTTTTTCCTAATTTGTGTAACTTTTAAATTCTACTACCCCTAACATAAAATCTACATTGTCCCCAATGTAAAAAAATGAAAATTATAAAAGAGAAGGGATAGAAAAGTTATCAAATTGTTTTATGTGTTAAGGATTTTGATGGAAAATGCTAGTTGCATCCAACATCATATTCGAAACATACAAACAGGTACTCTAACATATCTTAAGAAAGCAATTATTTTATGCAATAAAATAAACAAAGTGCTTATAAAAGAAAATAAATTAAAAAAACAAACTAATAAAATAAAATTACCTTTCAGTGATGGGTTACCTCTAGTTTAACATCTTAGTAAAACACATAATTATGGTGCTAAGGATTATTCATCCATATGCAATCAATTTTGGCAGTGTTGTGTGGTCCTTCTAATTAAGGCTTCACACGATGCCTATTGACTTTGAATGTTGTTTGTGTCTTGGAATTCAATAGTTCTACTATTGCATGAGAAAATACCTGGACTATTTTGAGTGGTCCATCCCATCTTTATCTCAATTTTCTTGGAAACAATCTCAGACAAGAGTAAAATAAAAGAACCTTCATTCCAGGGTGAAGATTCTTAGGAACTAACCTCTTGTTATGATAGCACTTAGTACGCTCTTTGTATAATTTGGAATTCTTATAGGCTTTGTTCCTAATTTCTTCCAACTCATTAAGATGGAGTAACCATTTTTCTCCTACTTTATCTAAGTCCATGTTTAAATCTTTAATTTCCTAGTAAGCCTTGTGTTCGAGTTCAATAGAAGATGGCATGCTTTCCCAAAGATTAACCAATAAGGGCCTATCCCAATGGGTGTTTTGTAAGCTATGAGGTATACCCATAAGGCATCATTAAACTTGATTTCCTAGTCCTTTCTTTAAAGACGCACGGTGCATTCCAGAATTCCCTTGATGTTGTGATGTTGTACTATTTTAGTACTCCATCAAAGATTTTGTTACAAAAATGGCTACCTCCATCACTTATTATAGCTCTAGGTATTCTGAACCTGCTAAATATTGAATCCTTTAAGAATTTTACAACAACATTAGCATCATTGGTTTTAGTGGGAATAGCTTCTATCTACTTGGATACATAATCCACATCAACCAAAATATATTGAAAAACATTGGATGGGGAAAAGGACCCATAAAGTCAATCCCTCATACATCAAAGAGTTTAATAACTAAATTAAATGTCAAAGGCATTTCATCTCTTTTTCTTATGTTGCACGTTATTTTACATCTTCACATTATGCACAAAACATATGAGCATATTTAAAAAGAGTGGGCCAAAAGAATCCAGACTGTAATACCTTACGGGTTGTCTTTTTGCCACCAAAATGGCCCTCATAATGATTTCTATGACAAAAATTCAAAATGCCCTTATGTTCTTCTTCAGGTACACATCTTCGGATGACTTGATCTTGATCAATCTTGTATAAATAAGGGTCATCCTATAAATAGTCCTTGATATTTTTAAAGAACCTTTTATGGTCCTGACATGAAGTGTTAGCTCTCAAAACACCAGTGGCAATATAGTTTACAATATCAGCATACCATGAGTTTGGACCTATTGAAAATAATTGTTCATCAAGAAAGGTTTCACCTATATCTTCATTACTCTCACTTTTAAGAGAATTGAAGTCAAAAACCAACCTAGACAAATGGTCAACTATTAAGTCTTCACTGCCTTTCTTATCTTTGATTTCTAGGTCAAATTCTTGTAAGAGTAAGACCCACCTGATTAATCTTGGCTTGGAATTCGGTTTACTTAATAGGTATCTTAAAGTAGCATGATTAGAATGCACAATCACTTTAGATCCTACTAAATAAGACCTGAAGTTGTCTAAAGAAAATATTATAGCTAAGAATTCCTTTTCATTGGTGGTATATTTCATCTGGGTGTCATTGATTGTTTTGCTAGCATAGTAGATGACATGTAAACACGTATCCACTATTTGTCCCAAGATTGCTCCGATAGCATAATCGAAAGCATCACACATTATTTCAAAGGGTTAAAACTAGTTTGGTGCCATAATAATAGGAGAAGATATTAGTTTCTCTTTCAAGGTATTAAAGGCAATAAGAAAGTCATCATTGAAATTAAAATAAAAATCTTTTGATAACATGTTACATAAGGGATGACTTATTTTAGAGAAATCTTTAATAAATCGTCTATAAAATCCTGCATGTCCTAAGAAGCTTCATATCCCCTTAACAGATGTAGGGGAGATAATTTGGAAATAAGTTCAACTTTTGCCTTATCAACTTCAATACCTTTGTTTGAAATGATATGTCCTAAGACTATCCCTTGTTGAACCATAAAATGATTTTTCTCCCAAATAAAGGTTAGATTGCATTCAATGCATCTTTCTAAAACCAATGTCAATTTATGTAAGCAATCATCAAATGAGTTTCGAAAGATAGAGAAATCATCCATAAAAACCTCAATGAGTTTTTCCACCATGTTCGAGAAGATACACATTATACATCTCTAGAATGTGGCGAGGGCATTGCATAACCCAAATGGCATTCTTCGAAAAGAAAATGTCCCAAAAGAACATATAAATGTGGTATTTTCCTACTCTTCTAGTACTATAGGTACTTGATAATATCCGGACAATCCATCTAGAAAATAGTAAAATTCATGCCTAGCTAATCTTTATTTGATCATTGAATAGAAGAGGAAAGTGATCCTTTTTAGTATATAAATTCAGTTTCCTAAAATCTATACACATCCTCCATCTAGTGATTATTCTAGTTGAAACTAATTCACTTTTTTTCATTTTTAACAACTATTATCCCAAATTTCTTAGGTGCCTCATGCACTCGACTAACCTACTTACTTTTTGCAATAGGGTAGATAATTCCTTCTTCTAACAATTTAAGAATTTCTTTCTTAACTACCTCTTGCATGTTTGAGTTTAGACTTCTTTGGGCCTCTCATACGGGTTTAGTACCATCCTCTTAGTTGATCTTATGCATACACATGGTAGGATTAATGCCTCTTATATCCCTAATACTCCAACCTATGGCTTTTTTAAACTTCTTAAGCACTTTTATAAGTTCCTTTTCTTGGGTTTTGGTCAATGTTAAAGAAATTATCGCTGGATAAGTTTCTCCTTCTCCTAGAAACACGTATTTTAAGTTCTTAGTTAAGTCTTTGATTTGAAGTTTAGATGGATTAACCTCTTTACTAGATGGGGAACTGAGTAGATTTAAGAGTGTACTAGATTTTTTCATTAGTTCATTACTATCTAGTTGTTCAAGGTACCCCTTAGTTTACTCATCTAAATCTTCTTCGACCTCTTCAAGAGTAAGAATAGTTTCAAGATCATCTTCTATTCTGGTTCTTGAAAAGGTGCTTTGTACAAGATTATCAAAGGGTCAACATCATATACGTAATTGATGGCAAAATTAGAAGGAAAAGGTGAAGAATCAAAAAAATTAAAATGAACAGTCTCTCCTAAGACTATCATTGTCAAATTTCCATCTTTGACATCAATAATAATCTTGGTAGTTACCATAAATGGTCTAATAAGCAGTATTGTGTGCTCTTTATCCAAGGATGGATTTTCTTGCATATCCAGAACCATAAATTTAACATGTATTATTAGCTTGTCTAGTTGTACCAACACATCCTCTACTATTCCCTTTAGATACTTATGAGATCTATCTACAAGTTGAAGATGCATAGTTGTGGGTTTTAAATCTCCTAATTGAAGCTACAAGAAAATAGAGTAGGGCATCAAGTTTATACTAAAACCTAAATCAAGCATTGCTTTAGCGACCTTCTTATCCTCTATAGTTATTCTTATGATAAAACTTCCAATGTCTTTCAACTTAAGGGGAAGTCAGTGTCGAAGTATAGCACTAGAAAGTTTTGATACTACTACTCACTCATTAGATTCATACCTCATTTTCTTAGTATTCAACTCTTTGAAAAACTTAGCATATGAGATCACATTCATGATCACTTCTAATAATGGTAAATTGATATTTACTTTAGAAAACATATTAAAAAGATCATAGAATTGCTTATCTTGTTTGGATTTTTTCAATCAGTATGGAAAAGGTACTTGTAGTTGGTGTAGCTCTATTGTCTTTTGAATTTTAGGGATGTCAGATAACTCCCTAATGAGTTTTTCCAAAGTTTTGTCAAGTTTAGCACTTATCTCTCCTTTTTGTGAGACTAGAATTTCACCTTCTTTGTTACCTGAACTATATGGTAGATCTTTAGAGATTTCAGGTAAACTAGTATTGACTTCCTTACCACTTCTAAGGGTTCTTACATCCTTCGCTTCTTCAGGTTAACTGGGAAACTTTCTTGGTTTTTACCTTTGCATTTGTTCTGTTAGCTGCCTAACTTTAGTTTCAATCCTTTTAACTAAAGCCTCTATGGTGCTCAACCTTTGATTATTCATCAATTGGTTGTCATGACTAACTTGAATAAAAGCATTCAAGCTATCCTCTAAGGTTGGCTTAAAAGATTGATTTGGTGGATAAGGGTGGTTTTTATTTGGCCTTAGTGTTTGACATTTGGTGTAGGCTTGGTAATTGTTTGGTAATCACACACCTATTTATTTGGCATTTGGTGGGTAGTGAAAAGTTTCACTTACTTAGTCAATTCAGCAAGTTGCAAGGTCATTTCATTACCGAAGCCAACTTCATTGACTCATACTCTCCTTCTTCTAGTACTTCTTTATTGTGAATTAGAATCCAACAGCTCATAGAAAATATAGGTTTCCTCTACAGTTTTTTCTCCCATAGCTCCTCCAATAGCATTATCAACCATGTATTGACTCTACAATATTAATCCATCATAAAAGAATTGGTTCTATAGCTATAATGGAAATATATTATGAGGACATTGAATGAAAAGGAGTTTGAATCTTTCCCAAGCTTCATGAAAGGGCTCTTCATCCATTTGAGAAAACATTACTATCTTCATTCTTTGATCAGTAGTCTTTTGATGAGAATAGAACCAACCCATAAACTTTTTATAGACTTCCCCCCAAGTTGTTAGAGAACCCATCTGTAGAGTAATGAACCATGAATAAGTTTTATCCTTGAGGGTTTAGGGAAAACACCCCATCCTAAGCTGGTCTTCATCAATTCCCTACAGTGGAAAGGTTTGGACAATAGCACATAATTCTCTAATAAAATGAAAATGGTCTTCGTTAGAGATACCATAAAAGGAATGCAACAAAGAATAATAAATCTTTTTCAATTCATGGTTCCTTGTAGCCTCTTGCAATTGTATGCTAGAATTTTCATTACCAATGATTGGCGTTGCATAGTCTTTCATCATTTTCTGCCTCTCTCCAACATCTCCCATCGCTACTTGTAATTGAAATGGACCATCCTCCTCTTGTGTATTGATGAGAAAAATCGGCATCGCTAATTCTCCAAATACTTTGGTTTTATATTTGTACAACTCTCACAAGTGCACGAATCATTTTATACAAAAAATGACAAGTATACTTCTAAGGTGGATCTAAGGAAAGAATATATAGTTTTTAATTTATTAGTAAAACTTTTAAAAATTAAATTAAATCCTAAACATCCTTTAAGAATATATTTGGGTTTTGTGTTTTCTTAATCTAATAACATAAAAATAAACATAAATATGAATTCAATAAACATTTATGCAAATTTTTATCATTTATAATAGTGGAGTATTTATCGATATAAAAACTAAGTTAATTATGTTTGCTCATATTATTTAGGTTAATAAATATATAAATTGATATTTATTGATTCTTTCTTTTTTTATATGAATACCACCTTTGGTGGGGTTAAATATTCTTTGTTAATTAAACAAATAAATTGACATCTATTGATGGGGTCAATAATTAATTTGATTAATTAAATAAATTCTTTTTTTCTAAGAGATTGAAAATAAACCATTTAAATGACACATTTGGTGGGGTTAGACAGTTTAAACTTTATTCAAGGTTTCCAAATTAAACGTAAGAATTTAATTATTTGAGTACTAGCTTTCAAGTTTTAAAACCATTACTGAAAATATGTCGTCAATATATTTTTGAATAATAGTTTTTATAAAATAATTTGAAATAGATTTACAATCTAACTACCGTGTAATTGTACCAACAAATAAAAGAATATTACTCTATATTAGACCAAACTAAAATTTAAAATCTAATTTTTAGATTTAAGTTTGTAATTAAAAATTATATATGTCTCTCTAACATCCTTAATATAAAATCATGAATAAAAAAATCAATTCATTTTATAGAGATTTTTACATATTTAATATTCTGCAAATATAACAACGTTATTATTATATCATGTCTACAAACAGTCTACCATGTTAAATTTAATCATAGACAAATTAAATATAGCATATAAAACATAAAATATAAAAAAATAAATGTAAAAACTTACAATACTTTAATGCTAATTATGTTACTGAAAAACCTCCAAACGGATTTTCATTTCCATTTATTGAATCAAAAGCTAGAAATTTACAAAACATAATTAGTTCTTCTATAAAAGAAAAAAAAAACTTTAAAAATAAAAACTAAAAAAACTAAGAAAACTTTATAGAGAGAGAGAAATCTAAAGAAAGAAAGAGCTAAGAAAATTTTTCCTTAGTATGTTTTTTACAATGGGGGAGAGGGGATATTCATAGGTGAGGAAAAGGGTAAAAATGTGGGAAAAATGATAAAAAAAATGGCTTAAAACGCATAATGGAAGGACACTGATGTAGAATGGATGGGTGCTAATGCAAGCACTGACGTAGGTAGTGGCGCGTGTAGGAATTCGGTGTGATGCGTAGGGATGCGCCAAACTTCATCGTTGTATGAGCAACTACATGTGGACTTCAGTGTTGTTGGGCGTGCATGTGCACATACTTGTGGCATGATGCAACATGGTTGGGCATATTTCTCGGCGTAGTGTGGTGCAACTAGACATGTTGCTTGGGGTGGTACGGTACGACTGCGCACGTTTCTTGGCATGGTGTGATGGCGTTGGGTAGTTTTGTCCATTTTTCCATTTTTGCATTTTTGCATTTTTTTTATTTTTCTGCATTGTTTTCAACATATTTGTGATATATGGCCTCCAGTATTATTCTTTGAGTCTTTAAATTATTTTTGAAGTAAAAATACCTGAAAAATAATAAAAATACACGTGATTCCGAAAAAATAAATGTATATAAAAATACGATAAAATCATATAAATATAAATGTTTTAAATCAATTAAAGTACATTAAATTATAGTAATTTTAGTGCTTTCCAAGCACTCATCACAACCCTTAACCAACTTTTTGCTATTTCCTTAGAAAGAGAAGCAATAAAAACTAAAAATTAAACTATCTTAAATCACTTTTGTGGATTGACACGGTTGTATTTAGCGTATGAAATAAGTCTTTAAACCCCTAGGTTTCCCTAGTGGAGGAGTTTAAGTCTCGTGAGAGTTTTTAATAATAGTACTTACAAACATTGAAGTAAATTTAAAAATTAAAAGAAATAACAAAAATAAACAAATAAAATAAAATAAATCAACTAAAATTACAAAAAAATCAACCATAAAATCAAAAATTAACTTAAGAATAAAAGAAAATAAAATGAGAAAGAACACAAAAAATGTCTTACACTTTTTAATCTTCTTTAAGATCATAATTAAAATCTAAAGCATAAGTTATTTTCATCTTCTTAAATAGTCATGATATATTATAATAATTACTTGAAAATCATTTTCATATTTCATATAAAAAATGTATCAATTTAATTTCACCTAAATTCAGTATCAAGAATCCGTTCAAACACTCATACTAATTTATATACGAAAGATTTTATATGTAGAAATGAACTTATATGTCCACATGTATAAAAAATAAAGGCTCAAAGTGTTATTTTAACGTTGATCTCATGAAAGGAATCGAATGTAAAAATTATAAAGATATCATATATAAAAATTATTTTCATGCATCAATCAAACTTATTAAGCAAAAATTTCAAGATATATGTCTTTTAGAAGTGTAGGAAAAATAAATGCAATGACTTATAGGGATTTACTTCCTATAACTTTCTTTTGTAATTAGCATATATTCACAACTTTGTAGATTATGTGGGTCATAGTATATAAAGTATACTATATATTCTATTTCTCTATTTTTAAGATATTTTTCAATATATATATTTTTAAAGAGTGAACCCATGTACAGATTGTACATTTTTGTAGGATTTTGATGAGTGGTTAATTTTGTGACTTTTCTATTTGATTTTGGTTTAGGTAACCTCAGATTTGTCTTTTTTTTTTTGTAGAAGTCATGCATGAATGAGATAAAGGCATATACTATCAATTTCTACTTAAATCATTTAGTCTAAGCAAAAATAATAAAAATATATGACACTCTACTAAGATGACAAAAAAATTCATACATTCATTGTTAATAGCTATAGAGATCATCTAAAACTTTAAAGAACTAAGAAATGTATTTGGAGTAGAAAAATATATTTCACTGAGAATAAAGAAAATTAGGCTCAAATTATATCACACAAGGGTAGTCTCCACTATTTGATTCCTAAACATTAATTTTGTGTTTAATATAAATTCCACATTTTATCAAGATACTAGTCATAACAAAAACTAATTAATTACCAAAAAAATAATTCTCCATGATATGTTTTCAAACATTAATCTAACAATGCAAAAAACTTAACTATTTACTTAAATTTGATTTAAAGAAATGATAAATTTTTGTTAGAAATTTTTTAAAACTAATTCTAAAATTCTAAAAATTACTAAACCACACAAAGAAAATAACATCAAACACAATAAAAATGAAAATTGTTAAAAATTTCAAATTTAAGAATGGTAACTTTTCAACACCCCCAACCTAGAACTTACATTGTCTTTAATGTAACAATTGTATAGTAAAGATAAAGAGAAAAGAAAAGAAAAGTTACTTATTTCTTGAGAATGTGTAATTAGTGATAGAGAAATGCAGGTACATTCATCATGTTCATCATTAAAGTCCACACTCACAGATCGTTGTGAACTTCTAACATCTCAACAAATATTTTTAGTTTTAACAATTCTGAAAGTATTCACATTCAATTAAACTAAAATAAACAAAATAAATAAAATAAATAAAAGAAAATTACCTAAAATGAGGGTTGCCTCCCATCCAACACTTAGTTTAACATCTTAGCAAGACGTAACATGGGAGATTTCATTTTAAGTAAACTCAATGTCCCCATATTATTGAGTCAATCAAACCTATAGATATGACAAGATTGTCTACCTATACTTTCAGTCATGCTCTATGGATTTTCAAAATTTTCTTTACTTAAAACTAGGGACATGATTATGGGTTTTAAATAACGCACGTCTAGGTGCAAGTCAAATAAATAAAGCATCAAAACACAGTTGTACCTAAATCTAACAAAGCAACTATCTTCTTTTATCACAAATTATGATTTAAAAACTTTGAAATTTTGGAGATAACTTCATAATTTTATTTTATTATAATCTCTAAGTTAAATGACATAATTAGTATTAACCAAGAGTACTCCTAGAAAAGAATAGTAGGAAAAAGTCTCCTTAAAAACCATCCTCTTAAACAGAACAACGTTCCCAAGAAAGACTAGTGTCTAAAGGCTTTCGTATCTTAACTTTCCGTGCAATTAAAATCTAAGTTAATTAAATTAATAAATTAAGTTAAGTTAAAATAAAATAAAATTTAATTAAGTTAATAAATTAAGTTTTTTTAAAATTAAAATTAAAAGAGAATAAAAAATAAAAAATAAATTAAAAATTAAAAACAATTAAAA
Organism: Hippophae tibetana; assembly: GCA_037013495.1. Lineage (NCBI taxonomy): Eukaryota > Viridiplantae > Streptophyta > Magnoliopsida > Rosales > Elaeagnaceae > Hippophae > Hippophae tibetana. The sequence continues at coordinate 14,676,560 of CM072808.1, read as the reverse complement.
GAAAATAAAATTAAAATTAAAATTAAAACTTAAAAATTCAAAGTTAATTTGTTTTTCTAAATTTTTGTTTTTAAAATTTTAATTAATTTATTTATTTCTTTTTAAAAATAAAATAATTAAATAAAATAAATTTTAAATTTAATTTATTTTTTCTTATTTTTCATAAATTTTATTTTTAAAACATTTTATTTTTATTTATTTATTTATTTTTGGAAAAAAATAATTAAATAACAAAAATTTTATTTATTTTTAAATATTTATTTATTTATCATGTTTTTTTAAAGAAAATAATTAAATAAAAAATTTATTTTTTCATAAATTTGATTTTTAATTTTTAATTTTTTATCACAAAAAATAGATAAAAAATCACAATTATTTACAAAACAAAAGATTTCCAAAATTTTGATAAATAATTTTAAAACGTTATTTCTTCTCCAACAACGGCACCAAAAACTTGATGAGAAAAACCGACATCGCTAATCCTCCAAATACTTTGATTTTATATTTATAAAACGTTCGCAATTCCACAAATCATTTTTATAGAAAATGGCAAGTATACTTCCAAGGTGGGGTTATGGATATAATAACACATAGATATGAATTCAATAAACATTTATGCAAATTTTTATCATTCATAATAATGGAGTATTTATGGATATAATAATTAAGTTAATTATACTTGCTCGTATTATTTAGGTTATTAAATATATAAATTGATATTTATTGATTCTTTTTTTATATGAATACCACCTTTGGCGGGGTTAAATATTTTTTGTTAATTAAATAAATCAATTAACACCTATATGTGGGGTCAATAATTAATGTGATTAATTAAATTAAGTTTTTTTTTCTAAGAGATTGAAAATGAATAATTTAAATGTCACCTTTGGTGGGGTTAGACAGTTTAAATTTTATTTAAGGTATCCAAATTAAATTAAGAATTTAATTATCCGAGTACTAACTTTCAAGTTTTAAAAACATTACTAAAAATATGCCGCAATATATTTTTGAATAATAGTTCTTATAAAAACTTTTGAGATAGATCTTTACTCTAACTACCGAACGATTGTACCAATAAATAAAAGAACATTACTCTAAATCACGACTGGAATAAACTTAAAATCTAATTTTGATATTTAAGTTTGTAATTAAAAATAATATATTTCTCTCTAATATCCTTAATATAAAATCTTGAATAAAAACAAAATCAATTCATTATATAGATATTTTTACGTATTTAATATTTCGCAAGCGTAACAATTTTATTATTATACCATGTTTACAAACAGCTAACCATGTTAAATTTAATTATAAATAAATTAAATATAACATATATGAATAAAACATAAAAAATAAATGTAAAAACTTACAGCACTTTGATGCTAAATCTGTTGTTGAAAAACATCCAAATGGATTTGCATTTCTGTTAATTGAATCAAAAGCTAAAAATTTACAAAAAATATAGCTAGTTCTTTTCAAAAATAGAAGAAATTTAAAAATAAAAAAAAAACTAAAAAACTTTTCTAGAGAAAGAAAGCTAAAGAAAGAAAGAGCTACGAAAATTGTTTCTTTACAATGGAGAAAAAAGGTAAAAAAGTGAGAAAAATGGCTTAAAATGCATAATGGACGGATGCTGATGCAGGTAGTGGTGCGTGTAGGAATTCAGCGTGATATGCAAGGATGCGTATAGACTTTGACGTTTTATAGGCGACTATGCATGGACTTCAATGTTGTGTAGTTGGTTGCGCCTGGACTTCAACGTTGTTGGGGGTGGATGCGCGCAGACTTGCCATATGATGCAGCATGGCTAGGCCCATTTCCCAACGTAGTGTGGCATAACTAGGTGCGTAACTTGGTGTGGTGTGGCGATGTTGGGTAGTTTTGTTCATTTTTCCATTTTTTGACTTGTTTTCATTTTTATCTCAACATATTTGTGTTGTATTGCTTCTAGTATTATTCTTCGAGTTTTTAAATTATTTTTAAAATGAAAATACCTGAAAAACAATAAAAATACTAGTGATTTCGAAAAAATAAATTTATATAAAAATTATGATAAAATCATATAACTATTAATCTTTTTAGTCAATTAAAGTACATTAAATCATGGTAATTTTAGTGCTTTTTAAGCCCTTATCGTGTATCTAGCTCCTAAATTGAAAAATAGTAGAATTCTCTAAGAAAACGAAAGATGCAAGGAACCTAAATTTTTATTTTTTTAATGAAAATCTAAGTTAATTAAGTAAATAAATTAAGTTTTTTTTGTAATGCAAAATTTTAAGAATGGACATAATTTTTGAAACAAATGAATTTCTATTATTTTATTTGAATTTTATTAGACACATTCTTAAAATAAAAAAAAACAAACTAAAAGAAAAGAAAATACAATAATGGGTGACCTCTCACTTAGGACTAAAAATAATCGTCTTCTAGTAAGATGTTTCTTGGATATTTTATAATGAGAGACTCAATATCTCCTCTTCATTGAATTTATTTGATCCAATTTGACCATTCAGTTAGTCTTTGCTTTGTTTTTGCAAATGCTCAGCTAACTGTTCCACCTTTTTGATAGAAGCTTCCACAAAATCTAAATGTTGATTGTTTTTAGACTGGTTATATCTACAGATTTGAATAAACAATTCAAGTTTTACTCCAAGGTTGGTTTATTGGGAAGGCTTCTTGGAATGGGCTGGTGGAATTGCTAGCCTGACTGATTTGAGCTTGGCGCAAAATGAGGGTTGCTTTGCCTCCAAGATAAGTTAGGATGATTTCTCCACCCAGGATTGTAAGTATTTGAATTGATATCAAATCTTGGTCTCTATTGATATACTCCCAAGACATTAACCTGTTCAGGTCCAGGTGGTGTTTCTCCATGATATGGACAAGCTTCAGTACCATGTCTTATATTGCTACATAAACCACAATGTTCATTATTAGTGTTGGTTTGTGTAGTGAGAAAGGTAACTTGCTTGGTCAATTGAACAAGTTGTTATTGAACTTCATTACTAAAATCGATTTCATGAATTCCAACTTTTCTCACTCATGAGCTTTTCTGTTGGGAATTTGCACCCAACATCTCAAAGAGGTTGTACATCTCTGAAGCTGTCTTCTCTCCTATAGCTCATCCTGTAGCATTGTTGATAATGAAGTGGTATTACTGCGTAAGTACATCAAAAAATAATTAGTTTTGCAATTGTAGGGGAAAGCTATGATGAGGGCATTGAGTGAGAAATAGTTTGAACCTTTTCCAGGCTTCATGGAATGGTTCTCCTTCCATTTGAGAGAAAGTGGCAATCTTTTCTCTCAACTATGATTTTTTTTGTGGGAATAGAATTTTCCCATGAATTTGTTATAAATGTCCTCCCAAGTCATCAGAGAACTTGGAGAAAGTGACATCAATCAAGCTTTGGCCTTGTCCTTCAATGTGTAGGAAAAACACCTCATTTTAAGTTCATCCTTGTTTAGAATATAGAGGGGGAAAGTTTAGACTGTGGCATAGAAGTCCATAATGAAGGAAATAGAATCTTCATTAGTTAGCTCATAGAATTAAAGAAGCATAGAAAAACAAATGTTTTTCAAGTCATACATTAGAGTAACCTCACCTAGTTGGATAAAGGTAGTTATCGTGCCAATTATTGGCTGTGCAAACTCATTCATGGTGGTTTCCCTAACATGTGGGTTTTCTCTCATTTCTATTGGTTTCGGTAGAGGATTAAGGCTTGGTTTTGGATTTGGCTCAAAAATAGGCTAATGGTTAGAATCTGCCCTTGTGGAAAGTTATTTAAATTTATGAATATTATCTATATATGCTATAAGAGGGTTTCCTAATGATCTCATACCATGTATAGACTAGTGAAAAACGTAAATTTAAAACACGTGTCAATTAAAAAGGAAAAGAATAATAAAATAACTACACAAAAATTTAGAGAAAATAAAAATATTAAACAAACATGTTTAGTTAAATAATATAATCAGTATTAACTAAGAGTGTTCCAGGAAAGAATGATGAAACAAAACCTCTTTACAAACCATTCTCCTCGACATAACAACATTCCAAGGAAAGACTAATGACATAAAAGTTTCTACGAACTAGTCTCCTAGATAGAACTCGCTTAAATCTTTATTTTTCATACTATTAAAAAATTAGTTTTTATTTGTGTTTTTTTTTCATTTTTTTAAATTTTATTTTAATTAGTTTAAAAAAATTAATTTTTTTTGAAATTTTATTATTTTTTAAAAGAAAATAATTAATTAAAGTAAAGATTAATTTTTTTAAATTTTAAATTTTAAATTTAAATTTAAATTTTTTTAACACAAAATAAATAAATAAATAAATAATCACAATTATTTAAAACACTAAAAGTTTCAAATTTTTGATAAATAATTTAAAAATGTTTTTTCCCAACAATGGTGCAAAAAACTTGATGAACAAATAAAATAGTTAATAAGCTTTTAAAATAGTTAAAGCATAGTAAATAACAAAAAATATTCATAACTAATATAAGCTTTTAAAGTACTTAATAATAAAAAAATAAAATAACTGTGAAAAAAATTATATTAAAGAAAAATCAAAAGAAAATAATGGGTTATCTCACAACCAAGACTATATTTATCTTTAGTGAGATTTCATCATTTATTAACTCAATATCTTTACATTATTAAGTTCAACTCTTATTCTGAACTCACAACTACTCGTTACCTTGTTTATGCACGTGCTCAACTTTTTTTTACAGACCTTTGATTTTTCTTGATTGGTTGTTATTATTCATGAAAGCATTAAGTTATTTTCTAAAGTATGTTTCATCCATTCATGGATTATAAGTATTTGCATTAGGATTATATCTAGGTCTTAGTTAGTACCTTCTAATTAATTCTTGTTTTTGTAAAAAATATTTGTGCCAAAATAATGTGTTTTAATTTTTTTAAAATTAAATATATTTTTAAATAAATAATATAAAATAAAAATATGATTAAATCAGAAAAATATGATTATTTTTAATTTTTGAAAAGAACTTATTATCCGGTTATAATAAAAAATTATTACTAAAATTTATCAAAAATTGATACAAAACAATTGCGATTATTAACGTAACTGTAACTGTAACTGTAACTGTAACTGTAACTGTACATATGTACTAACATCGAATACCATGAACCGTAAATATTACAGGGTGGTAGACACAAAAGTTACTCAATTATTTCAAGTTAAAAACAAAAGAAGTTCCGTACAACTATTTCTAGGTTGCCAGAAAGTTTAGTGAAATTTTCGTTTCTTGGATGCTCTGTAATCTGTATTATTGTTTGGAACGAAAGAAAAGGCGACACTCTAAGGGCATTTCTGGTTATGAAAAAAACTTATTTCTTTAATTGGCTAAATCAAAAGTCGATAAATTTTTTTATTATTTATAAAAGGGATTCTCGGCAGGACTACTTTCGGCCGCCGGAAGAACCCAGGTCTGAGATTCTATTTCGTTCCTTAGGAAATGCATTGAAAAAGCAAAAAGAAAATCCACAGGTGAATTTCAAGAGCTTTATCTTTTCCTAATATATCCCTTGAAGCTCTCAAAGGTTTCTTTAACCCCTCTGGTTGGGACCTTTGGATTTTACAATCTTCAAAGCGAGGCTTTGGCTTTAACTTTGGTTTTTAATTTTTAATTTTTTTATTTCTGGGTTATTTTTGAAAACGTGAACTTGTGGAGAAAATTCTGAAGATGTTGTGTCGAATGGTGTTTTTGTCTCGTAAGAAAGATAACGGAAAAGTGCCGGTTTATCTGAATGTCTACGATCTCACCCCGATGAATGGTTACACATACTGGTTAGGGCTTGGGGTTTATCATTCCGGTGTTCAAGGTAATGGCCTTTTACCCATTGTTAATATGTTTTTGTTGCTTTTTGATAATTCGTTTTTTTATGAAATTGGATGTGTGCTCGATTTCTGTTTCAATTTATTGATTCCCATAATTCACTTTTTGGTTGCTCGAATTCAGAGATTGAATTTATTACGAGAGTTTAGTCATTTGGGTTATATGGATATTGATTCAAATGCTTTGTTTGGACTCTGGGTAGCAAAGTTTCTATTTGAGTGAACTTGAGATTTTGTTTTCATGTAATAATAAATTATTTTAATTTTTCTTTTGGTTCTTTGTAATTCACTAAGAACCTAGTGGAGGGGTTAATACTTCGATGCGTTCTGTCTTTAAGCTTCTGAGATTCTCATTGTTTGAGACTTCACAGAGTGAGACTTGTATTCAACCTTAAGAATAAATTAAACGTTTTTGTTTTGTTATGTTTAATGATTTCATCTGCAAACAACTGAGTATTATATTATTCTTGTAAATGTCATCTATTTTGTTTATTCATTTGTTAATTCGCATGAAAACTCCAGTTTGATGTTTAATTCTATTTCTAGTCCATGGAGTTGAATATGCTTTTGGAGCTCATGACCATACAACAACTGGAATATTTGAAGTGGAACCAAAGCAGTGTCCTGGTTTTACATTTAGAAAATCAATCTTGATAGGAAAAACAGATCTTGGTCCCTTAGAGGTTCGTTCTTTCATGGAGAAATTAGCAAAAGAGTACTCTGGCAACACCTACCATCTCATCACAAAGAACTGCAACCACTTCTGCAACGATGTATGTCTCAGATTAACAGGGAAGCCCATGCCTCGCTGGGTCAACCGTCTTGCTCGACTTGGTAAGTAATTTAAGGGTTGCCAATCTTTTTGATTTGGACTCTAGTAAACAGAAAGTGCAGAAAATTGATCATGTCTTGTGATGGTTGTAATTTTGGTTATTAACCTCTTTTTCTTTTCTTCTGGTTGTGTTCTTGGCTTGACTCCCCTTGCAATATCCAACAATTATCACTATCCACTTTCTTTCTCATAAACAAACTCCTTCCACACAAAACAAACATTATTGTCATCAGAAGAAACTACTAATGCCACTACCACCTTCAAAACTTCATCCTTTGTTTTGCACTCATCACCTTAAGGGTGTTTGATAATAATTTTGATTTCTAATTTTTTATTTTTTTTCAAATGATTTTATAATCAAGTATGTTTGATAATGATCTAAGGTTTTGATTTTTACACTTTTAAAGAATAAACTAACAAAATATGAGCTACATAAATCTTTAAAAAGAATATATTTTAATCTGATTTTTAATATTTTTCTTGATTTTAACTAACATTTTTCTAAAGAGTAAATAAGTCTTATGACTTTTATATGTATAAATATTGGACGAAAATGATTAAAATATATAATTTATAAATAACGACTAAATCTTAATTCTTCAGTTTTATTTTAAAAAACCGAAATTAAAAAGCTAACTCAAACAATTTATATGTGATTTTTTATTTTTTTTCTTGAAAATCACTAACTAAAAATTGTTAAGAAATATATTGGTGATTATTAAAAAAATCACAAATCACAAAATCGATTATTTAATCAAACATTAAAATCATTATCAAACATGAGTTTAGTATTTTATTGTTTTCATCTGCTCTTTTTTTTTTGTCCCCTTTGGAATTCTGGTCATATTTATCTTTTAATGGAAATTCCTGCATTCCCATTTGAAAAAATTCAGTTACAACTTTCAACAAGACCAGGGAATCACTGCTAGATCTCTCTGTAAGGACTTATGACTGACAAGCCACATTTATTTATTTCTTGTTGGAATACCTTATGAAGATATCTTTTAACATTATAAAATATAAACTTCTATTAGGTGCATATAGAATATTGAAATTTTACAGTTCACTAGAGAGGATCATTAGTACGAAATAGACCTTCATGATGATGAATTTTTACATATCCATATCCTTTGGAGGCTATTTTTGTTAATTTAAATGTCATTTCAATCACTAGTCATATTGCTAACAGCAAATACACTCTTTAGCAGAGGGCCAATTTAAATCTTGATGATATAGTCTTGCCACCTCACAGTATCTTTCATTGTCGTCAGTGTCCATTTTTGTTAACAAATTTGCAATGGTTTTTTTGGATGATCAACTTAGGTTTTCTATGTAATTGTGTTCTTCCGGCTGGTTTGAGCGACACATCGGTGCGAGTAAAATCAGACGTAATTATTGAGGGAGACAAGAACAAACTTAGAAGCCAGTCAAGTAGATATTCTACATCAATTCCTCCATGCCCACCAGAACCTGGTTCTGCATTGAGGAGTAGTAGCAGTATGCAAAAACGTTGTCTCCCTTCTACTTTGATTCATTCTTCTTCATCAAGGACGTTGACTGTAAAGCCTTAATAGCAATATGTGTTGTAGTATAACTCTGAGGTTCTCTAAACTTTTATGTACACATAAGAATTGGAAAATGTGATTGAATCCCAACCCAGTTTTTGTGTGTTAATTATTATTATTTTAATTTTTCAAATGGTTGTCATTAAGTTTCTTGTGGAATGAGTATGCAAAAACGCTGTCTCCCTTCTTCTACTTTGATTCATTCTTCTTCATCAAGGATATTGACTGTAAAGCCTTAATAGCAATATGTGTTGTAGTAGAACTCTGAGGTTCTCTAAACTTTTATGTACACATAAGAATTGGAAAATGTGATTGAATCCCAACCCAGTTTTTGTATATTAATTATTATTATTATTTTAATTTTTCAAATGGCTGTCATTCTTAAGTTTCTTGTGGAATGAAACTTGGCAGAATATACGTTGATGTTTGCTTCTGCTTAAAGAGATGTATAGAAGTTGGGTGCTAAGATGTCAGTTTATAACATGGTTAACATATATGTAACATGCATTTAGTATTCAGTGATTTGGTGTTAATACTTGATCTTAGTTTATTTTAAAATATGTATTTAAATTACAACTAATGATAAAATAAATAAATATGGATTTATTCATATTTAATGTGAATCAATGTAGATTGAACAAAGTGGTGGCCCTTCTCTTTCCTAATAATTTATATTTTCATGTCGGTGATCTATTATCAAATGAATAGTACATAACTTATGGTCCATTGGGTACCCGAGGATGAAGCACTCATGTATTTTCTATTATATATTTGATTATTTGTATTAAGCTGCAAGTAGGAGTGGAGAAACAACTTGTTAAATCGAACCGCATTGGACAATTCCGTTCGGGTTTCTATCCATTATGGTATAATTTAGTTTATAAAATTTATAAATTGTTTTAAACTAGATCAAACTGTTTTAATGAAATATAACCCCATATTTCATAAACACTATAATAATGCGTTAGATATTATGTTCATGTACAACCATTTAATCATAAGATCAATTCTTAACAATTGCTATATATAATACTTTCTCCTATTTTAGAAAAACATGCCGTTTATTGCTTTTGTTTCTCAACGGAGGGAGAATTTCTTATTACAAGAGCTCTCCTTCGGATATATCTTCAACTTTTTTAATTTATTTTAATAAATATGGATTATAATATGCACATTACACTTAGATTTTGATATAAGGTGAGTTTTTTACCAAGATAATCTAGTTGCCTCTCCTCTCTTCTTAGAAAAGTCTAACCGTTTATTGTTTTTAGTTCTTATTTCATTGTTTATTTGTACTTAAATGTAATAAATATATTTAAATATGCATGATTTTATTATTATTTATGTAAATCTATGTGTTTAAAATCATAAATATTTATATTATTTTTTAGCTATAATTTGATAAATTGATAACACATGAAGAATCATGCCTTAAAATACTCATATGCACTTTAGAAGATTAAAAGAACAATATGTGTAAGACTTACATGTGATCCAACCACTTGTAAGTGATAAATGCTTAAAAACACTAAATATAACATGATTTTATGTACTTTCATTATCAAATTAGATTTATATTTACATAATTTATCATCATTTTAACAAATCTATATTTTCAAAATCATGGATATGTTTTATTATTTTTCAAGTATTGATAGCTTCAAAACTGATTCAATTGATAAATACTTTAAGAATAGTACCTAGGAGCACTCAATTACAAACTTGAAGTATAAAAGAATAACATATGTAAGCCTTTCAAATACTCCAAACCAAAAGTAACGGGTGTAAAACAAAGGGCTTCTAGAAGTGCAAAAACATGTAGGCCGCATGGTCTTTTATGTGTTCTGCGGTGCAGTACTTATGGATCGAGGTTCAAAAGCATTACAAATTGGGTCATGTCATAGCGCAAAACAAATGCATGTTGTGGCACTCGACTTTAGAATTCACATTTTCTTCCTTTTTGTAGCATTTTCTAACCTATAAAATGGACCATTTCCCCTTTGTAAATCATCATCTCAATAATTCTCAGCTCTCTTACTTTGAAGAGCTATCACCATTTCCATTTTTCTCTTTAAGTTTTTTTTCTTAGTTTCAAAGTTCTTCTCTCAATTTTGAGAGTTAAACAAGTTTAGTTTATGTAGTAGTGGTTCTTTCAATTCAATAAACAACATTGATAAATTTGTTTAGAGGTTTTCCAGATATAGAAACAATGCTAAAATTCTGTACTTGGAAGAATATGATTGAGGTATAATTTAAATGTATTCTTCTATTCTAAGATTAATTTTATGTGTTGTTTTGAATGGTCTGTTTAATTTATTGATTATTTATTAAATTAAGCATGTCTTGCTTGAAATGCTGTGAGATATTAGTAATTTTGTTATGCTTGTGATATAATAAAATAGGTAAATATTTTTATAAAATAAATTAAGTTTTATTTCTTCATCAATATTTATAAGAAATTTGTTAAAGAAAAATATATTGAAGTATTTTTTGTAATAAATATGAGAGTTAGATTTAGGATTTAATTATCTAGATCTAATTTAAAGTCAACTCTTCGATTTTGGATTTGATTATTTAGATCTTTAGAGTACTGTATTTCAAAGATTTTATAAGATTTATCATTGAAAAATATATTGAAGACATATTTTTTGTAATAGATTTAAAATCTAAAAGTTAGTTTCCAAATACTTAAATGGTTTATTGTTAACAATAAATTTAATCTGTGTCTTATGACTTTTTCATACAAAAAAGAAAAAAATAATAATATTAATTTATATCTTTAATAACCTAATTGATATTGAGACAACATGATTAACTAACTAATATATCACATAATTGTTGATTGCAAGTGTTATTTGCATGATGTTTGTTGAATCTACCTTTCATTTTATGTCATTAGTTTAAATATTTTAAAAAACTCAAAATTTGTGACAAAATGTTTAAGTTAAATTTTTTGTTTTTAAGAATTCGTTGAACTATTTAAAAATCACGTGATTCCTCTTTAGACTAACCTTGAAAGTATACTTATCATTTCTTACAAAGTGATTCATGCACTTACCAACTAATTTAAAATAGAAAAAAATTGGGTATCAAGTTTTTATGCATCAGTAAGGCGATGAAAAGAAGAAGTGGAATCAAGTATCACGGGCCATGGTATGGATTATAGTGAGCCATGGTGCACTTCTTGCTATTTAAAGTCAATTTCATGCAATTTATGTTGAGCCTCGCTGAGGAATATTTGGGCAGTGGTACAACCTTTTTGGGATTGATTCAAGGCATACCTTTATGAGACATGGGCCACGACAAAGGAATCATTTGGCCATGGCATGTGAACAATTTATTTTCATGAAGCCCCCAGACAGGCTTAGCTATAAACACATAATTTTCTTTAGGTTTTTGAATAATTAGTTTTGTAGTCGTACAAACTTTTAGACTTAGGAATTTTTATTTTCTACAAAATTTTCATTTCTTAGTTTAGTAATAATTTTGATTCAAGAAACAATATAAGCAATTTTTTTTTAGGTTTTCCAAATCATATAACGTTACAAAAGATATCTATATACAAAAGAATACAATAAGGTATTTATTTTAATTGTATTCAATTATTTATTGATTCAATCTTTACGTATCTTTCCAAATGTTATTTTCAATTTACTAAACATTAATTAAATATGAGTATTTCTGGTTGATGGTTACTATGGGATATTAGTTATGTTACTATGTTTGTAAAAATTAATTTAAGTGAATATTTTTACAAAATAAATTGAAATTATTTCGTTATTTATGATTTCTACAAAATTTATTACTGATTACTATATTAATGACATATTTTTTGTAATAAATTTAAAATCTAAAAGTTAAGTTTTAGGAACTGATTTTAACACTTTGATTAAGTGTTTGAATTGATAGTCCTACCAAAATCATTTATTTAAATGGTTCTCCATTTCTTTAGGAATAAAACATAAGTTAATTTTATCAGTTATTGATCATTATCAAACGATTTTAATTGATTTGATTAAAATATAAATTTATTTCCACGAAAATACTTTTTTCATACATAAAAGGGAATATCAATAATCTAAATTTATATATTTAGTAACTTAATTAATTCTAAGACAACGTAATAAACTAGCTAATAACTTTCATAAATTCTTTATTAAGTGTTAATTGTTTATCTACCTATAATTGTTTGAATAAATCTTATTTCTATCATTAATTTTATGCTAATAGATTAGAATTTTTAAAATCAAATATTGTGACATAATATTTAGGTTTATTTTCTGTATTTGTTTTTAAAAGATTGGTTGAATTATTTAAAATCACACAGTTCCTCTTTAGACTGACCTTGGAAGTATATTTATCGCTTAGTATAAGTGATTTGTGCACCAGTGAGCTATTTTATAAATACAAAATTTGTGCATCAGATAGCCATAACATTGCTCATAATAGTATTGCTACCACTTCCTTTTGTGGATTTAGAGAAATGCTCTTCTCTCTCAATAACAAGTTGGCCATTTCTTTGGAGAAAATGATGCACCTTGTAGGCTTTGAGATCACCAAGTCATTAATGTTAACTCATCAGGTTTAAAGTAAGTCTCCAACATATTCTTGGCATGAAAGCAAAATTGGAGACTATCGAGAATCTTCTCAACCTATTTTTCTTCATCAATAAGCCTTCCAAGGTTATGAGAAGAGTTGAAAATGTCTAAAAAAAGCATAAAATTTATCAAAGGTTTCATCATCCTTCATCTAATAACTCAAAATATCCTTGAGTCTTATAATCCTAGATCTCTCAACAATAGAGGTGCCCTTATGCATAGTCTTTAAAATGTCCCAAGCTTCCTTAAAGGTATGGAAGCTCTCAATTCTTTGATACTTTTTGGAGTGATGACTCTTATGATGGCATACTACCCCTTATTATTCCATTTAGACCCATTTCTTTCTTTTTTCATCCATTCAATCATAGGTTTCAAGGTGACTAAGTTGTTGGCAAGGGTTTTCATTTGGAACATTTAACCATTATCAATAACAAACGTGACATAGTCTCTGAGTGACCACAAGAAAGCCCCCATATGGACCTTCTAACATATATCATTGATAACTCTACAGAAGTAGACTTATTTGGCCACTTTTGAACCACTTATATGTTTGTTTTTGTTTAAATATCATGAATAAGTTCAATTTGTGTTTAAAAAGGCAATATTGGTGAAAATATATCAAACTTATCAAATATAGGCCAAAATTAGGACAAATACAGGATCAATAAGGGAGTAGATTAATCTATACATCTATAGATCGATCAAGGGTTCATTACTCAATTGATCGACAAAAAATCAGATTGATCAAGGGTTTATCACTCAATTGATCGAGAATAGGGTCGATCGATCGAGCATTAAATATTTTAACACGTTAGTCTTACATTAAATTCCAACTTTCAATCTTAGCCCTTGGATTAAAGTAATACTATTCTTAACCGAATGAGGATCAATTTCAACCTATTTAAAGCACCATAGAGAGGTCTAAAAATACACAATTAAGAATAAAAACCCAAGAAGATGTGAAGAAGAGAAAAGAAGAGAAATAGTTCAATAGGAGATTAAAGAAGACACAACTTTTTTTGGATTCAAGAGAAGATTAGTGCTACAAATCAAGAGATTGAATGTATTTCTTTATCAATTTTATTGTCTTTTTTTTAATGAAAAATATGAGCTTTAAGAATATAATTATGTATAGGTAATTTATTAATCTAGGGGTCTTATGAACCCAATTTTCTACATGTGATGATCTAATATTTTACCCTAATTGTAATTACAATTGAATTATATTATTTAATTTAATTTTTATGTTATTAATTTTTTGGCCTACAATTGATATGTAGAGACAATTGAATAGATTTGAGAGAACTATTTAATCGTTTGTCTTGATTAAATAATATACATAGTTTGTAGGCATAAATATATGATTCTTATGTGTGTGATCTATAATTGATGAACTTAATGAGTAGTATGAAATATAATTGATATAAGAGTATAATTAGGTTAATTACTATATGGTGTGTATCGTACTTGAGAGAGGAATGTATGCTAGGTTAGATTCAATTCATCGTATAATTGATTAATGATTATATTTTGGTGATTTTAGTGCTTTACATGTTAGGAAATTGAGAGATTAAAGATTCATAAATCCTTTTCTCATATATCTTTATAGTTGTTGAGTCATATGATTTACAATTAATTTTCATTTATTTTTTCAATTTTTATAATTTTTTATTGCCCAAATAGTGTCCTTAATAATTATATTGGTACTCGGTTATAAGTTACCCAACTTTTTATGGGATCGATATCCACACTTAGGTACATTCTATTATTTTCATGACCCGTATACTTGCGGTTTGCATCGTGTTGATCAAGTTTTTAATGTCATTATTAGGAAGTTTAGTACTTGTAATGGATATCAATAATGGTTATTATTATACTAGTTTGGACCTTATCATTTTTATTTTAGTGTTTATATTGTATGCCCTAGTTGATAGGTGAAAATCTTATTATTTTGATTTAGAAATAGAGATAATTTTACTTCACTTAAGAAGAGAATGGTTAACACAAGATCAATCAGGGTTTACAGTATAATAACTAGATCAATGAAATATTGTGGTCCCTAAAATCTTTAAGGAATTTTGTAGTCCCATAAGTAGATGGAACTCAATCATCTATCAATAGAACGAGAATCAATGCTAACAACTCCTTACTTAAGCCAGGAGTCATTCATTTGTACAAGAAAATTAGTTTGGTGGGTTAATCAACGATGATCCAAATATTTACTTGGCTTCATTCTTGGAAATATGTGACACATTATTCAAGATGAATGGTATATCATATGATGCAATTTTACTTCACTTGTTTCCTTTCTTACCGAGGGACAAAGAAAAGGCATGGTTATAGTCACTACATGTTGGGTCAATCAATACATGGGATCAAAAGTACTTCCCACCTTCAAAAAATGCTATGCTCAAAACAATATATTTTATTTTTAGTAGTTTGAAGGGGAATCACTCTATGAAGCTTGAGAATGCTACAAAGAGTTGTTAAAAATATGCCCATACTATGGTCTTCCTAATTGGTCGCAACTGCAAACATTTTATAATGGATTAATGGGAAAATCAAGGACCATAACAGATGCTACAACTGGAGGAGCATTAAAGAGTAAAACTGAAGAGAAAGCTTTTGTACTACTTGATAAGATGGCATTGAGTAATTACCAATGGTGCATGGAGAGGCACAACCAAAGGAGAGTAGTCGGATTACTAGACGTCGACACTATAGCAACATTACAAGCTCAAAAAATGTTATACTGTTAGGTTTGACTAAGAAGTTAGATGGTGGTTGTGTGGGAGTAAACATAGTACAAAACCCATTCGTGGTGTGTCATTATTGCAATGAACCTTATTCTATTAAGGCATGTGAGAAACTTCCTAAAGCAATAAACTATCTCAATAATCAAAACAGCTAAGGAAACCCATACTCAAACACATACAACCTAGGATGGAGAAACCACCCAAATATTTCAAGGAGCAATAACAACAATCAAGGTGGTAATCAATTCAGCTATCAAGCCTTCCCACCACCAGATTTTCAACAACTACAAGCCCAAGATAAGATGCCACCTAGTGAGGATAATACAAGTGCTTTAATGGGAATGATGAAAGACTTTATCCATTTAGTAAATACAAAAGTGGATCAAATAGGATCCAATCATTGGGCATCTATTCAAAATTTGGAGATTTAAATGGGGTAATTGGCCCAAACCAAAGTTAAAGGGATCCAGGTAACCTTCCAAGTAATACATAAGTTAATCCAAAAAAAAGAAGGTAACTAGCATTGTAAAGAAATATCCATGAGGAGTAGTAAAACCTAAGAAGAAACGGAGGAAACTAAAAAGGCTGAGGAGGAAAAAGTGGACAAATAGAGTACTAAAAAGGAAGTGGTTTAACCAAAGAAGAGAAACCTCTATAAACCCACTATTCCCTTCTCTAAAAGATTCCAAAAGTACAAATAAGATAGTCAATTTTCAAAATTTTTGGATGTCTTCAAAAAGCTACACATAAATATACCATTTACAGATGCACTTGAACAAATGCCTTCATATGCCAAATTCATAAAAGAAATTCTATCTAAGAAAATAAGGCTTGTAGATAATGAGACAATAACCTTAACTATAGGTTGTAGTGCCATCGTTGAGAGAAAACTATCACAAAAGGATAAAGATCTAGTTGCTTTGACATCCCATGCACAATTGAGAATATACATTTTGACATGAAATTATGTTACTTAGGTGCAATCATTAACCTTATTCCATTATCAATTTTCAGGATACTGGGGGTTGGTGAAGTCAAACCCTCTTTAGTAACGTTACAAATGGAAAATAGGTCAAACAAGCAAACCTTGAGGTTTGGGAGAAGGTGTGTTAGTAAAAGTTCACAAGTTCATCTTTCTGACAGATTCCATTGTACTAGGCATGAAGGAGGACTGCAACATTCCTATCATACTTGATCGTCCATTCTTAGTAGTTGGAAGAGTAATCATTGATGCACAAAAAAGTGGGCTTACAATAAGAGTACAGGATGAACAAGAAAAACTTAATGTTTTTAAAGAAATTAATTTTTCTAATACTATTGCTTACATTAAGATAAATGTTATTGATGAACTAGCCAATGATGTGATTCATAACATGCACCCTAGTGATGCTTTAGAATATGTGCCTATTAATTCTATAAACATACATGCTGATAAGCACTATGAAAATCACTTAGGCACATACACTCATGATAATAATTTAATAAAATCTATTGAACCACAATACACTTGAGACTTTGACATGTCATGCTATGAACAATGAAATAAATTCATTAGAAAATAATTGAACTTATTTTATTGATGAAATTGTGGAATCTTTTATACGAGTTGATGTTGTTGATTATGAAAACTATTTAGAGGCTATTCATTTCATGTGTTTATCTAATGCGGTTGTTGAATGTCTTGAGATAGGGTCTAGGCTCAAACTATCCATAGAAGAATCACCTAAGTTAGAGCTCAATCCTTTACCCAACCATCTTCGTTATGCATATTTGGGCATGAATAAGACACTTCCAATCATAATCTCTACTAGTCTAACTATGGAGTAAGAAGAGTCAATACTAATGGTGCTTAGTGAAATTAAAAAAAGCTATGGGTTGGTCTATTACCAACATCAAAGGAATAAGCCTATCCATATGCATGCACAAAAATTTGTTAGAGGATGGAGCTACACCTATCAAGGATGCACAACACCATTTAAATTGTTAAGTGGTTGGACATGGGCATCATTATTCAATATATGATAGAAAATGGGTAAGCCCAGTTCAATGTGTACTAAAAAAAGGAGGAATTACTATTGTGGAAAATGAGTCAAATGAATTAATACCCATAAGAACTGTCATGGGATGGAAAGTATGTATGGATTTTTTCAAGGTGAATAAATTTAAAAGAAAGAATCATTTTCCTATCCCATTTATGGACTAAATGCTGGATTGATTAGCCGAATATTCCATTTTTTCCTTCTAAATGGATATTCCTTCTATAAACAGATCATCGTGGCACCCAAAGACCACGAAAATACCACCTTCACATGTCCATATGGAATTTTTTATTTTATAAGAATTCCATTTGGTTTATACAATGCACCTATAACATTTCAAAGCTATATGATGGCTATTTTCTCGTACATGGTGGAGAAGCATTTAGAGATCTTAATGGATGATTTCTCGATCTTTGGGAATGCATTTCATGAGTGTTTACACTATCTCTCCCTAGTGTTATAAAGATGTGAAGAAACCAATTTGGTTTTAAATTGGGAAAAGTGTCAATTTATGGAGTATGAGGGTATTATCTTAGGTCACAAAGTCTCATCTAAAGGTATAAAGGTGGATAACGCTAAGATAAAAGTAATTAGGAAGCTACCACCATCCACCAGTGTAAGAGGAGTTAAATGTTTTCTTGACATACGAGCTTTTACCAAAGATTCATGAAATATTTTCCTAAAGTCTCCAAACCCTTGTTCAATCTATTAGAAAAATATATGCCTTTCAAATTTGATGATAAATGTGTATAGGCATTAGCACTTGATTAGAGCAAGTCCTTTGAGTTAATGTGTGATGCAACTGATTTTGCTATTGGGGCTATTTTGGGACAAAAAAAAAAGAAAAGATGTTCCATGCCATGTATTATGAAGGAAAACGCTCAATGAGGCTAAAATAAATTTGCTTCTAAAGAGAAAGAATTCCTAGCCATTGTGTATGCCTTTGAGAAATTTAGATCGTATTTGGTCGGGACCAAGGTGATTATCTATATAGACCATTTGGAAATAAAATACCTCATGAAAAAGAAGGATTCCAAACCATGATTGATAAGATAGGTTCTCCTTCTATAAGAGTTTGACTTGGAAATTTGTGATAAAAGAGGGACAAAGAACCAAGTGGTACTTCATCTAACTAGACTGGAGAGGGAAGCTAATATGGATGCAATATGTAAATTGGGGAATCTTTCCTAGATGAGAAACTTCTCAATGACTCAAAATGACATCTCATGGTATGCAACCATTGCAAACTTCCTGGCTATTGACATCCTTCCACCTAATCTCACATGGAAACAAAAAAAGAAATTCTTCCATGATGTTAAATAGTATTGTGGGATGACCCTTACCTTTACAAAGAATGCAATTATGGTATTTTGAGAAGGTGTATCCCCTATGATGAAGTTGGAAGTATCCTTCACCATTACCACAACTCAGACTATAGAGACCATTTTTGGCCTATACTATTTATAAATTCCTAAATTTATGTAAAATAACATGGTAGATGCCAAATGATAGGTAATATTTCCAAAAGAGATGAGATGCCTTTAAGTAATATACTTGGAGTAAAATTGTTTAATGTTTGGGGAAATGACTTTATAGGACCTTTCCCTTATCCTTTGGTAACAAATACATACTAGTAGGTGTGGATTATGTGTCAATGTGGGTAGAAGTCATAGCCAATAACTAATGTGATGCCAAAGTTGTCATGAAATTTCTGAAGAATATTTTCACTAGGTTTAGAACTCGTAGAATTATCATTAGTGATGGACAAATGGATGGCCTCAGTATCCATAAGAAATATATAATATTATTGTTAGGTGTCATGCCCTAAAAATGATGTAGTTGGAATATGTGAAATATTTAATGGTACATAATTAATAAAAAAACATTCATTTAAGAAATCTTGTAGCATTATCATATTAATTAGCATTAGTGATTCCATAGTGCTAGCTATAGGTAGCATTGTACTTGACATAGAAGTTCATTTATGCATGTTTCTTTCCCTTGAAAATGAGTGTCCACGCATTGAATAAAGCCTGATCATAGGTAATGGTATCTCATAATTACCTCATGATGAAGGGGTACTACAACATTATTGTAAAGCATTGAATGAGATCACTAGTTAGTTGTACAACATTACCAAATGATTGTCAAAAGATATGTAAAAATTAATCGATGATAGCTCTTAATCACATGAAAGATTGAATTCAGGTTTAATCAAGCTAGTTGCTTTGATTAACTTGTAAGAGAATTAGGGCATATTCATTTACACATTAAAATTAGAGCATAGGGATGGTTGGCCCCATAAGTTGGATAAATGTATGACATATGAAGAGTTTCAGAGCACATATAAAGATAAATTAAAGTATAGTTAGGAGAAGTCATTGTTAGCTAACCAAAAAATTGGTCCACTATATATAAAAGGGTAAAATCATCATTCAAGTATATTTACAACTGGTGCTATAAATAAAATTCATAGAAAACTTACAACTGTGAGACGATAATAGGTAAGTTACTATGACTTAATAGTCTAAGAAAGATGCCTTTAAAGTTTGGAACTATGCATCTGTGATTATTTAGGAGTCATTTGTGTATCAACCACACATTTTCACATGTTAGATTTATGAGTATTGTCAATACTTATGAACAAAATATTTAAATTTAATTCAGTTTCTAGGCCCATTTTTAATATCACTATTTAAGTCTAAGAAACTTCAAAGCTTTAAATCCATATATTTTAGGTATATATTTGTTCTTAAACACATTAGATTTCATATTAGACATATAGGAATAATTAATATATAGGTTGCTTGACTGATCGATTGATCAAGTAGTGCCTGGATCGAGTATCAATCTTGTATGATCTAAGTCCTCTCAGTTTCATTTTAAAATTGGGGTAGACCGAACAAAGTTTTGGGTTCAATTGATCGAGGACTAGATCGATCAAATTCGATCTACTTGGTCTCGGGTTGTTATTAATTGTTTCCTAGAATGATCGAAAAAGGTGTCGATCGATCAACCTTATTGGTTCGAACAATCAAGCTTGGTGTGAGTTGATCAAGCGAAAATGGGTTCAAATTTATCCTAATTGTTTACTCGAGCAAAAAATTCCAATTACCTTATTGTCTCTATTATTTAATGCTCTATGAATTGTTTAATTGATAGAATTATAATTGGACTTTAACCTATCATTGGAACTTCAATATTTTCTATTTAAACAATCTAATGCCTCTTTTTTTTCTCTTAACCGCATTCATTAAAATTTTCTAATTTTTTTGTCACTTTCTCTCAAAACATTTTGCAAAAATAAGATCATATTTGTTTAGGCTTCTTCTTTAATTAATATGTCAAATATTGGTGGTTATGTTTGATTGATTAATGAGCCTATTTAAATTTATGATACTTTGATTATATGTTCATATAGCTTCATCTTTATTATGTTCTTGAATACTTGGATCAAATAATTGTGTGTATTATCATAATTATTTTATTTGATTATTTAACTTTAAAAAAGCTATCTTTATTGTACCTATGCTTAATCTGCTTGTTCTAGGTTTACTAGATTATTTAAAATTAACTTATATATTCTTGAATCTTCTAGTTAGGGTTATTTATTATCAAATATGTTATAAGACACACTTTGCACTTGTGTTATTGTGCTAAAATTTAGGTGCATGTTGAACGAGTTTGATTACTCATGTGACTCGAGATTATGGGAACATTGGTATGAATCTGTGCACCTTTCTTATGAAGGAAAGTAGTGGCTTGTAAGTAGATTACTTGAGGCATTATCTTGTAGTTTAAGTTCTAGCCTTGTAATTGAACCTTTTTTCATAGTGCATAGTTAGGTGGTTTGGTGAATCAATGTTTTCTCTTAGGCCATTGGTGTGACCTATATTGTTTCCACCTAACATATTGTGTATCAAGTTTTATTTATTTTTGCTTTATATTTATTGCACACAATTGCATGTCTGATTGCTCGTGATTTTTTCAATTCGTCATAATTCAAAAAAAATCATATTCACCCTCTTTTAAATAACTAGATCCATAACTAAAAAAACTTTCAATTGGTATTAGATGTTTTCTTCGGACCTAGTTATAGATCATTGAGATATGGTTCATCTACAACCCATTCTTCTTTCTTCAATGGGTCTAATTACCCATATTGGAAGGATCATATGAGAGAATTTCTACATTCTATAGATATGAGTGTTTGAAATTCTATTATTTATGGTTGGGAACCATCGACAGCTACCAAATATAATATTGTCACTCCTAAACCTAGGAATGAATGGACTACTATAGATAAAACTATTAGTAACTTGAACAAAAAATGAATTAATGTTATCTTTAGTACTATGTCTACTGATGAATTTCATCATATCTCTAATGTTGATATTTCTAAGCATGCTTGGGATATTTAGAGGTTACCCATGAGGGCACCACAAAAGTTAAACGAACTAAATTTTGCATGCTTGATACTCAATTTGAAAACTTAAGATGAAAGAATATGAGACCTTTTATGAATTTTATATTAAATTATGTGATATTTCTAACTCCCTTGCTAATCTTGGAGAGCAAATTAAGGAATTCAGGTTGGTTCAAAAAATTATTTGTTTATTACCAGACCACTTCCATGCAAAGGTCATTACTCTAGATAAAAGTAAGGATGTTGACACCATCAAAATTAAGGAACTAGTTTGCTCAATTCTCACCTTTTACTGAGCTTTCTAATTCTTACAAAGAACAAAGATGTCTCTTTTAAAACTTCCATGACTGATGATGGTGAAAATGATGATAAAGAATTGGTACTCATAACCAAAAGATTAAAGAAAATCTTCAACAGAAAGAATCCATAAATCAAGTCATCCAAAGGATCAAAATTTAAAAGAACTCAAATCTATGAGTTCATAAGGTAATAAATATAAACCAATTGGTCCTTAATGTTTTTAACGTACATGTTGTGGTCATTTTATAGCTAAATGTGCCAACAACAAAAAATAAAACTGGAAGAGCCTTCAATGCTACACTTAGTGACTCTAAAACTGATAGCAACAATCTAGGTGAATTAGAAAATAGTGACACCAACGTTTTGGAATTTATTGCAACAATTGATGAGCACTCCATTAAGACTGATATTGATTCAGACAATTATGAAAGTGATTCTTAATTCCTAATAAATAAATTTAATGGTAATATCCTTGGTGAATTGTTTATAGATTTAGTAGAATGTAAGAGACAAAATGATAGTTTACTTATGAAAGTAATTAAATTGAATGATAAACTAAGATCCTATGAAAGAAATTCCTCCATGTTAGAAAAGGAAAAATGCACTAGTGTCATCACAATAAAGGAGAATTATATCTTCTTTAAATACATATTCCTTAAGCATACTCTTCTTCCACAAAAGTTGTGTGTAGGAGCTTTTAGTATCAATGTATTCTACTTCTTTAGTAGATAATGAGATGAAGTTTTATTTCTTGATGTGCCATGATATAAGATTTTTCTCACTATAGAAGCATCCATCTGAAGTGTTTTTTCTTACATTTTGATTTCTACCCAATTTGCATGTGTATCCACTAATTTCACATGTAGTATCATTAGTAAACCAAATACTAAATTTTTTTGTTGCAAAGACATACATGATGATCCTTTTAACATGGTCAATGTGTGATTCCTTAGGATGTGATTGATAATGGGCACAAAAACCAACACTAAAATAAATATCAGGTCTACTTGTTGTGATGTACATTGAGCTTCCTATCATGCTTCTATTTAGAATTGTATCAATGCTTTTACCTGACTCATCCATTGAAATCTTGACACTAGTACTTATGGGGGTTCTCAAATGCTTACTTGTTTCAAGTCCAAATTTCTTAAATGAATTACATGCATACTTGGTTTGAGAAATAAAGATTCCATTATTTAATTGTTTCATTTGCAAACCAAGAAAGTATATGAGCTCATCCACCATATACATTTGAAATTCAATGTTCATTATGTTCACAAAATCATGATCAAGAAAATTGGATGTTGACCCAAAGATTATATCTTGATATATATTTGAGCTATGAATATATCTTCTTTGGTCCTTTTAATAAAAATAGTCTTATCACCTCCCCCTCGAATAAATCCTTTGTTAGCTATGAATATGTCTTCTTTGGTCCTTTTAATAAATCCCCTCGAAAAAATCCATTGTTCAAAAGATAATGTGTAAGTCTCTAATACCAAGCTCTAAATGCTTGTTTCAAACCATAAAAGGTCTTATCGAGTTTACAAACATGTTTGAAAAATTGTGGGTCAATAAAACCTTTTGGTTGTTCAACATAGACTTCTTCACTATGTAATCCATTTAAGAAGGCAATGGAATTTATCTAGATTTATATTTTAAAGATGAGTTATCTCACTTACCTTTCTCTTTTAAGTTTCCATGCTTGCATTTGGATCAATAATGATGTTTTCAGTTGGGTGGTTTTTGACGGTACATGTTGGCCTCTGAGTTTGAATATTGGCTATGGTGACCTTGGCATACAAGGCTGACTCTTCATCTACCTCATTATCTACATTTTTTATGTTAGTATTTTCATCAATCTATTCCTCAATTGGCCAGCTTGTACTGAAAATTTCAATTTTATCATTAGTCATTGGACACTCTAAAGGCATGACTTGTTAATGAGTAACCTAGAATGATACTTTCATCACTTTTAGAGTCAATTTTTCCTAGATTCTCATTATCTCTAAGGACGTAACATTTACTTCCAGACACATGTTGATGTGTAAGATTAGGTTTCTTACCTTCCATTACTCATAGGGAGTTTGGTTTATACCTAAACATAAGTAGACACAATTCATTATGTAGTATGAAGTACTTATTTCCTCAGCCCAAAAATTCTTGGGAATGTCCTTTGCATGTAGTAGGACTCTTGCTATCTCTTGAAAAACTTTATTCTTCCTTTCAACTATCTCATTTTGTTATAGGGTAATTGGTGCTAAGAACTCATAAGCTATTTTATGTTGTTTGCAAAATTCAACATATCTTCAGTTTTCAAATTCCTTCTCATGATATGCCTTAGTATTATTGACCCATGAGGTCAATGTGAATTAAATCAAGTATTCTTCTTTTGTTAAATCATTTGATTTTCTTATGAGAAGAGTGAGTTTATTAGCCATGTTGGCATAGTCCATAAAAAGTTTTTTTAGTTTTAGAAAGCATAGGTAGACCATGCATAATTGCCTTTTTGCTCAAGTTAATAGGATCTTTAAAATTGATATTTTCCATCTTTTGATGCTACAATGAAATAGAATGAACATTAGCTAAGTTACAAGTAATAGTAATAAGGCCCATATCAATGCAGTAGCAATTATCCTGAGACATAGTTTCTCTAGCCACACATTCACCTTTTGGATCTGTTATAATGCAATGATTATTGGTGAATTGTACAATATAGTTTTTGTCACAAATTTGATCGATGCTTATTTGGTTGGATTTAAATCCAGCAACATGGAGTACATCATCTAACCCAGGAATACCATCAATCTGAATTGTGCCTTTACCAATAATCCCTAATTTATTTTCATCACCAAAAAAAATTGTTCCTTCATTATACTTTTCAAAAGGTTTGAAAAGAGAACGGTCACTAGTCATATGTCTAGAACAACCACTATCAAAATATCAGGTAATAGAAGATTTAACTTTAAATACAATACAGGTTGCACAACAATTAAAATAAAATTTTCTAATCCAATTTTTTCCAAATTTTGAATCATATGCTTATTTATGAAAACAAGACTGTTATTTCTTGAATATAATGCATGCATATTATTAGCATAATTATAGATCATCAAGAATCTACATCTAGGTTTAATATATCATTTTCTACCATAGTTATAACTTATAGGAACAAACTTAAAAAACAAATATAAGAGATGTGTGAGAAGGGTGGGGATCAGAAGATTTAACAAACACTGTTGATTTTGAAAAATTTGGTGCAGTGTGCTCATCTACATATGCTAGCCTTCTTTTGTATCCAAAAGGCTTTCCATAACCAAGAATTTTGTTTAAACTTTTAGCTCTAATTGTCAACCCTTTTACAACTTCCATCAATTTTTTTAGCTTTTTCCTAAATTTTTATTTATTAGCAACAACCTTGTTACTTTCTTCTTTCAAACACGCAAACTCAAATTCAAAGCATTATTTTATTCCTACAAAATCTTATTTTCAAAAAGAATAGAAAGTTTATTTTCCTCAAAATTTGAGCTATCACCCTTAATAAGATAATCCAGAACAAAGTCCTAGGAATACTAAGTGTATCCAATGACCAGATCTGATACCAAATAATAGTTCTACTTTAGTTAAGACTTAATTAGCTAGAAGGGTAAATAGATAATCAACATAATTAAGATAAATTAAAATTTCTCGCAAATGGTCAAGCATGCAATCATGTGTAAATAAAATAATTCGGAAATATAAAGACTAAGACACAATGTTTTTAGGTGGAAACAACGTAGGCCACACTAATGACCTAAGAGAAAAAACACCAGTCCACTAGACCACCTAACTATCCACTATGAAAAATAAGACCCAATTACAAGGTTTGGACTCAAACTACCCACCAAGGTAATGCCCTCAAGTAATCTACTTACATGCCACTACTTTCTTCACAGTCTCTACCAGAAAGGTGTTTTAATGTTCTAACAACTTGAGTCATACAAGCAATCAAACCTATTCTATCAGTACCTAAAAGGTTAGCATAATAACGCAAGTACAAATGTGTGTCCTAGAGCTTATTCAATAATGAATAACCCTAACAAGATGATTTAATAAATATATCTAAATAATCCAAATCAACTAGAAACCCTATAACAATAAGTTTAAAGCACAATATCATAAATATTGTATGCTTGTTAATTCATCAAACACAACCACAAATGTTTAACAAATTAACTCAATGAAAAAAACCTACTTGAATAATTTTTACAAAACAAGAGAGAGAATAAGATGAAGAGAAGAATGCTCTTATGTGGTTAAATAAAGTTGTGTGCTTTGGTTTGTACATATAGTATATTTTCAAGCACTAGGTCAAAGTAAAGTTATAATATTTTTCAGTTAAAAGAGTTTTAAAGAAAAAGAACAACATAGTAAAAGTCCAATTCAATTTGAGTTAGAAATAGGTTATAAAATCAAAGCCCTAGCCGCTCGATTGATCTAACATATGCTTGATCAATCGAGTGCTTAATGCAATCAATCCAATCAATTCTCGATCGATCTAGTCAATGAAAAAAATAATTTAGGACTTTTTAAATTGAGTAAATCAATTCTCAATCAATCTACATAACTCGATCGATGTAGTAATATCTTGAATAATCGAGTAACTTAATCTCAAAATGTTTCTCTATGTATCTAATATTAATTCTAATGTGCATAGAATAGAGATATACGTGAATCGTGATCATTGGAGCTTGATATTTTCTTTTGATTGAAAATATTCTTGAATGATATACCTAGAAACTAAAATTACATTTGTATGTTTTGTTCATGAATATCGTCAATATGCACATAAATCTTATAATTTCCTTTTAGTTTTGGAGGTAGTAATAGTATTAAGTGATAAGTCAATAATGTACCAAACAAAGGGTTAGTTGTGGTTTTATGGGTGAGGAATTTATAGAGATGACATCCACATTTGTGCTAACAAGGAAAAAGGGAGGAATAAGGGTAGGAACTTCAAAAGGATTGATGAAATTTTGAGATAAAGGAATGGTTTACGAAGGGGGAGCATTGAATATATTTGATTTTGGGTGGCTGATAGGCAAAAACAGCATCACCAATCCTGCCAATACTTTGGTTTTATACTTATAAAACTTTTGCAAGTGTATGAATCATTTCGTAGAAAATGATAAGTATACTCCTAAGGTCGATCTAAGGAAGGAATGTATGTAGTTTTTAATTTATTATTCAAACTTTTAAAAATGAAATTAAATCCTAAACATCCTGTCACGATATTTTGGGTTTTGTGTTTTTAATCAACTCACATAAAAATAAACATAGAAAGAGATTCAATAAACATTTATGCAAATTTTATCTGCTAAAATAGTGGAGTATTTATGGATATAATAACTAAGTTAATTATGCTTTCTCATATTATTTAGGTTATTAAATATATAAATTGATATTTATTGATTCTCTCATTTTTATATGAATACCACCTTTGGTGGGGTTAGATATTCTTTGTTAACTAAACAAATCAATTAACACCTATGAGTTTGGTTGATAACTACTTTGGTTAATTAAATTAATTCTTTTTTCTAAGAGATTGAAAATGAACCATTTAAATGTCACCTTTGATGGGGTTAGACAGTTTAAACTTTATTCAAGGTGTCTAAATTAAACCTAAGAATTTAATCATCCGAGTACTAACTTTCAAGTTATAAAACTACTACTGAAAATATGTTGTTAATACATTTTCAGATAATAATTCTTATAAAAACTTTGGAAATAGAGCTTCACTCTAACTACTGGGCGATTGTACCAACAAATAAAAGAGCACTACTCTAAATGAGACAGGATAACTAAACCTTAAAATATAATTTTTAGATTTAATTTGGTAATGAAAAATAATATATTTATCTCTAACATTTTTAATATAAAATCTTGAATAAAAATAAAATCAATTCATTTTAGAGATTGTTACCTATTTAATATTTCGCAAGCATAACAACGTTATTATTATATCATGTTTACAAAAAACCAACAAAGTTATATTTAATCACAGACAAATTAAATATAACATGTAAGAATAAAGCATAAAAAATAATTAGAAAGAAAATAAAGTCCTTAAATTACTTTGATGTTATTCATGTTGCTGGAAAACCTCCAAACAGAATTTACACTTCCATTTATTGAATAAAAAAAAAAAAATTACAAAAACATAATTAGTTCTTCTAAAAAAGAGAAGAACTCTAAAACTAAGAAAAACTAACTAAGAAAAACTAAAAACTAAGAAAAACTAAAAACTAAGAAAAACTAAAAACTAAGAAATGGAAAGAAAGAAAGAAAGAGAGAAGAAGTGTGTTTTATGTGTGTTTTGAAGTGAAGAGAATGGGTGTATTTATAGGCGAGGATGGGAAGAAAAAGTGGGTGAAAAAATGATTAAAAATGGAGAAAACGCGGAGTAGTGAATGATGATGTCATTCTGGTGTGAGGCGTGGCGGCACGCACGCATGAGGTAGATGGGCGCAGCGGTGCGCGTAGATGGGCGCAGGTGCGCGCGGAATGGAGAAGGATGTGAATGGAATGGAGAGCAGGTGCACCCAGACTCGGCGCAGATGCTGGAGCGATTGGTTGGCTGCTGCGCAATTTCCTCCTTTTTTACCAATTTTGTCCAATTTTTCCATCTTTTTTTTACTTTTCCTCATTTAATTTATGAATATATTTGTGATGAATTGCCTCCGGTATTTTTCTTTGAGTCTTTAAGTTACTTTTTTTAAGTGAAAATACTTGAAAAATAATAAAAATACTCGTGATTCCGATAAGACAGATTTATATAAATATATGATACAATCATATAAATATATATATTTTTAATCAATTAATGTGCATAAAATCATGGTAATTTTAGTGCTTTTTGAGCACTCATCAGTGGCCAAGTCATTCATATAAGAGAGATCATTATGGAAATGAGTAAGTTATGTTGTAGCTGGCCTAGAGAAGATATGACTTGTAATGTTCAGTAAATGATTGAAACTATGAGTGGCTCTATGAAAAATCTTCAATAATAAATTTTGTAACACAATAGGAAGTATAGACAACTTGTGAAATATCTTGTGAACTAGTTTAAATTCCTTGAAAATTCTAATTAGGAGGGATATACATTCATTCTAAAAGAGTTGCATGTGGTAATGGAAGCAAATGAGATGGAGCTAGGGAACCACTTGATTGCGAAGCTACCTGCATATTGTTAGATGCATTATAGCACAGAGAAGAGCATCTAAGGAAAGTGTTAAGGAAAAAAACAATTATGGAAAGAGTTAAGAATCTTCATTGGAAGAAGAGATATCTAGATGAGAGGCAACAAATCTCAATGGAGGCTTCAAAGTTGTAAGTTGCACAGAAACAATATCTAAGGGAAAAGCTTTGAGAATAGCTTTGTGCTTAAGAAGTGCATAATGGGATCTTCTTTATTAAAATAATATTTTATCCAATTTCCAAAAATTGGAACCTTAACATTACCATCAAACAAGAATTTAATGAGAACACTATTACAAGTCAGTTCTTTATACAAGAAAGATCCACATTTAATAAAAAAATCTGGAATGCACTGAAATCTAATTTGAATCCTGCTTAGAGTGTTATCATCTCTAATATTAAAACAGCCAAGAATAATATTATAGTTGACATCTAACTCGACTTGAATTCTTAGGTATTTTTCCAAAATCAAGTTTTCATTGCCACCAAATTCAATGCCAGTCATCTTACCGAGAGTATTACCAAGGGTAATAGAATTTTCCTTAAGCATGATGATTGGTGCAAGACCATGTATTTGAACCCAAATATTTGTTGAAGTAAATTCTATATTAGTAAAGGGTATAAGAGGTGACCATTTTTTAAGAACCAAAAAATGGCTCTTTTCATGCCAAATATGCAGTCTCCAAACCTATGCAAAGTTAGCCTTATGTTGGAACTTCATTTTAAAGATGTTGTTAGATCACTCCATATAAGAATCTTTCAAACTAAAGCTAAGATTTGCAACTATATCAATTGTGGACTGTAAAATAGAGAAACTGAACTCTCTGGTAGCTAGCATTTTGGCAAGGAGAGTAAGGGATGTGGCATGCAAAGCATCTTCTGAAGTTGTTTCCATCGTGACATCCTCAAGTCTACCATATAATCATTAAGTTTGTGTGATTAAAGTTTTGAGGATACTTTGCCTTCTTCTAAGGCTTGACATATGTGATTTCCTTGTATATACTTTCCATTTTATTCACACATATGTAATTAAATCATATGATATATATTGCTATAAATAAGACATTACTTACCACTTCAAAGTGTGGTGGTTTTTCTCAAACTACCTTTTATGGAAAATCCAACTCCTTCCTCTTCTTGAAAGTCAAGAACTGTTGAAATATATTGATGGAATCCTTGTGCCGAAAAACCCATTTTGAACCTACCAACTCTACCACACCTAATACCAAATACCTGGTGTGGAAATTTGCAGATCAACGTTTACTTAGTCTCTTACTTTCCTCCCTCACTAAATAAGCCATGGCTGAGGTTGTTGGCCTCTCCACTACACGTGACGTCTGGTTCACTTTGGAGAACACTTTCAGCCATCGATCGAAGGCACATGAACTACATCTCAAGGATGATTTATAGCTAATGAAACATGACTTTAAACCAATTGCAGAATGTGCCCTATGTGACCAACTTCATGCCATCAGACAGTCCATCGAAGACACCGACAAAGTCCACTGGTTCCTCCGCGGCCTCAGCTCTAATTTCTCCTACTTCTCCACTGTGCAGATGGCTCTCACTTTGCTCCCCTATTTTTTGGATCTGGTCTCCAAAGCCGAAAGCTTTGAGATCTTCCAGCGGTCCCTTAAGCCCTTTGCCACCACTTTTGCGGAATTCGCTGCCGCCAATCGAGGCCATGCTGCCAACCAGGGTTACCACTCTTCAAATCGAGGCAACTAGTAGGGTCGTTTCAGTAACCATGATAGAAAATTTTCCAACCATGGGTGCTCCAACTTTGGGCAGGGATGTCGCCCACCTTACTCCCACATCTGCCACACAGAGGGCCATTATGTTGATCGTTGCAACCATCGGTATGCTCGGAATGATTCCTTCGCTCATCTTGCCGAAGTATTCAGTGCCTCTTGTTCTTTCTCTAGACCCGAGGCATCTGATTGGTTGTTGGACACTGGGGCTTCGGCCCATATGACCATAGATCCATATACTTTGGATCATCCCACTAAATACACGTGTAAAGACTCTATGATTGTAGGAAACAGTGCATCTCTACCCATAACCCATACTGGTACCCTTTCTCCTGTTCCAAATATTCATTAATTAGATGTGTTAGTTGTTCCTCATCTTACTAAAAATCTTCTTTCAATTAGAATATTAACGTATGATTTTCCTCAATTGGGATCCTTCCCCCATCAAATCGAATCTGGTTTTTCCCTACTATGTTCTTTTCATTAATGATTATTCTCAGTTCACTTGGCTTTATCCTTTAAAATTTAAATCTCATTTTTTTGATATTTTCCTCCAATTTCAAAAATTTGTGGAAAATCAACATTCCGCTCGTATAAAAATCTTTCAAAGCGACGACAGAGCCGAATTTACTAGCAATTGTTTCAAAGCTCACCTACATACCTCTGGTATCCATCATCAACTATCTTGTCTATATACACCAACCCAAAATGGTCGTGCTAAAAGATGACATTGCCATGTAACTGAGACTAGTTTGGCCCTTCTTTTCCACTCTCACCTCTCTCCTCACTTCTGGGTTGACACCTTCAGTACTGCCTCTTACATCATAAACCGGTTTCCCACACCACTTCTTGGAGGTAAGTCACCTTTTGAACTTCTCTATGGTTCTTCTATGAATTATGAGATTTTTAATCCTTATTGTTGTAGTGTTTATCCTTGTTTACGTGATTATATGCCTTACAAAATTTCTCCTTACAATATTCCTTGCATTTTCTTAGGCTACAATCCCTCTTACAAATGGTTTCGTTGCTTTGATCACACCACCACTAGGATTTATTCCACTCTACATGCTCAATTTGATGAAACTCACTTCCCTTTCTCTCGATTATTCTCAAACCCAACCATTCTCTTCTCTCCATATTTCCATTTTTTTGGAACCATGTCTCCTTCATAAAAACCTACCATCATATTCCATTGCACCCCATTCTTCACACGTTCCTCAATTTGGTTCTTCCCATTGTATTATTTGTACTGACCTTGTGGATGAGTCTGTACAGGCTATTGATTCTCTTGCAGGTCTCTCTTTGCCGCACCCAGCCCCCAGTCCATCTTCAACTGAGACCACTACTGAGATCATTTTAGATCCTTCTACTTTTACATCTCTGTTGGGATTTCATCATATGCTTACATCAGCTAAAGTATGGATTTTCAAGACTCGTCATCCGACGAATCTTAGTTTTCTTGGATCAGTTGGCCTTCTTCCTGCTCTTCTTGCCTCTACTGAGCCCAAAGGATTCAAATATGCTACTAAGAATCCTACCTGGATTGCATCCATTGATGACAAAGTCCAAGCTCTACAACAAAATTTCACATGGGTTTTGGTTCCATACCCTCCCAACACCAATATTATGGGTTCCAAATGGGTGTTCCAAACCAAATATCTACCTAATGGATTCATTGAACATTTCAAAGCTCGGATCGTTGCCAAAGGATATAATTAGGTATATGGTCTTGATTATACTGACACTTTAACCCTATTAACCAGGCTACCACTATTCGTGTTGTGCCTTCTATTGTTGTCACCAACAGATGGCCTCTTCGCCAACTTGATGTCAAGAATGCCTTTCTTAATAGTACTCTCATTGAAAATGTTTATATGGAGCAACCTCATGGGTATATTGATCCTTGTTTTCCTAATCATGTATATCAAGTTGAAGAAAGCCCTCTATGGTCTTAAGCAAGCACCTCGTGCCTGGTTTCAACATTTTAGTCCTTTCTTCTTTCACTTGGTTTTTCTTGTATTCGTGTTGATACTTCTCTCTTTATTTTTCATAAGTAGTCTAACATAATATATTTTCTTCTTTATGTTGATGATATCATTATCACTGGTAAAAACTCATCTCTCCTTAATAGCTTCACTTGCAAGCTTCATTCTGAGTTTTCCACTAAAGATTTGGGCCCTCTCAGTTATTTTCTTGGTCTTAAAGCTTCAACAACTACTTCATTAGTCAGCTGAAGTATGCATAAGATATTCTTACTCGCTCACAGTTACTTGATAGCAAACCATTTCACACTCACATGGTTGTTATGCAGCACCTTTCTACTGATGGTACACCTTTTTCAGATCCTACTCTCTACATGGCCCGACATTTCCCATGCTATGAATTCTGTTAGCCAGTTTCTACATGCTCCAACCGAGGATCACTTTCTTGCTATTAAAAATATTCTTCGCTATGTTAAAGGCACCCTTCATTTTGGCCTTCAATTTCGCCCCTCTGCTACTCCTGGAGCCTTAGTTGCTTACTCTGATGCAGATTGGGTAGGTTGTCCTGACACTCGTCGATCTACCTCTGACTACTCCATTTATCTTGTTGCTAACTTGGTTTCTTGGAGTGCCAAGAAGTAACCTACTATCTCTCGCTCTAGTTGTGAATTTGAGTATCGTGCTCTCGCGTCTACTATAGCTAAACTTCTTTGGGTTACACATCTTCTTCGTGATCTATAGATATCCACTCCTCAGCAGCCTCTTCTTCTATGTGATAACAAAAGTGCCAATTTTTTTATTTCCAACCTCGTTTCTGATAAGCGGGTCAAGCATGTTGAGTTAGACTATCATTCCCTTCGAGAACTTGTTATTGCTGACAAACTTCACACTCAATATGTTCCTTATCACCTGCAGGTTGTTGATATCTTCACCAAAATTCTTCCTCGGCTATTTTTTGACTTTTTTCGTTCCAAGCTTCACGCCTATTCCAATTCAATGCTCGGCTTGATACTTTGCCTACTTCTCGGGTTTGAAATATGTGAATTCAATTAGACCTTAATTCTAGAAGATTTCCTTGTATATACTTTCCATTTTATTCACACATATGTAATTAACTCATATGATGTGTATATTGCTATAAATAAGACATTACTTACCACTTCAAAGTATGGTGGTTTTCATCAAACATTCTCAAAATTCAGATAGGATAAGTAAGTAATCTGATTTGCCTCTAAGTTGCCTCCTGACATGTCCATTGTAAAATCTACTGACATGTTTATTGTTAAATCTACAAACATAAAATATAAATTAGCAGTAGCTTCTAGAAGATAACACTTAATATTTTGGGGAATTTTGAGAAATAACATTAAAAATTGAGGAAATGGATCTATAAAACAAATATGAAGGTGCAAAAATTTAGTGTGAACCTGGAAAAACAAATATAAATAAGCATAAAGCATCTGAAATATAGAAAAGTAAACTTATACTTTTTAAGAAATAATATTTGAATGCTATAAAAAATGAAAATTGGAATCATATATCTAAGATGAGAAAGCTATAAGAAAAAATCTAAATTTCAGAGGATGAAGATGGTTACGAAAAGTTATAAACATAGAAGAATAGTATGAAAAATAAAAATAAACGGGGACAAAATTTATAGAACACGAAACTAAGGATTTAATGATTGACGATCTTCGATTAGAATGAAGATATAGAGAGATAACAGTTAAAGAAACATTCCTCAATCAAAAACTTCTTGCAATGAACTAAATTATGAAAAAACTTAATGCATGTTGTGCCATTTGGCATTATTGTTGTTGTAGAAGAGGAAGCGTCTCAAAAAACATTCCTCAGGTCATAATTTCCAGATTTACTACCCTTAGATTGCAATAATGAGATATAATGAAATATTTGGGGATGATTTACTTCCAATTGCTGAAGCATATGGAACCTTTTCCATATCTTCCTTCTCTTTGTCTATAGAAGGGCTCTGCTTAGAACTTAGATTAAAGTGATTAGCAAGAGGATAACTAATCGCTTTAGCCTTGTCCATATGAAATATTTGAAGTACTTTCTCAATGTACTTCTCTTGTGATAATCATAATTTCTTGGTGCATCTGTCTGTAATAATACTCATGCCATGAATCTGCTTTGCTTGCCTCAATTCTTTCATGGAAAATGACTTACTCAACTTCCTTTTCAAGTTGCTGATTTTGGAAATATTCCGACCAACAATGAACATATCATCCATATAGAGAAAAATAATAATGAAATCATTACCAAAGAATTTTTGCATAAAAACATAATGGTCTGAAGTAGTCTTTTTGTAGCCTTTCTCCCCCATAACAGATTCAAACTTCTTGTACCATTGTCTCAGTGCCTGTTTTAAGCTGTAGAGACTTTTCTTCAATTTGCAAACATAATCCTCTTTTCCTTTTTGCTTGAAACCCTCTGGTTGCTCCATGTATATCACTTCTTCCAAGTCAATATGTAAGAAAGCATTTTTGACATCTATTTTCTCAACCTATAGGTCAAGACTTGATGTTAACCCCAACACAGTATAGATGGATGTCATTTTCATAACTAGTGAGAAAATCTCATTAAATTCAACTCCTTTTCTTTGGCTGAATCCCTTAACAACTAGTCTAGATTTGTATCGTAGACTCGAACTATGTTTTTTATGCTTTACCCTGAACACCCATTTAATTTTCATAGCCCTATTCCCTTTGGACAGCTTCATCAGCGAAAATTTTCGTTCTCATGCAAGGACTTCATCTCATCTTGCATTACTTCAATCCATTTTTTATTCCTCATCTATGGCTTCTTCATAACTCTCAGATTCTCCCCCATCAATGAAAGTTACATACTCATCTAGAGGATATGTGGTATAGGATCGTCTTAGTCTATCACTTCTTCTTAGTGGAGTATGAGAAGCTGTAGGTGTTTGTTTTGGATAATGAACATCATCATCTCCCTCATCTTTAGAACCAACTTTTATAGGAGTATCATCTTTATTAGGTGGATAAACTTGGTCTTCATCTCCAACTTGTCTTGGCACTAATGTTAGAGGAATTAATTCCAAATCTAATGAGTCACTATTGGAATTAAGAACATCTTTCTTCATTTTGACAATATCTTCAATGGTCTCATCTTCAAAAAAATACAAAATCATGGCTCCTAACAAGTCTCATTGTAACCAAATCATAAAATCTATAGCCAAATTGATCTTGACCATAGCCAATAAAAATACATTGTCTTTTCATGGCATCAAGTTTGGATCTCTCATCCATGGGGATATGAACAAATACTTTGCATCCAAACACCCATAGATGATCATAGGAAACATTCTTTCATAACCATACTTTATCTGGAACATCCATCCGGAAAGGAGTACATGGTGAAAGATTCAAAACATGTGCAACTATAAGTATGGCTTCACCTAGAAAGTTTTAGGAAACTTTTCATATGAGAATAGACATATGACTCTCTCCATCAAAGTTATGTTCATCCTTTCAGCTAAGCCATTCAACTGTGGTGTCTTTAGAGGTGTCATCTGATGCTGAATACAATTATTTTTGCAGTAAGTATGAAAAGGTGCTATGTATTCTCCATCATTGTATGTCTGAATGCACTTCAACTTCTTCCTAGTCTATCTCTCAACTGAGGCATGAAATTCTTTGAAGACATATAGCACTTGATCATTTGTCTTCATAAGATATATCCACGTCTTCCTTGAATGATCATCAATGAAAGTCACAAAGTATTGAGCACTATCAAGTGTCTTTGGCATTGGTCCACACAAATATGAATGAATCAGATCTAAAATATTATTCATTCTGGAAGGAAGGGAACTCTTGAAAGCAACTTTGTTTTTCTTTCTTGCTAAACAATCAACACATTTCTCCAAATGTACTTAATCCATTCTAGGCAGTATCTTCTTCCTAGCTAGACCTGTCATACCTTTTACACCCATGTGATTGAGTCTCCTATGTCATAATTTAGCTATACTATCTTTCTCTATGACATTTACTATATTGGTAGAGAGTTTTGCTTGAATTATATACAAAGTTGTATGCTTCTCAGCTCTAGCCACTACTAAGAAGCCTTTTGTAAGTTTCCATTTGTCATAAATGAAGGAGCTGCAATATCCTTCATTTGCAAGTTTGCATACAGAGATCGAATTCAGGCCCATTTCTGGAATATGCCTGACATCCTTCAAAAATAGTCTGGTTCCATTCTCTATTTCCAAGAAAGCATCTCCTCGATGTAGCGTGAATTATACCATGACTATCAATCACCAAGCTGGTCTCATGTGAAGCAAGATTGACAAAATCTTCATCATAAACGATATTGAACTCATCTATGGTATTTTTTTTGCTCATCATCACTATTGTCGTCTTTCTTCACTACTTTTCCTTTGTTCATTTCTTGTTCCTTCTTGAACAACCGGAAAAATTTCTTGATGTGACCTTTCCTCTTAAAGTGATGGAATTCAACATTGGCATATTTGTTTGATTTGCCTCCACTCTTGCCTCTGGGTTTTTGTTCTCTGTACTATCTCCTTCCTCTAGACTCTATGATAAGGGCCTTCTACAAAAACTTCAAAATCCATCTTGTCTTTTGAATAAGTTAGAGTTGTTATGAGATAATTATATGATGAGGGTAGTGATGCCAATAACATCACAACTTTCTCTTCATCACCAAAAATCACATCGAATATTGCTAAGTGAGAAAGCTTATTGTTGAAATCGCTAACGTGCTACATCATGCTCAAATTATCTTCCTTCCTCATATGATATATGTCTTTCCACAAATAAAATTTATTGACAAGGTTCTTTGACATATACACATTTTCTAGAGTCTCCCATGTTTCTTTTGCAGTCTTGCAATTATTTTATTCAATATTTTGCAAGACACTATGTGAGAGATTTAGACGGATTGTTCTGGCTGTAATCTTATCTACCTCCGCCCACTATTCCTTTGTGATGGTTGCTGCCTTATTTTCTTTCCCCAGCAATGCCTTATGGGCCTTTTATTGAATTAGAATATCCTTCATCCTCCTTTTCCATAAAAATAAATTATTATTGCCATTAAATTTCTCAATATCTATTTTCTGGCTTGACTTTTTTTGCAGTGTTTCTTTTTCTACAAATAAATATGTCCTAGACCTAATAAAATCTTTTCTGATGTGGCAGATTAGTTTATGCTCTAACCACATAGCATACTTAGAATTTTACTATACTAGCTTTGATACCATTTTTTTGGGCACAACGGGTAAAAATAAAATAAATTCAAAAGAGTAAAATAATGACACGAGTAATTTAACATGGTTCACCCTTTAATTTGGGCTATATCTATGGGACAAACTTTAAAAAATATTTCTTTCACTAATAAAATTAATGGATACAAAGTGAGAAGCAATACAACAAATTGATATAAATCCAAAATAGTGATACATAAGTGTTTCCCAAATTCACTATTTTGTCACTCCTCTTTTAGAAAAATATCTCAAATATTTTTTTCTAAAATATTTTCTCTCACTCTCTCACACACACAACACTATTTTTCATCAAATAAAATTGTTCCTTTGGATTTTCTTTGCTACTCTTATTTGGTGTGTCTCTCTAAGGAAAAAACATTGCATATCCCTTATGTGATCATAAATTGGCCACGTAGTTGATCAAATTTTAGCCACAAAAATATAATTTTATTTATTTGATAAATTTGTCAAATGTGGTTGTACCTAAAAAAAATTATTTTCTTCCCCTTCCGTGTGAATGAGACCTACAATGATAAGCATGATAATGATGAAAAATATTGTCTCAAGTAATAGAAAGTTAGTTATTATTAATGGAGGAGTACTTGTTGTATTAATGGAGAAGTTGGGATGTGATACACATTAATGGTGGAAGATCAATGCGCATGCAAGCATCAAATAATAAGAAGTTGAAGGGTCTAGAAGAAGTTTAAAACTCTACTTCTCTAGGAAAGATATCAGAGCAATAATTTATGTAATAAATACAATATTTAATGTATTTTTGGATATAGAATATTATTAAATAATATTCCCAAAAGAATATTTGTCCTTCCATATCTACTTGGACACAGTCAGTAGGTAAATAATTTTCAAATATACCATTTCATTTAGGGGTGATCGAATAGAAAAAATTGAATTGAACACGAATTGAATTAAATTCAGATCTATTCAAATATCTCTAAAAACTTGAGTTGGATTCGAGCCACCCCGTTAGTCCTAAATTAAATTAAAAATGTTGTGATTTTGTGATACATATCTAAAATGTTGTTAATGATAGTAAGGCTTGAAATTAATGAAGTTTGAAATGTGATATAAATTATTTTGAATCTTAATGTTTGAATGATGATGCAATAGGATGTTGTTAATGTGTACTTTTTTATAAATGACTAGTTGTTATAACATCAATTTTCCCATTTTTGATGTTTCATATAATGATATTTGTACTAATAAGCCTTAATATCATTAAAAATATTTTTTGATTTATAAAAATCCAATTAACTAAAAGCAAAACACGCAATTGATAATTTGGACAAGTTTGGGCCAGCCCATTTGTCTTTGATTTGTGATCAAGCTCATCTTTGTTGACTCGAATTAAATTTGATTTGAGCTAGGATTAGACCAATTTATGCTAGACTAATTCGGGAAAGCTTAAACTAGCCCAATCCCCATGAATTGCCACCCTTAGTTTATAAATACCTCTTAATATTTTGGTTCTTAAGTACACCATAAATCCTTATATGGGAACTCTGCTAATTTTCTCTCTTACATACGTAACACTTATGTAATGTCATGTTGATCTAAGTTGGCATTCTCGTGTGTCAAACACAAAGTTTATATTTTATTTTGTATTTTTGTCAGTCCTTATGTAAGATTGATTACTAGTTATTCACTATCACATAAACATAGGACACAAAATGTATGTTTTCATGTTTACACAACTTCTATTTGGGATTTTGCATATAGTATCCATGTTTAGGTTGTGTGCTTATTTTGTTGTTTAGGACATATACGAGGAAAAATAAGCAACTTTTTAAATTTACAAAACATATTTTGGGATACTTGTCGAGGTCTTGTCGAGGCCTTAACAAGGACTCATTGACTTATGTCATTAGGTTCACATACCAAGAAGGTGTTCAAAAGGCAAGATATTCCTATAAATACACCCCTTCTTTTTGTAATTAGAATTCAGAAGAAAACCATTGATCCATTAAACCACCTAAATATCCACTATAAAAATTTAGTCCAATTATAAGGCCAAGACTTAAATTATCCCTCCAAGATAATGATCCCAAGTGATCTAACTACCAACTGCTACTTTCCTTCATGGTCTCTACAAAAAAGTATTTGGATCTGAACTAAAATTTCGATAAATAGAGTCACACAAGTAATCAAACATGTTCAACCAATACCTAAAAAGCTAACACAACACAAGTATAAAGTATGTACAATAGCAAATTCAATAATGAAGAACCCTAACTGGAATATTCAAGAATATATCAATTAATATTAAATCTTCTAGCAATCCTAGAACAAGTAGATTGACCATCAGTTCAATAAAGATAGCTTCTTTAAAAATAAATAATCAAAGTAAATAATTATGATATTACACACATTATGGGTATCCATAAACCGGTCTGGATCGAACCAAACCGGAAAATTGGACCGAACCGAACTAGACCGAACGGTTTTATAAATCAAACGATCAGGTCCGATTTGTATTAATTTTTAAACCGGTCAAACCAGACCGAAATGGTTTAATAATATATTAAAATTTTCATATTATTTCTCATTAAAGGTGTCCAAACACTGAACCAAACCGGAAACCGAACCAGACCAAACCGAACGATTTTATAAATCAAACGGTCCGGTCCGATTTGTATTAATTAAAACTATTTCAAATAGTGCAGTCTGGTTCAGTCTGAGTAATATAAACGGTCTGATTTGGTTAAAAAACTTTCCCCAAAATCGGACCGGTGAACACCCTTAACACACATAATTATTTGATCTAATAATTTAAAAATAAAATAAAGAAGAATCTATATAAACATTTAATCAAAATATCATAAACTAATTAGTCTTATTAACTAATCAAATACGACCACCAATGTTTGACGAATTAATTAAAAAAAGAAGACTAAAGAAATATGATTTTGTTTTTTGCAAAACAATTTGAAAGAAAGAGCTTAAGATTAAAAGATTGATGCTCTTATGTTTGAAGAAAACAAGAGGCATTAGATTGTTTAAATTGAAAATATTGAAACCTTAATGCTAGGTTAAGGTCCAATTATAAATCTATCCATAAAAAATTCATAATGCAATAAATAATAGGAACACTATTGTAATTAACAAGTTTGGTTTGAGAAAACAATTAAGTTACAAGGTGAAGCCCTTTTCGATTGATCTAAATCCAATTCAATCGATCGAAACTATTTTCAATCGATCCAGATAACGATTAATAAAGCTTGAGAATAGGTAAATTGAATTCGATCGTGCCTCGATCAATTGATCGAACCCAAAATTTCGATCAATCTATCCCATATTAAAAATAATTTTAAGAGCTTAGATTTTAGTAGATCGATCCTCGATTGATCAACCTCCTCAATCAATGTAGTGATTACTTGATCGATCAAATATACATATATCAAAAATTCTTATATGTCTAATATGAGATCTAACGTGCATAAAAAAATATGTACCTAAAATATGTCCATTTAAAGCTTGATAGTTTCTTTGGCTTGAATAACGATATTGAAAAAATGCCTAAAAATTAAATTATATTTAAATGTTTTGTTCACGAATATCGCAAATACTCATAAACCTTACGATGAAAAATAGTTTTGGATGTTTGAGTAAAATGTATTAAAACTAAGACATAATTTATGTATATAATAGGCTCATGAGAATGCAAACACTACTATAATATTGATATTTAACCTCAATTTTTAACCATGATCATAAATCAATAACTGTGGTTATAAAACCAAGACCAAAGTAAAAAAAGACCAAACTCTTAAATATAATCTATTGTCTCAATTTTTAATCGTGACTATAGACATACCATTTGTTCACAATCTTGTGAAAGACCATAACCATAAACAATTCGATGAAGGTCTTATAAAAAACCATAACTATACACATACCATTATATATTTACTATCACGGTTATAATGTTAAATAGTTATTGTATCTCATCTTATAAAAGACCACAACTATACATATAATATTATATATTTACGATCACGGTTATAATATTAAACAATTATTGTATCTTCATATTTGGTCTCGATTATACGAAAACTACGACATTTTATTTTAATATTTTGATCTTGACTATCCAAACATCTTGACCTTTTATCTTCATATTTTGTCTTAATTTACACTAAAGTCATAACCCTTTATCCTCATATTTAGCCTCGATTTACACTAAAATCGTGACCATATACATCTCAATTAACGATATTATACTAATTTTACTGTATTAGATAAATTTAAATACATGCATTTAAATGTAAATTACAATAAATTTTCTTACATCCAACAAATTTAAACCTTTTTTTTTTCAACATAACTTGCATTATGAATGCAAGTTAGTGCTCAAAAATAATGAATTTGATAAATTTATTCATTATAACATTGAAAGTCAATATTATATGAAAATTAAGGATGAAATTATATTTGAGAGTTTATATCAATCATCTCAAGTTCAGTTTGGAACTAAATGTCTCCTTCCATCATTTAGTCTCCTCACTAACACAACAGTTCCATCTTGGAGAATTCCTTCGTACACATTTCCAAAGCCACCCTTTCCAAGTATGTTCTTGCTGCTGAAGTTGTTTGTAGCAATTTGAAGCTCCCTAAATTGGTTTCCCAGAGAAATCTTTTCTTGACTTTGGCCTGAAATTTCATGAAACATGGGACTTATTAGAGGGACTAGTGCAGTATTATCTAATAAATTAACACCTTTTTATAATATTAATAAGGCTGACCAAATTGTTACCTTTGCGACACGACAGAGTTAGTCCAAAAATTATGACTAGTTTTGTACCTTAGCTTCTCCAACTAAAGGTGACAAATTGGTCAATTTATTGAAAGTTTGGTATCATATTGGTCAAAGTGGAAAATTTGGCTTTCGAATTGATCAAATTAATATTTGGGGCTAACTCGGTATGAGTTTGGGTATGAAATTGGTCATTCAGCCTATCAAGGATCCATTTAAAAAGTTTTGGTTATCATTGTAGACAAACCTTTATCATCAAAGAAAGTTGGTCTGTTGTGTCTATGCCTCCACCATAAAACAAGTCCAAATCCAATCATGATCAAACACAAGCTCTCAAGACTTAGACCAAAGGCTACTTCATGCCTTTTAGGTTTGCCAGAAGATAGAGAGGCTTAAGAGAAAATAAACTGAGGTTAGAACAACACACCATTGCAAAATCATCAAACTTTCAAACTTTGAGAAACTGAAAAATATCTCATTTAAGAAGTTTCAGCAAATTAAAGTAACATAAATTTCATACATTGTATAGCATTTAAGTTCATTGACATTGGCATCAGTGTCATTCCAGAACACTCTGGTTCAGATCCTGTGGGGCAAAACAGCTAATTTCCAACAATGCTGAAATAATAAGGAAATAAGGATGAAAAAATTGGAATAAATTCTCTGTTGTGTGCATGCGTGTGAGAGAGAGAGTGAGAGCAAGAGAGGGAGAGAAGAGTTACTTGAATGCTTTAGCAAGAAACTTTAGAACAGGACCAGTTAGATTATTGTAGGAAAGGTCTCTGAAATCATCAAAATCACATAAGAACATACCTCAGAATCTCATTTTAGTCGAGGAGATAAATCACTGAATACTTAAAAATGGCCAAGAGATTTACAGAAAGGATAACTGGGTCATATGACCCAGAGACATTGGTATTGCACCAGAGAGATTGTTATTGTTAAGCCTCCTGAGACCAATTGGAAATGCCTATGTT
Organism: Hippophae tibetana; assembly: GCA_037013495.1. NCBI lineage: Eukaryota > Viridiplantae > Streptophyta > Magnoliopsida > Rosales > Elaeagnaceae > Hippophae > Hippophae tibetana. Next base: position 14,632,204 of record CM072808.1, on the reverse strand, counting down.
AGATTTAGACGATAGGCAAAGATATATAATAATGTTATATAGACAAAATTGTTTCTAACATTTTTAGCTTTAATTCTAAAATAATATATACTTACAAGTATTGAACACTTGTAAAAGCAAAGGTTGTTGTATACTTTTAGATAGTAAAATAAAAATACAACAGAGCATATAATCCAAATACAGTTTTGTACTCAAGCTTACTCATCACTAGGTAGACTTGGTAACCAAATGGAACATCTAGCTTCTTCTGAAGATCTCAGCTCAAACTATCCAATGAAAGATCCCATGGAAAAGAATGTTAGAGCATTAATAAGGACTCTCTATGAAGTAAACATTATTTCTCAATAGACTAAGCATTAATAAAACTATTTTTTGCATCTTGTAGAACTGTAAATTTCTTAAGAACAAAGTCATTAAAGAAAAGAAAATCTTAAGAACAACTATAATTGCCTATTTCCAGATCTAATTCAAAAAAACGATTCAAGCCTAAATTTTTTAGTCAGCAGCCTCAAAAACATATTCACTACTCTTCATATTGGATATTAGTTCTTAATTCAAAGAATAAACACAAGGACCTTAATTCAAGGAATAAAACAAGGAGCTTAATTCAAGGAGTAAAACAAGGAATCCTTAATTCAAGGAGTAAAACAAGGAATCCTTAATTCAAGGAGTAAAACAAGGAATCCTTAATTCAAGGAGTAAATCAAGGAATGCTTAATTTAAAGAGTAATTGAAGGAATAAAATTTTCTTATAAATAGCTATACAATTGTAATGAAAACATGAAGAAAATAATACAAACTAGAGAACTCTTTTGTGTAGAGTTATTTCTTGTTTTTTCTACATGGTATCAGAGCAGGAAAATTAACTTGCTTCTGCTTTATTATTATCTTAGCATCTTCAATCTTTGAAATGGCTGAAGACAAGCCGCTAGGATCAGAAGCTGAAAGTTCATCAGTGCTTTCCTTCATGAATATGCATGAGGTGGATGTCAACCCAAATCAAAGATTAAGCTCAGTCTTGTTGAATGAGTTTAATTACTTGCCTTGGTCAAGAGCAGTGTCTCTGGCTCTAGGTGGAAGGTCCAAGTTGGGGTTCATAAATGGAAGCATCGAAGTACCTGATGTTTCCTCACCAACCTATGAATCCTGGCTTAGTAAGGATCAGCTCGTTATGTCATGGCTCCTAAATTCCATGGAACGTAAATTAGCTGAAATATTCAGTTACTCTGAATCTGCATACCAACTATGGGAGACGGTCAAGGAAATGTATGGTAGTCAAAATAATGCTGCACGAGTTTTTCAATTAAAGAAAGACATCTCAGATCTGCAACAAGATGGCAAGCCTTTTGTACAACTCTTAGGAAGCATGAAAAGCATGTGGAATGAGTTGGAAATATATCGTCCTCATACAACCGATGTAGCTCTGCTACGAAAGAGAGCAGAAGAAGATAAGATATTTCAACTTTTGTCCAGTCTGGATTCAACATATGAAGATATACGATGCCATATACTCATGAATACGGAACTTCCTTCCTTCACCAATGTATGTGCGACAATTCAACGTGAAGAAGTAAGAAGGAAAGTCATGAACAAGGATACAATGGCTAATTCACCTGAGGCAAGAGCCTATCTAACCAACGAGAGGAAGTACAAAGGGAAGCATCCAAACTTGAAGTGTCAACATTGCAACCATACGGGCCATGTTAAGGACACATGTTGGATTCTACATCCAGAATTAAAACCTGATTTTATAAAGGATAAGAGTTTACAGAAAGTGAATCGTACTGGACTCCGTGCTAATCATGTTTTTGCCTCTACCTCTAATGGGTCTGATCCATTCAAGAACTTCACAGCGAATCCAGCTGAACTCATGAATGAGTTTATGTTGTATCTTCAAAGCAAGACAAGAGGAGCTAGAATTGACTGTGTGGATAGCATAGAAGAAGGAAACTCGACAGCATTGCTAGGCAAGTTTGCGGGCTTCTTGGCAGATACAAAACTCATACCACAAGAGGACATGCAAGGTATCATAAAAGCCTTTAAAACTGCTCTTAAAATAAATATGTTGCATGATTTTTGGGTTGTAGATTCAGGTGCCACAGATCATATGACAAACCATGTGTCAAAGTCTCATAAGTTTGAAAAATTAGCAAATCCTTCTCAAGTTTCAATTGCAAATGGTGAGAATGTAAAGGTTTTAGGAAAGGAAAAAATAAAATTAATGTCAGATGAAATCGAGTCGGCAGTTTTATATGTACCTTCCTTTCCTTTCCAACTTCTGTCTGTAGGAAAAATCACAAATACCTTGAATTGCTTAGCCATTTTTTCTCCTCACAATGTCATTTTTCAGGATTGTGTCACCAAAAAGACGATTGGTGAAGGGTTTTACTTAGATGGTCTCTATTACATATCCAAGAGCAATCCCAGAGGGTTTCAAGCTAAGTTTAATCCTATCCAAGATAATCAATTGTGGCATCAACGTTTAGCTCACCCTTCTCTACCAATTTTGTCAACTTTATTTCCAAACTTAGGAAATGATGAAATTGCATGTGAAACTTGCCACTTGTCTAAGGCCACTAGATTGCCTTTTAATTCTTCCTTGTCTAGGGCTAGTAAGTGTTTTGAACTAGTTCATTCAGATGTATGGGGACCAATTAATGAATCTTTTGATGGTTATAAGTATTTTGTGTTTTTTGTTGATGATTTCTCTCGAGTCACATGGTTATATCTTTTAAAGTCTAAAAATGAAGTTATGGAAGTATTTAAGGACTTTCATAATCTTGTTAAAAATCACTTTTCTTCTAAAATTCAAACCTTAAGGTCTGACAATGGCACCGAATACATGTCCCATATCATGAAACAATATTTGAGCATTCATGGCATTATGCATCAAACAAGTTGTGTTGGCACACCTCAACAAAATGGTGTAGCTGAACGCAAAAATCGGGACTTACTTGAAAAAACTAGAGCATTAATGCTACAAATGAATGTACCAAAGAGATTCTGGTCCCAAGGGGTTATGGCAGCTGCTTACATCATCAATAGATTACCCAGTCGAGTCTTGGATTTCAAGTCTCCTCTAGAGGTCATGAAAGGAAGGAAAATTAACCTTTCACACCTTAGAGTCTTTGGTTGCATCTGTTTTGTACATATTCAATCTCATCATCGAGATAAATTGGATCCTAGAGCTGTTAAATGTATTTTTCTTGGTTATTCATCTACACAAAAGGGATATAAGTGTTATGATCCCCAACTTAGGAGATTAATTGTGTCTAAAGATGTTCGATTTTATGAAACTAACCCTTTTTTTAGCAAGTCACATGAAATCACAAGTCAAGGGGATGACATCTTGGATGTGTTTCCATTACCAAGAATCGAACTTAAGGCTCCACAACAACAAGATCCCAGCTATGTCAACATTGATGCATCTCTCACTGAAAGTAACAATGAAGGGTCTCGTCTTAATGGTACACTGCATGAAGATGGTGATAATCAAGATGATCCTCACAATATGGTACAAGATGTGAACGAGTGTGAGATAACTCCTTCTGCTCCACGACGTAATCCAATGCGTGTTAGGCAACCTCCCACAAGACTTCAAGACTTTGTCACCTACAAACCCACACATCCCATCTCAAATTATGTGTCATATAAGAGAGTGACACCAACCCATGCCGCATTCCTCAGCACTATATCGAGTTACAGTGAGCCTCAAAACTTTCATGAGGCCAACAGCCAAGAGGTGTGGAAGGAAGCCATGCAAGAAGAACTTAAAGCCCTAGATCAACACAACACATGGAGCATCACCAAACTTCCAAAAGGCAAGAAAGTTGTGGGTTGCAAATGGATCTATAAGCTCAAATTCAAGTCAAATGGATCAATTGAGAGGTATAAAGCAAGATTGGTGGCTCGGGGATTCACTCAAACATTCGAGGTGGATTACAAAGAAACATTTGCACCTGTTGCAAAAATGAACACAGTAAGAGTGTTACTGTCTGTGGCTGTAAACAAGGGGTGGTCCATGTACCAAATGGATGTGAAGAATGCATTCTTGCATGGTGATCTCAAAGAAGAAGTCTATATGAAATTGCCACCTGGGCATCCTCAAAGCAATGAACTGGATTTAGTGTGCAAATTGCACAAATCCATTTATGGTTTGAAACAGTCCCCACGAGCTTGGTATGCCAAGCTAAGCTCAGTTCTCACTAGTGTTGGTTTCAAAAGCAGCAATGCCGATTCCTCACTATTTGTTCGCACAGGAGCTATGGGCAAATTGGTTGTGCTGATTTATGTAGATGATCTGATAATTACAGGTGATAATGCTGACGAGATTTTCAACCTCAAACAGTCCCTCAGACAAAGGTTTGCAATTAAAGACCTTGGGATATTGAAGTACTTTCTTGGTATAGAAATGGCAACCTCGCACAAGGGACTCTTTCTTAACCAAAGGAAATATGTCCTAGATTTGCTTAAGGAAGCTAACATGAGCGATGCTAAACCAGCCATTACCCCTCTTGACAGCAAGCTCAAACCTAGCTTGAAGGGCACGCCACTCAGGGATATAAGTTATTACCAACGACTGGTTGGTAAGTTGATCTACCTAACAATCACCAGACCTGACATCACATATTCTGTAAGTATTGTGAGCCAATTCATGCACTTCCCAACACTTGAGCATTTGACCCTTGTTAAAAGGATCTTACGCTACTTAAAAGGATCAGTGGGTCGTGGTATTATCATGAAGAAGAATGACAACACACAAATCATGGGGTATTGTGATGCTGATTGGGCAGGGAATGCAATTGATCGCAAGTCCACCACTGGCTACTGTACATTTGTCGGTGGAAACTTGGTCACATGGAAGAGTAAGAAGCAAACTGTCATTGCCAGATCAAGTGCCGAAGCAGAATATCGTGCAATGGCTTCAACTGCGTGTGAGTTGATATGGCTTAAAGGTCTTCTGTGTGATTTAGGTGTTCCTACAACTCTTCCTATGTCCTTATTTTGCGACAATCAGGCAGCTATGCATATAGCATCAAACCCAGTATTTCACGAGAGGACGAAACACATTGAAGTTGATTGTCATTACGTTCGTGAACAAGTTCAATCACAGGTGATTCAGACACATTATACAAGAAGCTTCGACCAACTGGCTGACATCTTCACCAAGCCCTTGGCTTCTCATCAATTTCAACGACTTTTGTCCAAGCTTGGATCCATAAATCTTCTGGATCCAGCTTGAGGGGGAGTATTGGATATTAGTTCTTAATTCAAAGAATAAACACAAGGACCTTAATTCAAGGAATAAAACAAGGAGCTTAATTCAAGGAGTAAAACAAGGAATCCTTAATTCAAGGAGTAAAACAAGGAATCCTTAATTCAAGGAGTAAATCAAGGAATGCTTAATTTAAAGAGTAATTGAAGGAATAAAATTTCCTTATAAATAGCTATACAATTGTAATGAAAACATGAAGAAAATAATACAAACTAGAGAACTCTTTTGTGTAGAGTTATTTCTTGTTTTTTCTACACTTCATTTTAAAATGAAACTACGAACAGAAAACCAATCTCATGCAGATAAAATGAATTATGAATCTTCGCTTACATAATCCACTTGTTGCCCCTTGAGCTCCCCCTTCTTAAACCTCGCAGAACACAGATATCCAAAATGTCCTCTACTATCTTCCTATCCAACCTCATACTTGCAACTAATATACCTAGAGGACCTGAATTTTTTATTGAGCCCAGTCTCAGCCTCGTTTCCCTCCAGTATAGGCAACATATTCGACTTTATCGAGCCGTGCCTTCTAGCTAATAAAGAAATAATATGCTTGGCTCGTGAAGGTGGCAATAAAGGGCTTTTAAAGTACAGCTTTGGAGTCGAGTTCAAGCTCAAATTCGCCGAAGACGTCGCTGGAGATTTCTTCGCAAAAGTAGTGAGCCAGAGATTTCTTCGTAGAAGTCCAACAATAGTGTAAGAAATAGATTTATTGATGATGAATAAACGAATGTTTACAACCTATTTATACAAAAGAAAAGAAAAATTGTAATAATTAAAAATAAACACAATTATGGAGAGACATGTTCTTGGACAGCCTATCCTTCCCCACCAAGCTGTTGGTGGTTGCTTCCAACTGGTGTGTTGGTTGTCACCAGCTGGATATCATATTCTTTAACATTTCCCCTCATTAACATTCCACCTCAAGTTAGAATATATATTAATTATTCCTAACTTGTTAAGTAAGCTTGAGAACTGTGGAAAACTCAGGGATTTGGTAAATATATCTGCTGGTTGTTCTAATGTAGAGATATGATAAGTTTTGATCATTCCAGCTTGAATCTTTTCTCTTACTAGATGGCAATCGATCTCTATGTGTTTGGTTCGCTCATGAAACACTGGATTTGATGCAATGTGAAGAGCTGCTTGATTGTCACAATATAACTTGGTTGGTTGGGAGTGTTTGATACCCAAATCATCCAAAATATATCGTAACCAGGTTACTTCGCAACATGCTGCTGCCATAGAGCGATATTCTGCTTCTGCACTTGATCGTGAGACTGTATTTTGTTTCTTAGTCTTCCAAGAAATTAGCGAGTTTCCAAGAAACATACAATATCCTGTGGTTGATCGTTGTGTATCTGTGCATTTTGCCCAATCTGCATCACAAAAAGAATTTAGTTGTAATGAACTAGTTGTTGAGAAAAAGAGACCTTACCCTGGTGTGTTCTTGACATATCGTAGCACTCGTTGAGCTACTTCCAAATGTGGTTATCATGGTTTATCCATATATTGACTGAGAATGTGCACGGCATACACTAAGTCGGGCCTTGTGATGGTCAAGTATATTAATCTCCCAACAAGTCTTCGATAGGATGTGGGATTACTGATGAATTCCCCTTCAACCTTGCTGAGGGATAAATTTTGTTCCATAGGTGAATTGGCAGATTTGGCACCAAGATAACCCATGTCCTCCAATATTTCAAGTGCGTACTTGCGTTGTGACAGAACAATTCCCTTCCTAGAACGTGAAACTTCTATGACCAAAAAATACTTTAATTCACCGAGATCTTTAAGCTTGAATTGTCTCATGAGATGATTCTTAGTTTCTTCAATGTCTTGTATATTTTTTCCTGTTATGATTATATCATCTACATAGACAAGAAGAGCAGAGAAGGAATTACCACGGGTTCAGACGAACAGTAAGTGATCATACTTGGATTGGTTAAAACCAGCTAGCTTAAGTGTTATTGATAGCTTGATGAACCACTGTCGTGAGGCTTGTTTGAGTCCATACAAAGATTTATGTAGCTTACATACTCGTGTTTCCCCCTTTCGTCCGAATCCAGGTGGAAGGGACATGTAGACATCTTCATGAAGATCACCATAGAGAAAAGAATTATTGACATCGAGTTGTCGAAGATGCCAATTTTGAATAGCAGCAACGGCAAGGAGAAGCCGAACAGTGACAAGTTTGGCTACTGGTGCAAAAGTTTCTTGGTAGTCAAAACCTTCAATCTGACTGTATCCTTTGGCCACTAATCGAGCCTTGTATCGTTCCATAGAACCATCAGGATTATACTTGATTTTGTAGACCCATTTACAACCAACTGGTTTCTTGTTTGGAGGAAGCTATTGAAGTGTCCAAGTGCCATTAGTTTCAAGAGCATCCAGTTCTTGTTTCATGGCAAGCCGCCATTTTGGATCATTGAAAGCTTCAGCAAAGGTGGTTGGTTCCCTGAGAATGGAAATAGAAGTAGCAAAAGCACGATGTGCAGGTGATAATTGGTCATAGGTAAGTACATGAGATAAAGAATGAGAAGTACCTTTGTCTTTGGACGATGTTGAGTGAGACGAAGGGAAGGACCGAGAAGGTAAGGAAGCTTCTACATGATATTTTTGAAGGTAGCTAGGAACATTGGTGGATCGACGAAGCCTATGTGTGACTGGTGTTGGAGGAGTTATGTGTGGTAGATAAATTGACGATGATGTTTTTGGAGATGAATTTTGAAGTTGAAGAGTGTCTGAGTTGATTGTTGAAAGGACAGATGGTGTATGATCAAGTGATATATTTGGATTGGTTGATTGATGAATGTTGGGTAGGTCATCATAAATAGTATCTTCTCATGGAGGAAATAGAGTTGGAGTGTTGACAGCGGAAGTGAAATAAGGAAATACATGTTCATGAAAGATAACATCACGAGACACTAAAGTCTTGTTTGTTTCCAGATTGTAGACACGATAACCTTTGATCCCAGATGGATACCCAATGAATATGCATTTATGTGACCTAGCATCAAACTTGGTAAGTCGATCATGATGTGTAGACACAAAGCAAAGAGAACCAAAAACACGAAGGTGGTCATACCTAGGAGTTTTGTGAAAAAGGACTTCAAATGGTGTTTTACCCTTGAGAATAGGTGTTGGAGTACGATTTATGAGGTATGTGGCTGTAAGAATGGCATCTCCCCAGAATTGTTTAGGAAGATTGGCTTGGAAGAGCAATGAACGAGCGACATTGAGAAGATGACGATGTTTGCGTTTAGCAACACCATTTTGTTGAGGGGTAGAGACACAACTAGTTTGATGAAGGATTCCCTTGGTAGAAAACAACTGGGTCAGAGAGAATTCTGGTCCATTGTCACTACGAATGATTTTAACTCTAGATGAAAATTGTGTTTCGACAAGATTGATGAAGGTGGTAAGAAATGTGCGTGTATCAGATTTAGTATGTAAGAGATAGACCCATGTGCATCTTGAGTAGTCATCAACAATAGTGAGAAAATAACGTGCTTCATTAAGTGCTGGAATGTGATAACCACCCCAAATATCAACATGAATCATTTCAAAAGGTGTTTTTGTATTGATGAAACTTAAAGGAAATGGATTACGTGTTTGCTTAGCTAATGGACAAATAGAACAATCACTAATGGAACAAAAAGGTGTGTTGATGGAAAGAGAAATTACACGCAAACTGTTATTAGATAAATGACCAAGTCGTTGATGCCATAGATGAGAGTTGGTGGAAGCAGTGTTTGGAACGGAGAAACATCTAGCCTTTTCAGAAATAGTCAGGTAGTAGAGTCCTGCTTTCTCAGCTCCCATCCCAATCGTCTTCCCTGAGCATTTGTCCGGAACAAAGCACATAATATTAGTGAAGGTGACATGGAAAAATGAGGTTTGAGTTAGTTTGGCTACTGAAACTAAGTTTAATTTGAAGGAGGGAACACACAAGACATTATGGAGTATGAAATTATTTGAGAAATGTACAGTGCAAATATGTGTGACACGGGCAAGAGAATGATCAGGTAAATGCGCATGCCGATTAGTGACTGGAATGCTAGAGCTCATAAGGTTTTGGGAACAGACCATGTGATCAGTTGCCCTTGTATCAAAAATCCAACGAGTTTCTGAATGAAAAATAGTTGCACATAATGTGTTACCTGAAGAAGTAGTCACTTGATTTGCCATGCTACCTGATCTGGATTGATTAAGAAGTGTAAGGAGCTCTTGATATTGGGCAGATGTAAGATTGTGGGATGGTGTCTTTGTGTCGGATCAGCTTTCCTAAAATTCAGTATGATGAGCTTTTGAAGGGAAGCCATAACTTGTGTTTCTCTTATCTTGAATTACTCCTTTCTTCCGACACATGTTGATGTCATGTCCATTCAAACCACAGAAATTACATTTGAGATGCTTTCGGTAGTTTTCAAAAATGTGTCCATTGAGACCACAAAAATCACATTTGAGGTGACTTCGGCAATTCTCAGAATTATGGCCTATATTGTTGCATCTATTGCACTTGAGATGTGGGTTCCTTGGTGGGTAATTTTTCTGAGGATATTGTGGACGACTATCTCTGGCAACAAGTGCGGCAGCTTCTGGCATCCTTTCTATGCTTTGAGTGGAGACAACTCTTTGCTTTTCCTCTTGAACAATAAGTGAATATACCTTATTTACTGTAGGTAATGGTTCCATGAGCAAGATTTTTCCGCGTGCTGATGTGTAAACCGTGTTAAGGCCCATGAGAAACTTTATGGTTCGCTGCTTTTGTTGATATTCTTGTAATTCCCTTCCAGCATTTCCTCCACAGTGTGGAAGAGGACATAGTGCATCACGACTATCCCATAAACTTTTCAATTTGGTATAGTATTCTCCAATGCTCACACCTTCTTGCATGCAATCATGGATCTCTTGCTCAATGTGGAATAGGTGCACGTTGTTGGTGTGCGAAAAGCATTCCTTTAATTCTTTCCATAGCTCATATGCAGTATCACTATACATGACACTTTCTGCAATTTTGGGTGATATGGTGTTGAGGATCCATCCTTTGACAAGAATATTGCAGCGAGTCCATTGTTTGATTTCTGCTTCAAGGTTTGTTGATGGCCTTTTGATTGTGCCGTCAATGAATCCTTCTTTGTTTTTGGTTATTAGAGCCATGAGCATTGCATGACTCCAAATGTGATAGTTTTCTTGGTTTAAGGATTGAGCTACGAGAACCATGCCTGGTTGGTCTGAGTGGTGTAGATATAATGAATGGCTAGGATCATCATACCATTTTGGTAAAGTAGGGTTGGTATTGGTAGTCATAGACATTTTTGGTTGAATAAATTTGAAAGAACGGGATGGGTTTAAGTGTGTTTTAGACAATAATGACTATTTATGAAATAAATAATGGACTGAAATATGCTTTATCTTATAGAAAATGAGTCAAGGATTACAGAACCGGAAATTTCAGCCGCAGAACCGGTCGGAAAGTGGGTGAACCGGCGTCTGGAGTGGCTGCAACGGCGGCTGCAACGGTGAAGCACTGAACCGGATGAAGACCGAATCGGACTGAGGACAAAACCGGGTGAACAACGCATCGTTTGTTTCAGCGCCGAGCGAACGACGTGTCGTTTGTTTCAGCGGGCGAGCGATGACGTGTCGTTGGAGTCGTCTTCTTCAGCAGCTGGCGCGTGTTGGAGCGTGTGTCTCCGACGAGGCGCGTGGAACGCCGGCGAGTTTAAACAAGGCGCGTGTGAGCGCGTGGAGAGGTATTTTGGCTTGATTTTAATTGCAGATTGCTTGGATTTTTCTGAATAATATGCTGAGATGAAATTGAAATTATTTTGTTAATCGAAATTGGTTTTGAAAAAAAAACAGATTGAGGAAAAATGAGAAAAAAAATTCTATGAGCTGATTTTTTTAGGAATTGTTTCCTAAGCTCTGATACCATGTAAGAAATGGATTTATTGGTGATGAATAAACGAATGTTTACAACCTATTTATACAAAAAAAAAGCAAAATTGTAATAATTAAAAATAAACACAATTATGAAGAGGCATGTTCTTAGACAACCTATCCTTCTCCACCAAGCTGTTGGTGGCTGCTTTCAGCTAGTGTGTTGGTTGTCACCAGTTGTATATCATATTCTTTTTAACAAATAGAAAGGAAAGAAAGACGATTTCTTATGGAAACCTAGTGTGATAGGTTAATATGTGACAGAGAACGATTTTTACGATCACTGTATATATATATATATATATATTTGAGTTTGAGAATATAACGAAGAAATGAGAATAAAAAACTTTATTGACTTCCCAAGGGCTACAGAGTTGCACTAGGAATCTGCAGTCTTCTGATTTTTGAGTTCTGATCCTCAGTTAGAGACTCTATTGCCTTTGCTTACATAATCAAGTTTAATGCTGATGTTTTTGTTCTCTTCAGGTTGAAGGCTCAACGAGTATAGCTGATGAAAAATCACATGGCCTATTGCTTACAATTGGAACAGGCAAAATCTTCTTCTGCAGATACCTTCCATAGCTTCGGCATATTGATGTTGATGATTTTAATAATGGAAGATTGATCTTTTATGATTTTGGAATGACGGGAAGGTATATATAGTGCCTTTATGGTGGCAGTCCATGTCAAAATCAACCCATGGGTCGTATTTAAATTTCCTTGAACACATGTATTTTCTCTAAATTCCGTTTCACTTAGACTTTTATGGATAAATTAACCACATCTTTTAAAATATGTTTATTATGTTTTTAATTTTCATTTTTCAAATTTACAAATAAAATTTAGAAGTATGGTAATTTTAGTATTTTAATTAAGTCATTTATATATTTTAATTTATAATTTTTTAGATGAGTTCATTAATCCTTTAATTTAAAAACATAATTAATTAAATCAAAATTTTAAAAAATTAATTTTTTTCAAAAATAGAATATAAATAATGTATTTTATTAATAAAAATATTAAAAAAGAGAAAAAAAATCTTCTCTCTTTCTTTTTCTCACATTCTCTCTACTCTTTCTCCTTCTCATTTTCTCTCTCTTTCCTTTCTCTAATTATTATTTTATTAATAAAAAAAATTAAAAAAAAATAGAGAAAGAAAGAAAGAAAGAAAGAAAGACAGAGAATAACGGTGTTGGTTTTTTTTATTAAAAATATGTAATTCTCATTTATGTTTAAAAAAAATTCAATTTTTAATTTTTTTTTAATTAATTGATTATTTTTTAAATTACATAAATAATGAATTTCACCTAAAAAAAACTTCATGACTAACTTATATAAATCACAAATAGTTATAGAACCTAAATGACTCAATATCTATTAAATTTGATTATCTTAAAGATGTTAGTTGTATTAGATCCAAATCACCATGATTTTTGGTTTCTGCATCCATGCATAATAACCCGTGGATGTTTTGAACAAGTTATTGTATTTAAGTTTTGGTATGATTGTTGAATTCAATTCAAATTAATTTACTATCTATGATAAATAAGATTTTATATTAAAAGGCTTATGAGAAGTGGTGTAAGAGGATTAAAAAACAAAAAACTTTATTTTAGGGTAGGTTTTTAAATTGATGAATATTTTCTTTTTTTACCAGTTTTCAAATTGATTTTTTTTTAAATTTTGGTCCAATTTTAAACTATTTTTTTTTGTTGGGTTAATTTTCAAACCAATGAAAATTTTGAGTAGGTTTTTAGAAGCCAACAAAAAACACATTTTGGGTTGGTTAAAAACTTACAAATTACAACAATATTGTCATAGTATCACTTGTGGCATCCCGAGGTGTAGTTTGAACTGTTCAAACTATACTTAGTAATCCCAATTCCCTTTCTTAATCCCTAATTTTTTCTTCAATAAGTCCAACGCCAATGTAAGTCCTATTGTATTCATGTCTGTGTGTTAGCTTTTTATGTACAAAACATGGTTTTTGTTATTTTACTTAGTGGTTTTATCTTACTCTATGTAAGGTTGGTTACTATAGATCAATAATTCACACACAAACACAATTTGGTACACTTTATATGTAAGCATATTTACACACACCACAAGGTTGATTTTCATAGTATGCATGCTAGGTATACGCTTGCTTACTTTTTTACTTGAGATTTTTTACAGGTATCAGGTGTGGGTATTTATAGATAGTACTCGACATTTTTGGAAATGGAAAATGTAACTTTTTAGCAAGCTTGCCACCACCCCTTAGCAAGGTGGCTGGCAAGGTGAAAAATTCGAGTGCTTTAAATACCCTACTCGTTTCTCTTCTCTTTACCTATCGTTGTAAGAATCAAAACTCTACCGAAATTCACTTTGAGATTTATATTGATTTTTGAAATTATTTTGGAGAGACTATAATTGAGTATGGGTCACTTTGTGAGTTTATTAATCAAATCATAGGCTATATGCGTACATAGTTTGACTTTGTATCTTCCATACATTATTTGATTTTAGTATTGGACTGTATGTCCCTCGAGAGTATGAGTTATTGCACTTCTAGTTACTTGATATGTGGTTTCCAATCACACCACATTGCATGGTATTGGTTGTGGAAGACAGTCGAGTTCATGTGTCATACCAAGTCATTGTGGAAGTAGGAAGTGAAAAGCACCAAGACAGAGGTCCTGACTAATAGAGGTAATTGTGGTTTTATTGTTATTAGTGTTATAACTTGTTTACTATTTAGTGAATTATTTTCTACTAACTAGTTGCCTTAAGTAACTCAAGGATGTTACCATATAGATACGGTCTCTATATGAGTTTACCTCATTATATTACTTGTTATCCATGATTTGTTATTGTATTAGTACAATCTGAGTTTAAGATACATATGTTACAATATACTAAAAGCTTAAACTCTGAATAGAAATCCACAATATCCTTCCCTGCTTTCTGTTGAATTTATATAATATCTATTTTTTAAAGTTATTGTTTATCTAATATTATATTGTTTGTGCTTCTATTGTGTATACTGCATAAGTGTTTGATTTCTTTTATGTGCAAGTTAGAGCTAAGTCCTTAAAGACTCATCATCTTCTTACTTTGGTAGCATGCCAGGTTATGGACTCTTTCAATTGGTATCAAAGCTAGTGCATCGTTTTGGGCTTAACGGATCCAATGTTTACCTTGTTAACTCATGCCTTTACACACACACATTCTCTCTGGTGGAGTTAGGAGAAGGAGATAATGTAGGTAGACCTGCATTTTTTGATGGGTTGAAATATGTCTATTGTAAAATCCTAAATGAAGGCCTTCTTGTGCTCCAAGGAGACCGTGTGTTCCTTATTGAGAATGGCTAAACCTATTCCACTAAAAACTTACCTGATAATACTATGATTTTGAAACCAATGAATGAATGGACTAGAGAATAATCTAAAGAGTTTGAATGGAACAACAAGGGTTTATATGCTATCATCAAAGTTGTGTCACCTGAAGAATATAGAAGAATTTAGAATTATACCTCGTCAAAACAAGCTTGGGATATTCATGAGACAACTCAAGAAGGGATATCTATTGTTAAGAGGTCTAGAATGCTTAAGTTAAATAAAGACTTTTAATTGTGCATTATTTAAAAAGATGAGCCATTTGACAAATTTTATGCACGATTCTCTAACATTGTAACTGTTCTTACAACCTGGGTAGACCCATTAGCAAAGAATAGTAGATAGAAAAATTCATTGTCAATCTACCTTATAGATTTCATACTAAGGTTACTGTAATTGAGTCAATGTACAAATCTAGAAAGCTTTCTGTAAATGAGCTAGTTGGTGACATGCAATTCTTTGAATTACATCACTTATTACCAAGGCAGAAACAAACTCGAGAAGAGTAAGAGCTTGGCTCTCAAAACTACCAAAGGAAGTTACTCAAGTAAAGATGTTAGTGTCTTGGTTTGTAGTAATGATGACTCTAATCTTGATAAGGAGAAAAATGGCCTTCCTTACTTGGAGATTTACCAAGTTCTTTAGAAAGAAGAAACCAACATCTAGGATTATTGGAAGAGAGACTTTAAGTTCCAAATCCTCAAAATCTATTAAAGTTGATGAAGACTAAAATGAATCTGAAAAATTGAGCAAATGACACTTGAATAAAATTAGGTGCTTTGAATGTGGGAAGCTTCATCATATTACTGTAAGGTACTTTAAAAAACATCTCACTAACAAGTGTGCTATAAAAGCTGAGGTTATTATTTCAGACAATACCAGTAGTGATGATGAGGATGACACTAATTTTCTAGCCTTTGCTACTTCTAGTAGTGTCATTGATCCTCTCGCTATTGCCTCAAATGTTCAAGATGTAACTGATGATGATGATAATGATAAGCAAGATGAGTTGCTGACTCCTACAATGCTCTCTTATTGGATCACATCAAGTCTGAAAAGGAAAAGGCCTTGGAATGCCTTGACAAAAAAGAGCACTAGATAAGTGCTTTGAAGAAAAATATTGTGGAAAAGAAGTCCTTGATTGATGACTAATGAATCGATCTTATCAGAAAATGTGTGGCTATACAAAAGAGACATTCGGATCTACTTGTGAAATTTAATGTAAATCATGAAAAAGTTAAAAAAAACTTTGGGAATAACTGAAGGTTCTCATCTATGGCAAAACTACTTAGCTATTTATGAGTAATGTTCCCTCTTTTGATCAAAATGACTAGATAGAAAGATTGAAGAATAAGATCATAATTCTAGAGAGTACAAAGGAATATATGCAATCCTCTCTTATTGAGAATGAAACTAAGATTGAACAATTAAATAAGAAAGCTAGGATTCTAAATAATTCAGTAGATTATATTGAAACATTTCTTAAAGAAAAAAAAATTGAAGATTTGATTAGTTTGAATAAAATGATGATTGGCTCAAAGAACTTAAATGATATTCTTAGCAACACAGATATGTTTGAGGACAAGCATGGTATTGGTTATAATGAAAAGGTTTCAACTTCCACAGTGGGATCAACTAAGTTTGTGAAAGCTTCTAATCAAAACAAAAAAATTGAAGTCTGTTGCCACTAACCCAAGAGGTAAGTTTCTTGTGTTCATTTAGCCAGATCCTTATAACAAGGCAAACCTTTCACCTAAGGCTAGCACTTCTCGTCACTTCAGTGATGGCCTTCTACCTGTACCTACTGTTCTTCTTACTTGTCACCATTGTGGTGAAATTGGGAACTTGAGACCACACTACTGGAAATTGACTACTCATCCTTATGTGAAAGTCAATGTGAGAACTTCATCCCTTTTCCTTCATTTAATACTTCTCGAAGTTAGGGATCCAGATTCTCTAACTCCTATTCATGTTTATTATATGTATGACACTATTGGCCATCTGGGTAGGTATTGTCTTAAATACGTGAGAAGTACTAGCCGAAGTTCTTCTCATTCACCTACATCTCTTATGTCAGAATGTAACTATTGTGGATCATTTAAGCATATTCAAACTAGTTATATCATGTACTTAAGACACAGTATGGAAAGAACCAATTCTACTTCTAAATGTCCATCTGGTTTGACATATTTGAATAACTAGACAGGATTATCAAGAAATAACAAACAAAGCAAACCTCGATTACCTTATATTCTACATGCTCACATGACACAAATACTATTTCCTGAATCAATTGCCTCTCATAAATACTTTAAATAAAGGGATACTATTTTATCACTATTTTTGGGTGATCATTTTAGGAGTTGTTCTATTCTTTTCTCTTATCTCTTTTGGTTCTAGTCATTGATCTTGTAACTCTTATTGTTTATAAACATGTTTTATTTCTTTCTTTTTTTAACATAAAATTTAACAAAAATAAATATATTATATTGTTTTGCTGTGTTTGATGTTGTGACACTCCTTACTTCCTCTCCCCATCTTTTCCTGAAATTGTTCAGTAAATTATTATGTCTTACATTTCTATCTTTTTAAGTTTACATATTGTTATGATCTATGTTGCTTTTTGGTTAAGAGGCTTTTGAAATAAATGGATGTGTGGCTATTCTGACATAGGTATTCTTGAAGCGATTGTATGAGTAATCTCTTATGAAGTCTTTATAAAATATTGAAAAAAAAGTAGAAGAAGAACAACTTTTTCATACACGTAATAACGTTGTGAATCTTTATGCGTATGTTTGAGAAGTTTGTGTGGTTTCTTTACTTTAATGATTTGTATGCATCTAGCAATCTTTAGAATTCCAATGTAGTTTCACTGGAGGTGAAATCCTAAGTGCTACTCAGATAGAAAAATGATTTAGGCCATCTTTGGACCATTTGATCTTTCTTGCCACACTTGTTTACTAATAAGCCATAAGACTGGCATTATAAATACCGATCTTGCATAATATTTTGTTTTATAATTTGTAAAATTCTCACAAGTGTACAAATCATTTTATAGAAACTTATAAGGATATTCACAAGGTCAGTCTAAGGAAAGAATATATGTGGTTTTTAATTTATTATTCAAAATCTTATAAACGAAATTAAATCTTAAACATCCTATCACGATTTTTGGTTTGTTTGTTTCCTAATCTAATAACATAAAAATAAAAGTAGATATAAATTCAATAAATAATAATTCATTTTTTTATCATTCATAATAATAGAGTATTTAAGGATATAATAATTAAGTTAATTATAATTGATCATATTATTTAGGTTATTAAAGATATAAATTTATATTTATTGATTTTCTCTTTTTCGTATGAAAGTGTACTTAAGCGGGGCCCAAATTCTTTTGTTTAATATTAACTAAGTAATATCCTTAGGCGCCGGCCTATTAATTAATTAAATATTAAATTTCAGCTTTATTTCTAAGAAAATAGCAAACCATCTAATCACATCTTTAGTCAAAGTCAAATAATTAAACTTTATTCAAGATATTCAAATTAAACCTAAGAATTTAATTATCCAAGTACTAACTTTCAAATTTTAAAACCATTATTGAAAATAAGTCGCCAATACATTTTCGAATAATATTTCTTATAAAAAAACTTTTGAAATAGAGTTTCACTCTAAATATCAGGCGATTATATCAGCAAATAAAAGAGCACTACTCTAAATCGGACCAGATAATTGAATCTTAAAATCTAATTTATAGATTTAAGTTTGTAATGAAAAATAATATATTTCTCTCCAACATCCTTAATATAAAATCTTGAGTAAAAAAAATAAAACATAAAAATTAAATATAACATATATCATATTTACAAACAGCTAACCATGTCAAATTTAATCACAGAAAAATTAAATATAACATATAAGAATAAAACATAAAAAGATAATTGTAAAGAATCCATTAAAATAATACCTTGAAAGAATCTTTACAACAGTTTGATGCTAGTATGTTGCTAGAAAAACTCCAAACGGATTTGCATCTCCTCTTATTGAATCAAAAACTAAAAATCTAGAAAAGAACTTAACAACTAAAAACTAAAAAAAATGAAAACTTTCTAGAGAGAGAAAGAGCTCGGAAAATTGTATGTTTTACAATAAGGGTTTTATAGGTGAGGAAAAGGCCAAAAATGGGGGAATATATTTCAAAATTTGAATTTGGATGCATTTGGATAGGTTGACATGTGTATAGGGCGCAAAAATATCAACAGACGAGTGGTTAGCGTGCACGGGACAAGGCAATGGGTGTGCTAATGCATGTGCGACACAGTGCGGATGGGCTGCTGCGCACGAGATTTTGGCCTTTTTGACATTTTGACCCATTTTGTCCAATTTTTTCCATCTTTTTACTTTTCTTCATTTCTTTTCTCAATATATTTGTGATGTATTGCCTCCAGTATTTTTCTTCATATCTTTAAGTTATTTTGGAATGAAAATACTTGAAAAATAATAAAAATACCTGTGATTCTAAAATGACAAATTTCTATAAATATATGATAAAATTGTACAAATATAAATCTACTTAATCAATTAAAGTATATTAAATCATAGTAATTTTAGTGCTTTTTAAGCACTCATCATCTACCTATCCATAGTTTCCCATCTTGAACCTTACTATTATACTTTCGTTTCTTTATACCTACTAGCCTAGCTTAAATGTTCAACCCCACTTACTTGACACTCCTTTTGTTAAGTTTTAACTTTGCCTTGTTGAACATTCTTTGCTATGGGATTTTTTGCTTCTCTTGAGCCTTTTTAAAAAATGGGGGGAGAAAGAAAGAAAAGGAAAAAAGGAAAATGAAAAGGAGGAGGTTTAATGATTAAAAGTTATTTCACAAATGAAAAAGATCCATTATTTAGGAATTACTTTTTAAGAGTTTCAATATTTAAAAGTTCAAGGAAAATATCCTCAGTTGAAAGAATGACCTCTTATGGCTATAAACTCTATGCTTAAATTAAAAGTTTATGTGTCTAAAGGTGTGCCTTTGCTTAAATATTTCTTCTCTTCTAACCAAACCTTGGCCTATCTTTATAAGCTTTTGAAGACCTTTTGATTTCTACTAAGATTGCATTTAAGTTAATGGAGATAAAGGCTATATGTGGACTTATGAAGTTTGGATCAATTTGAGTATATACTTCCTCTTGATTGATTCATATAAACATTTCTTGATGACACATATAGTTAACATGTTTTGCACTTCACATACAATGCATGTTCCCATAATTTATTGGTCATACTCTTAAATGAATGCCTTTTGGATTGATTGTCAAATGGATGTTTATGTTGAGTGTTTTCGGCCATTTTGCATCAGTTTTCAAGTCCAACCTATACCACCTCACCATGTGGCTTTCCATTGTGCTCCCCACCACCTAGCTACATGGCTCGTCAAACACCCTAGTGAGGTGGATAGAAAGATACTTAGGAAGGTCTCTCTTTTCTTATTTAGAGAACCCCCTAGCGACTACTTTCTTCACACCTCATAATAGCTTTATTTTATTCTTTCTTAAAGTGAAAGTTTATTTATTTGAAGGTATGCCTTTTCTTAAATTTTTCTTCTATTCTACCTAAACCTCAGCCTACCTTTACAAGCATTTTAAGACCTTTTGATTTCTACTGAGGTTACGTTTTCATTAAGGGAGATAGAGGCTACATGTGGACTTATGAAGTTTGGAACAATTCAAATATATACTTTCTTTTGATTGATTCATATAAACATTTCTTGAGGACACACACACACATATATATATATATATAACATGTTTTGCATTTCACACACAATGCATCACAATGCATGTTCCCATAATTTATTGGTCATACTCTCTAATGAATGCCTTTTTGATTGATTGTCATGTGGATGTTTATGTTGAGTGTATTTGGCTATTTTGCATCGGTTTTCATGTCCAGCCTCTACCATCTTGCCACTTGGCTCACCATTGTTCTCGTTACCACCTCGCCAAACACCCTAGTGAGGTGGATAGTAAGGTACTTAGCGAGGTCTCTCTTTGCTTATTTAAAGAACTCCATAGCGCCTACTTTTTTCACACCTTATAATAGTTTCCTTCTATTCTTTTTACACCAATTTATCTTACCTTTTTGCTTTTACCAATTATGGCCTCAAAACATTCCAGAATCAATAAGAATTCAAAGCAACCTGAGCATGCCAATCCTTCTAGTAGTGCACTTATTCTTGTTAAGAGTATTGTCAATATTCGTGATTTTTTTGAAGTCAAACAAAGATTTGCGTACTTTTCTTAGCTTTTAGTCTATTTTTTGAATTATTTCTATAATGATAAGCTTGTTTGGGAATTCTATAATGCTTTACCCTGTACTCCTACTACTAGACTCTCTACTTCTTTTTTCCTTAGGAGACATAGAGTTACCTTCTCCTGAAATGATATTCATAATTTTTTAACCCTTCATGTTGTTGAGTTTCTCTCATTTCCTGCCATCCCTTTTAAATTTGAAAATATTACTTCCACCTACCTTTCTACATGTGATATTATGAATGCTCACAATTATGAAGAAATGGTTATTCAGAAGGTAGGACCTGACTACTCTTTTACTAGTAATGCCCTTGTTGTTGGTGCCTCTACCCTAGGTTGTTCTCTTAATGATGTTGTCAGTGCCATTATTTATCCTTGCTCCCATATTTTTTTTGTTGCTCCATCCCGAAGACACTTGCTCTATATAATTCTAAACAGTGATGATATAAATCTTGTTGATATGGTCTATAAAACTATCGTTATCAGCATTATTGCTCCACTTTCCTATACTCTTCACTACCTTTCTTTGATTTCTAGGTGGGGTTCTACTATTTTTCATAACATTCCTTTTAATTGTCTGAGTAGGACTTTCCTCTCATGCATTATTGTGTCTAACAATCATGATTCTAAGCATTCATATGCTACTTCTTCTTCCTCTTCTTCTGTGAACATTACTTAGTCTACTCATTGCAAGTTCATTCCTATTTCCTATACTCCTTCCACTTCCATCTCCTTTGATACGGAGTTTAAAACTCTTATGTCTTATGTTGTGTCTAAGTTTCAAACTTTGAACATAAATTTTCTTGATATACATCGTTTTTAGGCTTTTCTCGGGGAATTTGTAGCTTCTTATTATCGTGTTGTATTGATTGACTCGAATTATATGCAATGGGTACGCAAGTATACTATAGAAAACAAATAATATAATAAGAAGAAAATATTATTCCCACGGAGATTATGTTATTAGAAACTGATTTAAAAACTAAAAAATAAAGGTAAATGTTTTTTTTTGTTTTGAGAAAGCAAAGTTAAAAAAAAACTAAAAATAAATAGTAGTTATTAATTAACTCAAAAGTTATGAGTTAAGATATATGAGAAAATATCTAAGACTACTTAATCCCCCAATTTTCTAAGCATGTGAATCACTAAAATCCCTCAATATAATTACCAATCAATTACATGATCATTTGAATCTAACCTAGCATGTATTCATTTCTCAAGTAAACTACATACCATATAATAATTAATCTAATCACACTCTCATATCTTTTTAGTTTCATCAATTATGGATCACATACATAAGAATCATACATATTTACCTATAAAATGCATGTTATTTAATTAAGATAAATAATTAAATAGTTCTCTCAAATCTATTTAATTGCCTCTATTAGATCAATTGTTAGCTAAATAATTAATAACATAAAAATCAGATTAAATAATATATTTGAATTGAAATCATAATTGGGGTAAACTCATAAATATCATATTTTTCATAAAGAATGACATAAAATTGATAAAGAAAGGAGAAAAAAAATACAATCAATCTCTTGAATTGTACCACCAATCTTTTCTTGAATCTCCATCAAATTGTATCTCCTTTTAAACTTATTTTGTATTTTTCTCTCTTCTTGGCACCAAAAACTAATAAAATATATAGTAAATTTGGTTCATTAATATTTTATGAGAAATTAGGAGATTAAAATAGGATCAAATAAAATCTAAATCGTCATATGAGCTTTAGATCAAGGGATGAGATGAAAAAAAGAAAATTAAATAGTATTAGTTAATGGGATTGCGAGATGTGGCATAAGAGAAACATTAGACGAATAAGCACACGTTTCATGGTAGGACAGAATGGTTGTGGTCAAAACGTGTTAAGTTAGGACCATGTGGTGCGATGTGGTTTGTTGATACAAATTATGTGGCACCTTAGTGGAAAGAAGGGACATATCCCATGATGAAATGTGCCACACTCATTAACCATATGGCTAAAATTGATTGAACATTGTGTCAACACTAATAACACTTGTGTCACATGGTACATGCAGGGTTCTCCAATTGGCTCCTTTTGCTTATGTGGCAACCATGCGGTGACGATTGGTCAGCTCCTATGCTTGCATGGCATCCACATGTCCTATTCTTATTAACCTTGCATTAAAAAAATCTAAAAATTTTCCAAAATTATATTTCACTCATTTTCAATAGAAAGCTCATATTTTAATATATTTTTTATCCAAAAGTACTACTTATTGAATAAAATGAACAAATATGAAGTATAAAAATATACTGATGACTCTACATTCATAGAGTTATCACTCTCCCAAACTTAACTTTTTACTTGCACTCAAGTAAAGACAAATCTAATTTGATAAACTCACAAGGGCAGTATATTCATAAATATTTATTAATATATGCATATTTAGCAAAAACTATCTCCCTCAAAAGTAGTACAATTCTATGACAAGGAGGTTCTCCTAGATATGCAAGGTTTTTAATGAATTGATTCGTGTGTGTGTGTGTGTGTGTGTGTGTTATGACTCTATGAAAGTAGAGTCATTAGCGCACGTTTTTACTTAATATTTACTTATTTTATTCAATAAATAGTATTTTTGAGGCCAAAATATTAAAATATAAACTTTTTAGTAAAAGGGTGAAAATATAATTTTTGAAATGTTTTGCGATTTTTCTGAAATTTTTATAGATTTTTTAGGAATTTTTAACGTAAGGCCAATAAGGAGTTTCAACGTGGCCTACTAGAGCAAAGTAGCCATTATTCACATAATTTTGGTCAGTTTTTGAGCTAAAAATACAAAAAAATTCAAGAGGTGACACAATTTATGTGGGGATTTAAGAGGAGATTAACACTACAATTCAAGATATTGATTGTATTTCTTCTTCTACACTTTTCTTTATCAATTTTTATGTCTTTTTTAATGAAAATATAAGCTTTATGGACACAATTATGTGTAGTTAATTTATTAATTTAGAGATCTTATAAACTCAATTTTCACCATGTGATGATATAATATTTTACTCTAATTATAATTTAATTATATTATTTAATCTGATTTTTATGTTATCAATTGTTTGACCAACAATTTATCTATAGAAACAATTAAATATATTTAAGAGAATTATTTAATTATTTTTCTTGATTAAATAACATGCATAGTTTCTAGGTAGAGATGTATGATTCTTATGTATGTGATTCATAATTGATGAATTTAATGAGTAGTATGAAATTTAATTGACATGAGAGTGATTAAATTAATTGCTATATGATGTATAATTTACTTGAGAGAGGAATACATGTTAGGTTATATTTCATTGATCATGTAATTAATTGACAATTATATTGGGGAGATTTTAGTAATTCACATATTTAGAAAATTGAGGGATTAAGTATTACTAGATATTTTCTCATATGTCTTCTTAGTTATCAAATCTGAGTTAATTAATTATTGTTATTTACTTTTAATTTTTTTTTATTAAAAAATAAAAACACAAAAAAAATTGATTTTTATTTTTTTAGTTTTAAAAATTAGTTTATAATAAAATAATCTTTGTGAGAACGATCTTTTCTTATTATTATATTACTTGTTACAATACGTATACTTACATATTCATTACACTTACAATTTGTGTGATAATCAAGTTTTTGACGTCGTTACTAGGGATTATAAATATTAGAAATTAATATTTTATTATTATTATCTTTTATTGTAGTTATTTTTCTTAATTTATTTTCTTGACTTTAATTTTAATTTTAATTCACTTATTTTCTTTTACTAACTTATTTATTTATTTATTTTAGTTAATTTATTTCCTTTATTTTTTTTAACTTTAATTTATTTATTTAGTTGTTTATTTTTTATTTAGACATCTTCTTTAGTATTGTAGAAACATAGTTGAGTCTATTGCATGAACAAAGTTTGTGAGGGAGAAACCATACCTTTAGATCTTGAAATTGAGCATACTTTGAGGTCAATAAGAAATAATAAGCTGTCACCCAAGAGGAAAAAAATGGCTAATCCATTAGACATAAACAATAATGAGCTAAACTTGAACAATTAAATGTTTTTTTATGGATGATAGAGATAGAGCTATGAATGAATATGCAATACCTACGTTGGAAGAGTTAAATCCAAGTATTACAAGGCTAAATATTCAATATAATCCATTTGAGTTAAAGCTAGTGATGTATCAAATGCTACAAATAGTTGGACAATTTAAGGAATTTCCAACAGAGGATCCTCATCTGAATCTCAGATTTTTTATTGAAGTCAGAGGTTCATTCAAGTTCAGTGGTGTGATAAAGAAGGAATTTAGGCTTATATTGTTCCCTTACTCTTTTTGATACCGAGCTTGAACTTGGCTAAATTATTTGCCACCTGATTCCATTAACTCTTAGAATGGTTTGGTAGAGAAATTCATGATGAAATACTTCCCAGCAACAAAGAATGCCAAGTTTAGAAATGAAATTACTTCATACCAACAATATGAAAGAGAATATTTATATGAAGAATAGGAAAGATTCAAGGAATTGGTAAGGAAGTGTCCTCATCATGGTATTCCTTCTTGGATTCAAATGGAAACTTTTTACAATGGTCTTAATGCTCAAATAAGAACTATTGTTGATGCATCTGCTAATAAGGCTTTTCTAGAAAAATCTTACAATCAAGTTTATGATTTACTTGAGAAAATGGCTAGCAATAATTATCACAGGCCAATGGACAGAATGACAACCACAAGAAGAGTAGCCAGAGTGCATGAGGTAAATGATATCACTGCATTTATAGCTCAAGTTTCATCTTTAGTTAATCTTTTGAATGCTCAAAAATGCAAGCAAGTATAAACCAGGTCCAAGATTCAAGAGTGTCATGTGTGTTTTGTGGAGGAGCTCATTTGTTTGATAATTGTCTAAATAATCATGAATCCATATTCTATGTGGGTAATAGGAACTGAAACAATAATTCATACTCAAACACATATAACCCAAGATGGAGACATTATCCAAATTTCTCTTGGAGTAATAACAATAGTCAAGGTGGTAATCAATTCTACCATCAATCATTTTCACCACCTGGTTTTCAACAACCGCAACAATAACAAACCCAAGAGAAGAAGCCACTTATTGAGGACAATAGAAATTCTTTAATGGGGATGATGAAAGACTTCATCAAATTAGTAAATACAAAAGTGTCCACTCAAGAGGCTTCACTTTGAAATTTGGAGAACCAAATAGGGAAACTCACTCAGGCTATAAGTCAAAATCCTCAAGGTAACCTTCCAAGTGACATAATTTTAAACTCAAGAAGAGAAGGTAAGGACCAGAGCAACGCCATAACCCTAAGGAGTGGTAAAACTTTAGAACATGAACATAAGAAGAAAAGAATGAGGAGAAATAAGAAATTAACAAGGATAAATAGGAACTAGTGGATAAGGAGAGCATTGAAAAAGAAATAATTCAACCAAAAAAGGGAAACATTTTCAAACCCACTATTCCTTTCTCTCAAAGACTGCAAAAGAAAACGTCAGATATGTAGTTTTCAAAAATTGTGGAAGTCTTCAAGAAACTTCACATAAACATACAATTTTTAGAGGCACTTGAATATATGTCTTCTTTTGCGAAATTCATGAAGGATATACTATCAAAGAAAAAGAGGCTTAGAGATCTTGAAACAATAACATTGACTGAAGGTTGTAGTGCCTTCCTTGATAAAAAAACTACCATAAAAACTGAAAGATCTAGGTAGTTTTGACATCCCTTGCACTATTAGGGACATCCGTTTTGTCAAGGCACTATGTGACTTGGGTTCTAGCATTAACCTTATGCAATTATCTGTTTTCAATAGATTAGGGATTGATAAAGCAAAACCCACTTCAGTAACATTACAAATGGAAGATAAATCAATTAGTAGACCTCGGGGTATGTTAGAAGATTTTCTAGTAAAAGTAGACAAATTCATCTTTTCAGTGGACTTCATTGTGTTAGACATGGAAGAGGACCGTGACATTCCTATCATACTTGGTCATCCATTCTTAGCAATCAGAAGGGCACTCACTGATGTACAAAAAGGTGAACTTACAATGAGATTCCAAGATGAATAAATAATGTTTAAAGTTTTTAAATAATATGAACCCCCTGACATTGATAATATAAATGAATGCTTAAGGATAAATGTTACTGAATGTGGGAAAAACTTAAAAGATCTATTGAGTCACCCACACTTAATACTTTTATACATGATACTATGAACAAGGACATAAGCTAACCAGAAAACAACTCAACCTTTCATGTATGTATCAAAGGCAATTATAGAAAATTTTGAGATAGGATCTAAGCTCAAACCATCAATTGAAGAGCCACCAAGTTTAGATCCCACATTTTTACCCTTCCATCCCCAATCAAGTATGAAAGTGAAAGAGTCCAATAGAAAGGTTAAAAAGATGTTGAAAATACATAAACTTGATGAGTTATGATAGAGTACTTATAAGAATGCCAAAAAGTTTAAAAAGAAAACAAAAATATGGCATGAGAAGAGAATTGTGCACCGTGTTTTCGAGCCAAAACATAAAGTATTATTGAACAAATCAAGACTCATTTTTTTCAAGCAAACTCTAAAGTAAATAGACACAAAGAGATGTGCCTTAGGACTTGATATGACTATCTAGTCAAGGATCTTAAATGTGACGCTAGTTGAGAGGCAACCCAATGTTATTTTACTTATATTTGTATTTTTTTATAGGTGAATAAATTTGGAGAGCAATGGTGCAACAAGATTGAGCATTTCAACGACATATGTGTTGTGCAAAACTTAGGGAGTTTTCTTTCATTTTACCTTTTCATATTTATATGTGCACATTAGGGACAATGTGAAATTTAAGTTTAAGGAAGGGAACTTGTTGTATCTTTAAGAGAACATAAAAATGTGCAAGTATACACAGTCACAAGTAATAAAATTGATAAGTATAGTTATTGTTCCCACAGAGATTTGTTACTACAGTTTGTGCAATACTAAAATTATTTCACTCTGATTTTATCCAAATAAACGAAAATTGATGGGAGTATAACAAACTAAGATTTTTATAACAATAAAGAAGAAAATTCTAGGATTGTAGTTTCACCAAATTAATTCACTCGAATCATATTATTTTCTCTTGATTTATATTTTTTTTGTAAATTTAATTTTTCAACCAAGAACTCATAATTTTATCCATACATCTCTTCCGAGCTCCATATAGACACATCTCGTTAAAATAATTCACTATATTCCTATGAGAATTAAATTCATCAAGAGTCATTACGTTAAAAGTTCTCAAATGGCCACACGTACAACAAAGATATATTCCTATCCTTCATATATATATATGTTATTCTATTCATGAGAAATTACACGAAAATGCATTTTTCAAGTTTATTTAAGTGTCACAAAAATGCCTTTCTTAAGTTTATTTATGTATAACAAATCAATTGATTAATCTTCAAATCAATCAAAAACATTAAGTACAAATAGAATAAACAAATTAAAAATCTCATAAATCATTCAAAAATAATTAAATCCAAGCTTCATAAATTTAGCTACACAGCAACCCTAGAAAAATTAAATTACTTCATAAACAAAATTTAAATTACAGAATTTAAGGAATATTAGTCGAAGAACAACAACAGAAAATTACAATTTTATCATCTCTGCTCTCTAAATTTTTGGCACACGCAAAAACACAACATAAGCCAAAAATGGCTTTTGTGTGTACCACAATCCAACTCTCCAACCTCCTCCCCACCTCTCAAGTTTATCACAATAATCCTCTATTTATAACTTCAACTCTCTAAAAAAATACATCATAAAATATATTGTTAAAGACACGCAGGAGACAAATATTACATCGAAAATATTAATTTATACATGCGTGGGAGACATTCTTGAAATGTGCAGAGAGAATATTGTGCAATCAAAAACTGAGGATAGTGTACGAATTTCTAGAATTTTTATTTCAATTTATGCATGCCACGTGTCAATATATGATTGGTTGTAAGAAATAACGCGACATGTGGCAGCCTTTCATTCGTTGTGATGCACGGGTGCAAGGATCGCGTCGCACGAGAGAAGTACCTTCCAGACACGTAGGGGATGCAAACGCGGTTGGAAACATGTGCTATTTCCATGTTTTTATTTTACAAAACCTATGCCACGTGTTGTCATCTGATTCACTGAAAATAATAATAGAGACACGTGGCATCTTTGTATTCGATATATTGGGAGGACGTACAAATTTTACATGGAATGCGTCTCACAGGAAATTGCCTATGTAGAAGACACATGGGTCTTACCCTGCACGCCGAAATGCGTGGCTAGGCCCCCACACGGTGCACTAAGCAGCGTGTAATCTAGAAAACCGGGTCTAGTCGCTTTTGTCGCGTCTAGCTTCCACGTCCTGATCCTAATCGTTGATTGGATGATCTAACAGTGTGTGGTGCACATGGTCCTCCTTTTCCTGTGTAGAAAAACAAATATTCTTTAATTGCATTTTAACCCTTCAATTTAATTTAAATTAACTTTTAAACTTTTGTTAATTACAATTAAGCCCTATTTTAATTGAAATTATATTTTAGACTTTTGTTAATTGAAATTAAGCACTCCTTAATTTAAATTATAGTTTCAGACTTTATTATTTGCAATTAAGTCCTTTTTCGATTCATATTCTTTAATTTTCTTAAAAATATATTCCTTAAAAAATAAATAGTAAATATTAATTTAATTAATTAAAATTAACTAAAAATAACAAGAACATAGCAATTATAATTAATAAAATGGAAAAAATAACTGTATAATATACAGTTATCACACCCCCAAACTTAAGATTTTTCTAGTCCTCGAGTAAAAGGAAAGAAATAAAACAAGGATACATGCATTTAAAATAGTAATTTTTAAAACATTTCTTTTTGGTCATTTCAAATAACATAACTCAAATAAATACAAGAATTTTATCTAAGCAATGAAATCAATTTAAAAGTATGTTACCTTTTCACAATGAATTTTCTTGTGTTTGTGCAGTCTTTTCATATTTCATCACATGAAATCCGGATGAGTCTATCCAAATATGGACGAAATTAATTTTTAATGAAATCACAAATCTCATAAGTTCATTTCTCATTTCTCTCTCCACTAATGTAGACAAACACAACCAAAAATCAATAGGACTTTATTAAGCTTGTAATGTATGGCTTAGGTAAAAGTAGGATAAAAGATAATATTTAGCTCAATTTTTTTCCTAAACACATCATTTTAGGATTGAAACAAGATACCTTCTAACATCTCAATGAATACTTCCCAATTTGGGATTTAGCATTAATGTCTTTATTTATCGACCCACACCTAATCCTTACATTACAACCATGTAAAGTCCTTATTGATCTTTTGCTAAGTGTATATTTATATTAATGGAGAGGGATGTGAAAAATTGACTTAAGACACTTGTTCTTAGATTGAATTGATTAGCATGCTCATATAGGTTAATTTCATGAGTGCATTGGATGATATCATATGTGCGCACATGAATCAATTTTTCAAAAACCTTGCATATCCTTGTATTGATGGAACATTGATTGATGAATACGTGAAGCTCTTTATCATAGGATAATACGATTTTTGAAAGGGATATATTTTTTTTAAATATGCATGTACTAATAGAAGTATATTTATGAATATACTACACATGTTATCTAATTTATTTATACTTGGCTTTACTTAAGGACAAGTAAAAAATTAAGTTTGGGGATGTGATTACTCTATAATAGTAGAGTCATTCGTGTACTTTTTTACTTAGTATTTACTTGTTTTATTCTAAATACTATTTTTGGAGCAAAAAATATTAAAATATAAAATTTTTATTGAAAAGGGGTAAAAATATAATTTTTGAAATTTTTTGAGATTGTTTTAGAATTTTTATGGATTTTTTTATGAATTTTTAGGAGCTACCACGTGAGCAAAAGAGCCATTATTAGCATAATTTTGGTTAGTTTTCGGAGCTAAAAATAGAAAAAATCAAGAGGGAAAAGAATTTAGGTGGAGATTTAAGAGAAGATTAACACTATGATTCAAGAGATTAATTGTATTTATTTTTCTACTATTTTCTTTATCATTTTTTATGTATTTCTTAATGAAAAATATGAGCTTTATAGACAGAATGATGTGTAGTTAATATATTAATCTAGGGATCTTATGAACCCAATTTTCGCTATGTGATAATCTAATATTTTACCTCAATTATAATTTTAATTTAATTATATTATTTAATCTAATTTTTATGTTATTAATTTTTTGGCCAACAATTTATCTATAGAGGAAATTAAATAGATTTGAGAGAATTATTTAATTTTTTGTCTTGATTAAATAACATACATAGTTTCTAGGCAGAGATGTATGATTCTTATGTATGTGATCCATAATTGATGAATTTGATGAGTAGTATGCAATTTAATTGATATGAGAGTGTGATTAAATTAATTACTATATAATGTGTAGTTTACTTGAGAGAGGAATACATGCTAGGTTAGATTCAATTAATCATGTAATTAATTAATAATTATATTAGGGGATTTTAGCAATTCGTATGTTTAGAAAATTGGGGGATTAAGTATTACTTGATATTTTCTCATATATTTTCTTAGTTACCAAATCCGAGTTAATTAATTATTTCTATTTATTTTTAGTTATTTTTTATTTTTCTTATTTAAAATATAATAACACAAAAAAATTGATTTTTAGTTTTTTAGTTTTTTAGTTTTAAAAATTAGTTTCTAATAAAATAATTTCTATGGGAACGATCTTTTCTTACCATTATATTACTTGTTATGATATGTATACTTGTTTATTCATTATACACACAATTTGTGTGGCGATCAGTGTGTTGCACATGATATCATCCAATGTACTCATGAAATCAACCTTTATGAGCATGCTAAAAATTCAATCTTAGAACAAGTCTTATAAGTCTATTTTTCACATTCCTTTCAACTAATATAAATATTCACTTAACTAAAGATCAATAAGGGCTTTACATGCTTGTAATGAAAGGCTTATATGGGAGTCGATAAATGAAGACATTTAGGCTCTTTTCAAACCTTAGTTTTCTTTTTATTCATCATGCATTTTTTGACTATAATTGAGCTTTTACTTGATATTTTAGTGCACCCTATATTATCATTCTATTCATATTCTTTTATTTTACATATTTTGTAACTTCACAATACCGTAAACTTATTTTCGATTTTATTTTATTTTTCTTTAGAGCGATAACTATGTTATAAGTTTTTTTTCTTTTTTTCCCCAAATATGGTGCAATACAATTAACCTCTTTCTATAGTATAACATATGATTGCATTTTACTTTTGTATAAGCTAAAGGTGCAAAGGAAATAGTAATGCTTATTAGTTAAGCATAAAATATGGCTTAAAGATATGAAAGATTCTTAATTAGACTTGAATGGGTTACTAAAGATATTAACAATAATTAACTTGAAAGGCCTAATCAATCCAGATAAGGCCTAATTCATTTCTTATGCTAAATGAGTGGTTGGAGAGGTCCATGGTGAGACTCGTGGTGAGGTGGCCCAACAATTGGGTTTCCCTCTATAAATACCCTCATTCTTCTTCTCTTTACCAATGATTTTAGTACAAAACTCTACCAAAATCTACATTGAGAATTACTTTTTTTCACATGTTATTTTTGGAGAGATTACATTATTTACTTCAGTATTGTAGGGAACATAGTGTGCTTCAGTGTTGAGCTCAAGACTATTATGTCTTCGGTGTGAGACACAATATTATAAGTTTGGGTTGGTTATTGAGCTAAGATATCAAATCGTTATCTATGTGTGTATATGGTTTGACTGTGTGTCTCTCTTACACAATTTGAGATTTGTGGTGGACTGTGTGTCTCCCTTACACAATTTGAGATTTGTGGTGGACTATGTGTCCATAATTGATTATTAGTGGCTCATGATTGAGAGTGGCCCTTAAGGTTTATAACATTATTCCATTCAATTTACTGATATATGGTTTCTGATCACACCACATCTGGTGATGTTGGCTTTAGAGAAATGTCGAGCTCATGTAATGGAACAGGTTATTATGGAGCCAGCAAGCAAGAGTAGCAATAGGTAGTTCAAATAGAAGTTCTCACTGATAGAGGTATAATGGTTTTATTTCAGTTAGAGTGTAATTATTTGATTGCTTAGTGAATTGTTTACTGTTGAGTAGTTGCCATAAGCAACCAGAGTCTCTATTTGGGTTTATCTCATGATATCACTTATTGTGTATGATTTATTATTGTGTTTGTACAATCTGAGTTCAAGGTGTATATGTTCCAACGTACTAAAGCTTAAACTTTGATTAGAAAGCTTTTACTGTTTATATGCTTTCTACTTACCAAAATATGTCTCTCTGTAGATAGTTTTACATTTATCTATGATTTTCAAATTTACTACTTTTGATATATGTTTAGTTAAAGTGTTTATTACTCTGTATCTTACATGTTAGGGGAATGAGTCTTTACGGAGCTTGTATCTCCTTGCCTAGCTTATGAACCGAGTCATGGACTTTTTCAAAAACAATAGGAGAGCAATTGAAATTTTAATTCATAATTCTAGTCTACTGATATACAACGTTAACACACTCATTTATAAGAATTTATTCTAAACAAGATAAATATTTAAACCTAACTAATAACAATCAAAATTCAAACAAAGATAAATACAATCCCTACAAAATAGTAAAGTCTTAGCTAGATAATTTTAATAATTTAAATAGTATTATCTTTATTTACATTTCCCATATGAGAAAAACTTGACTCTGATGAGTGAAAAGTAAAGGAATAAAACGTGGCTCCAAAAATTTCTTCTTCATAACCACTTGAAACATCTACATCATACTAATCAATAATTGGGTTGTCTTCATTCACCTCTACTTTAATGGGGTACTTTTCAGGTGGAGATGTAGTTTGTTATGCAATTGTTAAAGTGTGATTAGGACATCAAGAAGTAAAGTGACCTTTGGTATGGAAATTATGGCATTAAATCTAGGCCCTAAAGGAAGACACCTACTTTGTTGGATTAGAGTACCACACATTGGGCAAGTTGAAACCCTTAGTTGTATTAGTGTTGGGGTAGTGAGAATAAGGGAGCCAAAATGTGAAAGTCGATGATATCTCAGCTTTTATAGCTTTGTGGTATTCCTTTTAAATTAAGGATGATGAATGCAAAGAAATAACCTTCTTCATCTTTGATTTTAGACCATTAAGGAATCAAGTATTAGTGATCCTAGAATCTTCTTGAATATCACATTGAAGTGTTAACTCTTCAAAGAAAGACATGTATACCTTAACATTAGATATGGCTTGTCTCAAATTGAGGAATTGATCGATTGATTTGACCCTATGGAAAACAAAAACATATTTTTCTTTTGGTTTCTACTTCATCTCAATCTAATGTAAAATTGGGAGAAGACCTTAGTATTCATATTGACATTGCATATAATACCAATAAAGCTCAACAGTATCCACTTACATCATTTTAGCAAGATGGAAACAATTGAATATCATTCATGGCATAAAATTGGAAAACAACATATGTCTTATAAATCCAACTAAGAAAAACAAGATGGTTGAGATTACCATCAAATTCAAGTGCATCCACTAACTTTGTGATGAACATCATGACTTGGTTCATTAATGACTTGCTTAATTGATGACTTGTGTATAATTTGATATAATTTGTCGCTTCTTAACTATAATTTTTATCTAATTTTATTTAAGTTTTATTGATTTTATACTTTATTATTATTATTTAAATTTTATTACTGAATTGAAGAAAATAAAGATCCAAAATTTTAGAAGCATATTGACTAAGGACTCTTAAATTTAAAAGAAGATTTATTTAAATCTAATTTAAATTAAGATGTATTTAAATAAAATTTAAATGAATATTTCTCGAATATATATATATATATATGAAAGGCCGTAAAAAATTTGATTAGTGCATAGTATCATAGTTTTATAATAAAGTGATAAGAAGAGTATCATTCTCAGAAATTGGTAAATTATTTTTGACAAATACCAAAATTATACTAATCTTAATTTTATCTAGAAAAATCACTAAGGTTGTAATTGGAATTTAAAATAAAATCAATTTAAATAAAATGCGTAAAATAAAAGAAAGATATTATTCAAATATCAAATCAATGAGAAGAAAACTTCTAGGAAATTGAATTCACCTAATCCCTAACTATGTTTTACTCATCTAGTTAATTGAATTTAATTCTCTTTGTTTGTTAGCAATCTCCAAAAATATCCAAAAGCCTCTTTCGGTAGTCAATTGAAAACATTATTATTCATCGATTTACACAAGAGTATGCAATTTAATAAAGCAAGAAAGCATTAAAACCAATGATTTTAATACTACACAGGTTCATATAAGTCTTTCAATCTCTATATTAACCCATGCTGAAATATTCTACATCTATCCTATAATTTCCTCTTTTTATAGTAAATCATAAGATTAAAATCATCTAATTAATGGCGAGTTAATTAGAAGCAATAAACTGAGAATAAATCAAATAAACATGAATAAAAATAATTCAAATTAACATAGAAAATCAAGCATAGTTTAGAATTCAATTACATCTTTTTTCCGAGAATAAAGAAAAATTAGTTCATGCTAAAAATTAAATTTAACATAAACAAATACACCATAATTTTTTTAGAAGAATTGAAAGAAAATTGACGTGCAAAAAGAATCTGATTTCGCATTAATTTGTTGCATGCTTTTCTCTTTCCTTTGTCTCTCTTTTTTTTTTCTTGATTTTTTCTTTTTTTCTTTCTGTTCTCGCCAGGTTTCTCTCTCTCTCTCTCTCTCTCTATACATCTTAATTTAAAGTAGATTTAAATAAATTTTCTTTTGAATTTAAGAATCCTTGGTCAATATGCTTCAAACATTTTGGATATTTATTTTCTTCAATTTTGCACTAAAAATTAAATTATAATAATGAAGTATAAAATCAATAAAAATTAAATAAAATTAGACTAAAATTAAAGTTAAGAAGTGATAAATTATACCAAATTATGTAAGTCATCAAATACTATCTCTCAAACAAAAAGAAAATACAATTGTAGACAGTGTCAACAAGACCCCATAGATAACTACCATCTCTCACCAAGCCATGATCTAAATTTAGATTTTATCACTAATAACTTACTCTTTTTACATCAAAGATAGCAAGAAAATCAATCAAAATTCCACAATTTGTCAAGCAAGAGGCATATACTTCAACCTAAAGCTAGGTCATTGAGTGTGTGTGTGAAATAGTCAATTTAA
The DNA here is from genome assembly GCA_037013495.1 of Hippophae tibetana. Lineage (NCBI taxonomy): Eukaryota > Viridiplantae > Streptophyta > Magnoliopsida > Rosales > Elaeagnaceae > Hippophae > Hippophae tibetana. Next base: position 14,595,907 of record CM072808.1, on the reverse strand, counting down.
ATCCAAACCAATAGCAAATTCAAATAAAAGTAAAACAATTGAAATCAAAAGAGTTATCTCAAAACTTAACCCCATAAGTCCAATTTTTAGAAATCTGCTCCACTAATGTAATCAAATACCAAAATCAGAGATAAAAAGGTCTTTAATCAAGGTTGTAATGACATGTCATAGGGTGAGGGCTAATAAATAAATGGATATGGAAAATCAAAGCAAACTAAGAAAATACTTAGTAGAAAGAAACAATAAAAAGAATATCAAAAGGATTCACACCATAGCTCTTTCTTGACAATATTATTGTTATACTTAATATGTGTTATGCTCTCTTTTTTCTTCTTTTTTTCATATGGTTTCATTGATACTTATAGTTTTTACTAATTTCAACCACTTTAACCCTTTTTTTTATTCTTGCATTTAACTTTTTTTTTCTTCCTTGATCAAAATGGGCAAAACATAATGTGAATTATTTAATTTGAACAAACTTTCTCTTTAAATGCAAATTTCCACCAAAGTATTTTCCCAAAATAAGGTAAATTCATGGTTTTTCAAGCTTAAAATGGGAATGGTTTATGTAGTTAAAAGAACAAAAAAAATGTTTATGTAAAATAAGTCTCAAAGGGATTGACTATGGGAATACACCATGTGATAATGGCATAATAATTAGGATGGTTGGGAAAGATATTTGGTTGTGAAAAAAATTGCCTAGATCATTTCTATAATATTTGGTATCAATTAGGATTTCGCCTCAAGGATCCATCAACGGATTCTAGAGCAAAGCAAGATTGAACTTTCCTAACCCAGTTAATTCAACTCCTTTTTTTATTTTTAGGCAAAATGGAGTAGAGAAAAATTTACTATGTTTTCAATTATTTTCAAGGACAAGGATTTAAATCAAAGTACCCACAAAACTCTTACTAACATAATAGTAGATTTTGAAAAAAATAATATTAAAACCATCTTCAATCATAAATTTCAATGTCATAGCGAGTTTAATCATACTTAAATACATGCTTGATAAGATAATTCAAAAACTCAAGACTATAAGGGTTGAAACCCCCAAACTTAAATTAAACAATGTCCTCATTGTAATTCAAAAGTGAGACAGATTGAAGAAAGGGAAGGAACTTCCCTAGTTTTAAGGTGGATCCACATTAGTTAGTAATCTTTATCTCTTTATTTTGGCAAAATAAACTAGCATCAAAATCCAAATTATTCAAATAGTAAATAATAAAATAAAATCAAAGAAATAATAAAAGAAATTTTTATGAGCTGCCTCCCTTAAACGCTTGTTTTATAGTCTATAGCCAGACTTTTCAATCTTTATCAATTAGGATTTTGAGGAGGAATAAATGCACAATTCCTCTCCACTTGTTCTCTATAATAGTGCTTCAATCTCTTACCATTAACTCTGAATATATTCCCTACTTTGTTCTTCAAGTCTATTGCTCCAAAAATGTAAACTTTGTCAATTGTATAAGGACCTATCCATCTTTATCTTACCTTACCTGGGAAGAGTTTTAGTCATGAATTGAAGAGAAAAACATGTTTTCTTGGAGAAAACTAATGCCTAAGAATCTGTTTGTCATGCTACTTCTTTGTTCGTTCTTTGTAGATCTTTGCATTTTCATAAGCATCATTCTGGAACTCATCTATTTCAATCAATTGAAGAAGTCATTTTTTCCCGTTGCCTTCAAATCAAATTTAAACTTATTACATCCCAATAAGATTTATGCTCTAACTCAACAAGGACACATGCTTTTCTAAACGAAAAATCATCCATGAAAATTTCCATTATATCTTCCACTATATCAAAATAGATAGCCATTATGCAACATTGAAATCTTTTTGCAAGCTTTGTATCAATTCAACCAACGAATACTCCACTCATGAAAACATGGAACACTCCATTCATGAAAACATGGAGCACTCCACTCATGAAAACATAGACTGTTGAAAACAATCCTAAAATTAAGGAGTAGCATAAGCTACTTTCAACACCCTCCCTTAAACTAATTTTCTACTGAAAAATAGTTTAGGGTTTTCTTGACTGGTCTTCAACTTCGAGCAATCCTCCCTTGTTTGAGGTTAAGGATAGCGCACATTCCAAGTAACTTCCTAAGTTTCTCAAAACTTGGTTGCTTGAGGGGTTTGGTTAGAATATCTGCTACCTATTCTGAACTCTTGCAGTACTTCAACTTAATAACCCCATCTTGACATAAGTCACAAAGAAAATGAAATCTGACATTGATGTGTTTGCTTTTCCCGTGCATTACTGGATTTTTGGATAGTTTGATAGTAGACATGTTATCACGGTAAATTATCATAGGACTGTCTTACTTCATTCCTAGAACTTCAAAAAAATCTTCATCCAGATCCCTTGACATGAGCTTGATGTTGTTGCCACATACTCAACCTCAATAGTTGATAGTGTGACTGTAGGTTGCTTCATTAAGGACCATAAGATAGGTCCTGAGCTTAACATATAAGTAGGCCTGATATGCTCTTTCTGCCATTTAGATGTCCTGCATAATCACTATCAGTGTAACCATAGAAATCTAAGTTATCACATTTCTCATAGAACATTCCATAGTCTAGTGTCCTCTTCACGGATCTTAGAATTCTTCTTACTGCATTCAGGTGCAACTCTGTTGGATTTTTCATGTATCTACTTATCAAGCTTACACCATATATGATGTCTAGTCTAGTTGAAGCAATATACATGAAACTTCCAACGATTTGTTTGAAGAAAGTGTTATCAACCTCTCTTCCTCCTTCATCCTTACTGATTTTTAATTCAGGTTCAACTGGAGTCCCAATGGCTCGACATTCTACCATCTGGAATCTTTCAAGCACCTCTTGTGCGTATTTATTTTGATAAATGAAGTTACCAAAATAGTTTTGAATTACTTATGCCCCCAAGAAGTAGTGCATCAGTCCTATATTTTTCATCTCGAATTCTCTCACTATTGATTTTTTGAACTCATCCAACATTTCTTGATTGTTTCCTGTATAGAGTAGGTCATCAACATAGAGTGACATAATTAGAAGTTTACCTCCAATTCCAACCTTAGTGCACAATATATGTTTTGAGGGACATTTCCCAAAACCTAACTTGGCAAAATAGTTGTCGATTCTGCTATACCATACCCGTGGAACCTACTTCAAGCCATAAAGTGATTTTTTCAACTTTAGCACTTTTTCTTATTTTCCCGTATGAAAAAAACCATGAGGTTGTTCAACATAAACCTCTTCCTGTAATTCTTCATGAAGAAAACGGACTTTACATTCATCTGTAGAATCTTCTAGGATTTCTTGGCATCCAAGGATATAAGCATCCTTATGGTTTCATGCCTTGATATAGGTGTAAAGACTTCATTATAGTTTATGCCCTATTTCTGCTTGTATCCTTTAGCCACCAAACATACTTTATACTTGTCAACTTCTCCTCTTTCATTCACTTTTGTTTTGAACACCCACTTTACCCCAATCTACTTTTTCCCTTTAGGTAAATTAGTAAGCTTCCAAGTGTTATTTTTCTCAATTAATAGTATCTCACTATCCATTGCCTCCTTCCATTTATATTCCTTTACAACTTCATCAAAGGTGATGGGATCACTGCCAACAAATAAGGCAAAGTTGGTAGTGTCTTCATATGAGCCACAAAAAGTTATCTTATAATCCATCATCTAGGGAGACCTTATCAGTGTTTGAGGGTTTCTCATATTATAAACCCTCCCTTCTTTAGATTCCTTGTCACTTTGACCTGATGTGTGAGCTTGAGACTCATGTGGTGATGATAGTGGCTGAGGGATTATGTCTCAGTCACCTGAGTTATCTTTTCATCATTTGCTTCACTTTCCACTAGCACATTCTTTGGTGTTTCTGGTTGTTCTCCCCAATTCCACCTTATGTCCTCATCAAATACCACGTCATGGCTTATTATTATCTTTTTTCTGAAACTGGGTTAAACAGTTTATAAGCTTTTGACAAATCACTTACCCCTAAGAACACATATTCTTTAATCAAGTATGTGTGCATATTCTATGCAACCAAATGCATTGAAATGATCTACAGTTGGCTTCTTTCCATTTAATGCTTCTTGTGGAGCCATGTTCTTAACAGAAAATGTTGGATTTCTGTTAAGAATGTGACATGTCCAACAAACAACTTCAGGCCAAAAAGCTTTGGGAACCTATCTTGTTGCATGTAAACTCCTTACCATATTGACTATGATATGATTCTTCCTCTCATATACACCATTTAGTTGTGGTGTATAAGCTGTGGTCAATTGTCTCCTAATTCTCTTCTTATTACAGAACTCAAAAAACTCCTCATAACAGAATACTCCTCCTTGATGTTTTCTTAAACATTTGATCTTTTTTATGTCTATGTATCCTTTTTTATGATGTTTTTTAAAGCTTCAAAAGATTCTAACTTTTCCTGCAAGAAATACACCTACACTTTTTTACTATAGTCATTTATAAAGGTTATAAAGAGTATTTTACCTTTATTAGATGTAGGGGACATTGTACCACAAAGATTTGAGTAAATCAGCAATAAGATCTTATGAGCTCTTATTGATTTTATTGTAGGAAACATATCACAGTCATGTTTCCCTGTGATATAGTTCTTAAAATGTTGCTGAGGAGGGCATTGTGATTCAGGTAGTCCTTCCACCATGTGCTTTTGTTTTAGGGTCTTGAGGCTGTTGACTGATAACTGTATTTTATATAGTTATTTTCATCTATTTTATTAATTATAATTGCTATTTTCTTCATATTTTTAGTTAATTTTAGTTTAATAAATTAGTATTTATTGTTTATTTGTTAATGAATATATTTTAAGAAAATTAAATAATTTGAATTGAAAACGTAATTAATTGCAAATTTATGTCCAAAAATATAATTTCAAATAAATGAGTGCTTAATTGCAATTTATAAAAGTCGAAAATATAATTTAAATTAAAATCAGGCTTAATTTAATTATTAAAAGTTTAAAATTTAATTTAAATAAGAAAATGGCTTAATTGTAATTAAAGAAAGTTTAGAATGTAATTTGAATTAAATTTGTGGGCCAAAATGCAATTAATTAAATTTGAATTTTCTGCGCAGGAGAGAGAATCCCACGCGCTATAATCCACGCGCGCCACGGGAGTCGTCAGATCAAAGAGTAAACGGTTAGGATGCACGCGTGTCATTCAAACCCGACCAAAGAGAGTGGGAGCAGGGTTTCTTCTATCACGTAGCTCAGTGCACGAGTAGGGCCCACCTACTGTGTAGGCTGGTGTGCAGGGTGGGACCCACGTGTCTAACGTGTTCCAACTGTTGTCCCTCCACGTTCGCGCACCTCTTTTCCCGTACGGTCAATCCACATGCGCCTGGTTATTATATGAATCACAAGCTACCACGTGTCCCACTTTATCTTGCAGCCAATCATATTCTGACACATGGCATGTTATGGTGAGCGCGAAAGTGCAGGATCGTGCACGCGTTGCAGCCGTTGTCTCCCACGTTCTCGTGCCTCTTTTCCCGTGTAGTCGATTCACATGCGCCCGTTCCTTGAAACCAATGAGGTGCTGCCATGTTTCCCACTATTTGTTTCAGCGAATCAGATCGTGACACGTGGCAGAGTTTATTGAAAAGCAAAACAGAACACAGACGACTCTCCTACTCAGATTTAAACGCGTTTTGGATACCAGTTTTGTCCCCCACGCGTAATATTTAATTATTTTCTCCATATCTATCTATCCCCCCCGCATGTATTAAAAAATATATTTTTAAATGTATTTTTTTTAGAAATTTGATGTTATAAATAGGGGATAGTATGATAGAGTAAAAAAGTTTTGGGAGTTTAGAGTTTGAGATTTTTAGTAGTATTCGGGGGTGGACTGTGGAACACGTAGAAGCCATTTTTGGCTTCTGTTGTGTTCTGTGTGTGCCAAATATTTATGATCCGAAATGATTTAATTTTTCTTTGTTCTTCATCTCATTTTCCTTAACCGTTGTAATTTTAATTTTTAATTTATGAAGTAATTTAATTTTTCTAGGGTTGCATTTTACCTAAATTTATGATGCTTTGATTTTAATTATTTTTGCAAGATTTATAAGACGTTCGATTTGTTTATTCTATTTTTTGCTTAATGCTTTTGATTATTTACGAATTTTATCAAATGATTCGTGGCACTTAAATAAACTTGGAAGAGGCATTTTTGTGTACATTGCTCATAGATAGAATGACATGTATGATGAAGATATGAATATATCCTAATTGTATGTATGACCATTTGAGAACTTAGAACGTAATGAATCTTGGTGAATTTAATTCTCATAGGAATATAGTGAATTAATTTAATGAGGTGTGTTTATATGGAGCTCGGAAGAGATGTATGGATAAAATTAGATGTTTTCGGTTGACAAATTAAATGTACTAAAAAAATATAAATCAAAAGAAAATAACATGATTCAAGTGGATTAATTTGGTGAAAAATTTCAATCCTAGATTTCTTTTATTTTGTTATAAAACTCTTTTCTTAAATTTGTTCCAATTAACGATCGATTTGGATAAAATCAAAGAGAGATAAATTTAGTACTCAACAAACTGTAGTAACAAATCTCCGTGGGAATGATAACTTACTTATCAAATTTTATTACTTGTGACCGTGTATGCTTGCACGTTTTATGTTCTCTAAAAAGACAACATTGACATAAAGATGCCCGTATCTCTCATGCCATCTCTACACTAAAACATTTTCTTTGGCCATCATACATGTTTGCACTGATTTAATTTTGAGAAGGAAAAGTCGATTTCTTATCATCTGTACCATTGCAATTGATCCACATTTGGGATCATAAATCTCACACTCTCCCTTTTTAATTGTGATCATGTAACCCTAGTCTTGCAACTGACCAATACATAGCATATTTGTTTTTAGGTCAGGTATGTAAAATACATTAGATATTACCTCAATGAATGCATTCTTAGCTCTTATCTGAATATCTCTCTATCCTTCAACCTTCACAATTGATCGATCACCAAAACTAACAAAAATGGTGAAACTCTCATCTAGATTAGAGAAGGATGACTTACAACTGCTCATATGTTTGCTACAACTTGTGTTCACGTACCAGGTGTCTTCATTTGTGTCTTCCATTACATGGAAGGCCATCAACAAAGTCTCCTCCTCTTTCTCCTTTCCATTTTCTACAAAGTTGGATCTCTCACTATTCTCTTTCGTTATTTTTGTAATGGCCTAAGTTCCCACATATGTAACATTTGACCTTTTATTTTTCGAAATGTCTCTTCTTGTTTTGATCATCATCCCTTTGAGTATGAGAAAATGATTTAGTTCATTCTCTACTCCACTTCATATCTTCATCTTTTCTGTAGTTTCTGTTGTAAGAGTGTTGTCCTTAGCCTCTTCCACTTCCACCACGACCTCTACCTCTTCCTCTTATGTTTGAAGACTCATTGAAGGTGGAAACCTTCAGTGCTTTCATTTCTTCAACTACACTTGTCCTGTTAATTCTTTGCTTATGCAAGGAACTCTGTAGTTCATCTATAGACATATCTTTAAATATATTAGCCTCCTCAATTGAGCAGATGACATAGTCAAACTTGGGAGTCAAAGACCTTAGTATTTTCTCAACCACAATGTCATCAGTGGTTTTCTCACCGTGAAAACGCATCTTGTTTGCCACTGCCATCACTTTTCCAAACTAGTCAGTTATTGTTTCTTTTTTCTTTATCTGAAGAGTTTCAAAATCTCTTCTGAGAGTTTGAAGTTGTGCCTACTTCACTTTGTTAGAGCCTTGGTACTTCTTTTTCATAGAGTCCTAGATGTCCTTAGTCGTATCCTTGTTAAGGATTGTCTCCAAAATAGATCTATCGATTGCCTAAAATTGGTAATTCTTTACCTTCAGGTCCTTTAATTTTAGTGCATCATTTTTCTGCTTCTGTTGAGCAGAAACCTCTAAACTGTCCAGTTTTCTCTCCAATCCCAATTTCTATAAGATCCTAAAATTCCTTGGATCTTAGGAAGTTTTCCATCAGCATATTCCAGTGATCGTAGTCACCATCGAATCTGGGAATAGTTGGTTGGACAAAGCTTCCATTTTTTGTAGCCATTTTGCTGCTACAAGGCTTTGGTTTGCTATGATTTTTTTATTCAGCCCCTTCTTGGCTCTAATACCAGATGTTGGGTTAGTTTTATAAACCCTTCTCTTATTCATCTCAATTTTGAAGATTGAGTTCACACATATTTTGGAGACTGAGAACAGTTTTTCTGTTACAATTTGCAGCTTCTTATATATATCAATTTATAGGAAACAAACTGCTGAAATTTCAACAGTTTTACAGAATTTTAAGAGTGGAGAATGTCACTCCTTAAAACTAGGAACTCATGAAAACATGGAACACTCAACTCATAAAAACATGGAACACTACTCATGAACACATGGAGCACTATACTCATGAAAACAATCCTAAAATTAAAGGAATAGTAATAGCTACTTTCAACAATTAGAGATGATTGATGGTTGTGAAATAGGAATGTCAAATTTTGGTGTTCGTTAGGTAGACTATGGTGACAAAGCAAGGTTAGTGTGACGACGAATATAGGTGGCATTGTAGGTAGATCAAGGGACTATTTTTTGTGGTAATTGGTTGGGTTCATATCGAGATGAGGCAAGATGGGGCACTATTCTATTGAAGAGTTTGGTCGGTGGGGTTTGATGGACGATATGGCGACGAAGCCAAGTGGGTGATGGTTAACACTTGTGGAGATTTATGTTCTGTGTTTTCAACCTTTTATTTTTCAAAACTAAAGCTAGTATTTTTTTTCTTTTCTCTTATCCAAATTTGAATTTTTTTTGTTTTTTTTTTCCTTCCGAAGAAGATAAAAATGGGTGTGATTTTGTTTAAGAAAGCAAAATCTAGTTACTTTGATAATAATATTATCTCAGTTTCTATTACATATAGCATTAAAAAAAATTAAAATAACTAGTATTTGATTGAAAATATGGCAAATTGGAATAAATCATCCGATGCTAAATTTGTAATTTTTTTCTTAGTGGATATTTGTATCACGCAGTCCAATTTATAAAAAGGCAGTGTTAGATATCACAAAATTTATAATATTATAAAAGAAATAGAGTGATATAATTAACTCCTAATTTAGGGATATCACAGACAACTTGTTTTGAAAAATAAAATGTTGATATCTCATTTATGATGATAGCAAATATTTTTGATAACATTTTCCAAAAACAACAAAAAGTGCTCTGCATCGTCTAGCCTCTAAACGATTCGTCGTTAAGTGTTGCTTCTTAGTCTAGACTCTAGATTCTAGGTACTGTTGTTGACTGTTGCTCACTCAGACGTACGTAAAACCCCCCTAATTTTAAAACCCTAGCGAAAAATTCACAGCCTCAAAATGGCCCGCTTGTTACGAGCCGCAAATTACACACTGCGTTCCTTTTCTTCTTCTTTCCTGTTTTCCTATTCTTTGATGTCCCGTTGCTTCAGGTACGAAACCACCTTAGCTCATTGCCCACATTCGATCTCAACCTTTCTCCTCCAAACCAGGCCCTATGCTTCGGGGAGTATTCAAAAGTCACCATTCGAAGCTAACATTATTAGAATTTTGACTAACGAGATCCAATATCAGTCTGATTACGCTCCTCCTCATCAGGTTTGTTCCTCATCATCATTCGTAGCTTTTTCGGCTGTTTTATCTCTGGGAAAATGCTCCATGAGTTGGAACTAAACTTAGAAAATGAGAAAGGGAAGAAGCTAAAATTGGGAGCATTTATTAAATTTGACTGGGAGATTTGTGGGAAGTAGCTCGTTTGGATGTGCCTTTTCTATGAGTAGTTGATGGTTTACGCAATTTTGATATAGTTGGTTTCAATAATGAATGTTAAGTAGATTTCTTTTGTAGTTATGATAAAGATGTAGCTGTAATTCTAGAGTGCCAAATGTGGCTTGACTTTAGAAATCACTTATGGATTGAAAGCACATGCTTGTTTATTGACTTTTTGAATGCCAAATATATCAAATTACACATCTAAAATCACTTTTTGTTCTAAGGACGTCCTGAAGAGCTTGTAAAATTTTGTGAAAAGTATGTCTGCGCAACTGTGCTGAGCAATTCTACGTGCGGATCAGAATAAGATTCTTGATACTGCTGGTAGATAAAAATAGTGGTTAGCAGAAGTATTGTAGGGAATATGTGGCATATACTACTGTTAAATATTAAATTAGACTAAGTTCTTGTTTTGACATTATTGTTTTTCTTTTCCTGATTATGTAGCCTCCAACAAGATTCAAATTGTTTACAGTACAAGATCGACCAGGTGAGCAATGGATTACTATGAGAGGAAAATTTGGGGATACTGAGGATATTAAAATTGAAGTTACCATGTTCGATGGTTGTGAAATTGTTCATAAGATGAGGGATGATTACTCTGGGGAAGATGTTCATCTTCACATTAGTGTGCTTGTTGACATTTCCAAAGGTGATGGTTCTGATGATTTGGAGTTCGTCTGTTCGGCATGGCCTGATAGTTTTGAGATTCGGAAAGTTTATTTACTTAAGCATCTAAAGACTCCTTACAGACCATACATGGGACCTGATTTCAGGTAATGATTTATCGTTTTTCTATCATATTCTTATGTTGCAGCCTGATGTTAAATTTCCACTTGTTCGTTTGGATTTTGTTTGATTCATGCTTTTATATTTTTTTATATTTTGCCAACTTTGATTCATTTTATCATCTGTTAGGAAATTGAGCAGTAAATTGCAAAAGACACTTGGTCAGTACTTGGAAGCGAGGGGTATAAATGGTGAACTTTCTTTATTCCTGCATGAATATATGATGAACAAAGACAGAATTGAACTTCTCAAATGGTTGGGAAATGTGAAATCTTATGTGGAAAAATAGTTGATAAAGTTTTTAATTTCATTCACCAGATTCGTTGCTTCGAAAGCATGTTCTTAATGATCGTATATCTGCTTTCTTGTTAAACCATTATTTGGATAATAGAAGGTACACAGTGGATCCACTTCAAAGTGAATCATCATAACGAAATGAGGCAGTTTGTTAAAATCCAGCATTGAAAGATGCTTCTAGTTTTATGCATTTATTGCAAAAAAATATGGGTTAAAGTTCTAACTTGTTTAAGTAAAGAAGGTATTTTTGAAACATATTAACTTGAAGTTAGTAAGTTTCTTAAGCTTAAGTAGTGGACAAGTAAACGTACCTAGAAACTAATTTATACTTAAACGTTTCGTTCATGAATATTGTAAACACTTATAAACTTTACAATTGTTCCCTTTAGTATATTCGTATAATAAAACCTCTCTCATTATGTAATGTTCATAGGAAAAATTAATTTACATAGTAATACCATTCTATAATATGGTAAAACCATCTTCGTTTGAATCTTGATCGGTAATATGTACATTGAAAATCAAATAAACAAATAGGTACACAATTTGTCAAGAAATATTCATTATTTATTAGTTTAATGTACATAGTAACAGTAAAGCGAAATAAACATAATCAATGAGTAGTAACAAATATAACATTGAAACATTAAAAGTTCTTGCCATATGTGGCATACCAAATTGAACACTAAATCAATAATAACTCTTTCCCTATATGCAATAACTCTCATTATTAACCATTATCTATCTTTTTATCATACTAGAAGATAATTTAAATGTGAAGTGTAGTTATTTAGTATGAGTAAGAAAGTAATATATTTAATGAATGAACTCCCTTTTAAGTTCTATAACTCATAAGTAAATTAGAATAAAATAAAAAAATTATCAAATATGATATATAAATATATATAAATTTTTTTTCTTTTTAATTAAGGGTGGTAGATTTAGTTAAACAAGACTAGAATAGAACACTCAATTGAGAAATAAAACTTGTCCAAAATTTGATTATCTTTGAAAGCATAAGATTATGGACAAGACACATATATACTAACAGATACAATGATATATATAACCACTCAAAATAAGGTATATATTTGAACTTCAAAAGTATGTCAATTAATTCATTTATGAACATTTGTGAAAGATCTAAAGGGAAAAATATCATGTATCATGAAAAATTGTAATTAAATCCTTAATTTCACAAAATAAAAAATATCAACTAAGAGAGAACGTAAAATTTGTATTCCCCTTTTTTTATATATAGGAATTGGTTATTTATTTATTTAGTTTCTTTTTTTTATAACCACTTTTGACTCTTTCTTTTTGTGCATGCAAATTTTTTTTATTTCATTTCCTTATTTTTTTATTTTGGGAAACATGGATGAGCCAAAAACCTAGTATAATGATTTTCATAATAGTTGTGAAGTATCTCTCTCCGTTCACTATGGTATCTACATATATCATAGTAGACACCCCTCTCAAAACTAGGTATCTCACTTTAGATTTGTTTAGAAAGTGAAAGATACAACTCAAATTTAATTTTGCAGTCAAAGTTAGCTCAAGCCTTAGAATTTTACAAGAGTAGTCATAAACTTCAAGCATGACATACATGTATTCAGTGTGAGTGTATGCGTAAGTTTTTGTTAACATTGATCACCACATGTGAAAGAGTATGTAAATGTACCAGTCGAAATACCCTAGTCAACAATGAAGAGTTATTCAGAATAAGAGAAGCTTGGAAGTTAAAGTAGTATGTAAAATTCATTTCATTATTAAAACAAATCTATGTTCCCTTTTTTATATATTAAATTAAGGAACAATAAATCAGAACAATAAATAGTATCATTTTTTTCTCAATAGTACAGATTCTTAAGGCATTTCTAAGATATTCGACTCTTTATGTATCGAGCACCTTAGTGAATAAGTTAGCTAATTGCCTTTCAGTAGGCATAAACCCAAGGGATAAGATTTTGTCTTCAACTAGCTTTCTAATAAAATGGTTCCTAATGTCTATATGTTATGTTTGAGAGTGAAAGACTATATTTTTTGAAATACATATAGCACTAGTGTTATCACAGTAAAGGGATATTACACCTTGTTCAAAATTATACTCCTTAAGCATGTTTTTCATCCATAAAAGTTGTGTGCATGAGCTTTCAGTAGCAATATATTTTTCCTCTACACTAGATAAAAGATAGAGTTCTATTTCTTTCTTTGCCAAGATAAAAGGTTATTACCAATATTGAAGCATCCACCTGAGGTGCTTTTTCTTACATCTTGATACCCTTCCAAATCTACATCTATTTACCCACTAATTCATAGGTAGTATCCTTAGTAGTATATCAAATGTCAAAGTTTTTAGTTCCAGAAACATACATGATAATTCTTTTGATATGTTTAATATGTGATTCCTTATAATCTAACTGATAATGGGAAAAAACACCAACACTAAAGTAAATGTCAGGTCTATTATCTGTGAAGTACAGTAAGCTTCCCATCATGCTTGTAAACAACGCTTGATCAACCCTCTTATTAGACCTATCAATAGAAATTTTGGAACTTGTACTTATAAGAGTTTTTAAATACTTACTTTATTCAAATCCAAATTTGTTAATAAGATTACATGCATACTTGGCTTGAGAAACAAATATATCATCATTTAGTTATTTAATTTGCAATCCAAGAAAATATGTAAGTTCACCCATGATAGACATTTCAAATTCAGTAGTCATGACAGTCACAAAATCTTTGACAAGTGATGTGGAGATTGACTCAAAAACTATTTCATCAATATATATTTGAACAATTAATATATCCTCTTTGGTACTCTTAATAAAAACTCTCCCTTAAATAAATCCATTTTCCAAGAGATAACTTTTAAACCTTTCATACCAAGCTTTAGGAGTTTGTTTCAAGCTATAAAGAGCCTTATTGAGTTTATATACATGTCGAGGTATTTTGGGTCAACAAACGCTTTGCATTGCTCAACATACACCTTTTCACTAAGAAAACTATTTAAGAAAGTAGACTTCACATCCATTTAACAAAGTTTATATTTCATAAAGCATGCAATAACAAATAGGATCCTAAATGATTCTAGCCAAGCTACATGAGCAAGTGTTTCATCAAAGTCAATTCCTTCAACTTGTTTATGCTTGATGAGACAAGACTGTATTGAGTTTGCAATACCAATTTTGCAGATACTTTGGTTTAATAAGAAAGGAATATGTAAGGTTTTTAATTTAGTATTCAAACTTTTAAAAACGAAATTAAATCCTAAGCATCTTGTCATGATATTTTGATTTTCGTATTTCTTAATCTAATAACAAAAAAATAAACATAAATATGATTCAATAAAAAAATATGCAAATTTTTATCATTTATAATAGTGAAGTATTTATGGATATAATAATTAAGTTAATTATGCTTCCTCATATTATTTAGGTTATTAAAGATATAAATTGATATTTATTGATTCTTTTTTTTAATATGAATACCATATTTGGTGGAATTAGATATTTTTTGTTAATTAAACAAATCAATTAATACCTATGGGTGGGTTCGATAATTGATTTGGTTAATTAAATTAATTCTTTTTTTTTCCTGAGAGATTGAAAATGAACCATTAAAATGCAACATTTGGTGGGATTAGACATTTTAAACTTCATTCAAGGTGTCCAAATTAAACCTAAGAATTTGACATTTTTTACTGTTTTGACCCATTTTGTCCATTTTTTTCATTTTTTTTTACTTTTCTTCATTTGTTTCTCAACATATATGTGATATATTTCCTCCATTATTTTTCTTCGAGCTTTTAAGTTATTTTTGAATGAAAATAACTAAAAAATAATAAAAATATCCATGATTACGAAAAGAAATATTTATATAAAATTATGATAAAATCATACAAATATAAATATATTTAATCAACTAAAATACCTTAAATCACCATAATTTTAGTGTTTTTAAGCACTCATCACAACCTCTAACCAACTTCTAGCTAGTTTCTTAGTAAGAGAAGCGGTACAAATTAAAATAAAAACTAAAAATTAAATTATCCTAAATCACTTTCGTGGATTGACATAGTTACACTTAGCATATGCAACAAGCCGTCAAACCTCTAGGTTACCCTAGTGGACAACTTTAATTCTTGTGAGAGTTTTCAATAATGATACCCACAAACATTAACAAAAAAAATAAAAACAAATAAAATAAGAAGTTAACTAAAATTTAAAATAAAGTAAAACGACAAAGAAATAAAGAAATGAAATACAAAAATATCTCATGCTAATAATTTCTTTTAAATTTCATAATTAAAATCTTAAGTATAAATTATTTCAAATTCTTAAGCATTCATGATTTATTATAATAATTAGTTGAAAATTATTTTCATATTTCATATAAAAATTTATTTATTTAATTTCACCCAAACTTAGTGTCAAGAATTTGAATTCGCTTTGACTCTATGCCTCACAAGTTAATACTCTAAAAAACATTGAATCCTATAGGTTCAAACACTCATACTAATTTATATAAGAAATTAATGTATAAAAATGAACTAATATATTCGCATATATATAAAGAAGAAAGGCTCAAAATGTTTTTTTTAAAATTGATCTCACGAAAGGAATCAAATTTAAAGATTTATAAAATATTATACATTACTTTCATGCATAAATTAAATTCATCAAATAAAAATATCAAGTAATATGCATTAGGACATAGTATATAGATTATACATTCATTTTCCCCTCTTTCTTTCTATTTTTTTCTCTTATATTTGTTTTAATAAGAGAATCAATTTTTTTTAGAGAGTGAACCCATGTACAGATTGTACATTTTTTATATGGTAAGATGATTGGTTGATATTTGGTTTTTCTGTTTATATTTGTATAGGTAACACTATATATATATCTTTTTTAATAGAAGTTATGCATGAATAAAGAAAGACACATATTATCAATTTCTACTTAAATGATTTAATCTAAGCAAATGAATAATAATAAATATATAACACTTCATTAAAATGTAAAAATCCAGACATTCAATGCTAAGTCCTATAGAAATAATCTAGTAATGTTAAAAAAATAAAAAAAAGTGTTTAAAGTAGAAAAAATAATATTTATCAGTCAGAATAAAGGATAATGGGTTTAAAATATTTCTCACAAGAATAATCTCTACTATTAGATTCCTAAACATCGAGATATAATTTTCATATCTTATCAAGAAATTAATGAAAAAAATAACTAATTACCATATACTTTATGATATGTTTTCAAAAATTAATCTAATAGTGCAAAAGACTTAACTATTTACTTAAAATGATAAATGTTTGTGAGAATTTTTTTAAAACTAATCCTAAGATTCTAAAAATTACTAAATCACATAAATAAAATCAAACACAATAAAAATGAAAATATGAAAAAAAAATGTTTTGAAATTAAGCATAGTAACTTTTCACCACCCCCAACTTAGAGCTTACATTGTACTCAATGTAACAATTGTAAATTAAAGATAAAGAGAAAAAGAAGAAGAAAAGTTGCCTATTTCTTGAGAATGTGCAAGTACTAATGGAGAAATATAAGTGTATCTATCATGTTCATCATTAAAGCACATAGACAGATCGCTGTGAACTTCTAATATCTCAACAAATATTTTTAGTTTTAATAATTCTAAAATTATTCACATGCAATTAAACTAAAATAAACAAAATAAATTAAATAAATAAATAAAAGAAAATTACCTAAAATATTGGGTTACCTCACATCCCATGCTTAGTTTAATGTCTTAGTAAGATGTAAGTTGAGGAATTTCATTTTAAGTAAATTCAATGTCCCCACATCATTGAGTAAATTAAACCTACATATAGGACAAGTTTGTCTACCTACACTTTGTCCTATAGATTTTCAAAATTTTATTTACTTAAAACTAGGGACATGATTGTGGTTTTAGATAACCCACTTATAGTTGCATGTCAAATAATTAAGGCATCAAAATACAGTTCTACCTAGATCTAACAAAATAACTATCTCCTTTTATCACATACTTGAAATTTTGGAGATAACTTCATAATATATTTTTTTACTAATCTAACACTAAGTATTAAAATAAATACTAAACAATAAAAATAAAAATTAAGTAAAAGAAACAAACAAAAGAAAATAATAAAAGAAAAATAAACAAATAAAAGAAAAAATAAAGAAAAGAATAAAAAAATAATTATATAGATTTTACAATATATATATAATACAAACAACTTTTATACAAATTTTGATACATATAATTATACATACTTAAACTATACATATTTATAATACACTCATCTATTATATAATACAAACATATTTTTTTACAAATAAATATACATGATTAAATTATACATAATAAATATTTATAATACATTTTATCTAATATATAATACAAACATATTTTTATACAAATAAATATATATTATTAAATTGTACATAATATAACACACTGTATTTAATATATAATACAAACACATTTTTATACATGTTACATGGTACAATATTTACAAGATAGTACATATATATGTGGTTTTTAATTTATTATTCAAACTCTTAAAAAAGAAATTAAATCCTAAACATCCTATCACGATATTTTGGGATTTCGTGTTTTTAATCTAATAACATAAAAATAAACATAGATACAAATTCAATAAACATTTATGCAAATTTTATCTGTTAAAATAGTAGAGTATTTATGGATATAATAAAAAGTTAATTATGCTACCTCATATTATTTAGGTTATTAAAGATATAAATTGATATTTATTGATTCTCTCTTCTTTATATGAATACTACCTTTGGTGGGGTTAGATATTCTTTGTTAACTAAACAAATCAATTAACAACTATGGGTGGGGTTGATAAATAATTTGGTAAATTAAATTAATTCTTTTTTCTAAGAGATTGAAAATGAACCATTTAAATGCCACCTTTGGTGGGATTAGACAATTTAAACTTTATTCAAGGTGTCCAAATTAAACCTAAGAATTTAATTATCTGAGTATTAACTTTCAAGTTTTAAAACCACTACTGAAAACATGTTGTCAATACATTTTCAGATAATAATTTTTATAAAAACTTTTGAAATAGAGTTTCACTCTAACTATTGGGCGATTGTACCAAAAAATAAAATAGCACTACTCTAAATCAGACAGGATAAATAAACCTTAAAATCTAATTTTTAGATTTAAGTTTGTAATGAAAAATAATATATTTCCCTCTAACATTCTTAATATAAAATCTTGAATAAAATAAAATCAATTCATTTTAGAGATTTTTACCTATTTAATATTTCGCAAGCATAACAACGTTATTCTTATATCATGTTTACAAATAGTCAGCAAAGTTAAATTTAATCACAAACAAATTAAATAAAACCTCCAAACGGAATTTGCACTTCCATTTATTGAATCAAAAAGAAAATAAATTACAAAAACATATTTAGTTCTTCTCAAAAAGAAAAGAAATGTAATACTAAGAAAAACTAACTAAGAAAAAACTAAAAACTAAGAAAAACTAAAAACTAAGAAATGGAGAGAAAGAAAGAGAGAAGTGTGTTGACGTCATACTCATGACGTCATATTGGTGTGGGCGCGACGACGCGCGTGGATAGGGAAGATGGGCGTAGCGGTGCGCGCGGACTAGGTGTGGGTGCGCACAGAATGGAGCAAGGATGCACTCGGAATGGAGAGCAGGCGCACGCGGACTGGGTGCAGATGCTGGCATGGCACACGCATTGCTGGGCTTGGTTGCGCGTGCGATTTCCTCCTTTTTGACATTTTTGACTTTTTTGACCCATTTTGTCCAATTTTTCCATCTTTTTTGACTTTTCCTCATTTAATTTATGAATATATTTATGATGTATTGCCTCCGGTATTTTTCCTTGAGTCTTTAAGTTACTTTTTTAAGCGAAAATACCTGAAAAATAATTAAAATATCCATGATTCTGAAAAAACAGATTTATATAAATATATGATAAAATCATATAAATATATATATATATATATATATATATATATATATATATATATATATATATTTAATCAATTAAAGTAAATAAAATCATGTTAATTTTAGTGCTTTTTGAGCACTCATCATGTATTAGCCTTGGACTCTTTCAATTGGTATCAGAATGGGTACACTCTTGTTAGGCTCAACTACTCCGTTGTTGATTTTGCTAATTCTATTTTCACACATACATTTTCTCTTCAATGGATTCGGGAGAAAAGGTAATGTAGGTAGGCATTCACTCTTCAATGGGCTAAACTATGTCTATTGAAAATTACAAATGAGGGTCTTCTTGTGGTCCCAAGGAGATTGTGTATGGTTCCTTATTGATAATGGTTAAACCTATCCCATCAAAACCCTACCCAATAATATTATGATTCCAAAATCAATGATTGAATGGACTAATGGATAATCTAAGGAGTCCAAATGGAACAATAAGGGTTTATATGCTATCATTAAGGCTGTGACACCTGACGAGTATAGAAGGATCCAGAGTTGTACAATGTCAAAACAAGCTTGGGATATTATTTAGACAACTTATGAAAGTTCATCTACCATTATGCAAGAAGATGAAATATTTGATAAGTTTTATGCATGATTCTCAAACATTGTTAATTATTCCTATAAACTTGGCAGATGATGAAACATAACAAGACTGGCATCGAGTTAGCAACACCGATCCTACAAATGATATGGTTTTATATTTGTAAGACTCTCTCAAGTGCACGAATCATTTTATAGAAAATGAAAAGTATACTCTGAAGGTCGATCTAAGAAAGGAATATATGTGGCTTTTAATTTATTATTCAAACTTTTAAAAACAAAATTAAATCCTAAACATCCAATCATGATATTTTTATTTTTGTGTTTCCTAATCTATTAACAAAATAAAAAATAAACATAGATATGATTCAATAAATAATTAGGCAAAATTTAATAATTCATAATAGTGGAGTATTTATGGATATAATAATTAAGTTAATTATGCTTGCTCATACTATTTAGGTTATTAAAGATATAAATAGATATTTATTGATTCTCCCTTTTATATATGAATATCACCTTTGGTGAGGTTAGATATTCTTTGTTAATTAAAAAAAATCAATTAACACCTATGAAAGGGGTTAGACATTTTAAACTTTATTGAAGGTGTCCAAATTAAACCTAAGATTTTAATTATCTGAGTACTAACTTTCAAGTTTTAAAACCATTATTGAAAAAATGTTGTCAATGTATTTTTGAATAATAGTTCTTAAAAAAACTTTTGAAATAGAGTTTCACTCTAATTACTGGGCAATTGTGCCAAAAATAAAAGAGCACTACTCTAAATTAGACCAGATAATTAAACCTTAAAATATAATTTTCAAATTGAAGTTTGTAATGAGAAATAATATATTTTTCTCTAAAATCCTTAATATAAAACTTTGAAAAAAAACAAAATCAATTTATTTTATAGAGATGTTTTACCTATTTAATATTTCGCAAGAATAATAACATTATTATTATATCATATTTATAAACAACCAACCATGTTAAATTTAATAACAAAAAAACTAAACATTTCATATAATAAAAACATTGCACAGTCCGGTGCAAGCGTGTGCTAGTGAGCGCTGAAATTTACATGTTTGACATTTTGACCCATTTTGTCCAATATTTCAATTTGTTTTTGAATTTTTCTCATTTGTTTCTCAACATATTTGTGATGTATTGCATCAAGTATTTTTCTTTGAGTCTTTATGTTATTTTTGAAGGAAAATACTTGTAAAATAATAAAAATACCTGTAATTCTAAAAAGACAAATTTATATACAAATATGATAAAATTATACAAATATAAATCTGTTTAATTAATTAAAGTACATTAAATCATGGTAATATTAGTGCTTTTTAAGCACTCATCACAACTCTCAACTAACTTCTTGCTAGTCCTTTAGCAAGAGAAGTAGTAAAAACTAAAAATTAAACTATCTTAAATCACTTCTGTGGATTGACAAGATTGTATTTAGCATATGCAACAAGCCATTAAACTCTTATGTTTCCATAGTGGACGAGTTTAAGTCTCGTGAGGGTTTTCAATAATGATACCCACAAACATTGTACTAAATAAAACAATTTTTAAAATAAAAGAATAGAACAAGTAAAATAAAACACAAAAAATTTCATTCTTAAAATTTCATTTAAGTTTTATAATTAAAACCTTTAAGCATATATTATTCTAATTTCTTAAACATTCATGATTTACAACATTAATTAGTCAAATATCACTTTAATATTTTAATAAAAAAATGTTTTTTTTCACTTCACCCAATTTCAATGTTAGGAATCCAAATTTTCTTCGCCCTACTTCTCACAAGTCAATACTCTCAATTCACTAAATCCTATGAGTTCAAGCACTCATACTAAGGCATATGTGAATATAATTTATGTTTAGAAATGAACTAATAAAAGAAGAATGGCTCAAAATAGTGCATAACTTTAATTTCATTAAAGAAAACGAATGTATAAAAAATAAAGATATCATATATATTATTTTCATAAATCAATCAAACTCATTAAGCAAGAATTTGAAGATATATGCATATGGGGGAATTATTATCTATATTTCTTTTGTATTAACCAACTCCCACAACTTTTTAAGGCTACAAAGGTCATAGTATGTAGATTATACTATATATTCTTTTAAACTTTTTTTTGTGAGTGGACCTATGTACAAATTGTGCATTTTTGTAGGATTTTGGTGAGTGGTTAATTTTGTGGCTTTTTTTGTTTCATTTTGGTTTAGATAACCCTAGATATGTCTCTTTTTGGTAGAAGTCATACATGAATGAGATACAAGCATATACTATCAACTTCTACTTAAATCATTTAATCTAAGCAAATGAAAAATAAATATACGATACTCTATTGAGATGAGAAAATTCATACATTCAATGCTAATACTTATAAAGGTCATCTAAAATTTTGAAGAAATAGAATAAGCGTTTTAAGTAGAAAGAAAATATTTCACTTAAAATAAAGGAAATTAAGGCTCAAATAATATCTCACAAGGGTAGTATGTACTATTTGATTTCTAAAAGCCATTTCGGGTTTATTTCATTTCAACATTTTATCATAAAATATTAGTTATAACATAACTTACTAATTATCATATTACTCCATGATATGTTTTTTTGGAAATTAATCTAATAATACAAAAAGACCTAATCATTGCTTAAACTTAATTTTTAAGACATGATTATTTTTGTGACAAAACTTTAAGCACTACTCTAATTTACCTAAACACACAAATAAAGAAAATAATACACATATATATATATATATATATATATATATATATATATATATATATAAGAAAGAAAATAAATTAGAGGAAAATATTAATATGAAAATACCCAACTAAATAAGCAAAATAAGAGCACATTGTTTATAAAAAAAAATTAAATTTTGCCTAATTTGTGTAACTTTTACATCCTACCACCCAACCTAAATCCTACATTGTCTCCAATGTAACAAATGCAAATTGTTAAAGGAGAAGGGATAGAAAAGTTACCAAATTTCTTTAGGTGTTAAGGATTTTGATGGAATATGCTAGTTGCATCCAACATCATATTTAAATCATACAATAGGCACTCTAACACATCTTAACAAGCAATTATTTTATGCAATAAAATAAACCAAGTGCCCATAAAAGGGAAAAAAATCAATAAAATAAACTAAATTGCTTAAAATAAAATAAAATAACCTTTCAATGGTAGGTTGCCTACCATCCAACACTTAATTTAACGTCTTAGTAAGACACATCATTATGGTGCTAAGGATTACTCAGCCACATGCAATCAATTTTGGTAGTGTTATGTGGTCCTTTTAAATAAGGCTTCACACGATGCCTATTGACTTTGAATGCTGTCTATATCTTGGAATTCAATGGTTCTAATGCTCCATGAGAAAATACTTGGAATATTTTGAATGGTCCATCCCATATTGATCTTAGTTTTCCTAGAAACAATCTCTGATGAGAGTTAAATAAAAAACCTTCATTCCAGGGTGAAGAGTCTTAGGAATGAGCCACTTGTCATAATAGCGCTTAGTACACTTTTTGTATAATTTGGCATTTTCATAGGCTTTGTTCCTGATTTCTTCCAACTCAATAAGATGGAGTAATCGTTTTTCTCATGCTTTATATAAGTCCATGTTTAACTCTCTACTTGCCTAATAAGCCTTGTGTTTGAGTTCAACGGGAAGGTGACACACTTTCCTAAAGATTAACCGGTAAGGGCTTATCCCAATG
The DNA here is from genome assembly GCA_037013495.1 of Hippophae tibetana. Lineage (NCBI taxonomy): Eukaryota > Viridiplantae > Streptophyta > Magnoliopsida > Rosales > Elaeagnaceae > Hippophae > Hippophae tibetana. The sequence goes on along the minus strand of CM072808.1, from coordinate 14,572,640 downwards.
AGTGTTTTGTAAGTTGTGTGGTATGTCCATAAGACATCATTCAACTTAAATGCTTAATCCTTCCTTGAAGGACCTACAGTGCATTCCAGTATTCCCATGATTTTCCAATTACTTACCTCAACTAAACTAGAAGTTTGTGGATGATATGATGTAGCGACTCTATATGTGATGTTGTATTTTTTTCAATACTCCATCAAATAGTTTATTACAAAAATGGCTACCTTCATCACTTATTATAGCTCTAGGTGTTCCAAACTTGCTAAAGATTGAATCCTTCAAGAATTTTACAACAATAATAGCATCATTGATTTTAGTGGGGATAGCCTCCACCCAATTGGATACATAATCCTCAACAACCAAAATATATTAAAGACCATTGGATGGGGGAAAGGGACCCATAAAGTTAACCCTTCATAAATTAAAGAGTTCAACAACTAAATTATATGTCAAAGGCATTTCATCACTTTTTTATATGTTGCCTATTCTTTGACATCTACCAAATTGTGCACAAAACATGCGAGCATCTTTAAAAAGAGTGGGTCTAAAGAATCCAGAATGTAATACCATATTGGCTATCTTTTTTCCACCAAAATGGTCTCCATAATGAAGTTCATGACAAAAAGTCAGAATGCTCTTATTTTATTCTTCATGTACACATATCCAGATGACTTGATCTATACCAATATTTTATAAATAAGAATCATCCCAAAAATATTCCTTGATAGGTTTTAAGAACCTTTTCTTGTGCTGATATGGAGTGTTAGATCTCAAAACACCAATGAAAAGATAGTTTACAATATCAGCATACCATGGGTTTAGACCTATTGAAAATAATTGTTCATGAGGAAAGGTTTCAACTATATCTTCATTACTTTCACCATTAAGAGAATTAAAGTAAGAAATAAACCTAGAAAAATGGTTAGCTACTAATTGTTCACTGCCTTTGTTATCCTTGATTTCTAGGTTAAATTCTTGTAAGAGTAAGAACCACCTAATTAATCTTGGCTTGGCATTTGGTTTACTTAATAAGTATCTTAAAGCAGCATGATCAAAATTCTCAATCACTATAGATCCTACTAAATAAGACCTGAATTTGTCTAAAGAAAACACTATATCCAAGAATTCCTTTTCAGTGGTCGTATAATTCATTTGAGCATCATTGAGTGTTTTTTTAGCATTATAGATGACATGCAAATGTTTATCCATTCTCTATCCCGAGATTACTCCGATAGCATAATCAAAAGTATCACACATTATTTCAAAGGGCAAAGACCAGTTTGGTGCCATAATAACTTGGGCATGTATTAGTTTCTCTTTCAAGGTATTATAGGCAATAAGGCAGTCATAGTTGAAATAAAAATAAACATATTTTGATAACATTGTTACATAAGGGATGACTTATTTTAGAGAAATTTTCAATAAACCATTTGTAAAATCCTGCATGTCTTAAGAAGCTTCTTATCCCCTTAACAGATGTAGGGGGAGGTAATTTGGAAATTAGTTCAACTTTTGCCTTATCAACTTCAATACCTTTGCTTGAAATGATATGTCCTAACACTTTCCTTTGTTGAACCATAAAATGAATTTTCTCCCAGCTAAGGGTTAGATTGCATTCAATGCTTTTTTTATAAAACCAAAGGCAATTTATGTAAGCAATCATCAAATGAGTTTCCAAAGATAGAGAAATCTTCCATGAAAACCTCAATGAATTTTTTCACCATGTTCTAGAAGATAGATGTCATACATCTTTGGAACGTGGCAGTTGCATTGCATAACCCAAATAGCATTCTTCGAAAAAGAAAATGTCCCAAAATGGCATGTAAATGTGGTCTTTTCTTGATGTTCTGGTGCTATAAGTACTTGATAATATCAAGAAAATCCATCTAGAAAACACTAAAATTCATGCCCAACTAATCTTTTCAACATTTGATTAATGAATGGAAGAGGAAAGTGATCCATTTTAGTAGATAAATTCAGTTTCCTAAAATCTATACACATCCTCCATCAAGTGATTATTCTAGTAGGCACTAATTCACTTTTGTCATTTTTAATAACTATTATCCTAGATTTCTTTGGTACCACATGCACTAGAATAACCCACTTCCTCTTAGGAATAGGGTAGATAATTCTTTATTCTAATGATCTAAGAATTTCTTTCTTAACTACTTCTTGCATGTTTGGGTTTAGTCTTCTTTGTGCCTTTCGTACAGATTTAGCACCATCCTCCAAGTTGATCTTATGCATACACATGGTAGGAATAATGCCACTTATATACCTGATACTCCAACCTATGGATTTCTTAAGCAGTTTCACAAGTTCCTTTTTCTTTGGTTTTGGTCAATGTTGAAGAAATTATCACTGGATAACTTTCTCCTTCTCCTAGAAACACATATTTTAAGTGCTTAGGTAAGTCTTTGAGTTCAAGTTCATGTGGATTGACCTCTTTACTAGATGGGGAACTAGGTAGATTTAAGAGTGTAATTGATTTTTTCATTAGTTCTTCATTATCTAGTTGTTCAAGATACCTCTTAGTTTCCTCATCTAAATCTTCTTCGACATCTTCAAGTGTAGGAATTATTTTAAGCTTGTCTTCTATTCTAGTTCGGGAAAAGGTGTTTTGGACAAGATTATCCAAAGAATCAACATCAAATATTTCATCGATGGTAGAAATAGAAGGAAAAGTTGAAGAATCAAAAAATTTAAAATGAACAGTCTCTCCTAAGACTATCATTGTCAAATTTCCATCTTGGACATCAATAATAGTCTTGGTAGTTTCCATAAATGGTCTACCAAGCAGTATTGTGTACTCTTTATCCAAGGCTAGATTTTATTACATATCTAGAACCACAAAGTCAACAGGTATTATCAGTTTGTCCACCTATACCAGTATATCATCAACTAATCCCTTTGGAAACTTAAGATATCTATCTACAAGTTGAAGGGACATAGTTGTGGGTTTTAAATCTCCTAAATTGACCTGTAAGAATATAGAGTAAGGCATCAAGTTTATACTAGAACCTAAATCAAGAATTTCTTTAGCATCCTTCCTATCCCCAATAGTTATGTTTATGATAAAAATTCTAGGGTCTTTAAACTTAGGGGGAAGTTGGTGTTGAAGTAAAAACTAGAAATTTATGATAGCAATACTCCCTTATTAAGTTCATACCTCCTTTTCATAGTGTTCAACTCTCTGAAAAACTTAGCATATGAGGGCACATTCATGATCACTTATAATAATGGTAAAAAGATCATATAAGTGCTTATCTTGTATGGATTCTTTCCTTTGGTGTGGAAAAAGTACTTCTAGCTGGTGCAGTTCTATTGTATTTTGAATTTTGGGGATTTTAGATGACTCCCCAATGAGTTTTTTTTGAAGGTTTTTCAAGTTTAGCACTTGTCTCTCCTTTTTTCGAGACTAGAATTTCACCTTCTGTGTTACCTAAACTACATGGTAGATCTTTAGAGATTTCAAGTAAACTAGTATTGACTACCTTACCACTTCGAAGCATTCTTACATCTTTCGCTTGTTCGGGTTGAATTGGAAAATTTCCTAGTTCTAGCCTTTGCATTTTTTCAGTTAGTTTCTCAATTTTAGTTTCAATCTTTTAACCGAAGATTCCATGGTACTCAACCTTTGATTATTCATCAATTGGTTTTCTTGACTAACTTGAATAAAAACATTCAACCACCCTCTAAGGTTAATAAGAAAATATTGATTTAGTGGGTAAGGGTGGTTTTTATTTTGCCTTAGTGTTTGACATTGGGTGTAGGCTTGGCAATTGTATGGTGTCTAATGATGGTTAGGGTCATTATTGGTGTTTGGATGATACCTTTGAAAGGAATTGAGTTCCTCCATGACATTCATACTAGAATCACAAGTATATCAACAATTACGTGCATCATTACCAATTGAAAAAAACACTTCACACATATCTTGATTTGAAATTTGGTGGGTAGTGAGAAGTTGTACTTGCTTAATCAATTTAAAAATTTGCAAGTTCATTTCATTATCGGAGCCAAATTCATTGACTTATGCTCTTCTTCTTCTAGTACTTATTTATTGGGAATTAGAATCCAATAGTTTATAGAGACTATAGGTTTCCTCTGCGATCATTTCTCCCATAAATCCTCCAATAGCATTATCAACCATGTATTGACACTGTAGTGTCAATCCATCATAAATTAATTGGTTCTATAGCTATATTGGAAAGCTATGATGAGAACATCAAATGAAAATTAGTTTGAATCTTTCTCAAGCTTTATGAAAGGGTTCTTCATCCATTTGAGAAAACATTGCTATCTTCGTCCTTAGAACCTACCCATAAACTTTTCATAGACTGCCTCCTAAGTTGTTAAAGAACCCGAATATAGAGTAATGAACCATGACCGAGCTTTATCTTTTAGGGTGTAAAGAAAACACCTCATCCTAAGCTGGTCTTCATCAATTCTATGTAGTGGAAAGGTTTGGACAATAGCATAGAATTCTCTAATGAAATGCAAAGGGTCTTCATTAGGGATAACGTAAAAGGAAGGCAACAAATAATAATGAATCTTTTTCAATTCATAGTTCCTTGTAGCCTCTTGCAATTATATGCCAAAAGTTTCATTGCCAATGATTGGCGTTGCATAGTCCTTCATCATTTTCTGCCTATCTCTAACATCTACCATGGCTACATGAAGTTGAAATTGATCCTCCTCCTCTTGTGTATCAATATCTAGCTCCTAAATTGAAAAATAGTATAATTATCTAAGAAATATTTCTCACTTGACAACATATATGTGGTTTTTAATTTATTATTCAAACTTTTAAAAACGAAATTAAATCCTAAACATCCTGTCACGATATTTTGGTTTTTGTGTTTTTAATCTAATAAACATAGATATAGATTCAATAAATATTTATGCAAATTTTATCATTTATAATAGTGGAGTATTTATGGATATAATAACTAAGTAATTATGCTTGCTCATATTATTTAGGTTATTAAATATATAAATTGATACTAATTGATTCTCCATTTTTTATATGAATACCACCTTTGGTGGGGTTAGATATTCTTTGTTAACTAAACAAATCAATTAACACCTATGTGTGGGGTTGATAACTAATTTGGTTAATTAAATTAATTCCTTTTTCTAAGAGATTAAAAATGAACCATTTAAATGCCAACTTTGTGGGGTGAGATAGTTTAAACTTTATTCAAGGTGTCCAAATTAAACCTAAGAATTTAATTATCCGAGTACTAACTTTCAAGTTTTAAAACTACTACGGAAAACATGTTTTCAATACATTTTCACATAATAATTCTTATAAAAACTTTTGAAATAGAGCTTCACTCTAACTACTAGGCAATTGTATCAACAAATAAAAAAGCACTACTCTAAATCAGACCGGATAACTAAACCTTAAAATCTAATTTTCAGATTTAAGTTTGTAATGAAAAATAATATATTTCTCTCTAACATTCTTAATATAAAATCTTGAATAAAAATAAAATCAATTCATTTTAGAGATTTTAACCTATTTAATATTTCGCAAGCATAACAACATTATTATTATATCATGTTTACAAAAAACCAGCAAAGTTAAATTTAATCACAGACAAATTAAATATAACATGTAAGAATAAAGCATAAAAAATAACTGTAAAGAAATAAAATCCTTACAGTACTTTGTTGCTATTCCCGATGTTGGAAAACCTCCAAACGGAATTTGCACTCCCATTTATTGAATCGAAAAGTAAATAAAGTACAAAAACATAACTAGTTCTTCTCAAAAAGAGAAGAACTCTAAAAATAAGAAAAACTTAAAAACTAAGAAATGAGAGAAAGAAAGAGAAGAGAAGATGTGTTTTGAAATGTGGTTAGTTATGAAGAGAATGAGGGTATTTATAGGTGAGGATGAGAAGCAAAAGTGGGTGAAAAAATGGAGAAAATGCGGAGTAGTGAATGATGACGTCATACTAATGATGTCATGCTAGTGTAGGCATGGCAGCGCGCGCAGATGGGTGCAGGCACGCGTGGATGGGCACAGACTAGGAGCAGGTGCGCGCGGTGGCCGACGTGGCTGGGCAGCTGCGTGCGCGATTTCCTCCTTTTTGACATTTTTGACATTTTTGACCCATTTTGTCCAATTCTTTCCATATTTGTTTACTTTTCCTCATTTATTTTATGAATGTATTTGTGATGTATTGCCTTAAGTATTCCTTTTTGAGTCTTTAAGTTACGTTTTTAAGCGAAAATACCTGAAAAACAATAAAAATACCCGTGATTCCGAAAAGACAAATTTATATAAATATATGATAAAATCATATAAATATATATATTTTTAATCAATTAATATGCATAAAATCATGATAATTTTAGTACTTTTTGAGCACTCATCAGTAACTACTACTTAGGGGCCATTTCCTTCATGGTAGCATTATAACAACTCTTGGCCTTCTCCTAGTACCTCTAATCTATGCATATTATGTCAAATATTTCTACTAGAAAGTATGGAGTTGTAGGTCCAGAAAGGCAAGTGAAACTCAATACATTTAATTCTAGGACTAATTATCACCATCCTATCATGCATTTTTCATCTTTATTTAGGAGGAATGTGAAATCTATATGTAAGTCCAAAAACATGCTGATGACAACTAAGGTAGAGAAATATTTTTTGTTTTAGATTGGGAAAAATTATTTGTTTTCGATCACTTAACCATCCTTTAATATTCACATAGGTGCATTTATTTAAGTGCTTAATAAATCTTAAGTGAGCACTTTAGTAGGATTTTTGTTTCTTATTTTTATTTTATTATTGTTTCTTTAGTTTTTTTTATTATAAAATTAAAAAAATATAAAAAGGGAGTAGATTTATTTTAACAATGCAATGTACTTCAAAAATTAATTACTCCTACAAACTTATTCTTGTGACCTAACTTGTGTAAATAGACATGTTGACAACAACTTACACAATCATTGAAAACATATATATCATGCTTGAAGTTTATGATTGCACTTGTAAGATTCTAGGGATTGAGCTAATTTTGATTGAAAATTTGTGTTTTAGCTCTATCTTTTACTTTCTATAATTTTACTATAGAGAGATACCTAGTTTTGAGAGGGATACATACCTACTATAATGTGTGCAGCTACCGTTGTAAGCACAGAGGGCTACCTTACAACTATTGTGAAATTCATCATACTAGGTTTATAGACTCTGCAAGTTTCCTTTGTAAAAAAGAAATTGCATGCACAAAAAAGAAAGAGCCAAAAGAGATTAAACAAAAATAAAAATAAAAATAAAATAAAATAACCAATGCCTTATTAAAAAAAGGGAATACATTTTTAAGTTCTTTCTTGGAAGATATTTTTTACTTTGTGAAATTGGGGACTGATGAGTGGTCAAAAAGTACTAAAAATATCATGATTTTATCCACATTAATTGATTAAATATATATATATATATATATGATTTTATCATTTATTTATATAAATCTGTCTTTTTGGAATCACGGGTATTTTTCTTGTTTTTCACGTATTTTCGCTTCAAAAAGTAACTAAAATACTCAAAGAAAAATACCAAAGGCAATACATCGCAAATATATTCATAAATTATATGAGGAAAGATCAACAAATATGGAAAAATTGGACAAAATGCGTCAAAAATTTCAAAAAGGAAGAAATCGTGCACACAGCTGCCCAACGCGCCTAGCCGCCCCAGCATAACGCCCAGTCCGCACACGCCTGCTCTCAATTCTGTGTGCGCTCCTGCTCCATTCCGCGCCCGCTTGTGCTCATCAGCACCCAGTCCGCGCGTGCCGCTGCACCCACCTGTCTCAATCTACGCACGCCGCCGTACCCACGTCAGTATGACATCATTAATGATGTCATCATTCACTACTCCTCGTTTCCACCATTTTTAATTATTTTTTACCCACTTTTCTTCCTCTCCTTACCTATAAATACACTCATTCTCTTCACTTCAAGACACACCTAAAAACATCTTCTCTTCTCTTTCTTTCTCTCAATTTCTTAGTTTTTAGTTTTTCTTAGTTTTAGTGTTCTTCTCTTTTTGAGAAGAACTACTTATGTTTTTGTAATTTATTTACTTTTCGATTCAATAAATGGAAGTACAAATTCCATTTGGAGGTTTTGCATCAACATGCATAACATCAAAGTACTATAAGGATTTTATTTTCTTTACAGTTATTTTTTATGCTTTATTCTTACATGTTATAATTAATTTGTCTGTGATTATATTTAACTTTGCTGGTTGTTTGTAAACATGATATAATAATAACGTTGTTATGTTTGCGAAATATTGAATAGGCAAAAATCTCTAAAATGAATTGATTTTATTTTTATTCAAGATTTTATATTAAGAATGTTAAAGAGAAATATATTATTTTTCATTACAAACTTAAATCTAAAAATTAGATTTTAAGGTTTAGTTATCCGGTCTCATTTAGAGTAGTGCTCTTTTATTTGTTGGTACAATCGCCCGATAGTTAGAGTGAAACTCTATTTCAAAAGTTTTTATAAGAATTATTATCTGAAAATGTATTGACAATATGTTTTCAGTAGTAGTACTTTTAAAACTTGAAAGTTAGTACTCGGATAATTAAATTTCTAGGTTTAATTTGGACACCTTGAATAAAGTTTAAACTGTTTAACCCCACCAAATGTGACATTTAAATGTTTAATTTTCAATCTTTTAGAAAAATGAATTAATTTAATTAAATAAATTAGTTATTAACCCCACCCATATGTGTTAATTGATTTGTTTAGTTAACAAAGAATATCTAACCCTACCAAAGGTGGTATTCATATAAAAAATAGACAATCAATAAATATTAATTTATATCTTTAATAACATAAATAAAATAAGCAAGCATAAATGTTAAATCCATAAATACTCCACTATTATAAAAGATAAAATTTGCATAAATGTTTATTTAATCTGTATCTATGTTTATTTTTATGTTATTAGATTAAAAACACAAAACCCTAAAATATCGTGACAGGATGTTTAGGATTTAATTTCGTTTTAAAAAATTTGAATAATAAATTAAAAACCACATATATTCATTCCTTAGATCGACCTTGGGAGTATACTTATCATTTATATGAAATGATTTGTGCACTTGTGAAAGTTTTATAAATATAAAACCAAAGTATTGACAGGATTGACGATGCCCGTTCTACTCATCAAGTTTTTGGCGTCGTTACCGGAAAAGGAATAGCATTTTTAAATTATTTATGAAATTTTAAAAACTTTTTGGGCTGTAAATAATTTTTTTTTTAGTTAAAAAAAACAAAAAAAAAATTCAAATTTCATAAGCATGAATAGTAAAATTAAATAATAATAATAATAATACTTATAGCATAAATAGTAAAATAATTTTGAACTTTGAAATTTGAAGTAAAAAAAAACTTATGGTTCATGAATAGTAAAAACAATAGTAACAAAAAAACAAAATATTAAGAAAATTTGAAATAAATTTTTTTTTCTAAAAAAAAACTTACCATTTATGAATAGTAAAAAAATAATAATAACAAAAAAATAAATAAAAATTGAAATAATTGTGTGTTCTCATTTAAAAAACAACAACAAAAAAACATAATAATAATAATAAACTTAATGTTCATGAATAAAAAAACAATTTTTTTTATCAAATTTCAAATTTTATAGTAAATAAATAAAAAATTAACAATTTTAACTTTTAAAATAATAATAATAATAATAATAATAATAATAATAATAATAATAATAATAGTGTGAATAGTTAAATAATTTTGAAATTTTAAATTTGAAGTAAAAAAAACTTTAATAAATTTTAAATAAAAAAATAATAATAAATTAAAAAAAAGAATGAAATAATATTTTTTATTTAATTATTTAAAAAAAACATAAAAAAATTTAAAAACAAACAAATAAATAAAAATTTAAACTTTATTTAATTTAAATAAATAAATTAAGAAATAATAAAATAATAAAATTAAAAAAAATTAAAATTTAATTTTTAATTTTCATTTAATTTTAAGTGTTTTTATTTTTTTTAAATAAAAAAAATTATTTTCAATTTTTTATTTTTTTGTTTAATTTTTAATTTAAATTTTTTTCCTTTTATTTTTTTTCTTTTACCTTTATCAATTTTATTTTATTTTATTCTTTATTTTTGTTTTAATTTTTAATTTATTTGTTTTCTATTAACTATGTTTTATTTTAATTTTCGTTTAACTTAATTAACTTAGAGTTTTACTAATTTAATTTTTGTTTAATTTAATTAACTTAGGTTTTTACTTATTTTGATTAACTTAATTAACTTAGATTTTTATTAACTTAATTAACTTAAATTTTTACTAACTTAACTTAATTAATTTAATTTTAATAGCATGAAAAGTTAAGATCTAAGGGAGTTTTGTCTAGGAGACTAATTCTTGGAAGCCTTTGTGCCACTAATCTCTCCTAGGAACGTTGTTCTGTCTAGGAGGATGGTTTTTAAGAAGCCTTTGCACCATCATATTTTCCTGAGAGCACTCTTGGTTAATACTGATAATGTTATTTAACTTAAAAATAATAATAATAAAAAACAAATTTCTGAAACTATCTCCAAAATTTTCAAGTTTTAATTACAATCTAAGGAGTTAGTTGCTTTGTTTGATCTAGGTACAATTGTGTTTTGATGTCTTAATTATTTGATTTGCACCTAGATGTGGGTTATCTAAAACCCTCAAGCATGCCCCTAGTTTTAAGTACACAAAAATTTGAAAATCAATAAGACATGACTGAAAAGTATAGGTAGACAATCTTGTCTTACATGTAGGTTTGATTGACTCAATGATGTGGGAACATTGAGTTTATTGAAAAAGAAATACCCAAGTTATGTCTTGCTAAGACGTTAAACTAAGCACTGGATGGAAGGCAACCCATCATTTTAGGTAATTTTCTTTTATTTCTTTTATTTATTTTATTTTTATTGTTTATTTTAGTTTAATTACATGTGAATAATTTTAAAATTGTTAAAACTAAAAATATTTGTTGAGATGTTAGAAGTTCATAGCAATCTGTCTGTGTGCACTTTAATGAACATGGTGGATGCACTTGTATTTCTACATCACTACTTGCAAACATTCTCAGGAAATAGGTAATATTTCCTCTCTTTTCTCTTTATCTTTAATTTACAATTATTACATTGAGGACAATATAAGTTCTAGCTTGGGGGTGGTGAAAAGTTACCATGCTTATGAATTGTTTTTAGTGGAGACTACCTTTGTGAGATATAATTTGAGCCTAATTTCTTTTATTCAGAGTGAAATATATATTTTTTCTACTCCAAACACATTTCTTATTTCTTCAATTTTTTAGATGATCTCTATAGGTATTAGCATTGAATGTATGAATGGTTTCTCATCTTAATAGAGTGTCGTATATATTTTTTTTGTTTAGATTAAATGATTTGAGTAGAAATTGATAGTATATGCTTCTATCTCATTCGTGCATGAATGTTACAAAAAAAAGAGACATATATGGGGTGACCTAAACCAAAATCAAACAGAAAAGCCACAAAACTAACCACTTACCAAAATCCTTAAAAAAATATACAATCTGTACATGGGTTGATTCTCTAATATATATATATTGAAAAATATCTTCAGAAAAAAATAGAGAGATAAAGAATATATAGTATAATCTACATACTATGACCCACAATGCCTACAAAGTTGTGAGTAAAGGCTAATTACAAAAGAAAGATATAGAAAGTAATTCCCTAAAAAGTCATTGCACTTTCTTCATTTGTAAAAGGCATATATCTTGAAATTTTTTCTTAATGAGTTTATTTTATGCATGAAAATAATTTTTATATATGATATTTTATAATTTATATATTTGATTCCTTTCATGAGATCAATGTCAAAATAATACTTTGAGCCTTTATTCTTTATACATATGCAAACATATTACTTCATTTCTATACATCAACTCTTTCACATATAAATTAGTATGAGTGTTTGAACCCATAGGATTTAGTGTTTTGAGAGTCTTGACTAGTGAGGAATAGAGTTGAAGCGAATTCGGATTCTAGACATTGAAATTTGGTGAAATTAAATTGATACATTTTTTATATGAAATATGAAAATGATTTTTGACTAATTATTATAATAAATCATGATTGTTTAAGAAGATTAACATAACTTATGCTTGAGATTTTAATTATGGTCTTAAAGGAGATTAAAAAGTATGAGTCATTTTTGTGATATGTTGTTTTCTTTTATTCTTAAAAGTTAATTTTTGATTTTGTTGTAATTTTAGTTTTTAAGTTGATTGTTTTTATTATTTCTTTTAATTTTTACATTTAGTTCAAGGTTTGTGGGTATCATTACTGAAAACCCACACGAGACTCAAACTCGTCCACTATGGCAACCTAGGGGTTTAAAGGCTTGTTGCATAGGCTAAATGCAACCGTGTCAATCCACGGAAGTGATTTAGAATAATTTAATTTTTAGTTTTTATCATTTCTCTTACTAAGAAACTAGCAAGAAGCTGGTTAGGGGTTGTGACGAGTGCTCAAAAAGTACTAAAATTACCATGATTTTATGCACATTAATTCATTAAAAATATATATATTTATATGATTTTATCATATATTTATATAAATCTGTCATTTCGAAATCATGAGTATTTTTATTGTTTTTCATGTATTTTCCCTTCAAAAAGTAACTTAAAGACTCAAAGCAAAATACCAGAGGCAATACATCGTAAATATATTCATAAATTAAAAGAGGAAAGGTCAACAAATATGGAAAAATTGGACAAAATAGGTCAAAAAGGAGAAAATCACGTACACAACCGCCCAGCCACGCCAGCGAACTCGCGTAGTGCGCCTAGCCGAGAAACGCGTGATTTCTCTCCATTCTGCGTGTGCTCCTGCTCCATTCTGCACGCGCCTACGCCCATCAGTACCCAGTCCACACGCGTCAGCGTCCATCTGCGCCCAATCTATGCGCGCTGTTGCACCCACCTGCCCCAATCTATGCGCACCACGTCAGCATGACATCATCAATGATGTCATCATTCACTACTCCGTGTTCCACCATTTTTAATAATTTTTTCACCCACTTTTTCTTCCTCTCCTTACCTATAAATATCTCAATTCTCTTCACTTCAAAAGACACTTAAAAACACATATTCTCTTCTCTTTCTTTCTCTCTATTTAGTTTTAAAACTTGAAAGTTAGTACTCGGATAATTAAATTCTTAGGTTTAATTTGGACACCTTGAATAAAGTTTAAATTGTCTAACCCCACCAAAGGTAGCATTTAAATGGTTCATTTTCAATCTCTTAGAAAAAAGAATTAATTTAATTAACCAAATTAGTTATCAACCCCACCCATAGGTGTTAATTGATTTGTTTAGTTAACAAAGAATATCTAACCCCACCAAAGGTGGTATTCATATGAAAATAGAGAATCAATAAATATCAATTTATATCTTTAATAACTTAAATAATATGAGCAAGCATAATTAACTTAGTTATTATATCCATAAATACTCCACTATTATAAATGATAAAATTTGCATAAAGTTTTATTGAATCTATATCTATGTTTATTTTTATGTTATTAGATTAAAAACACAAAACCCCAAAATATCGTGACATGATGTTTAGGATTTAATTTTTTTTAAAAAATTGAATAATAAATTAAAAACCACATACATTCCTTCCTTAGATCGACCTTGGGAGTATACTTATCTGTTTCTATGAAATGATTCGTGCACTTGCGAGAGTTTTATAAATATAAAACCAAAGTAGCAGGATCGGTGATGCTGGTTTTTGCTCATCACTCACATTTAGGAAATTTCACCCTAGCTTTAGCATAGATAGATGTAATGAGTTGGGGCAACAAGTAAATTAATCAGTGATTATTTGTGGATAGTCTAATTCTTTGGTTTATTATTGCCCCAACATCCATTAGTTTGGGGGATGTAATGACGTATAGTAATATAATCTATTCTTTGTCCATTTTACTATAATGTGTGATGGGTATCAGTCTAAAACAAATAAAATATTTTGAAATACAAGAGACCTTAAGATTTATGTCTCGTATTGACAATATCCCACTTCGCCCCCTTCATAGTTAAGGTTTATATACTTCATCATAATCCATATTTTCAAAATAATTCTCATACTTTTCTTGGCCAACATCCCTCATTCCATGGAAGGCTTTTATATCAGAAGGGCCAAATGAGACAAATATACCTCTTACCATTGCTTTCGCATCGGGAACATTAGTATACATTTCCCATACTATTAACATAACATTGGCTTTTTGGTTCTTAACAAATCATCTCTAGCCAAGGGATGCTATTTTATGAATTATACCCTTGAATGGATGTTGCTCAAAATCAAATCCCTATTCCACAATAATTTTTTTGTTAATCTCTACTACTTTATCAAACCTTAGTTTAGCCTTAAGACTTACAAATTTAGCTCTGTTGTATTCTTGTGGAACCTCTTTCTCCTTTCCTTTCTCATCATTGTTTCTTTTAGTTGCCGTTATTCTCAAGTTCTAAAAATATATCTACTAAACATTTCTTCATCCTCTTTAAACCAAATTAGGGTTTCGTTCTCTTAAATAAAAAGAAAATAATCACTTAAAAAATTTTAGAAAATAAAACCTATAATTATTTTGAGAATATTGTTCACTTACTTTTTATTTTTATCAACTCCCTTTGAAGAAGACTTGATCAAGATTTAAGAAAAATCTTTGCAAAATTGGTTTGGAAAAAACTAAGGGATCAAAAACATAGAAAAACTTTGAAAATATTTGGAGAAGAAGATGAATTTTTGGTGAAATTTTGATACTTGGGGCTTGAGAAATTAGAATTTGAAGAAGAAAATGATAAATGTTTTGCTTAGATATGGTCTAAAATTGCGTTTCTAGGATTTTAGTGTGAAAAATGCACATACGTTGCGGTGCATAATTGTTTGATGCTGCCTGCAAAAAAAGATTTCTCCAACTCAATTTGTTTCCAGTAGCCCATGCCTTGGCTCTCAGAAAATTCATAAGTTATAAATTCAAATAAATCTAGACAATTATAATAAGAAAAAATAAAATAAAAACCATTACAACTAAACAAAAAAACGAAAAATATTTAATAGGTTATCTCTTATTTAGGGCTTAGTTTATCATCTTAGTAAGATGTTGCTTGAAGGATACGATTTACATACTTTAATTCATTCAATGTCTCCTTCGTCGTTGAGTTTGTGTGTAAATGTATTTGAAAATGTATAGTCTTGTGAGAGATTGTCATTGATAGACTCCTATGGACATTAACAATTGTTTTGGTTGAGGTCATGAATAACTTACCATATAGTACATTATGCTTATTGTAATTACAAAATCTACATTAGCTAGGAACATAGTTTTGAGGCCAAAAGCCTCATTGTACACCACATAATGACATAAGCCTTAAGAGGCTTAATTTTAATTCGTTAGATAAATGAGACTACTTATTAAGGTAAGTTACATTTTTTAAAAAGAACATTAGGTCAACAAAAGGAATTTGACCCACATCACTTGCCTTCGTTGTTGTGTAGTGGTTTCATTGTGAGGGGGCCAAAACTAGGGTTAACTTTCGATCCTAGCACTACTACAAAACATACCTATGGCCTCGATTTTTAACCGTGACTGTAGGTCTATGGCCATGGTTATAAGAACTGAGGCCTAAGTGAGAGAGACCATATATCATTACCTATGGCCTCAGTTTTTTAACCGAGGCCATAGGGGGTATCTATGGCCTTGGTTATTACATAACGAGACCATAGATACACCCTATGGCCTCGATTTTCTAATAATTAACCGTAGTCATAGGTACACCCTATGGCCTCGATTTTCTAATAACCGAGGCCATAGGTACACCCTATGACCCCGGTTTTCTAATAACTGTGGCCATAGGTACACCCTATGGCCTCAATTTTCTAATAACTGAGGCCATAGACTTGTAATCAAAATTATATCTATTGACCATATGCATCTCAATTAACCTCATTTTTAAATATAACTTAAAATAAATTAAGAAAATTAAGAGTCATAATATTAAACTTAAGAGGGATATTACATTAATTAAAAGTTTAATATATTCATTAAACATAATAAAACCTTAATATAACTAGCTAATTAAAGTGTTCCAAAAATATGAAAATATACATAAATATTTTTTACTAATATAACTAATCAATTTGTCTACAAGCACTGTTAAGATGCTCTCAGAAATATATCAAAATTTCAAGTACATATATCAAGGAAATCAAATCAACAAGCAGAGGAGCAGATGACATCAACGAGAGTATAAACTAAGATGGAAAATTGGTGATTCTACTTGAGCCAATGGTAGCATCTACAACACCATTTTTCTCATATTTCCCGACACTAGGATCTTATGCAACCAATTTCCTAACTGTTGATGCATAATTTGTACCATATCTAGATGGAATGGAAGAGCTAGACTAGAATAAAAGCAATGATACCTTGTCAAAAGAACGATAAGGATTCCTTTCTTGTTGGAAACCATGAAAGAATACTTGAAAAAGATCAGGAATATATGAAAAATTTAATACTAGATTTGTCAAGTTCAAAGAAGGATATGAGTATTAAAAACACAAAAATCCTACATAAATGAAGATAATGTTCAATTCAGCTAGCATCAACCAAAAATGTGTAAATTCTAAAGGAAGAGTAAATTAATTGCAAAAAAACAATGTTCTAAATTCTATATTTAAAAAATCACTATTGTGAAATGTAAAAAATAAAAATAAAAAATAAAAAAGAAGAGAATGGGAGAGAGAGATACCAAGATGATGAATATTATGAATTTTGAGGATGAATTCCAATGTATATAACAGTATTTACTAGAGGAAAATGCACAGGCTTATGCAATTTGGTGCTTCCTTGACTTCCATAACTAAAACGCATCAAGTGCAATATCATAATCATGGAAAGTGACTAGATTTTAATTGATTTACTAGCAGCCACAACACCAACCTGAAACTCCAATACACAAAAAAAAACAATAAATATGAATGCATTATTATATAACAGAGTATTGGATAAGTGCTCATCATGTAAAATAAAATCCCAAATTTGCAATATTTATGTTGAAACATCTTTATTCAATAGCTACAACATAATAATAACCTTTAAGTATTGGCTTCATAAAACATAAGTAACACTCCCCCAAGCATACAGAGCCAAATATATATATATATATATCAGAAAATATGGACGAAGAATATACCCTAGTACTGCATGAACAATGCAGAAAAACAATGCATATGTGGATGGTATAGATTGCACAAGCATGTGAACAGATTGATAGAACATGAAAAATATGGTACCTTTCCAGTTATTGACGTTCGATACCCCTCAAGAGTTTCTAGTGCAGAAAACAGCTTAAGTGCATTCTTAATAGTGTGTACAACTTCATAATAAATATCAAGATGAAGCAAAAGGTATGGTTGAATAGTAGTAGAAGCCTTATTTCCTAAAAGTATAAGAAACGACATATGCCTCGTAAGCACAGGAAAAGATAGATGTCATTTAGCCAAAAAAAAAGATGATAGATGTCCCCATTGCATCATAATTCATATATAAAAAGGACAAGAGCACATGATAGAATTAATTCTACCCACACAAGCTAAATTTAGCAATTGCCAAGTAAATACAAAATTGCTTCTCCATTATCATAATTCAGTAACGTCACTTACAACAAACACAAATTTTATTTGAAAATATTTAGATGAAATTATGCATAAGGTATAAAGTGTGCATGTTTAGATGTTATAAAATAAACTCCAGAGAAAATATTCGAACCTATGCCACAAATATAGGGCAATAATTATCATGTCTAGTTCCCCATTTCTAGCTACTAACAAAAGCTAAGAAGAGATCAATTAGATGGTTATGGTATAGACAGATAGTAGAATTAATGTACACAACTCATAAAACTTGGTCTACCTGATATGCTACTTGAAATATCTAGAGTGAACTTCTTTAAAACTTCTTCAAACATGATAGGGCTAAAAGGTCTACTAGTCTCAAGGTTTGCATGTTTCTTTATCATGTTTGAATTGCTAGGCATGTCAAGCTCAGATATAAACTCTGAAAATGTAGTCAGTGTTGGATACCCAACTTGAAATCCCAAAAGCTACTAAGTTAGCAAAGAGTTAATGGAAAGAATAAAAAAAATTAAGTTGTTCAGGTAATATACATACCATTGAAGAACTTATACACTTAGACATGTCATTGGGTTAAAATAAATAAATGCAGAAAACGGCCCCAAATACATCAAAAATACACATCTTAGGAATATTACAAGTTCTTATTTCTTACAGAAGCTGAAAAAAATGAGAACAAGACAATAGAGCCTATAGAGTTGCATTCAGAAAGTATAAATTCCCCGAATTTATCAAACCACGAGTTAGTAAGTTTGAAAAACTCATAGTTGGCCCATTCAATACATTATTGGGTTCTTCTTGTGATTCTACAACTGCTTCATTTGTTGCCTTCTTATGGTCTTCCTTGGATACAAATTCTAATCGAAAACATTTGAGATAACAACAATTAAGTAATTCTATTTCTAATAAGTAAACACCAACATTTGAGATGCAGAATTTACCATTTAGCTAGCTTAAAGCTTTTGTGTAGCATTTCAAATCAAATTTGGAAGAGAAATCTAGATTTCATAGAGTACCAAACTTCAATTTACAGAACCAATATCAATATTAGGATTTCTCTGATCTCAAGTAATTGGAATGTTATTGTAGTAATTAATCAAGTAAATAAGGAAGACGATAGACCAAAATAAAGACTGAAAGGCAATCGCTTGGGGTAATGATGACTTACTAATTGCAGCGCGTTCACAAATCATGCTAAGAGAAAGATAAGAGAAAGGGAAAAAGTTGGGGAAAAAGAGAAGAGAAGGGAAAAAGGGGAAGAAAAAAAAGAGAAGAAAAAGGGGAAAAAGAGTGAAAAAGAAAAAAATTGACAATTGTTTTTGGTATTTAATGTAAAAGAGAGTAAATTAATAGGATATGTCTACGGCCTCAATTTTAAAATAATTGAGATCATAGCATGTCTATAGCCTCGGTTTTTAAATAACCGAGAAAAATCGAGGCTAAGATCTTGATTTTAAAAAAAATTGAGACTAAATTTTGAGACTAAAGATATGTATTGTAATAGTGTAGCGTTTGTATGCATGAATTATGTATTGTTATTTAAAAAAAAAAAAACAACGGTGATTATTTGTATTAATGTAATTTTTAATAAAGACGGCACGTTATATTTGGGCCAACATGCAATTACAGTGTTCCCTAAAATGAAAAAAAGAATGATATATTAAACAACAAAACGTTATATTATAAGTTATTAAAGTATGAAACTAAATCTTTACTAGATTATGAAAAAGAATGATATATTAAGCAACAAAACGTTATATTATATGTTATTAAAGTATGCGACTAAATCTTTACTAGATTTCGAGATCAGTTTGTGAAAGAGACAATGTAAAATCAGCAAAGTGGTGTTTTGAATGTGTGAGGGTTTTCAACTCATATTCAGGTTTATGTTGCGTAAACGGCTAGTGTGTGACTGTATTGTGAAAGATAGCTTTGTCGACCCATCATTTAATATGCATAATTTACATCTCTTGATTCAATGTTGATCATTATTACTTAACAAAATCTGTGGATATTGTAGCACGTGAAAATTATTTTCTTATGTCAAACCTGAAACCTATAATAGTACCAATAAGAAACCTTCCTCTACAAATATGAAACCTAAAGGTAGAAATATGAAAACTCATAATCGTAGTAATAATCAAAACCGCCACCACCAAAATAGAAATAGAAGCTATCCTCCCCAGAATGGACCTCAACCCCCTTAAGGAATAACACATTCATGTGTTATAGTTGTAATAGACCTGGCCACTTGGCTAGGAACTGCCGGAACAGGAATCGTCCTGCCCCACAGGCGAACCTTACCGAAGATCAACTTATTGCTATGATATCTGAAGTCAATTTTGTTGGTGGATCCGAGGGGTGGTGGGTAGACACTGGTGCTTCTCGCCATGTTTGCTATGATCGAGACATGTTCAAATCCTATTCTGATTCTGAGGATAAGAAAGTGCTGCTGGGTGACTCCCACTCCACTAAAGTTACTGGTACTGGTGAGGTGGTTTTGAAGTTTACCTCTGGAAAGACTGTCATCTTGAAGGATGTCCTGCATACTCCAGAGATGAGAAAGAACTTAGTTTCAGGCTATCTTCTTAACAAAGCTGGGTTTACTCAAACCATAGGGGCTGATTTATATACTATAACTAAAAATAATATATTTGTTGGGAAAGGGTACGCCACTGATGGCATGTTTAAATTAAATGTTGAAATCAATAAAACTTCTTCTTCTGCTTACATGTTGAGTTCTTTTAATATTTGGCATGCTAGACTATGTCATGTTAATAAACGCATAATCAAGAATATGAGTAGTTTAGAACTAATTCCTAAACTATCTTTAAATGATTTCGAAAAATGTGATTTTTGTAGTCAAGCTAAAATAACCAAAACTTCACATAAATCAGTAGTTAGAGAATCCGAACCTTTAGAATTAATTCATTCTGATATATGTGAACTTGATGGAAATTTAACAAAGAATGGAAAATGCTATTTTATAACTTTTATAGATGACTGTTCAGATTACACTTATGTATATCTAATGAAAAATAAAAGTGAAGCGTTTGACATGTTTAAAATATTTATGACTGAGATTGAAAATCAACTTAATAGAAAAATAAAGAGGTTTCGAAGTGATAGAGGCACTGAATATGATTCCAATATCTTCAATGATTTTTATAAAACTCATGGAATCATTCATGAAAAAACTGCACCTTATTCTCCTGAAATGAATGGAAAAGCTGAAAGAAAAAATAGAACTTTTACTGAATCAGTTGTCGCAATTTTATTAAACTCTGGTGCTGCTTCCCATTGGTGGGGAGAAATTTTATTAACTGTTTGCTATGTGCTAAATAGAGTGCCTAAATCTACAAATAAAATTTCACCATATGAAATTTTGAAAAATAAGAAACTTAATTTAACTTATTTTAAAACTTGGGGTTGTTTAGCCTATGTTAGGATCCCTGATCCTAAAAGAAATAAACTTGCAAGTAGAGCATATGAATGTGTATTCATAGGATACGCTTTGAATAGTAAAGCTTATAAATTCTATGACTTAAAAAATCAAGTAGTTATAGAATCAAATGATGCTGACTTTTATGAACATAGGTTTCCCTTTAAAATTAAGAATAGTGGGGGCTCGTCTTCTAGTAGTTTACCTATAACTAGAACTAGTGAACAAACTGAAGAATTAAATACTGAAATTAGAAGAAGTAAACGAGCTCGAACCCTTAAGGATTTTGGGTCTGATTTTTATGCTTATACCTTAGAGGAAGATCCCCAAACTATTAAAGAAGCATTATCTTCTTTAGATGCCAACTTGTGGGAAGAAGCCATAAATGATGAAATGGACTCACTTGAGTATAATAAGACTTGGCATTTAGTTGACTTACCTCCTGGTTGCAAAACCATTGGATGTAAATGGATACTAAAAAAGAAATTAAAACCCGATGGTACTATTGAAAAATATAAAGCTCGTCTTGTAGTTAACGGATATAGGCAAAGGGAAAATGTAGATTTCTTTGATACCTTTTCACCAGTTACACGAATAACTTCCATACGTGTACTTTTCTCTCTCGCTGCTATCCACGATTTAGTAGTACATCAAATGGATGTTAAAACTGCTTTCTTAAATGGTGATTTAGAAGAAGAAATTTATATGGATCAACCTGAAGGCTTTGTTATCCCGGGTCAAGAAAATAAAGTTTGTAAATTGGATAAATCTCTTTATGGTCTAAAACAAGCACCTAAGCAATGGCATGAAAAATTTGATAATCTAGTTATCTCACATGGATTCAAAATAAATGAAAGTGACAAATGCATTTATTATAAATTAGAAGATAATATTTGCACTATTATATGTTTATATGTGGATGACATGCTTATTTTTGGATCAAATATTTATGTTGTGAATAATGTGAAAATGTTGTTAAGAGCTAATTTTGATATGAAAGATCTTGGAGAAGCAAGTGTAATCCTTGGTATAAAAATAACTAGGTCTGAAAAGGGAATTTTTCTAGATCAATCTCACTACATTGAGAAGATCTTAAAGAAATATAATTACTTTAACTGTAAACCTGCATGTACTCCTTATGATCCTAGTGTAAAGTTGTTCAAGAACACCGGAGACGGTGTTAGACAAACTGAGTATGCGAGCATCATTGGTAGCTTACGTTACGCTACTGATTGCACTAGACCAGACATAGCTTATGTTGTGGGACTACTATGTAGGTTTACCAGTAGACCTAGTGTAGAGCATTGGAATTCTATTGAAAGGGTCATGAGATACCTTAAGAGAACTATGAATCTTGGATTACATTATAAAAAGTTTCTCGCTGTTCTAGAAGGATACAACGATGCAGATTGGAACACTTTATCAGAAGACTCCAAAGCAACTAGTGGTTATATATTTAACATAGCTGGTGGAGCTGTTTCTTGGAAATCTAAGAAACAGACAATATTGGCTCAATCCACAATGGAGTCTGAAATGATAGCACTAGCCACTGCTAGTGAAGAAGCAGGCTGGTTAAGAAGTCTGTTAGCTGAGATCCCTTTGTGGGAAAGACCGATACCAGCTGTCTTGATCCACAGCGATAGTACCGCGGCTATTGCAAAGATTCAGAACCGTTACTACAACGGCAAGAGACGACAAATACGTCGTAAGCATAGCACTGTTAGAGAATTTCTCTCTACGGGAGCTGTAAGAGTGGATCATGTACGTTCTGATGAAAATTTGGCAGATCCTTTGACGAAAGGATTACCAAGAGAGAAGGTTTTCAAAACCTCAAAAGGAATGGGATTAATGCCCTTAGAATGAAGAGTCACTTATGATGGTAACCCAACTTATAGACTGGAGATCCCAAGAAATAAGTTCAAAGGGTAATAACAAGTCATGAAGTGATATGAGATGTATCATGCTATTTATCAAATCCCATTCTATATTGTTAAAAGCATGAAGTCCTGAAGCGATAGAAAAGGATGAGTTAATTGTTAAACTCTTAATGAGTTCTATACTCTATGTGGAGTGGAGTACATAGCTACAGGAGTACTCTTGATAGACTCACCTATGTGAATGTGGAAGTGTGGCCGCTTCCTATGAAAATTTTTGGGCAAAATTTACTAGAGCGTTCACTATACTGGGATACACGTGCATGGCTGTAAAGCACGGGCTTTTTCAAACTACACCTTGAAAAGGTTGTGTGTGTGATGATTATTAGAGATAGAGTTCAAAACTACGAGTTACTCTAGTATATTCTAAAGCATCAACACTATGCAAAGGTTCAAGTCGATAGACACCTTTTCGCTTATGCACAATCTTATAATTTTTAATTGATCGGTTGCTCGATGAAAATTATTTTTTATATAAAATTCAAGTGGGGGATTGTTGAAAAAAAAATGAAATTTATTAAAAAATTAGATGTTGGGAATTGTGCCTTGTCCCACATTGCTTTTTTATAATATTTTAAAGAGGTATAAATAGTGAAGAGTTTGTTATTGGGATTGGGCCCCAAGGGGCACCCACTTTTGTGGAAGGGGAGAGGACCTAGGCAAATGTGATACCACACACGCGCGCGCGCCGCCGCCGCCGTCCGTGCCGTGCCGAGCCGAGCCGAGCCGAGTCCGAGTGCGAGTGCGTGTGTGAGGTGAGGTGAGGTGGTATTTTATTTTTTGGTAAAATATTCTTTTTAAGGAAATTTTTTCCACTTACAAAATGGTTGTTATATATATATATTTTTTTCAGAAAAAAATAACCGTTATGTTCCTTTATTAAGAATATGGCCGTTGTCTTCTTAATTCAGAAAAAAAGAGCCGTTGCTCGTATTTATTCACAAAAAATCCGTTACTCGTCTTTAATCTGAAAATGGTCGTTACTTTTCATTACTCAGAATGGCCGTTACATTCTTAATTCCCAGACATTACCGTTTTATTCATAATTACTACACGTTTTCTAAAGCCTATAAAAAGAGGGCTTCAGCTCTCATTTTAACATATCAATCAGCAATCTCATCTCCCTACGAAAACAATTCTCTCTACAATTTTAAGTATTCTTTTAGTTTTCCGAGCAACAAATTTTCTGGTGTAGCATTCCAGTCTTCATCAGTGCAGTGAAGTTCTGAGACAGTGATTACGATTCTGGGCTGTTTTATCCTGGGGACGCCGAGGCTGTGTTTGCTTGCACAAATTGGGCAGAGCCGCGAAACGTCTTAAAGAGAGCGACCTAGTCCGCGACTCAACCCAAGCAGTTACTTTGAAGTTATCGGTAATATTGTTCCTACACTGTTTTTATAAACTTGCTTCAACATCATCTTCTTTAACTTCTTTGATAATCTCCTCATCATCTTTAACTACTTTGATGATCTCCATACCTTCTTCTTCAATATGAATCTTCTTCTCTTTATTCTTCTGATCAAGTAAAATTGGTGTGTTTGGAAGTGGAGTTGAATCTGATTCTGAAGCGTCGGTTGTGTGGAATTCCATTAGAAGTTTTTTTCCTTTTTTGGAACTATATATATATATATATATACGAACTATGTTAACTTATTAGTATCTATATATATATATATATATATATATATATATAATATGTTTATGGGAAAGAGACTAAATTATATTCGTGTTTTTAAAAGTATAATCTGAAGCATCTTACGTATTGTAGAATTCTTAATTAGAAATATCTTTGACTAGTTTGAAAGACTGTTTAATTATTGGAGTTTTAGTATTTAATTGTTACCAATTAAAGGCATGAGTTTATTTGTTTATGTCGTGTAATTAATATAAGAAAGATAGGTTGTTATGATCTATTTTATTTATATCTCGTTTTTAAAGGATACGGAACTGCTGTTTTTTTTGGTCTATTTTAAGTTGAACTACTACTTGTGTATATAAACCTAGCCGAATATACGTAAATATGGTTGCACACTTATGCTAGTTTCAGCTGTTTTATATACAATGATTTATATTTACTTTTTTAATAAGATTTTTCATATATTTTAAAATAATAATTAATATTCTTATTAGTTGTTGCTTAATATAGTTGGGATTCTAATTTTTTTAATCAATTAATTAATAAATTATTAATAATTAAAATAATAATAATAATCTAAATTATAGTTATACGATTTTATTAACCCAATTATTATTTTTTAATTATTATATTAAATCTTATTTAAGATAAATTATTAATACATTTTTAATTATAACTATCTATCTTTTTTTTTAATATAAAAATTATTTATTTTAAATATGATAAATAACGTTTTTTAGTTAATTATCTCTATTTCTTATTTATTTCTTTTAAATCAATTAAGTATCGGTAAGAGTCCTGATTAAATTTAAAATGTTATTTGGATAACATTGGGATCTGTTTGGAACTCAAAACCCAATGGGAAATTGAATCCAAGTAACATACGTTTCGATGCGCCTCCCCTTCCAAATGCAGCCCAATCGCGTACGGTGTTGCATTAATTTTAAATTCCATATGTTTTGATGCAGTTTTTTTTTATCTTTGTATTAATTATTAGGTATTAATTTTAAAAAATAAAATAAAATTAATTTTAAATTTCATACCACATCATTATAACTAGATGATCAATTAATAATTTTCCCCCATATGAATTTTAAATTTTTTTACCACATCATTATAACTCCTCTTAAGATTTAAGATTTAAGATTTTATAACTAATAAAAAAGCATTATTGTTAAGTTAATGTTTTTTTTAAATACTTTATAATTATTAATTTCATATTTTTTGTCTATTTTATTTTTATTTTTTTTAAATAACATCTATATTAATCTCATACTTGCAATCCAACAACTAATAAATAAAAGACCCAATCTAAGGGTGTTTATACCTAACAATAAAAATGATAAAAATAACATATTTATAAGTAAAAAAAAACAAAAACTGAGCATGTTTGGTAATTAAAATACAAAATTTTAAATATATATATATATATATATATATATATTATAAAGATAAAAATATTACTAAATTTAATTAATTGAGAATTTAAGTTTATGATTAAGGATTTACCATTTATGGTTTATAATATAAGTTTATGAATTAAGATTTATGAATTAAGGTTTATAATTTAAAAATTAAAATTTTAGATTTGTAATTTAATAATTTATAAAAAAAATATTATTAATAAATTAATATTTTTTTCTAAAATATACCTTCTAAGTATTGAGTTTAAGTTAAGGCCACTTCAAAGAGAACATTGTACAAAATTTAAGTTAGCCGAATGTTAGTATTAAAGCTCATTTACCCAAAAAGTGAAGAGTTTAATTAATGATTGAGTTGTATTATATTTTTCAAATGATCCATAAATTATTGAATATAAAGTTAAAATATGAGATTTTAAACCAATATTGAACTAATATACTTTACAAAATATGTTGTTGTTTATTTTATTATATATATTTTTTTATTTTTCTTTATGTAATGTTGGTTACTATAGATTAGTAATTTACACAAGCCTATAATTAAGTATACTCTGTATAAGATCATATTTACACATAAATGGGTTGGTTTTCGTAGTGTCTATGAGAAGGTTTTACTCTTAGTTTTTGGATTATTTCGCGTGTGGGTATTTGTAGATTTTACTCGGTATTTTTAGAAACAGAAAATATAACTTTTTGACACCTTGTTACCACCATCGTTGTGGACCTTACCACCACCATTAGTGAGGTGGTTGGCATGATGACTAGACAATTATATAAATATCATCTTCATTAATTACTTCTTTAGTTCGAAAAATCAACCAAAATTTTGTTAAAATTTCTATTGATTTGAATTCCGTATTCACTAATTATTTCTATAATTGTGATATGTTCGTGTGGGCATAAAGTAGTGTGAGTTACATTTTTATGTGGTGAGTAAAAACATTTCTGTGTGAGTAGCATTCAAAGGCTGTGTTAGTTTATTCTACACATTACTATTATGTGGTATCTGATCACATCACATTGGATGTGTTGGTTGTGGATGATAGCCGATTCATGTGTTGAACCAAGACATTACGAAAGAAGTAAGTAAGAGTACTAGTAAGCAATTCGGACAAAGGTTGCAATTGATAGAGGTAATAGTGGTTTTATTTTCTATCAAAGTTATAATTGTTTTATTGTTTACTATAATATTTGTTGCTGAGTGGTTGGCTTAAGCAACGTGATGATGTTACCACATAAATATGATCTATATGTAACGTGTGTTATGCATGCTATGTTTTGATGTTAGTATAATCTGAGTTTGAATTGTATATGTTAAAACATACTGTTATTTAAACTTTGATTAGAACTCTCTTTAGTCTTTATTTATTTTTTTAGATTAGATGTAATATTTGTTATTGATTGTCTTCTATTGTTTCGATATTATATTTTTGCTACTTCTATTGAGTGTTCTGTTTTAAGATTTTTTTTTTACGTTGCTTGTAAGAATGAGTCTGTATATCCTTACCCTAGGTGAGTATCATATCATAGACTTTTTCAATTGATATCAGAGTAGGTACACCTTATTTGGGCTTAACCACTACAATGTTGATCCTTTCCCATACTCAATGTGTCTATTCTATCGAATCTTTTGTAATTGATGATATTAAAGGGTTGGTTAGTGGACCATTATGTTACTTTTATTGGAAATCTTAGATGTATTCCTACATGAGATCTAACAATAATGATGTTTGGTCTTTGATTGAGGATGGTTGGATTTTTCATATGCACGTGTCTAAGAATGACATTGTCAAACCCAAACCTGTAATGTATGGAATAAAGAAGAACTTCATATCAACAATTTAAACTATTAAGGGTTACACCTTCTTATCAATTCACTTACCACATAAGATTATGCTTTTATGAACAAGTTTACAACTGTCAAAAAAGCATAGGTATTCTTAGAAAAGAGATATGATGGATGCACCTATCAGACTAGTGTATCTT
The DNA here is from genome assembly GCA_037013495.1 of Hippophae tibetana. NCBI lineage: Eukaryota > Viridiplantae > Streptophyta > Magnoliopsida > Rosales > Elaeagnaceae > Hippophae > Hippophae tibetana. The sequence continues at coordinate 14,544,496 of CM072808.1, read as the reverse complement.
CTTTAGAAATATAGAGGATGTTACTTCTAAATGTTCTACTTTTATGGCTTCCCACTTCGAGGATGCTCCATCTAGCTCTTCTTATTGGACTAACACTAGTCAAAGTGAATAGTTATCTCATCAAGATTCCTAGGACTAACTTGTGTGTGACAATCTAAAGTTGAAAAAGGTTATGACAAAGAATAATAGTAATAGTACTAAAAAAGAAAAGGAATATTTGAATGATCAATTAATGAACCTCACTTTAGACAGTGATAAAGTTATGAATGATTTGAAATTAAATTTGGACAATCATATTAAGTCTCTCCAAATTATCATATGGGATAATGAAAAGTGTTTGCTCAAATAAGTGAGCTTGAGAAGGAAATCTTGGATAGAGAGTCTAAAGCTCTCAGAGATCAACGCACATTTGAGTCTTCTTGTAATTTAGAAGATATATGCAAACTTAAGAAAGAAACTTGCATCTTGGAAGATGAAAAGATTATCTTGAAATTCTTATTGGAATATTGTGATGTTGAACATACTAGACTTCATGCTTATGTTGTAGTTAACATTGATAAATTCGTTCTTTTTGAATCCAACTTTCTAGAGAAATTAAAGAAGCTGTTGAAATTGGAAATAAGTGGTCCCTTGGAGATACATGTTTTGAAAAATTATTAAAACTTAGATATGTTCATCCCTCCTCTACCACTTTGGTAACTATATATAAACATTCCACTTTCATTGAGATTTTAGATGATGGTTCAATCAATGATGTTACGAGTGCTCGAAAACTGTCTATATCCCCTATTTCTTGCAACTCAGATTACTTCACCTCCTCTAACTCTCAAAAGGACTCTCCTATTTATGATGGGAATATATTGAGTCATTGGAAGAGCTTCTGAAACTTTCTATTACTCGGAATAGTGAAGCCATAAATCTATAAAATGATATAATATTGATTTTGAATGAGTTTAAATCTTCTGTCAAAATGGGTAGTTATGATCAAGACCTCAATTGCAATGTCATTCACACTACCTTAAAGGCACAGATTTTTAATTATTGATATTTTGATGTTGGTTTCTCTAGACACATGATCGATAATAAGTCTTTCTTTAACAAATTAACTCTCACCGGAGATGGATCAATTTATAAAAAATAATATCAAAATTCTTGTCCTTGCATCCACGTGGTTTACTTGTCACTATGCTATATCTGGTCTTGCTATGTACCAATTTAGATGGCGGGTCTGGGATTGATGTTTAAACATTAAGTTTCTCTAATCTTTTACTTAAATTACCCTATCAATGTGAAAGAGTATAATAATCTTGAACAAGATGATCAACACTTGCATGCTATATCCTTAACCTATATAGATACTTTGTTCCAATTTGGGGAACGTGTTAAAACATATAAATAATTTGAAAATTCTCACAAATGAAATAATAATTAATGTTACACAGAGTAATGTTATTGACGTTTCATCTTTCGAATTTAGTTAATTTGAATTTGTCTCTATAGGGCAGTTATCAACTATTGATATTTTGTGACGGCTAGTGTTTATACCCAGTATATATACAGTCCATTTGACTTTTATTTCTCACGTTTTACCGGAGAATTTTAGGGCTTTCCTTAGTTTCAAAATTTTCTCTATTTCCACTTCAACTTTCCTGGTAATGTTTTTGGCTCTGAGGCTTTACTTGTTTCTATAGCTTCCATTCTTTGCTCTATTTTTCTTTGAATTTGTAGTATCTGTTGGAATATTATGGATCAAAACTCAACAACACTCAAAAAACGTTTTCCAGAAACACTTAAAAACTCTTAAACTTTTGTTTATGATTTCTTTTACTTGATTATTACATTGATACTGAGAAGTATTTATAGAAACAACTAATAAATCTAAGTCATACAACATAAACCTACCAAAACAATCTAAACCATACACCTATCTTCTTACCTAACCCATTTATTTTCTTCTTCTCACCAACCATAAGTTGTATCCTTATCAATTCAGATCATCACCATAGAAGCTTCCATGACTTGGACTTCAAATGGGCTAGAATATTTCAAAGAGTTTGTTTTTGATTTCTTTGGGCTTGTAAACAAGTTTACAAACCAACACTCCCCCTTAAACTTGTTTTATGATGCCGAGAAAATTTCTCAATCTGAAAAAGTCTTCTTGCTTAAGAGGTTTAGTGAAGATGTCGGCAATTTGATCTTGTGATTTTACATACTCGAGGTGTACATCCTTTTTTTGTTATGAACTCCCTAATGTAATGATATCGAGTATCTATGTGTTTGCTTTGATCATGGAAAACAAGATTTTTGGCTAAGGCAATGGTTGACTTGTTGTCGACACAAATTTTGGTTGGCTCTTCTTGTGTCATAATTAGCTCCTTTAACAAGTTTCTCATCCAAATTGCATGGTAAACACATGAGGTAGTTGCTACATATTCTGCTTCACAGTTAGACAAGGTAACAATTGGTTGCTTTTTTGACATCCATGTAAAAGCAGTATCTTCTATGAAAAACACAAATCCAGAAGTGCTTTTTCGATCATCTATATCTCCACCAAAATCGCTATCACTATATCCAACAAGCTTGTAATCATTAGAAGTTGAATAGAAAAAGATAAAATTAATTGTACCTTTTAGATAACGTAGGATTCTTTTTGCCGCTTTGAAATGGGTGATTGTCGGTTTCTCCATATAGCGGCTAATCAATCCAACAACATACAGGATGTCAGGCCTTTTGTATGTGAGATAACACAAACTTCCAACTAAACTTTTGAAAAATGTTTGATCCACACTGATGCGTATTTTTGAAAGTGTACGAATCGTTCAAGTAATAAAGTGTACAAAAGTACAAATATCGAACCCATAAGGAATGGCGTTACTAAGTACCGAAATTGACTAATCCTAATTTTATTTGAAAACCGAATTGTTAAAATTGTTTAAGAAGCAAATTACCTTAAAAATAAATGCAAATAACACAATTGAATGTTGTTCAGAAATGATTAAAAATGCTAAGGCAATTGAAATCGCTAAATCAATTCAATCTGATTTCAAGTCATGTTATATGAGAATCAAAGTTAAAAGTGATGGTTGAAAAACCCAAATTTACCTAATACTCTCTCTCGAGTTATATTACAATTACTTATCTATGAAAACCAACTATATTTCTATGAAGATTTAATCACAAACAAGCACATTACGATTTATGGAATTTCTAGAATAACCACATACATCATGCATTAGGTCTCACACTCACATTCAACATACGGTATTTATCACAAGAAGCATTCATTACACATCTCCTCTCGGTCTCAATATAATGCAGCAAATTCTCTAAATCTTGGCCAGAAACTTAAAAGCATTAAGCATGGAAATAAATACTCAACTTGAAAACAATGAACTTATATAACAATAACAAAAGAAATCAGATTTTCTTGATTCAACTACATCATAGCCTTAGCAAAAATGAATTAGTTCATAATGGAAATTAGAAAAAACATTATCTCAATTGAATCCATGAATAAAAAATCTGAATAAATTGCAGAAAATGGAAGCTAAGGAGAAGAGATGAAAAACTCTTGAAGATAAACATTTGGCAGCAACAATGGTGATAATCCTTCAAGCTTCTCCAAATTTTCTCTCCAAAATTTCCTTATCTCCTCCAAAAATGTCTCAGACCTCCTCCTTTCTCTCTGTCATCTTTTTTTTCTCTATCTTATGGTATATATAGATCTAGGGTTTTGGGGGCAATTTTGGAACAAAACGACATAAAAAAAGTGTTTTTGGACGAAACTCGCCGACGACAACATTATTCTCGCCGCAGCGAGATTTCAGGAAAAATTAAAATTTTAGGTCCTCTGATTCTCACCGGCGGTGAAAGGTGTATTGTCAGAGGTGAGTTTGCATCTGCCAAAACCCGTGCTCCTGTAAGATTTTTCGATGGCGGCGAGAATCTTCTGGCTGGCGGTGAGATGAATTTGGCCGGCGGCGAGTTTGTATCTGCCAAAATCTGTGCTCTCTGTAAGATATTTTGCCGTGCTCTCTGTAAGATTTTTGTCGGCGGCTAGAATCTTCTCACTGGCGGCGGGATTTCCAAATATTGAAATTTTTTTTAATTTTATTCTCACTCAATCCCGATCATAGAAATTTGTCCCAAACTTCTCCAAAATAATGATTTTTCCTAAAATTGCACTTTAAACACGAAATACCCGTGAAATGACATTTGTAGATTAAATAATCAAATAAACATAATTTTCACACAAATATCAACATTTAAATCATAAAAAAAATGCAATAATTTGACTCTTATCAACAACACCCAACCAGCTTCTTGCTAGTCTCTAGCAAGAAAAGCGATCTATGAATAAATTCAAAAGAGACGTTAAAAGAAAAATTAAATGAAAATTTATTCTATTTACAAAATTACATTAAGCGTATGCAATAAGCCTTTAAACCCCTATGCGGCCCTAGTAGGATGAGTTGTAGTCTTGTGAGGGCTTCCAGTGATGATACCCACAAACATCTTACCTATAACTATCCTAACTCAAAACAATAAAATCACACAACAATTAATTTGCACAAATGTCTCAAAAATTGTAAATAACACACAACATATAGAATAATTAAATGTCACCTAAGTTTTAAGAAATCTCAAATGCTAATTTCACTTTTGTTATTGACTCTTAAACATCCATCAAACCACAAACCAATAGCCATAATGCCCGGATAATATTATGCACAACATCCACAAACAAAAAGGTGAAATATCAAACTCCATAGGCTCACTTTTCAAACCTCTCTCCACTAATGAAGGAAAATACACCACTTCGGATCAATAGGACTTTATGAGGCTTGTAATGTTAGGCTTTGGTATTTGGTTAAGAAAGAACGAGAAGTGTCAAAATACAAATAAGAGAACTTATTAGATTAAACACAACCAATTAAGTAAAAGAGTAACACCATTAAACCCAAATTGTTTCTTCCGATCATATCCCATTTTTCCAAAGATAAACAAAATTCTTCCTCAATCTTTCACCTCAGTACATCCATCACTAACACTCTTTTATTTACTAGAATGTGAAGGCTTTTTTTTTATAAATAATTTATTCCATCCTTACTCCAATTGTTCTTGAAAAGTTTGTGTTCAAAATTAAGTGCTCTTAACAAATAAGGTAGGAATTATATATATATATATATATATATATATATATATATATATATATATATGTATTGGTTAAATAAAAGGTAGGTTATAGAAGGCAAAAAGAAAGAAAAATAAGGCTAACAATATATTTAAATAGCCTCAAAGAGATAACTAGTGATATAAGGATAACAAGGTAGGCTTAAAATGGCACAATTGATCCAAAAATGGCCTACATCATATCCTAAACAGTGCAATTCCAAATTATTTCGCCTCAAGAGGTTTTCAAATGAGTTCTAGAGTTTGTTGAGATCACAAAGATGTCCATGAAAAATTTGCACATAAGACTTCTCTAAGGATTTAGACTAATCAACCAAATCATACCACATACCAAAAGAGTTGCCAACTAGGTAAAATTAACATTTGAAATTATCTTTAAACCGAAGAAAAATTTAATGTCTTCTAAAAGCTACTTGTTATCACAATCACACTATTATCATCAACGTGCAAATTAAAACAAGTAAAATGCAAATGAGAAAATAAAAATAAAAAAATAAGATAATAAAGAAATAAAAGAAAAAATAAATGGAAAATCAAAATTAAACACAAATAAACACACAAACAAAACTACTAAAAATAAAGCAAAGAAAAGATTTACTATTTATCGCACCCCCAACCAAAACCTTACATTGTCCTCAATGTAAGAAAGAGAAACTGCAAATGGCCATCGACATCACAAAGAGAAAAAGAGCTAGGTGTATCATCCCAGTCACAGTAATTTGTTAAATCACGGGGTTAACAATAAAAGAAAATCAATCATAAAGAAATAAAACGAAAAAAATGACAAAAAAAGTAAAACACTCAACAAAAGTCCACAAGATGAATATTAGAAACTAAACAGAAAATACGAAAATAAATAACAAGAAGTACTGAAAAGAACTGAAAGCAAAATAAAACATCACTCCTCATCCTCATCATCATCATCATCTTCGGTCCCAATGTAAACAGGTGCATCGGGCATAGGGGAAAGTCGGCATCACAGGATAACCACTCATATCATGCCCAGACTGTATAGACATCCTTTGAAGGTAGTCATAAAGGAACTGTGTACTCTCGATTTGGAAATTCCGATGTTGTATGAGTAACTGACTCTGATAAGCAAGATGCTCCCCCTAGTAATCCAAAATACGCTTAATTCTGCCCAAAAAGTGATCAACAGTCTCAACCCTAGGCTGGGAAGAACTCGCACTGGCCCCAATAGTAGAATGATGGTGTTTCTTAGGAAGCGATGCTATACCCAAAAACTCAGTAAGCTTTGGCCCATCAATAGGCTTAATCACACCACCAATTTCCTCATTTTTGTCCCAAGTCACTCCCTGGCTTGCACAGATAGCAGAAATTAAAGATGGGAACCCAATGCCTCCAGATGCAGCCCTCGCACTCTGCATGATATAATCAAAGATAACCCTGCCACATCAATAGAGGCCCCAAACACAATGGCATAAAGTAGGATGACCTGCTCTCTAGTGACATCACTAAGGTGTGCAGTAGGCAATAAATTAGCACAAATGAAAGCATACTAGAGCCGTACCACATCCAATAAAGCACTTCGGGGGAAATTTTTATACACATCCCCCGACATCTTCCATACTGTGCCTGGCTTGCAGACCTTAGCACTAACTGTCGCCATGTCAATATCTGAAAGTAATTGGAGAAAATCCTTATCATCCCCCATTGTTGGCAAACCGTAATAGCTATTAATCACTTCTTTGGTGAAAAGTACCCACTTTCCACGCACAAAAACCTTATAATGTACCCGCTCTTGAGCATTAGCAAAGAATTCCCTTACCAAAGAGAGGCAGCCCCCCTCAATAGGATGACAGAAAATCTCCCACTTCCTAGCCTGAAGATGTGGGACATAATTACCCCAACAAGAAGTCTGATCAATCAAAAACCACCTCTGAGGTATGATTTCCCTCTTAACAACCTTGTCCTCAAAATGCTTTGCAGCATCCTCGGATATAAACAAACTCATGTCAAATGAACAAGCATGAGCCTTCTAGGCTTTGGTTTTCTTAGGGATTTTCACAATATACTTCAATCCAGATAATTCTCAATATCACAATGCCTCAATATATCAGAAATCAAAGCAAGAATTGCAACAATTTAACCAAAATATCCTCAATTTCAAAAAGCCCCAAATTGCCAAATCAAATTCAAATTCAAAACCCTAGCTTGTATTTCCTCATCCACAATCCAATTTATCCTCCAACAATCTCTTGCAATCTAATAGAAATGCAAATAAACAAAACTTTGTACCAAAATTACTCACTTGTTAGAGGAAAAATCAAGCTCCAAAACGCCCAAAAAAAGCCCAAAATCAGGCATAAAATTGATGAACTTATAGCAATCCTGATTGAAACAAGTGTATGGTGATGGATTTGGTGTTTGATGATGATATGTGATGAAAATTTGGAGTTGGGATGAGAGAAAATGGAGAAACTTGAGAGAAAAGTGAAAAACATTCGCATGAAAACTAACCTGGCAATGGCGCCAAAAACATGATGCGTATTTTCACAAGTGTACGAATCGTTCAAGTAATAAAGTTTACAAAAGTACGGATATCGAACCCATAAGGAATGGCGTTACTAAGTACCGAAATTGACTAATCCTAATTTTATTTGAAAACCGAATTGTTGAAATTGTTTAAGAAGCAAATTAACTTAAAAATAAACACAAATAACACAATTGAATGTTGTTCACAAATGATTAAAAACGCTAAGGCATTTGATTTCGTTAAATCAATTCAATCTGATTTCAAGTCATGTTATATGAGAATCAAAGCTAAAAGTGATGATTGAAAAACCCAAATTTACCTAATACTCTCTCTCGAGTTATATTACAATTACTTATCTATGAAAACCAACTATATTTCTATGAAGATTTAATCACAAACAAGCACATTAGGATTTATGGAATTTCTAGAATAACCACATACATCATGCATTAGGTCTCACACTCACATTCAACATACGGTATTTATCACAAGAAGCATTCATTACACATCTCCTCTCGGTCTCAATGTAATGCAGCAAATCCTCTAAATCTTGGCCAGAAATTTAAAAGCATTAAGCATGGAAATAAATACTCAACTTGAAAACAATGAACTTATATAAAAATAACAAAAGAAATCAGATTTTCTTGATTCAACTACATCATAGCCTTAGCAAAAATGAATTAGTTCATAATGGAAATTAGAAAAAACATTATCTCAATTGAATCCGTGAATAACAAATATGAATAAACTATAGAAAATGAAAGCTAAGGAGAAGAGATGAAAAACTCTTGAAGATGAACACTTGGCAGCAACTATGGTGATAATCCTTCAAGCTTATCCAAACTTTCTCTCCAAATTTCCTTCTCTCCTCCAAAAATGTCTCAAACCTCCTCCTATCTCTTTTTCGTCCCCTTCTTTCTCTATCTTATGGTATATATAGATCTAGGGTTTTGGGGGCAATTTTGGAACAAAACGACATAAAAAATATGTTTTCAAACAAAACTCGCCGGCGGCGACATTATTCTCGCCGTGGCAAGATTTATGGAAAAATTAAAATTTTGGGTCCTCTGATTCTCGCCGTGGTGAGGTGAATTTGGCCGGCGGCAAAAGGTGTCTCGCTGGAGGCGAGTTTGCATCTGCCAAAACCCGTGATCTTTGTAAGATTTTTCGACAGCGGTGAGAATCTTCTGGCTGATGGTGAGATGAATTTGGCCGGCGGCGAGTTTACATCTACCAAAATCCGTGCTCTCTGTAAGATAGTTCGTCGTGTTCTCTGTAATATTTTTGCCGGCCGCTAGAATCTTCTCACCAGCGGCGAAATTTCCAAATATTGAAACTTTGTTTTAATTTTATTCTCACTAAATCCCGATCATTGAAATTTGTCCCAAACTTCTCTAAAATCATGATTTCTCCTGAAATTGTACTTTAAACACGAAATACCCGTGAAATGAAATTTGTGGATTAAATAATCAAATAAACACAATTTCCACACAAATATCAACATTTAAATCATAAAAAATGCAATAATTTGACTCTTATAACACACTTTCATCATCTTCATGCTTAGATAGTTTGATTCTACATTCCATTGGTGTGTTAATCGGCTTGCAATCGTTCATCTTGAACTTCTTTAGTATTTCCCTTGCATAGCTTTCTTGAGAGATGAAGATGACTTCTTTCTTTTGCTTGACTTCAATTCCAAGGTAGTATACCATTAACCCGATATCTATCATTTCAAACTCTCGGGTCATCACATTTTTAAAATATTCAAATAGATTCAAATTACTTCTGGTGAAGATGAGATCATCTACATATAGAAAAATTATTAGAATATCACCATCTTCAATCTTGACGTAGAGTGAATGTTCATAGGGACACTTTGTGAAGTTGTTCTCCAGAAAGTACTTGTCTATGCGGTTATTCCATGATCTTGGTGCTTGCTTTAACCCATAAAGAGCTTTCTTCAACTTCAACACCTTGTCTTTGTGACCTTTTGCTTCATAGCCTGATGATTTCTTAATGTAGACTTCTTATTCAAGGACTCCGTTTAGAAAAGAAGATTTTACATCCATTTGATGTATCTTCCACTTATTTTGAGCTGCCAAAGAAATGATTAGTATTATAGTTTCTAATCGAGCAACAAGAGCAAATACCTCATCATAGTCAATTCCAGCCTTTTGACTATGTCCTTTTGCTACTAGCCTCACCTTATGCCTTTCAATCTCTCCCTTAGCATTCCTCTTTGTCTTGTACACCCATTTGAAACCTATTGCCTTATGCTCTTTGGGAAGTGAAATAAGTTCCCATGTTCCATTTTTCTCAATTGCATTGATTTCTTCGTCCATTGCATCTATCCACTTCTTTTCTTGTGAAACTTCTTAAAAGCTTACTGGTTCACAATCAGCAAAGAGAAAAATAAGGTAAGATTATCTTGTCGTTCTATTACCTCATAAAGATCTTGGAGATTTCATGTAAGTGCACGGCTCTTTCACTTCCACTCGAAGATGATGAAGGTGACGAGTATTCATGAGTGGTTGGCATTTGTAAAGTAGGTGGAGTCGTTGGCTCTTGTTGAATTTCTATAGGTTGCTCCCTCATTGTCTACTCATCTTCTTTAAACTAAGGAAAGAAATTGAAGTTATCTGCATGAGAGTTAAAATCCCATTCTCCTTCTTCGTCGAATACCACATCTCGACTTATCACAATCTTCTTATTGTGTGGGTTGTACAACTTATAGCCCTTTGAATTGGCATCATATCCGATGAAGATAAAACTCTCACTTTTATAATCAAGCTTCGTTTTTCTCTCATCCGGTACATGAACATGGGCTATACTTCCAAACACTCTTAGGTGGAAAATACCAGGCTTTCTTCCACTCCATGCCTCTTGCGGTGTCTTTCCCCATACACTTCTTGTTGGAGATCAGTTTGACAAGTAAACTGTACATGCTACTACTTCTGCCCAAAACTCTTTGGGTAGTTTCTTGCTTTTGAGCATGCTTCGTGCCATGTTAACCATTGTTCGGTTCTTTCTTTCAGCTACACCATTCTGTTGAGGGGATCTTGGTACTGTTAAGGATCTATGAATTCCATTTGCTTCACAGAAATCTTGAAACTCCTTGGATGTAAATTCTCCACCTCGGTTTGATCTCATGGCTTTGATTTTTCTACCTTTTTATCTCTCTCTACTATAGCTTTGAACCTTTTGAATACTTCAAAAACTTCTTATTTCTGTTTCAAGAAATATACCAAAGTTTTTCTTGAAAAATCATCAATAAAAAAAAGAAAATAGTTACTGTTAATGAGAGAGCTAGGCTTGATCGGTCCGCACACATCAGTATGGATTAGCTCGAGTGGCTTCTTGGCTCTTGAGTTTGACACCTTTGGAAAGCTTTTTTGGAATTGCTTCCCGAGTAGGCACCCTTCACAAAGTTGATCAGGATGGTTAATGCAAGGTAGTCCCTTCACCATCTCCTTCTTAGACAACAACTCCAATCCTCCAAAATTGAGATTCCCGAATCGAAGATGCCATAGCCATGATGCATCTTTGTAGCAAGCTTTCAAACACTTAAATGTCATTTTGTATGTTGATCAAGAACATTCTATTCTTTGACATCGGCATGTTAGCAATGAGGTTATTCTTATAATCTTTTATAGAAAGATTACTATCCTTCATATGAATATCATAACCTTTCTCTAACAGTTGTCCTAAACTTAAGATGTTACTTTTCATATTTGGGACATAGTAAACATTGGAAATAAATTGATGTCGCCCATCTTTCAAGCGAATAAGAATGTTACCTTTTCCTTTCACTACTACGTTAGAATCATCTCCAAATGAGACATTTTCGCTTACTGACTCATCTAGTTCCACGAACATGTCTTTCCTTCCATACATATGGTTGCTTGCACCTCTATCAAGATACTAGGCATTTGGTTGACTACCATCACCCTTCTTCCATGATAGAAAAAGAGTTTCTTTCTCATCCATCTTCTCCTTTATGTAGTTGATTTTCTCATATACTCTATTGTTAGGAGCTCTACATTCTGAAGCATAATGTCCAAATTTCTGACAATTATAGCATTGAACTCGAGATTTGTCATACCTTGAGTTCATATTGCCTCTTCTAGGACTTCATGTTAAGCTTTCCGCTCTCTCGAAGTTGTTGGAATTGTTGTCATAATTCTAACCTCATCCACGACCGTGACTTCCACCTCGTCCACAACCTCTACCTTTACCTCGACCATGTTGGTTTCTATCATTTCCTTGGATTTCATGCTTGTCCTTGAATTTCATCTTGAAGAGTTTCTCACTGATCCCTTACTTCTTCTTATGTTTTTCTTCATATACTTGTAATGACCCATTGAGTTCATCAATGGTCATTTCTTCCAAATCTTTTGTTTCCTCAATCGTCACAACGATGTGTTCAAATTTGGAATCTAATGAGCGAAGTATCTTTTCCATTATTCTTACATCTTCCAACATCTCACTATTTTTTTTCAATTGATTAGAAACAACTACGACTCTCGAGAAATAGTAGGAAATAAATTCAAAAGCTTTAATATGTAGAGATTCAAACTTACCTCTTAGTGTTTGGAGACGAACCTTCTTCACTTTCTCGACTCCTTTGAAAGAAAATTGAAGCTTACTCCACATTGCTTTGGAAGATGTTGCATCTAAAATCTTCTCAAACCCATCATCATTTAAGGCTTAATAGATAAGAAAGAAGGCTTTCTTGTCTCTCTTTCTCGAATCCTTCAAAGATTCTTTTTGCACTTGCGTTAGAGTAGCTTCATCGTCTGGCTCACTTAAGCCTTTCTCTACAAATTCCCATACATCAGTGCACCTAAAAGAGCTTTCATCTTGATACTCCAATTATCATAGTTGTCGTTGTTGAGTGTCAAGACTTGAAACGATGTTATGCCTCCACTTGACATAACTCTCAATATAGTGAGAATTTCTAAATTCTGATCGCACAGATGGATTCATAATGTCAAAAAACCTTAGAAGGAACTCCGGGGAAAAATCTAAAAAACTTTAGTCAATGGGAAAAGTCAAAGTTTGGTCAACGGTCTCGGTGGCTTGGTCAAACGGCTCTGCAGCTCGGTCAAAAGGCTTAATGGCTTGGTCAACTCGGCTGTCTCGGTGAGTTAACTCACTGTCTAGCAGACCCTTTCGGAGGATTGTGGTGGCACATCTGAACTCCGATCGAGATGATTCTCACGACGTTGGATTTTTCTCGTCGAGAGCTTCGATTTGATATACAATAGTGTGTATTTATATTTCCAAATATAGCTCTGATACTACTTTGTTGGAATATTATGAATCAAAATTCAAGAACACTCAAGAACAATTTTCCAGAAACATTCAGAAACTCTCAAACTTTTATTTCTGATTTCTTTTACTTGATTATTACATTGATATTGAGAAGTATTTATAGAAACAACTAATAAATCTATGTCATACAACATAAACCTACCAAAACAATCTAAACCATACACCTATCTTCTTACCTAACCCATTTATTTTCTTCTTCCCACCAACCATGAGCTGTATCATTATCAATCCAGATCATCATCATAGAAGCTTCCATGAGCTGGACTTCAAATGGGCTAGAATATTTCAAAGAGTTTGTTTTTGATTTCTTTGGGCTTGTAAACAAGTTTACAAACTAACAGTATCAATGATCTTAAAGAGAAGTTTGATGTTGAACAAAGGTGTCTAAGAGAAGACGAAGTCCAAAAAGCAAAAATTTTACTAGCTCAGCTTCATCTAGTATAGATGATGAGAATTCTAGTTTTTGATGCTTCTCTTCATAATTTCATTTTGAGGTAAGGAAGGAAGGTACCTCATTACATATTTCTCCTAGAGTATTACTCGAGGGCAGCAGTGCCAAACCATCTTCAGAAAGCTCAAATGAGTCTCCCAATGCTTTAGGGACTTCTCGTGGATCAATATCGACTCCTATAAGTATGTATGCACATTGACCTCGAAGAAAATCCAATAGAAATAAAGGGACACAAACTCATAACGTGGGTAAATGATACTTATGTACACCACAGTTGCAGAGCTTGTTGGAGATTGATATCAAGAGGATAAGGAAAGATCATCACATCATAGATAATGTTGAGATCATGTAACCTACATTTGGTTCCTTTGACCGTACAAATTTGCTTCTAGGTTGGATGAAATTTCATTAGATTTCTTGTACATTGGGTTATAGTTTCCTATTCTCAATTTAGTGCAATTATTTCTAGGGACTCTCAAGTCAGCTCAAATTCAAATTCTTTCTAACGGTTGGAGATATCTCCTATCCCTATCTACAAAAAATTCAACATTAATTGAGACCAAAATATTTGATTTTATTGAAGATCACATAGCTAAGTGTGACTGAATTGATCCTAATTATATTTATATATCTTCTAGATGAAAGCTCAATATTGATGTTAGCATTCTTAATATTGATAAGTATTTGAAGGATATATTATTTTGGCCATCCATCAAATGGGATGATGCTCACCCTCAGTATCTCATCAGACATACATGGGGTAATCCTAAGCTGATTTTGAAGTTTCATGATGCTAAGGAAAGGTTGCAAAAGATCTATAATCATCTTCTTGAACCTACTATGCAGAAAATTTTCCTTAGTCCAAAGAGGTTGATAAGATCCAAGCTATGGAAATCTAGGATGAGAAGAGAAACTAGATTCTTGATTCGCTTGGAAAACACAACTCTGGAAAAGAATAAGAAGGAAATCGCTAAAAAAGAAATAGGATGAGAGATGGATAGATACATCCTAGGAACAACCTAGTACTTCTCAGAAGTGATCAAAGAAGAATGATTTTCTTACATGAAGATTTTGCTTTAGCTAGCTTTGATTGTCTTCTCAACTACTTCCTCATTTTTACTTACTCATTACTTTCTTTTTTAGAGATGGTGAAAACCTTGGCTTTCACTCCCTATGTGACTATAGAATAATTCTTTAAGGATTATATGATAGAGGCTTAGGAAAAGTTGGAGGAGGTCTATGTTCACAAGGAGAAAAACAAAAGGAAGGTTAAAGAGCACAGGATGGTGACTACAAAAAGAAAAAAAACATTCTTCTTCATCAAAATTGAAGGGGACCATGGATCATCTCACTATCGACCTAAGAAAATTTATTATTACTTGTCCTCTCCATTCTTTCCCTCCAGTATGAGGCTCATCTCACCACACTCTTGCTATGAGATAGATGGAAAGGTTGTTTCTTGGTCTTTCCACCTCGGAGGAAAGAACTAAGCGTAAGGTCACGACCATAAATTTCAAGTAGCGATCATTTGACACTTAGTACCATCTGTTGTACTAAGCCTGCCTTTGAACCCGAATGAAACACTCCAAAGAGACTAAAAAGATAGTTTGTAAAGAATTCCTTGTATTTCCCTAGAGAGAGATTGTCTTACAATTTCCCAAGGATTTACCAAGATTTCCTAAGATGAATACAAATGAAGACCAATAGGTTTATTTATAGTGTGGCTCCAAGCTTAAGGATATGCCACAACTGTATAGATCTTTCTAAGTCTAGAATGTACAAGAGTGTTCTAGTTTTATCTACAACATGCCATAAGGTTCTAAGACCTTCTAGCCAACTCTAGAGTCTTCTAGGTTTGTCTAGTTCCTTCATGCAAGTTATAGGATGTTCCGTAAGCTTCTAGAGACTTCTACATCCTTCATGAACCATCCAACATGTTCTAAAATATTTCAACTCCTTCTATCACTTTCAAGCACATGCTAGTATACTCTGGAGAATTCTAGAGGTTTTAAGGCTTGAGTTGAGTCCTTCCATCTCTAGCCCTTTCTAGACATCTCTAGGCCACTCTAGAACTTTCCCATGTAGAAAAGTCTAGATCCTTTAGGAAAACACCATTTCTTTGGATTTTATGGGACATTTTGAGCAGGACGTAACACCCTCCCCTACTCAAGTTCGCGACGCCCTCTTCGTGCCTTCAAGCTTGAACCTCTCCATGTAATCTTTGAATTTCCACATAGAATCTTCAGATTCCTAACTTGCCTCTATTTCCGGGGAATTCTTACACTTGATCAAGTATTTCCAATAACTTGGTACACCCTTGCGTCGGATTAGGCGATCTACCAAGATAGAGTCTACTTCTCTATCAAAGGAGGTTACTACTGTGGTAGGCGCCCTATTTGATTCTCTCTGACTTATGTCTTCCTTGTTTCCATGATAAGGCTTCAACATTCTTGCATGAAAAACTGGATAGATTTTAAGCTTCAGAGGGAGTTGTAATTTGTAGGATACCTTACCGACTTGCTTCATGACTGGGAATGGTACTTCATAATTTCATACCAACCCCTTGTGAACCTTCCGTAAAGACTTGAACTATTGGGGCAATAATTTAACAAGGACCAAATCTCCTTCCTGCTATTCCACCATCCTCCTTTTCTTGCCAGCCCATTTCTTCATCTTTTTAGATGCCTTATTTAAATAGGCTCGGGCTAACTCTGCTTGCTCATGCCATGCTTTGGAAAATTTAAATGCAGTAGGACTCTTCCCTTCATAGCTTGTGGCTAAAGCATGAGGAGTCATGAGTTGTTGTCCCATGATGATCTCAAAAGGACTCTTTATGGTGGACTCGCTCCTCTGTAAATTATAAGAGAATTGGGCTACATCTAGCAACTTAGACCAATCATGTTAGTTGGAACTAACAAAGTGCATGAGATAAAGCTCCAACAATATGTTGGCGCGTTCTGTTTGTCCATCGCTTTGTGGGTGAAATCTTGTAGAGAAGTTCAAGTCTGATCCCAAAAACTTGAAAAATTCCGTCCAAAATCCCAGTAAATCGATGATCTTGATCACTCACAATGTTGGATGGAATTCCCCAATGCTTCACAACGTTCTTGAGGAACAATCATGTCGTTTCATCCACAGTGCAATCTGTTGAGGCAGGAATGAATGTTGCATACTTGCTGAAGTGGTCGATGACTACAATGATGCTGCCAAAGCCCTCTGATTTTGGCAAGCAAGTGATGAAATCCATTGAGACACTCTCCCATGGTCTCTCTAGAATAGGTGATGAGTGCTCAAAAAGCACTAAAATAACCATGATTTTATGTACCTTAATTGATTAAAAATACATATATTTATATGTTTTATCATATATTTATATAAATTTGTCTTTTTCGGAATCACGGGTATTTTTATTGTTTTTCAGGTATTTTGGCTTAAAAACGCAATGTAAAGACTCAAAGAGGAATATTTGAAGCAATACATCACAAATATATCAATAAATAAGTGAGAAAAGGTCAACAAACATGGAAAAATCAGACGAAATGGGTCGAAAAGGTCAAAAATGTCAAAAAGACAAAAATCGCGCGCCGCAGCCCAGCCGTGCGCGCAGCCCAGCGGCCCAGCGCGCCCCAGCGCCCCACTCCGTGCGCGCCCGCGCGCGCTGGCACTGTTCACGCGCACCGAGCTGCGCGCAGCGACAGCCCCAGCGCGCGCGCGCAGCGCCCCAGCAGCCCCCCTCCGCGCGCCCAACGCGTTTTCGCCCCATTTTTCACGTGCAGCCGCCCCTGTGACGTCATGCTGATGTCATTGATGACATCAGCAATTCCAATACGCGTTTTTTACATTTTTTAATATTTTTTTAACATTTGTTTACTCATTTTTTCTCTCCATCCTCACCTATAAATACCCCCCTTCCATTCACTTCAAATCACACCTTCAAAACTCACTTCTGTCTTCTTTCTTTCTCTCATTTCTTAGTTTTTAGTTTCTCTTAGTTTCTTTCTTAGTTTCTAAGCTTTTCTTAGTTTTTCTCTTAGTTTTTAGTTCAATTCTCTTAGGTTTAGAGTTCTTCTCTTTTTGAGAGGAACTTGTAATGTTTTTGTAATAATTTAGATTTTTGATTCAATATATGGAAGTGCAAATTCCGCTCGGAGGTTTTCTAGCAACGGGAATAGCGTCGAAGTTCTGTAAGGATTTTATTTTCTTTACAGTTATTTTTATGCTTTATTCTTACATGTTATATTCAACTTGTCTGTGGTTAAATTTAACTATGCTAGCTGTTTAGTAAAAATGATGTAATAACGACGTTGTTATGCTTGCGAAATATTAAATAGGTAAAAATCTTTAAAATGAATTGATTTTGTTTTTATTCAAGATTTTATATTAAGAATGTTAGAGAGAAATATATTATTTTTCATTACAAACTTAAACCCGAAAATTAGATTTTAAGGTTTAGTTATCCGGTCTAATTTAGAGTAGTGCTCTTTTATTTGTTGGTACAATCGCCCGGTAGTTAGAGTGAAACTCTATTTCAAAAGTTTTTATAAGAATTATTATGTGAAAATGTATTGACAACATGTTTTCAATAGTGGTTTTAAAACTTGAAAGTTAGTACTCGGATAATTAAATTCTTAAGTTTAATTTGGACACCTTGAATAATGTTTAAATTGTCTAACCCCACCAAAGGTGGCATTTAAATGGTTCATTTTCAATCTCTTAGAAAAAGGAATTAATTTAATTAAGCATATTAGTTATCAACCCCACCCATAGGTGTTAATTGATTTGTTTAGTTAACAAAGAATATCTAACCCCACCAAAGGTGGTATTTATATAAAAAAGAGAGAATCAATAAAATATCAATTTATATCTTTAATAACCTAGTTAATATGAGCAAGCATAATTAATTTAGTTATTATATCCATAAATACTCCGCTAATATAAATGATAAAAATTTGCATGAATATTTATTGAATCCGTATATATGTTTATTTTTAGATAATTATTTATTGAATTTGTATCTATGTTTATTTTTATGTTATTAGATTATATTTAATTAATCTGTATATATGTTTATTTTATGTTATTAGATTAGGAACACAAAAACCAAACTATCGTGACAGGATGTTTAGGATTTAATTTCGTTTTTAAAAGTTTGAATAATAAATTAAAAACCACATACATTCCTTCCTTAGATCGACCTTGGGAGTATACTTATCATTTTCTTCGAAATGATTCGTGCACTTGCGAGAGTTTTATAAATATTAAAACCAAAGTATTTGCGGGAATTGGCGATGCCGGTTTTCGTTCATCAAGTTTTTGGCGCCGCTGCCGGGGAAGGAATAGCGTTTTTAAATTATTTATCAAAATTTTAAAAACATTTTTGTGCTGTAAATAATTGTGATATTTTAACAATAATCAAATTTCAAAATTCATAATAAATAAAAATAAAAATAAAAAAAAATAAAAAAAATAAAAAAAATAAAAAAATAAAAAATAATAATTTTTTTTAATTGTAAAATAATTTAGAAATTTGAAATTTGAAATAAAATTTTTTACCGTTCATGAATAGTAAAAAAAAAAAATAAATAAATAAATAAAAAAAAAATTTAAAAAATTCAAAATTTAAAAAATTTTAAGTTAATAAGAAATAATATAGCGTGAATAGTAAAATAAAATTACCGTTCATAAAAAAAAAAAAAAAATTTCAAAAACTTAAATTTCAAAAAATTTTAAGTTAATAAGACATTATATAGCGTGAATAGTAAAATAAAATTACCGTTCATGAATAAAAAAAAACATTACTTGAATTTATACCTAATTAACTAAATAACATGAAAAGTAAAAATCTAAGGGAGTTCTGTCTAGGAGACTAGTTCTTGAAAGCCTTTGTGCCACTAGTCTTTCCTGGGAACGTTGCTCTGGCTAGGAGAATGGTATTTAAGGTGCAGTTTGCACCACCATTCTTTCCTGGGAGCACTCTTGGTTAATACTAATTATGTTACAAAAAAAATAAAAAATAAAAAAATAAATAAATAAATAAAAAAATAATTTTTTTTTTTAGGGTTTAACTAGTTTTGTTTAGTGGTTTGTATTGAATAACATGTAAATTTTCTCTAAATTTTTTATTTTGTTGACAGGAGTTTTAAATTTACGTTTACAATAGTCTATGCGTGGTAGGAGATCCCTAGGAAATCCCCTTACACCATATGTAAATAAATTTCATAAATTTAAACAAGTGTCAACAAAACTGGATTCTACCCATCAACCTGTTTTTGAGCCAAACATAGAACCAAGTCTTAATCCTTTACTAGAACCAAAAGAAATGGAGGAAAACCAACATATTACGGAAACCACGATGAAGGAGTTTGCAAGACCGGTAATAGGCACGGCAACTGCCGCTATCCAGTTGGGGGAGGCTGCTCGGAATTACGACCTTAAAAATATTCATTTTTCTATGCTTCCTTCCTTTTATGGGTTACCTAATGAAGATTCTCTTTCCTTTATGAGAGATTTCTATGCTACGGTCCAAACATTCCCCCTCGGTATTCTAAACGAGGATCAACTTAGGATGAGATGTTTTCCCTACACTCTAAAGGATAAGGCCAAAGCTTGGTTGATGTCACTTCCCCCAGGTTCTCTGATGACATGGGGTAACATTTACAATAAATTCATGGGAAAATTCTATTCCCATCAAAAAACATCAGAGTTGAGAGGAAAGATTGCTACTTTCTCTCAGATGGATGGAGAACCATTCCATGAAGCTTGGGATAGGTTCAAGATGTTTCTCACTCAGTGTCCCCATCATAGCTTTCCCCTGCAGTTGCAGAACCAATTCTTTTACGATGGACTTACACAACAATGTCAGTTCATTGTCGACAACGCTGTAGGAGGAGCAATAGGAGAAAAAACTGCCTCAGAGACGTATAACCTCTTTGAGATGTTGGGTGCTAATTCCCAACAGAAAAGCTCCCGAGTGAGAAAAGCTGGAGTTCATGAAATCGACTCCAGTAATGAAGTTCAACAACAACTTGTTCAACTGACTAAGCAAGTTGCCCTTCTCGCTACACAAACCAACACCAATAATGAACAATATGGTTTGTACAGCAGCATGGGACATGGTACTGAAGCCTGTCCATATCAAGGAGATACAACTGGACCTGAACAGGTTAATGTGTTGGGAGCATATCAACAAAGACCAAGGTTTGATCCCAACTCAAATACCTATAATCCTGGGTGGAGAAGTCATCCAAATTTCTCTTGGAGGCAAAACAACCCTCCTTTCACTCAAGGCTCAAACCAGGCAGGTCAGCAATTCCACCCACCTATTCCAAGAAGCATTCCCAATAAACCAACCCTGGAGGACAACTTGAATTCTTTTATTCAAGTCTGTAGGGATAATCAATCTAAAACCAATCAACGGTTGGACTCTGTGGAAGCTTCTATCAAAAAGGTGGAAGTCCAAGTTGAACAGTTAGTTGAACATTTGCAAAAAGGCAAAGACTAATTTGAAACTTAAATGAATTCAATGAAGAGGAGACATTGAGTTGTTCATTCTGCAATCTCCAAGCAACGTCTTACTAGAAGACGATAAATTTTAGTCTTGTATGGGAGGTCACCCATTATTGTATTTTCCTTTGTTTTAGTTTGCGTGTAATAAAAATTCAGATGAAATAAAATTCGTTTGTTTCAAAAATTCTGTCCATTCGTTTAAAAAAAAAAAAAAAAATTATTAGGTTCCTTGCACTTTTTGCTTTTACGTTTTATCAAGTTATAAAAATATCTACTAAGAGCAAAATGTTGATACACAATAGGAGGAGGATCATTTTCAACTACAAAAAACCATGGGAGATGCTGAAGATAGGCGGAAAAAGATGAAAGAATATACAATGCCAATCATTGGCAATGTAACTTCCGGTATCCAATTACAAGAGGCTGCAAGGAATTATGAATTGAAAAAGATTCATTATTCTTTGTTGCCTTCCTTTTACGGTATCCCTAATGAAGACCCTTTAAATTTCATTCGAGAATTCTATGCTATTGTCCAAACCTTTCCACTACATGCAATTAATGAAGATCAACTTAGGATGAGGTGTTTTCCTTACACTCTCAAAGATAAAGCTTGGTCATGGTTCATTACTCTACAGTCAGGTTCTCTTAAAACTTGGGAGGCAGTCTATGAAATTTTTATGGGTAGGTTCTATTCCCATCAAAAGACTGTTGATCTAAGAACAAAGATAGCAACATTTTCTCAAATGTATGAAGAGCCCTTTCATGAAGCTTGGGAACGATTCAAACTCCTTTTCATTCAATGTCAAAATCATAGCTTTCCCTTACAGCTACAAAACCAATTCTTTTATGATGGATTGACACTACAGAGTCAATACATGGTTGATAATGCTGCTGGAGGTGCTGTAGGAGAAAAGACCGCAGAGGAAACCTATAATCTTTATGATCTATTGGGTTCTAATTCCCAACAAAGAGGTGGTAGAAGGAAAGCAAAGGTCAATGAAGTCGGCTCTGATAATGAGATAACCTTGCAACTTGCTGAATTGACTAAACAAGTGAAATTCCTCACTTCCCACCAAATTTCAAATCAAGAGGTATGTGAAGTGTGTTGTTCAATTGGGCATGGTACTCATAATTGTTCAAATACTTGTGATTCTAGTGTCGATGCCATAGAGGAAGTCCAATCTTTTCAAAGGTATCATCCAAACACCTATAATCACCCAGCCTATACCCAATATCCAACACTAAGGTCGGATAACAACCACCCTTACCCACCAAGCCAATCTTTTAAACCAACCTTAGAAGATAGCTTGAATGCTTTTATTCAAGTTAGTCGTGACAACCAATTGATGACTAATCAAAGGTTGAACACCATGGAGGCTTCGGTTAAAAGAATTGAATCTAAAGTTGGGCAACTGGCTGAACAAATGCAAAAGAAAGAACCAGGAAAGTTGCCCAGTCAACCAGAACAAGCAAAGGATGTTAGAACCCTTCGAAGTGGTAAGGTAGTCAATACTAGTTTACCTGAAATCTCTAACAATCTACCTTGTAGTTCAGGTAACAGAGAAGGCGATACTCAAATCTCGCAAAAGGGAGAAACAGGTGTTAAACTTAACAAGCCTTCTGAAAAACTCATTGGGGGGTCATCTGACACCCCCAAAATTCAAAAGACAACAGAACCACACCAGATACAAGTACCTTTTCCCCACCGGTTGAAAGAATCCAAACAAGATAAGCAATTCAATGATCTTTTTAATATGCTCTCTAAAGTAAATATCAATTTACCATTATTAGAAGTGATCATGAATGTGCCCTCATATGCCAAATTTTTCAAAGAGTTGAACACTAAGAAAAGGAGGTATGAACTGAATGAACGAGTAGTAGTATCAGAAATTTCTAGCGCTGTACTTCAGCACAAACTACCCCTTAAGTTGAAAGACCCTGGAAGTTTTATTATAAACATAACTATGGGGGATAAGAAGGTTGCTAAAGCAATGCTTGATTTAGGTGCTAGTATAAATTTGATGCCCTACTCTATATTCTTACAACTCAATCTAGGGGATTTAAAACCCACAACTATGTCCCTTCAACTTGCAGATAGATCTCTTAAATATCCAGAGGGAATAGTTGAGGATGTTTTGGTACAGGTAGACAAACTGATAATACCTATTGACTTTGTGGTTCTGGATATGCAAGAAAATCCAGCATTGGACAGAGAGCACACAATATTGCTTGGTAGACCATTTATGGCAACTACTAAAACTATTATTGATGTCCAAGATGGAAATTTGACAATGACAGTCTTAGGAGAGACTGTTCATTTTAAAGTTTTTGATTCTTCACCTTTCCCTTCTATTTCTGCCATCGATGAAATATTCGATGTTGATCCTTTGGATAATCTTGTCCAAAACACCTTTTTCCGAACCAGAATAGAAGACAAGCTTGAAACCGTTCTTACACTTGAAAAGGTTGAAGAAGATTTAGATGAGGAAATAAAGGGGTACCTTGAACAACTAGACAATAATGAAGTGATGACAAAATCTAGTACACTTTTAAATCTACCCAGTTCTTCATCTATTAAAGAGGCCAATCCACCTGAACTTGAACTCAAAGACTTACCTGAGCACTTAAAATATGTGTTTTTGGGAGAAGGGGAAACTTATCCAGTGATAATTTCTTCAACCTTGACCAAACCACAAGAAAAGGAACTCATCAAAGTGCTTAAACAGTTTAAGAAATCTATAGGTTGGAGTATAGGGGATATAAGAGGCATTAGTCCAACAATGTGTATGCACAAGATCAACTTGGAGGACGGTGCTAAACCTGTACGAGAGGCCCAAAGAAGACTAAACCTAAACATGCAAGAGGTAGTTAAGAAGGAAATTCTTAAATTATTAGAAGAAGGGATTATCTATCCTATTGCGGATAGTAAGTGGGTTAGTCCAGTGCATGTGGTACCAAAGAAATCTGGGATAACAGTTGTTAAGAATGACAAAAGTGAATTAGTGCCCACTAGAATAATCACTGGATGGAGAATGTGTATAGATTTTAGGAAACTAAATTTATATACGAAAAAGGATCACTTTCCTCTTCCATTCATTGATCAAATGTTGGAAAGATTAGCTGGGCACGAATTTTACTGTTTTTTGGATGGACTGTCTGGATATTATCAAGTACCCATAGCACCAAAAGATCAGGAAAAGACCACATTTACATGTCCTTTTGGGACATTTGCTTTTCGCAGAATGCCATTTGGGTTATGCAATGCCCCTGCCACGTTCCAGAGATGCATGATATCCATTTTCTCGGACATGGTGGAAAAATTCATTGAGATTTTCATGGACGATTTCTCTGTCTTTGGGAACTCATTTGATGATTGCTTACATAAATTGACTTTGGTTTTAGAAAGATGCATTGAATGCAATCTAACACTTAGTTGGGAGAAAAGTCATTTTATGGTTCAACAAGGGATAGTTTTAGGACATATAATTTCAAACAAGGGTATTGAAGTTGATAAGGCAAAAGTTGAATTGATATCCAAACTACCTCCCCCTACATCTGTGAAGGGGATAAGAAGCTTCTTGGGACATGCAGGATTCTACAGACGATTTATTAAAGATTTCTCTAAAATAAGTCGTCCATTATGTAACTTGCTATCCAAAGATGCTGATTTTGATTTCAACAATGACTGCCTTACTTCCTTTAATACCTTGAAAGATAAACTCACATCTACCCCTGTTATAATGGCACCAAACTGGTCTTTACCCTTTGAAATAATGTGTGACGCTTCTGATTATGCAATAGGAGCAGTCCTGGGACAAAGAGTGGATAAGCGTTTACATGTCATCTACTATGCTAGCAAAACACTCAATGATGCCCAGATGAATTACACCACCACTGAAAAGGTATTCTTGGCTATAGTATTCTCTTTAGACAAATTTCGGTCTTATTTAGTAGGATCTAAAGTGATTGTGCATTCTGATCATGCTGCTTTAAGATACCTATTAAGTAAACCAAATGCCAAGCCAAGATTAATCAGGTGGGTCTTACTCTTACAAGAATTTGACCTAGAAATCAAGGATAAGAAAGGCAGTGAAAACTTAGTAGCTGACCATTTGTCTAGGTTGATTTCTGACTTTAATTCTCTTAAAGATGAGAGTAATGACGATATAGTTGAAACCTTTCCTGATGAACAGTTATTTTTCATAGGTCCGAACCCATGGTACGCTGATATTGTAAACTATCTTGCCACTGGTGTTTTGCGACCTAACACTTCATATCAGGAGAAGAAAAGGTTTTTTAAAACTATTAAGGACTATTTCTGGGATGACCCTTATTTATACAAGATTGGTCAAGATCAAGTCATCCGGAGATGTGTACCTGAAGAAGAACATAAGAGCATTCTGACTTTTTGTCATGAACTTCATTGTGGGGGTCATTTTGGAGGTGAAAAGACAGCCCGTAAGATATTACAGTCTGGATTCTTTTGGCCCACTCTTTTTAAAGATGCTCATATGTTTTGTGCACAATGTGATAGATGTCAAAGAACAGGAAACATAAGCAAAAGAGATGAAATGCCTTTGACATCTAATTTAGTTGTTGAACTCTTTGACGTATGGGGGATTGACTTTATGGGTCCTTTTCCCCCATCTAATGGTTTTCAATACATTTTGGTTGCTGTGGATTATGTGTCCAATTGGGTAGAAGCTATCCCCACCAAAACCAATGATGCTAATGTTGTTGTGAAATTCTTGAAAGATTTCATATTCAGTAGGTTCGGAACGCCTAGAGCTATAATA
Source organism: Hippophae tibetana (assembly GCA_037013495.1). Classification (NCBI taxonomy): domain Eukaryota; kingdom Viridiplantae; phylum Streptophyta; class Magnoliopsida; order Rosales; family Elaeagnaceae; genus Hippophae; species Hippophae tibetana. Next base: position 14,518,716 of record CM072808.1, on the reverse strand, counting down.
AGTGATGGAGGTAGCCATTTTTGTAACAAACTCTTTGATGGAGTACTAAACAAGTACAACATCACACATAAGGTAGCTACTCCATATCATCCTCAAACTTCCGGTTTAGTGGAAGTAAGTAATAGGCAAATTAAGGGAATACTGGAACGCACTGTGCGTCCCTCAAGGAAGGATTGGGCATTTAAGTTAAATGATGCCTTATGGGCATACCGCACCGCTTACAAAACACCTATTGGGATGAGCCCTTACCGGTTAATCTTTGGGAAAGCGTGCCACCTTCCAGTTGAACTTGAACACAAGGCTTATTGGGCAATTAAAGAGCTAAACATGGATTTAGATAAAGCAGGTGAAAAACGAGTACTCCAGCTTCATGAGTTGGAAGAAATTAGGAATGAAGCTTATGAGAATGCCAAATTATACAAGGAGCGTACTAAGCGCTATCATGACAAGAGGCTAGTTCCTAAAACTTTTCACCCTGGAATGAAAGTTCTTTTATTTAACTCTCGTTTGAGATTGTTTCCAGGCAAGCTGAGATCAAGATGGGATGGACCATTCAAAATAGTTCAGGTATCTGAACATGGAGTGGTAGAACTATTGGACTCCAAGACACAAAAAACGTTCAAAGTTAATGGCCATCGTGTCAAGCCTTATGTGGAAGAACCAAACAACATTGCTGAAATGGATTGCATTTGGCTGAGTAACCCTTAGCACCAAAAAGATACGTCTTGCTAAGACGTTAAACTAAGCGCTGGATGGGAGGCAACCCATCATGTTAGGTAATTTTTTGTTGTTATTTGTTTTATTTACTTAATTTTATTGTTTATTTTAGTTTACTTGTATGTGAATAATTTTTAAATTTGTTAAAACTAAAATATTTGTTGAGATGTTAGAAGTTCACAGCGATCTGTCTGTATACACTTTAATGATGAATATGATGGATGCACCTGCATTTCTTCATTACTACTTACACATTCTCAAGAAATAGGTAATCTTTCTCCTCTTTTCTCTTTATCTTTAATTTGCAGTTGTTACATTGAGGACAATGTAAGTTCTAGGTTGGGGGTGGTGAAAAGTTACCATGCTTAATAAAAAAATAAAAAAATAAAAAAAAATCTCACAAAAATTTATCATTTCTTTAAATCAAATTTAAGTAAATAGTTAAGTCTTTGGTACTGTTAGATTAATTTTTTGAAAACATATCATGAAATATTTTGTAATTATTTTTGATAATTAGTTAGTTTTTGTCATAACTAGTATTTCTTGATAAAATGTGGAAATTATATTAAACCCAAAATCGGTGTTTATGAATTTTTTAGTGGAGACTACCCTTGTGAGATATAATTTGAACCTAATTTCTTTTATTCAGAGTGAAATATATATTTTTTCTACTCCAAACACATTTCTTATTTATTCAAAAAGTTTAGATGATCTCTATAGGTATTAGCATTGAATGAATGAATTTTTTTTCATCTTAATAGAGTATCATATATTTTTGATTATTATTTTTTGTTTAGATTAAACGATTTGAGTAGAAATTGATAGTATATGCTTATATCTCATTCATGCATGACTGCTACAAAAACAAAAAGACATATCTGGGGTTACCTAAACCAAGATCAAACAGAAAAGACACAAAATTAACCACTCACCAAAATCCAAAAAAATGTACAATCTGTACATATGTTGACTCTCTAAAAAAATACATATATTGAAAAATATCTACAAAAAAAAAATAGAGAGATAAAAAAATAGTATCATCTACATACTATGACCCACATTGCCTACAAAGTTGTGAGTAAAGGCTAATTACAAAAGAAAGATATAGGAAGTAATTCCCTAAAAAGTCATTGCAATTTCTTCATTTGTAAAAGCATATATCTTGAAATTCTTTCTTAATGAGTTTGATTTATGCATGAAAATAATTTTTGTATATGATATCTTTATAATTTATACATTCGATTCCTTTCATGAGATCAATGTTAAAATAACACTTTGAGCCTTTATTCTTTATACATATGCGAACATATTAGTTCATTTCTATACATCAACTCTTTCGCATATAAATTAGTATGAGTGTTTGAACCCATAGGATTCAGTGCTTTGAGAGTATTGACTTGTGAGGAATAGAGTCGAAGCGAATACTGATTCATGACACTGAAATTGGGTAAAAATTAAATTGATACATTTTTGAAATGAAATATGAAAATGATTTTCGACTAATTATTGTAATAAAATCATGATTGTTTAAAGAGATTAAAATAACTTATGCTTGAGATTTTAATTATGATCTTAAAGGAGATTAAAAAGTATGAGATATTTTTGTGATATGTTGTGTTCTTTTATTCTTAAATTAATTTTTGATTGTGTTGTAATTTTAATTTTTGATTTGATTGTTTTTATCTTTACATTTAGTTCAATGTTTGTGGGTATCATTACTGAAAACCCTCACGAGACTCAAACTCGTCCACTAGGGCAACCTAGGGGTTTAACGGCTTGTTGCATAGGCTAAATGCAACCGTTTCAATCCACGAAAGTGATTTAGGATAGTTTAATTTTTAGCTTTTATCGCTTCTCTTGCTAAGAGACTAGCAAGAAGCTGGTTGGGGGTTGTGATCAGTGCTCAAAAAGCACTAAAATAACCATGATTTTATGTACCTTAATTGATTAAAAATACATATATTTATATGTTTTATCATATATTTATATAAATTTGTCTTTTTCGGAATCACGGGTATTTTTATTGTTTTTCAGGTATTTTGGCTTAAAAACGCAATGTAAAGACTCAAAGAGGAATATTTGAAGAAATACATCACAAATATATCAATAAATAAGTGAGAAAAGGTCAACAAACATGGAAAAATCGGACGAAATGGGTCGAAAAGGTCAAAAATGTCAAAAAGACGGAAATCGCGCACCGCAGCCCAGCCGTGCGCGCCCCAGCGCCCCACTCCGCGTGCGCCCGCGCGCGCTGGCATGCCCAGCTGCGCGCAGCGCAGCGCGCTGACACTGTTCACGCGCGCCGAGCTGCGCGCAGCGACAGCCCCAGCGCGCGCGCGCAGCGCCCCAGCAGCCCCCCTCCGTGCGCCCAACGCGTTTTCGCCCCATTTTTCACGTGCAGCCGCCCCTGTGACGTCATGCTGATGTCATTGATGACATCAGCAATTCCAATACGCGTTTTTACATTTTTTAATATTTTTTTAACATTTTTTTACTCATTTTTTCTCTCCATCCTCACCTATAAATACCCCCCTTCCATTCACTTCAAATCACACCTTCAAAACTCACTTCTGTCTTCTTTCTTTCTCTCATTTCTTAGTTTTTAGTTTCTCTTAGTTTATTTCTTAGTTTCTAAGCTTTTCTTAGTTTTTCTCTTAGTTTTTAGTTCAATTCTCTTAGGTTTAGAGTTCTTCTCTTTTTGAGAGGAACTTGTAATGTTTTTGTAATAATTTAGATTTTTGATTCAATATATGGAAGTGCAAATTCCGCTCGGAGGTTTTCTAGCAACGGGAATAGCGTCGAAGTTCTGTAAGGATTTTATTTTCTTTACAGTTATTTTTATGCTTTATTCTTACATGTTATATTCAACTTGTCTGTGGTTAAATTTAACTATGCTAGCTGTTTAGTAAAAATGATGTAATAACGACGTTGTTATGCTTGCGAAATATTAAATAGGTAAAAATCTTTAAAATGAATTGATTTTGTTTTTATTCAAGATTTTATATTAAGAATGTTAGAGAGAAATATATTATTTTTCATTACAAACTTAAACCCGAAAATTAGATTTTAAGGTTTAGTTATCCGGTCTAATTTAGAGTAGTGCTCTTTTATTTGTTGGTACAATCGCCCGGTAGTTAGAGTGTAACTCTATTTCAAAAGTTTTTATAAGAATTATTATGTGAAAATGTATTGACAACATGTTTTCAATAGTGGTTTTAAAACTTGAAAGTTAGTACTCGGATAATTAAATTCTTAAGTTTAATTTGGACACCTTGAATAATGTTTAAATTGTCTAACCCCACCAAAGGTGGCATTTAAATGGTTCATTTTCAATCTCTTAGAAAAAGGAATTAATTTAATTAAGCATATTAGTTATCAACCCCACCCATAGGTGTTAATTGATTTGTTTAGTTAACAAAGAATATCTAACCCCACCAAAGGTGGTATTTATATAAAAAAGAGAGAATCAATAAAATATCAATTTATATCTTTAATAACCTAGTTAATATGAGCAAGCATAATTAATTTAGTTATTATATCCATAAATACTCCGCTAATATAAATGATAAAAATTTGCATGAATATTTATTGAATCCGTATATATGTTTATTTTTAGATAATTATTTATTGAATTTGTATCTATGTTTATTTTTATGTTATTAGATTATATTTAATTAATCTGTATATATGTTTATTTTATGTTATTAGATTAGGAACACAAAAACCAAACTATCGTGACAGGATGTTTAGGATTTAATTTCGTTTTTAAAAGTTTGAATAATAAATTAAAAACCACATACATTCCTTCCTTAGATCGACCTTGGGAGTATACTTATCATTTTCTTCGAAATGATTCGTGCACTTGCGAGAGTTTTATAAATATTAAAACCAAAGTATTTGCGGGAATTGGCGATGCCGGTTTTCGTTCATCAATAGGCAGCGGCTCTAGCAAATCTCCAGGTGCATACTACTCTCTCTTGTCATGTTGGCATACAAGACAAGTCCTCACATAGGCTTTAATGTCATACCGTAGTTGTGGCTAGTAGTAAATTGATTTGATTAAGGCAAGGGTGCATCTCATTCCTGGGTGTCCAGCCCACAGTGAATCGTGGCATTCCTTGATCAGCTCCTTCCTTAAGTTGCCCCACTTCATCATAAAGATCCGATTCTGCTTGGCATAGAGTAGTCCGTCACTCAGCCAAAACTGTCTTGTCTTTCCTTCCTTGATAAGGGCAAGGAGGTTTTGAGCAAGGGAATCATGCTCAAGCCCTTCTTTGATGCTTTCTAGCAAGGGACTAGTGAGTCTACTCAAGGCTATTAACTCCACCTTTCGACTTGGTGGGTCAACCACCACGCTTCCACTACGTGACTCTGATTTTTCCATCTGATAAGGGCTCATTGTTGGTGGTCTTGTGCCGAGCTCCAGCTCGACTTCGTGGTCCACCTCCCTCCTTGGAGGTAATCGTTTAGGCAATGCCTCAAACATCGCATCATGGAACTTATCTAAGACAACTTGCACTTCCGTCGGCAAGCTTAGCTTTGGTGATGCCTCATCATCGTCGTAATCCTTTGAGATGGCCAAATAAATCTCTTCTTCCCTCTTCAATCCCTTCTTGAATTGAAGTGCTGAGAGAGCTTGGGTAGTAGGTCTGGTGGTCCTCTCCGTCGGTACCACGTAAGCCTTTGATCCATCCATGATACACATAGATTTTGGACATGGCACTAGGAAAGCTCTAACCTGGTCCAAGAACTCCATGCCGAATACTATCGAGAAGTCATCCATAGGTGCCATTGATAACTCCACTTGGCCAGTCCAAGCACCAAGACTGACCTTAACTCCACGAGTAACTCCTTAGAGAGGTAATGCTGCCGAGTTGACTGATTTGAGTGATCCTTCTCCATTGAAAACCTTAAGGCTGAGTCTCTTTTCTTCCTCTATTGAAATAAAGTTATGAGATGCACCTGTGTCAACCAAAGCTTTGGAAACCTTCCATTGATGGTTGCATCTACGAACATTAAGCCCTTGGGGGTCTTTGGGGCACTCTACAATGCACCAAGTAGGCACAAAGAACCTATCTTTGCACCTTCGTCTATCTCACCTCCATCTTGGTTATACGTGAAGGCAACTAAGGCACTCAATGCCTTCCTTTTCAGACATTCTTGTGCCTAATGTGGTCCGTCGCATATAAAGCACGTTACACGGGGCTTCGAGGCACCACGATCCTCTCTTTCCTTTCCTTTTTCTCGTGGTTTGAATGAGGAGTCTTCTTTGTGATTTTTGGGACCCTAACTTTTGGCATGACCTCCCCCACTCTTTCCTCAACCAAACTTTCTATTTGTGGCCTTTGAGCTCTCTTTGTTGGTGGAGTAGTCAATAAAGCTCTCAACAACCGCAATGGCCGAAGATAAGTCTTGGACATCACGTTGCTTGAGTTCAAGGTTAGCCCACGATTGAAGACCATCCATGAACAATAATAAAACGTCTTTTTCTGAAGTGTCAGGGACTTCTAGCAGCAAGGTTGTGAACTTCTTCACATAATCCCTTATGCTACCTATTTTCTTTAATCGTCGTAATTGGCCCCTTGCCTCCTTTTCAGCATTTACGGGAAATAATTGGCCTTTGAATTCCCTCTTGAAGTCATCAAAGGTGTCAATTATGCATACCCCTTGTTGCATATTTCCATGCCTTCATCTCCACCACAACATAGTAATGTCAGAAAAATACATGGTAGTAGTTCAGATCTTGCTGGCATGGTCCGTTATGCCAATAGCCTCAAAATATTGTTCAAGCCCCCATAGGAAGTTCTCAACTTCCCTAGCATTCCTAGCACCGTTGAAGGTCTTTGGCTTGGGAACATCCACCTTATTGGCCTCAATGATGGTGGTTGTGCTAGTCCCTACGACTATAGCCCGCTTGCAAAGAGCTAGGTCACCACCCATATCCTTCACTCTAAGCAACACATTAGCAACTTCTCTTTGGACAAGATCCCTTACCTTGGTAAGTTCGCCCTTCAACCCTTCTATCTCTTGCCTTAACCCACCATCTAGCTTGTTAAGGGACATCTTGACCGTTGTATAGATCTCCACATCCTCGGCCTCCAAGCCGTCGCAACATTCCTCCAAATTGTCCACCCGGTCGAACATCTCCCCTAAGATATCCTACGCACTCCCAACACTTGCTTCTAAGCTAGAAAGCATGTCTTTTGACTTGGCTCGAGACTCCTTTGGTGGTTTTCGAACTTCCTCACACCACGTTCCGTAGGTGGAACATCCACGCTTGGTGTAGATAGAGCATTGTTCTTCATTATGCCAAGGGTAGTAATGCTTCAACCTGGCTTTGATACCAACTGTCACGACCATAAATTTCAAGTAGCGCTCGTGTGGTACTTAGCACCGTCCGTTGCACTAAGCCTACCTTTGAACCTGAATGAAACACTCCAAAGAGACTAGAAAGATAGTTTGTAAAGAATGCCTTGTATTGCTCTAGAGAGAGATTATCTTACAATTTCCCAAGGATTTTTCAAGATTTCCCAAGATGAATACAAATGAAGACCAATAGGTCTATTTATAGTGTGGCTTCAAGCTTAAGGCTATGTTACAACTTTCTAGATCCTTTTAAGTTTAGAATGTAAAAGAGTGTTTTAGTTTTATCTACAACATGTCATAAGGTTTTAGGATCTTTTAGCCAACCCTAGAGTCTTCTAGGGTTGTTTAGTTTCTTCATGCAAGTTCTAAGATGTTCCGTAAGCTTCTAGAGACTTCTACATCCTTCATGAACCATCCAGCACGTTCTAGAATATTCCAGCCCCTTCTAGCACTTTCAAGCACATGCTAGTATACTTTGGAGCATTCTAGAGGTTTAAAGGCTTGAGTTAAGTCCGTTCATCTCTAGCCCTTTCTAGACATCTCTAGACCACTTTAGAACTTTTCTATGTACAAAAATCTAAATCCTTTAAACAAGCGCCATTTCTTTGGATTTTACGGAACATTTTGAGCAGGATGTAACAGTAAGGTGAAAATGGTTGAAACCACCCTACACTGTTGTTATATTCTTTTCAATAAATTTCTTGTTGTAAATCTCATTTTGATTATCAACCACTTAATGTCCTTAAATAATACCCTTATTGGTAGGATTTTTGGTCTGCTTATGCTGCCATCGATTATTACGTTGAGGACTTTGCTCAGTAAAAGAGCCTCACTTATGCCACAGTGAATTCTAACTTAAACCTTACTGGCAAGGTGAAGTCTTTGGAGGATATTTGGCCGTGCCCATGCATGATGAGGTGAAGATCGATCGGACGCATATCCATATGGTTGGGTCAAGATCGGCTGTACACTAACATTAATACTTATTTTATTCTTGTTTTCGGCCTGCATATTTTAAGTCAATGTTGACTTCTTTAATGAATTACACTCCTATATATACCCAATGAGAGATCTAGAATTATCATCATTTATTGTTTATTTAATGTATCTTTCTATTTTCTATCTCTAAACTCAATATGCCCCTAATAGAGGACAAAACTAAGGCATTGGAGAATCACTTATTCGAGGTGCAGAATGAGCAACTAGAATATAAGATTCTGTGCAGATAGCTTTGATGGATAGCCCGAAGAGAGGCTACGCCAAGGCTATATATGTACTGTTTTTAGAATAGAGTTGTGTACCTTAATTTGGAGGAAAGACTAAAGAAGATCATAGTTTAAGTCCCTTCTAGAACCCGACATTTCTAAGCCCCATGAGGAAAAAAATGGATCCAAGGAGGAAGCATAATTTGAAATCGTGATTGCACTCCTTTTCTTCTTTCATTTAATGTTAACCTTTTTGTGGGAGGAATGCCTCTAGGTCCTCATTGGACCTTTTTGTTGGCTTGGCTTTAGTAAGACTTAGTTTTTGTAGGAGCCTAATGAACCTATTGGAGAACTGTTGTTGCATAAGTCTATGGAATCTCTTGAAAAGGTTTGGTAGGATCTTGTCGAACTTCTTGAGAATGTTTGATAGGAATAAAAGAAACCTATTTTACTGACTTTCATTTCGGATATATTCGATAATAATCTACCAAACCTTTAGACGATGTTTTCAGTAGAATTTACCTATCACGATTCTAAAAAATATTGTTTCAAAATCTCTCAAGTAGAAGAAATTGTGCGATTTTCGGCGATCTTCCATAGTTGCAGGAGTACCTTCTCCATATTTGATCAACTGAATTATATAATTAACATATTAAGATTTGAGTGTTGGAAAGTTGGAGAGATTTAAATGTTTGAAATTTAGTTATTTTAGGGGTTCTGCTAAATGAGAGATGAAAAATTATTTAAGTTGATAAAAAAGAGAAGCAAATTGTATTATATTATTCTTATTTTTTAAAAAAATGTACTTATAATATAATAAAATATTAAAAATTAATATTTATAGTTTAAAAGATAAAAATTTAAAATTTATCATGATCAAATCATCAAACGACATTCATGAATCATGATTTCCACACAAAGTTGGTGAGGTGTGACTTTTAGTATTTTGTTTTACAAATTCCACGATAACGAAAAAAAATATAACATGTTATGTTATAAAACAATCTAAACCAAATACCAATCAAATCCCAAAACACAACAATAAAATCGGAAAATTTCATTCATATTTTTGCTAATAAATTGGATTATTTAAACGACTATATGTAATCCATATAATAGCATAAAATCACTTCTTAGTTTTTAATTATTTAAATATATTATTATCCGGGCATATGTAAGCTATTTACATGCATTTCAATTGGTGATGAGATATAGAGTTGTGAGATATAAAATTCAAATCTCAGTTGATATGCGAATAATATAGTTATTAGAAAATATATTTAAATATTTATTAGTATTAAGCATCAAACATAATTACATGCATATGCCGTCCAGAAAATCATCGATGATCAACAACGAACAATTTGACTCTGTAAAAACGTTTTAGAAAAATGCAACTTATAAAGTTTTATGCAATTAATGTTTCACATATCATGAAAACATATTTTATTTTCGTATTGTAATAAAATATGTATAAAATATTAAAAATTAAAAATATAACTATACGATGTACTGTAGTATAAGTTTTACAAACCGCACTAAACCACAAGTTTATAGGTTGTCACAAAAAAAGATATACCTTACTGCGCAACGCAAAAAAGTGTCAATTTTACATGATTTATAAACACAACGGGAGAATGACCCAAAAGTGACCATGATTTATAAACACAACGGGAGAATGACCCAAAAGTGACCACTCAGGACATGTCCCAACCATCCAACTTGTTTCCTAGTGAGTCAAACAAAACATCACTGTATCTAAATTAACATATTAAATTAATATTTGAGAGAGTTCAAAATTAATACAATAAATAACTAGGATAAAGAGACAAAAACTTTTTGGAACACGATCTTAACTCGCAAGTAGCAAAAAGAATAAACAATAAGAAAGAAAATAAAAAATGATATACAACACAGCACATAGCAAACATGAACTTAATATAACAACTACCAGTTTAATCTAAAGTAGGAAGCATTGCAAAATAGAATAGGAAAACATGCAATGGACAAAGATATATGTTTTCATATCACATTCAAAACCTCCCATGTGCAAGACATTTGGAACAAATCCTAATTGTACTTACATTATAGAAAAACTTAAAAACACAATGATATAATGAGATAAACTTATATGGAAACCTTATCCATATGGTAACTAAAAGAATTCACGATCCAGTTCAGAACATAAATAAGTAGAAACAAACTCCTAAAAGACACACAAATAATTTAATATCGAAAAGAAGATAACTTGTAATAGTATATAGTATATATCAAGATAGAAAATAAGTAAACAACAAATGTTATCTAATAAGAGTTTATGCTTCAATAGGCTGAAACATATACGCAACAGACTCAGATTATACTAGCTTAATAACTGATCATGCATAACAAGCTATATAACAAGATAAACCTACATAAAAACTGAATCTATATGGTAATGTCCTCGGGTTTCTTAAAGTAACCATTTAGCAACAAATAATTTACTAAATAATAAACAAGATACAACTCTATTGGACAATAACACCACTGTTACCTCTATCACCTAGGACTTCTATCCGAACTACCTACTACTGCTTTTACATGTTGCTTCTACAGCTACTTGGTTCAACATGTGAACCCAAATTTCCTCCATAGCCAACACCACCCAATGCGGTGTGATGCGGTGTGATTGGTAAACCTAGATTAGTAACAAGTAGTGTAACCAATAATGACGTCAAGGGACACACAATCCACCATAGAACTCAAATCGTGTATGAAGGGCACACAACCAAACCACGTTCCTACGCAAAAAAAAAAAAATATTTGATAACTAAGCTCAAAATGACCCATACTCAAATGTGATCACTCCATAATAATTTCAATAACATATATAAATATCAATGTGAATTTTGGAAGGGTTTTGGTACTAAACCAACGGGTGGAGAGTTGAGAGAAGTAAGAGTATTTATAGAGTCTCGAGTGGCCACCTTGCCAGCTACATCACTAGCTATCACTATTACAATACATATATATGACGTCAGTTTTTTAACCGAGACCATAGACATATCCTATGGTCTTAGTTTTTAAATAACCAAAGTCATAGGACATGTCTATAACCTTAGTTTTTATCAAAACGGAGGCCATAGGGTATGTCTATGGTCTCGATTATTTTAAAAACTGAGGTCATAGCGTATGTCTATGGTCTCGGTTATTTAAAAACCGAATCCATAGGGTATGTCTATGATCTCGGCTTTTTACATAATCTAGGCTATAGACATACCCTATGACCATAAATATAGTAAAAATGTAATTATTAATTATAATATTGAAAGTCAATATAAATTATAAGAAATTTATTAATTACAATATTAAAAATTATATTATATTAAAAGTAAAATTAAATTTGAGAGTTTATACACTAAAACATAATAAAACATGACTAGCTAATTCTAATATTTACAATGACTATGAAGAATAACCTTACTATTAGAAAATGATTTTTTACTATTACAATCATTTACAAGTGCAATTCTTCGAAGCATTTATAAGTATACTTCTTCAAAGCATTTATAAGTATACTTCAAATCAACATTATGAAACCCACAACGACTTTCGTAGAATTCTATTGCATTGATAACTGTGCTAGTGCTTGTTAGTGCCTAGTGTTAGTGTCGGTGCTTGTTGGTGCCTAGACCATCCAATATTGTTACTCCGAATAATCTGTAGGATGGAAGCATCATAGAAAATTATCAAGTATATAAAAAAATGGATGAAAGTTCATAAAATTCAAATTTAGTTTTCATAAAATCAAAATGCAGGTGGTAAATTCAAAAGCCAAAAACTTGGCAAATCTAGAGTGAAAATGAAAATGAAAAAGTTAGAGGAAGGAGAATACCTGATACTCTCATCCTGCAATAGTAAAACAAGCTTGCTTTTTGTTGTTTTTGTTTGCATTTGGACATTATCAAAATGCTACTGACAATAAAAACATTTCATAGCCAAATATGAAAATAAAAATTTAAAAACACTTTAATGAATTAGTTGTTAAAAAATATATTATATATGATTTATTTTAAAACCATTTTAAACACAAATATAAACAAATATGCATTTAGTTGTTAAATTTGATAATTAGTTGTATAAAAAGTGAACTAATTTTTTTTATTATTTATTATCAAAAGATTCTTAAAACATTTTTTCAAAGATCTAATTTGTTATTAGTTATTACTACAAATTAGTTTTGATCAAAATATCCTAAATATGCATAATAAAATATCTTTAACAATTGTCACGTGAAGAGATTTTTTTTCCCGCATGTTATGTTTAATTAAAATGTTAGTCAAAAAGCATAATTAAATCTTTTTTATTATTATTCAACAGTCGGACTAATATATTATTATCATATTTTATACAAATGAAGAGAGTCAAATTTGATTTTTGATCAGTAAGGAGTCATTTAATCACAATTTTTTTTATAAGAGATTACACCTTGAAAGATAGTATATTTTTAACAAGCAAGTTTTAGCAATCCAGATATAACAATCTGGATTCACTTAAAATCAAGTAAACAATGTCATCCAGATTGATAGAGATTATATAACAAGAAAATACAAATAAATTTGGATTCACTATTTGCATGTCAAGTTTTAGCAATCCAAATATAACAATTTGGATTCACTATTTGCATGTCAAGTATTACCATCACAATCTGCAGGATAATTATGAAATCATGTTGTGGAAAATCAACCAATCATAGAGTATTATAATCCAAGAAATCACAATTTCATCAACAAAATATAATCTACTAGGCTTCTATGTTTAATGCATAGATTTAAGAAAATAAATAAAAAACACAGTAAAGAAAAGAGTCAAGACTCAAATGCTGAGAAAATATTCAACCCAATTACTTGCTTACCTCTGCTTCAATAACCATTTGATCTACATAACCCTTTAGTTTATTAACCTGAGAGACTGGTGAAGAACATAAAGTGTTCTTGCCTCATAGAGTAATCATACCTGAATAATATTTAAGTCTTTAATCACTCCATAAACCCTAAATGACCTCTATTAACATAATTTTGGTCAATTTTTGGAGGTAAAAAGAGAAAAACATATAGAAAAATTCAAGAGAATACACAATTTAGTGGAGATTCAAGAGAAGATTAATTTTACAATTCAAGAGATTGATTGTATTTCTTCTTCTACTCTTTTCTTTATCAATTTTTATGTTTTTCTTTAAGAAAAATATGAGCTTAATGAATACAATTATGTGTAGTTAATTTATTAATCTATGGATCTTATGAACCTAATTTTCACCATGTGATGATTTAATATTTTATCCCAATTATAATTATAATTTAATTATAGTATTTAATCTGATTTGTATGATATTAATTATGTTTGACCAATAATTTATCTATAAAGGCAATTAAATAGATTTGAGAAAATTATTTAATTGTTTGTCTTTATTAAATAACATGCATAGTTTTTAGGCAAAGATGTATGATTTACTTGAGAAAATGGCTAACAATAATTATCAATGGCCAATGGACCAAATGCCAACCATAAAATGAGTAGCCAGAGTGCATGAGGTAAATGATATCACAACACTTACAACTCAAGTTTCATCTTTGGCTAATATTTTGAAGGCTCAAAACTCGCCAGCGAGTCTAAACTAGGTCCAAAATTCAAGAGTGTCGTGTGTGTTTTGTGAAGGAGCTCATTTGTTTGATAATTGTCCAAATAATCTTGAATCCATATGCTATATGGGTAATATGAATCTAAACAATAATCCATACTCGAACACATATAACCTAGGATGGAGACAACATCCAAATTTCTCTTAGAGTAACAACAATAAGAAGGTGGTAATCAATTCAACCATCAATCATTTCCACCACTTGGTTTTAAATAACCATCGTAATCACAATCCCAAGAGAAGAAGCCACCTACTATAGACAATACAAATGCCTTAATGGGGATGATGAAAGACTTCATCCAATCATTTAATACAAAAGTGTAAACTCAAGATGCTTCGATTTAAAATTTGGAGAACCAAATAGGGCAACTTGCTCAAGCTACAAGTTAAAGGCCTTAAGGTAACCTTCCAAGTGACACAATTGTAAACCGAAAAAGAGAAGGTAAGGATCAGTGTAAGGCCATAGCCTTGAGGAGTGGTAAAACTTTAGAACAAGAACATTAGATAGAAAAGGATGAGGAGAAACATGAAATTAAAAAGGATGAGAAGGAACTAGTGGATAAAGATAGCACTAAAAAGGAAATAATTCAGCCAAAGAAAAACAACCTTTACAAACCCACTATTCCTGTCCCTCAAAGACTGCAAAAGCAAAAGTTAGATAAGTAGTTTTCAAAATTTTTGGAAGTTTTCAAGACTCTGCATATAAACATATCATTTTAGTGGCACTTGAACAAATGTAATCTTATGCTAAAATTATGAAGGATATACTATCAAAGAATATGGGGCTTGGAGATCATGAAACAATAACAATGACTGAAGGTTTTAATGCCATCCTTAATAGAAAACTACCACAGAAATTGAAAGATCCAAGTAGTTTTAACATGCCTTGCACTATTGGGAACATCCGTTTTCAAAAGGCATTATATGACTTGGGTTCTAGCATTAACCTCATGCCATTATCGGTCTTCAAGAGATTAGGGGTTGGTAAAGCCAAACCCACTTCAATAACATTAAAAATGGCAGATAGATCAATTAAAAGACCTTGGGGTGTGGTAGAAGATTTGCTAGTAAAAGTAGACAAATTCATCTTTCTAACGAACTTCATTATGCTAGACATGGAAGAAGACCGTGAAATTCCTATCATACTTTGTCGTCCATTCTTAGCAACTGGAAGAGCACTCATTGATGTATAAAAAGGTGAACTTCCAATGAAAGTACAAGATGAACAAGTAATATTTAAAGTCTTTAAAGAATCTAAATCCCCTTAAATTAAGAATGCTAATGAATGTTTAAGGATAAATTTTACTGAATGTATGTACAACTTAAAAGAATCTATTGAGTTTCCCCCACTTAAGACTACTACATATGATGCTATGAATAGGGACATAAACTCACTAGAAAACAACTCAACATTTTTTAACTTTGAAAGTATGGCATCGAAGGTTGACATTATAGACTTTGTGAACTTTTTGGAGGACCTGCCTCTCATATATATATCAAAGGCGATTATGGAAAATTTTGAGAAATGATCTAAACTCAAACTATCAATTGAAGAGCCACCAAGTTTAGACCCCACACTTTTACCCTTATATGCCCAGTCAAGTATGAAAGTGAAAGAGTCCAATGAAGAGGTGAAAGAGCTATTAGAAATTCATAAATTGGATGGGTTACGGTGGAGTGCTTATAAGAATGCCAAGAAGTTCAAAAGGAAAAAAATAGCATTAGAAGAGAATTGAGCACCATATTTATGAGCCAAAACATAAAGTATTATTGAACAAATCAAGACTCAAACTATTTCCAGGCAAACTCAAAAGTAAATGGATACAAAGGGACATGCCTTAGGACTTAATAAGACCATCTAGTCAAGGATGTTAAATGTGACACTAGTTGGGAGGCAACCCAACGTTATTTTAGTTATAGTTTTAATTATTTTGTTTCGTAGGTGAATAAATATGGAGAGCAATGGCGCAACAAGAATGAGCATTTCAACGACAGATGTGGTGTGCCATGATTAAGGGAGTTTTCCATTCTTGACCTTTTCATATTTATATGTGCACATTGGGGACAATGTGCAATTTTAGTTTGGGGGAGAGAACTTCATTTCTACATTAATTTTTCTACTATGCATTTTAAATTTTTAGGAATTTGTTTTAGCGATATTTTTTATTTTTAAGATGTTTTTAATCATGATTTGGGTAGAAATTGATAAATATATGGAAACTAAATGCATGGATGCTTCATATAAAACATATGAACTTAATGATAAATATTGGTTTTCATGACTAGGATAAGGAATATAACATATTTGTTAAGATATTTATATTAATCATGTGATAAGCTTACTAGTTTTGATTGGATTGATTCAAATTTTTATGCACATGTTCATGATTGATTTTGGTGTGATTATTGAGAGAAAATTTGAAGTGAGTTATACGAGTTGATGAGATATAGCAAGTTTTAGAATCTATTTGATAATCCCTTGAGGCAAAATCCTAAATAGTATTTAGCAAGAGAAATGATTTAGGCCTTATTTGGATTGATTGAGCCTTTCAAGCAAATCATTGTTAATATCTTTAGTCACTCATTTGAGCTTAATGAATAACCTTTCATATCTTTAAGCCACTTTTAATGCCAAACTAATAAGTATTACCTTTACCCTTGCACCTTTACCTTGTATGAAAAGAAGAAAATGCAATCATGTGTTATGCTATAGCGTAAGGAGAAATGGAATGCACCCTACAAAAAAAAAAAGAATAAGTAGAACTCACAACAAAATTATCCCTATAAAGAAAATGAAAATAGAATTGAAAATAAGTTTGGGGTTGTTATGAAGTTACAAAAGAAGGATGTGAAAAAAAGAATATAAAAAGAATGTCAAAAAAGAGTGCACCAAAATATCAAGTAAAAGCTCAATTGTAGTTAAAAAGTGCATAATGAAAAGAAAAAAAAAAGAAAGCTAAGGTGTAGAAAGAGCCTAAATGTCTTCATTTATCAACCCCTACCTAAGCCTTATATTACAAGCATATAAAGCCCTTATTGATCTTAAGCTAAGTGCATATTTATATTAATGGAGAGGGATGTGAAAAATAGACTTATGAGACTTGCTCTAAGATTGATACTCATATATGTTGATTTCATGAGTGCATTGGAGGATATCATATGCAACACACACACATGAATCATTTTTTAAAAAACCTTACATATCCTTGTATTGATGGAACGTTGATTGATGAATATGTGAAGCTCTTTATCATAAGATTGGGTGACTTTTGATAGGGATAATTTTTGTGAAATATGCATTTACAAATAGAAGTATATTTATGAATATACTACCCAAGTAATTTTATTTAGTTATACTTGGCCTTACTTGAGAACAAGCAAAGAGTTATGTTTGGGGGTGAGATGACTTTATGAAAGTAGAGTCATTAGTGCACTTTTTTACCTAATATTTACTTGTTTTATTTAATAAATAGTATTTTTAGGGTAAAAATATTAAAATATAAATGTTTTAGTGAAAAGGGATAAAAATATAATTTTTGGAATTTTTCTGTATTTTTTATGAATTTTTAACGCAGAACCAATCAGAAGATGCAACGTGTCCTACCACGTAAACCCATGAGCTGACTGGGAAAGCCACGTAGACGTCACACAAGCATAGAGAGCAAATCACATTACACCGCGTGTGAGAAGGACAAAACATATGCCACCATGTTGCCACGTGTTGATACGCCATTGCCCCGTGCATTCCGCCCGTGAGCCACGCCATCCATTTCTGTGAATCACATCTTGCCACATGTCACTGAATCAGTGAGTGTTGACTCTGACCGATCTCCCTTGCCATGCGTCGCTCCCTGATTCACGTTGTGATTGGCTATAGTTGTCATTTTTGCTTGTTTTGATCGTAGCCCTTGATTTGAAGTTGATCTGACGATCGAGATCACACCTAAGCAATATTTAAGCCTTTAATCACTCCATAAACCCTAAGTGCCCTCTATTATCATAATTTTGGTCAATGTTTGGAGCTAAAAAGAGAAAATGTAGAAAAATTCAAGAGAAAACATAATTTTGGTGGAGATTCAAGCAAAAATTAATTCTACAATTCAAGATTTTAATTGTATTTCTTCTTCTACTCTTTTCTTTATCAATTTTTATGTCTTTTTTTATATAAAAAATATGATCTTTATGAACACAATTATGTGTAATTAATTTATTAATCTAGGGATCTTATAAACCCAATTTTCACCATGTGATAATTTAATATTTTACCCCAATTATAATTTTAATTTAATCTTATTTGTATGCTATTAATTGTTTGACCAATAATTTATCTATAGAGACAATTAAATAAATTTGAGAGAATTATTTAATTGTTTATCTTGATTAAATAACATGCATAGTTTCTAGGCAGAGATATATGATTTTATGTATTTGATTCATAATTGATAAACTTAATGAGTAATATGCAATTTAATTGGCATAACAATATGATTAAATTAATTACTATATGATGTGTATTTTTCTTGAGAGAGGTAAACATGTTAGGTTATATTTAATTGATCATGTAATTAATTGATAATTATAATTGGAGGATTTTAACTATTCGCATGTTTAGAAAATTTGGGGATTAAATATTCCTACATATTTTTTCATATATCTCTTTAGTTACCAAATTTGATTTTATTAATTATTGCTATTTAATTTTAGTTATTTTAATTTTTCTTTTTTAAAATATAAAAACACCAACAATATTGATTTTTATTATTTTTAGTTATAAAAATTAGTTTATAATAAAATAATCTCTGTGATAACGATATTTTTTTATCATTATATTACTAGTTAAGATACGTATACTTGCGTATTCATTGCACTTACGAAGTGTGTGATAAAATATCATTATATTACTAGTTAAGATACGTATACTTATGTATTCATTGCACTTACGAAGTGTGTGACGATCTTAAAATAAGTAGTGAAATACTTAACATAAAGTAGTATATAATGATAAATTTACTTTAAGAAAATTTGTATACCAGGAAATAGCAAGCCAACTAATTAAAATCACTGTTATGTGTACGAAAAAGATTTCTCAAGAACATTGTAGTCTCGAGTTAAGTAAAGGCGTTTTTGCCAATAGATTGGGTATGGGATTTTTAATCAATAGCTTGTAAGACTCCATGATATTAGCAAATGAAGGACGTTTCTCGGGTTCGCTGCAACATAACATTGGAAGATAGGTGTGCGTATATATATAGAAGAATTTCTCTTTTTCATAAAAATTAAAATACTTGGCATAAAAGAATGAAACTTACTTGGCCCAATATGCTTCAATTAGTGGAGAAACTTGAGGATTTACATGCCATGGAATCTCAACCCTTTTGCTTTTAAATCCAATAGTTGCAACTACGTGCATAAATAGGTCACATAGTTAAGAAAATAAAATAAAGAAAAAAATAAAAAATATATAAAGAAGAAATACGAAGTTAATGCTGAAATACGTTTTTAATCTTCTAATAACTTGTAGAATTCCATGCTGACATGAAACAAATACAATATAAACTAAAACAAAAGAGGACTAGAAAACAAACCTTTCAAATAGTGAAGGAACAATGGATAGAGATACAGACGACTATAGATGACAACACAACTAAACGGTTGACAGGAAGATGACGATGGGGTGATGGCCCTACTGGTCATTGCGATGGCTATGGTGATGGAACATGATAAGAACAGTTGAACCACACGATGGGAAGAAAAGCTGGAATATGCTAGGAATAGTGTGCGATTATTGAGGGATGATAGGGATAGATGGCTAATGATCAATTGAAACGGTTGGATACTAAAAACGGCAAGAAGGAGATGAGCACTTTGAGAGGCTAAGGAGATTGAGTGAGTTGAGAGAGAATGGTACATACATGAGAAGTTTGAGGGTATTTCTTTTTCAAAAACTCTTTAAGGACGGTTAGTAGCCATCCTACCGCCATCATATAGGGTGGTTAATAGCCATCCTCGATAGCTACTAGCCACCCTGAAATAATTCTTTTAAAGATGGTCAATGACCATTCTATAAAGTTGTGCCTCAAATTTGTCATAATAGTCATCTTATAATAGTTATAGGATGACTACAAACTTGTGACTGCCATACTTGTTTCTTATTCTATAGTTGTGGCCATCCTATATTGCCCAAAATCCTATAGTGAGAGCCATGATCAATTGAGATGAGTAAGATGCCTGGACTTGAATTCTAACTTTCAAACTTAGCCCTTATATTAAAGCTACTACAAATTCTAATTTAATTAGGACCAATTTTAGCTTATTTTGAAAGAACGAAGAGGTCATAACCAAACCACAAATTACAATTAACAAGAGAGAATAAAGAGATTTCATTACTACATAGAGAGATCAAGTTATAAGTCCTCTTGTCCTTTAAGTCTTTGTCGGAATTCCCGTGTGAAAAATAGATAGTTTGTTTATTTTACTTAGTGTCTTTATCTTTATATTTTAAGTTTGTTATTGATTAACAGTAATGGACACATATACATACACACTTATTTAGGTACACTTTGTATGTGAGTATGTTTACACATATACCACAGGGATTGTTTTGTTAGTGTGCATGTTGGGTTGAGTGTTTGGTTTTTGTTTCATTGTGTTTGATGAGGAGTCACTAAGAGTGGTCGGTGAGGTACCCTATAAGTTGAGTTTTTTTTTTCTATAAATACCCCTCTCTTTATTTTCTTAAGTGAGAAAAATTGTAGTAAGGTTCCATCAAATTGATATCTTATTTTTCTAATTCAAGTTCACTATTACCTGGGTGTTTGTTCGATATTAGTGATTATGATCATGTGAGCAAAACTGTGCTCTTGAGTTGTGAGTACTCAAAGTGGTGTTTGCTTGTGAGAGTAAAATAGTTGTCTTAAGTTGTAAGTACTTAAGATTATTTTACTAATGGGTTGTGAGCAATACCGTGTTCTTGGGATTAGGCTATGTTATATCTGTGAGTTCCTAAGATAATGATCACTAGTGGTTGTGGTTGATGTGGCTCCCATCTTTTTGTACACATTTCTGATCATTTGTTACTGATTTCACTACTTTTTTATATGTTGGTTGTAGAGGAGAGTTGAATATGTGTGTGGCAGATCAAGTTACGATAGGGGTAGTAAACGAGGGTAGCAATATAAAGTTAGGACAAAATGGTCCCAACTAATTAAGGTATTTTCATTTCTACTTTTATTGAGTTATATCTATTTATTATTTTTAGTGAATTTACTTTCAAGGATGTTACCACATAGGTAGGGGTTCTATGTGAGCTTACCTCATTATATCTTGTTATGCATTATTAGTTATTATGTTAGTATAATATGAGTTTTTATCATGTATATACTAACATAATAGATTTAAACTCTAGTTAGAGAGCTTATTTGATTTATGTTGTTGCATGGTTTCTTTCCTTTCCATGTAGCATGCCTATAGCTTTCTAATTATTGCTTTTGTTGTTGTAAATTAATTTTCCTACTCTAGGCTTAATTTATACAGCTTTTACTTATTATCTACTTTCTATTTATGTTTACTACTTATGAGTTTTGTGTGAGTCTTTAAGGATTCTATATCTCCTTACCTTGGTTGAGTGCCAAGTATCGGACTCTTGCAATTGGCAAGCTGTGTTATGTAAGATCGCATATTGTAAGAGTACAATCATCATTTATAGAATATTTTCCCACATATAAGGTCTTGAAGTGTTTGGAAATTTTTTATAGCTTTTCCAATATGTATGGTTATTCATATGTTGTATGGTGCTTTCCTTGTATTTGTACATTGCTTTTCTAGACAGGAAATTGTGAGGAATACTATCACTAGTGTGTGTACCATGCATTGTTATTTCTTATCTGCTGGTTGTTTTTGTTGTGTGTTGAATTTTGCATATTATTTTTTTTACCTTTGTCGTGCTATATGCTTATTTCGTATTATGAGGCCTTCTTGATCGAGTTGAAATAGTGCTCGCAAAAGATTCTATGGGTTTGAATTTTCACCCCTCATCTAGGTCCTAGATGCCTATTTTTTCTGAAGAAAAATTGATGTATGTACAATTGTTCCTACGTATGAAAATCTCACTAGTAAAGCAAACTAAGGAGGCAATTACATAGCTAGCAAAGAGATTAAAGGAGGAGTTTGATTCTTCCACAAAGTTAGATCTTCGTCTTTTCCTTCATCTTCCTTGTAACTCTTATGCACTCATAAATTTTTAATTATGCTTTTTAGAATTATAAGTGACTAGGTTCCAATTTGGGATTTTGATGACCATAACCATAAAACCATTTTATTGATTTGATTTAGTTGAAACATTTTCCATATTAATAATTGGTTTAATAATTTTGATCATAATGCTTGGACTATTTGAAAAATAATTATAGGATTTGAGATTCATCCCCTAGCTTAATAAAGTAGGTTTTTGAATTAGTTATAGAATTATTATCACATAAATTGAAGTAGTATGACAATATTATTGAGGAATATTTGGCTTGATACATGTAATTATAGTTGATATATGAATGAAATAGCATAATAATGTGATTATCTACACTTAATCAAAAATAATGTTTGATAAAGATTCCTATGTATATAAGAGCATATAACCAATCAGTTGGATAGAGAAACCAATCAAATATATTCTATATTTCATGTGGAGTGGTTAGGGATTCATAGATCTCAAGTCTCCAAATATTGTTTACTTCATCATTGTTTGTGTCTTTGAAATAATTTGTTATTATTTTAGATAATTTTTCCTTGTTACTTGCTTAAATAGTATAAAAACTACTATGTATTGGTACTTAATTATAAAAATAAATCATTCCCCATGGGTTGATACTCGTGTTTAATGTACTTTATTACTTGAATGACCTATATACTTGAAAAATCACTACAAGATGGTGGCAACGGTCTTTATTTGTGGATCAAAGGTTCTAGGCTTGGTAAACTTTAGAATAGCTAGTAGGAATAGACACTCCTTCTTCATAACCTAGACCTTGCTAATCTCTAAGGTCTTTGTTGGTGTTGAGGATTTCATCCAAGTTTTGAGTACCTAGCATTAACTTTTGAATAATACTCTTGGAATGGGCAAGCTCTTCTTCAAGCTTGTCATCTTATCACCAAAGGCTCTATTAATGTATTCTTTCTCTTTTATGAAAGTCTCTAGAAATCCAATATAATAGTCAAGATTCTTTACCTTTTCTCTAAGCTTCTCTACTCCAAATGATTTTTATAGAGAATATGAGCCAAATACTCTATATTTATCTCCAACACAATCCTTTCTTTCCTAGACCATTGACTTGATCTGATTGATCTTCGACTAGTTTAGAGCTAATAATCTTATGAGGTACATGGCTTAACTCAAGTTTTCTTAATTCCTCCTCCAATTGCTTCATCTTGGAGAGGTGTACATTAAATTTCAATTAAAGATCATAGGAATGGTTTCATACTTTTTTGTGAGCTCAATCTGATCAAAGCTTATCAAGGACTTTTTTCCATTAAGAGTAGCTTTCAACACACTCAATAGTTTACCTTTTTTCCCTAAGGCTTTCCAAAGCATTTTTCTTTCCTGTTTCAAACTTAATATGATCCCTAACGAGCTCATTGTAGGAGTCCCAATGCTTATCTTGTTCATCCACTTCTTCTTTGGAGATAATTAAGATCCAAAATTTTAGAATCATATCATATAAGGACTCTCAAATTTAAATTAGATTTAAATTAATATATATATAAATCATGACAAGATGGATATATATATATATATATAGTTAAACAAAATCAGAGAGAATGTAGGAAAGAGACAGCCGCTAGCATATAGTGAACACAAATAAAAGAAATGTAAAGCTGCTAGGACAGAGGAAAAAAATCAAAAACAAAAAAACTAAGTAAAAGAGAAAGAAAACGCGAAAGTAGATTCTTTTTGTATGTCAATTTTCTTTCAATTCTTCTCAAAAAGTTATGTTGAATTCATTTATGTTGAATTTAAATTTTAGCATGAACTAATTTATCTTTATTCTAGGAAAATGATGTAATTTAATTCTGAATCATGCTTTATTTTCTATGTTAATTTGAATTATTTCTCTTCATGTTTGTGAGATTCATTCTGATTTTAATGCTTTTAATTAACTAGCCATTAATTAGATGATTTTAATCTTCTTCTTTGCTATCGAAAGAAGGAATTATAGGATAGATCTGGAATATTTCGGAAAAAGTAAATATAGAGATCGAAAGACTTGTATGAACTTGTATTGTTTTAAAAATAATTAGTCTTAATGCTTTCTTGCTTTTTTAAATTCCATACTCTTATGTAAATTAATGAACAATGATATTTCTAATTGACTATCAAAATATGCTTTTGGATATATGTATATATATATATATATATTAGATTACTAACAAATAGAGAGAATTAAATTCAATTAGCTAGATGAGTAAGGCATAATGATGAATTAGGTGAAATCGATTTCTTAGAAGTTTTCTTACTATTAATTTGATCTTTGAACATCTTTATTTTCTTTAGTATATTTTCTTTAAATTTATTTAATTTTAAATTTAAAATACAACAACTTTAGTGATTTTTTAGATAAAATTGAGATTAATATAATTTTGGTATTTGTCAAAAATAAGTTACCAATCCCTGAGGATGATACTTTTCTTATCTCTTTATTTTATTTTTATTTTTATTTTTCTCTAGGTGTGTTTTTGACATTGGATGCACCGTGCTAGAACTCAAAACATTATACCTTTTGATCTGAAGATTGAAAGAACCTTTATATGACGAAGAAAGAAAAAATTACTAGCCATGGCTGAAGGAAAACATAATGCATAGCTACACACTTTGATGGATTATGTATGGCCAATTATGAATGACAACTACTCAAGTGTAAGATGCCAAACCATTAATGTCAATAATTTTGAGCTCAAATCGGCATTGATTAGCATGGCAATATTTTTGGAGATTTGTGACATTGTAAAGATGAATGATGTTACTGAAGAAATCATCAGATTGAGATTGTTTACTTTTTTATTTAAGGACAAGCCTAGAGGTTGGAAATCATCTCTACAACCAGGAAGCAATCACTAGTTGGTAGGACATGACAAAAACGTTTCTTGCTAAATTCTTTCCACCTATAAAAACATCCAAAATCAGGAGTGAGATTGCTCAATTCCAACAAAATGATTTTGAGACACTCTATGAAGAATGGGAAAGATATAAAGATATGATTTGGCATTGCCCTTAGCATGGATTGCCAGATTGGTTGCAAGTTCAAATGTTCTATAATTTATTAAATGGGCAAATTGGAACTATAGTTGATGCTACTTCTAGTGAAACTTTAATGTCAAAGACTCTTGAAGGTGCTACTTCTCTTTTGGAAGAAATAGCCTCAAACAACTATCAATGGAAAACTAAAAGATCTATGGATAATAAAGTTGTCTAGATTCATGAATTGGAGTCGTTTGCTGCCCTTTCAGCTAAAGTAGCTTCTCTATCTTATCAGATTTCTACCTTGACAACCCAAAGAATACCACAAAGTGTAGAATATGTTACAACTTCAAGTATGACAATTTCGATGAATGAATCCAGTCAAGAGTAGGTTCAATACATTAACAATCGAATACAATTATCATGGTGATCCTATGCCAAATTACTACCATCCATGGATTCGAAATCATGAGAATTTTTCTTATGGAAACACAAAGAATGTGATGTAACCTTCTCTAGGGTTTGATAGTTAACCAAGCGAGAAGAATATGTCACTTGAGGATGGTATCATTTACTTTGTTGAGGAGACCAAAGTAAGGTTTAAAAAGAGTGATTCACTATTGGATAACATTAAGACTCATTGTAGCAATATAGGAGCCACTATGAAAAATCTTGAAATGAAAATTTTCAATTAGCCACAACCATCAATTCCCAACAAAGAGGAAATTTTCCTAGCAATACAAAAGTGTATCCAAAGGAACAATGCAATGCCATTACAGTTAGGAGTGGAATAGAAATTGAGAAGTCATTATCAAAGGAAATCGAGTCCACCCCTACAGCTCCAAACAACGGCCAAAGTAATCATAAAGTATAAGAAGAAGAGATGGTGATGCACTAAGAGAGGCTAACATGCCTTCATGAATTTAATTTCCTAACAACCCTCCTATTTTCTCTACTCCACTTCCTTATCCTCAATGCTTTCAAAAACAAAAAAAAAATAGATTTTTATGTTTTTGGATATTTTTAAGAAAATTAACATAAATATTCCTTTTGTAGATGCCTTGGAACAGATGCCAAATTTTTGAAGGACATCATTTCCAAAAAGAGAAGGTTAGAGGAGTTCGAAATAGTGAAGCTTTCTAAAGAATGTGGTGTCATTCTTAAAAATAAATTACCTCAAAAATTAAAAGATCTAGGGAGTTTCACTTTGCCTTGCACTATTGGAAATTCATTTTTTGATAAAGTTTTATGTGATCTTGGTGCGAGCATTAATCTTATGCAGAATCTATTTATAGGAATTGGGACTTGGAGAGATGAAACAAACAACAATTTCTTTGCAACAAGCAGTCCAATCTATCAAGTATCCACGGGGAATCATAGAAGATGTATTGTTAAAGGTGGATAAATTTATTTTTCTTGTTGATTTTGTGGTGTTAGATATGGATGAAGACCAAAATGTTCTACTAATTCTTGGTCGACCATTCTTGGCTACGGGAAAGGATTTAAAGGATGTTCAAAGGGGTGAATTAACATTGAGAGTGAACAAGGAAGAGGTTACTTTCAACATCTACGAAGAAATGAGATTTCTAGAAGATACAAGCACTTTATTTTGGGTATATGTCATTGAGGTAGTAAAATCCTTTCAAGAAGATATGTTGACCGATCACCTAGAACGATGTATTACCACTTCATCTCATGCTTATGATTTTAATAAATCTGCTATTTTTGAACCTTGATTTACCTTTTATTAGTGAAGAATTTCTTCACTATGTATTTTCGTTGGAAGCATTGCAGTAGGTTATATCATGTAGCACAGAAGTGGAAAGGCTGGAGCCAATGGTAGCAAAGATGGATTTTGTAATGTCTACAAAAAAAGTGCAACAAACTACAACTCCAGAGTAGAAGTAATTTCCTAATCATCTTTATTATGCATTCTTGGGTGATAATTACACCTTTCCAATAATTTTTGCGACATCACTTACACCCGAAGAAGAGGAAAAGTTACTATGAGCGTTAAGGGAGCATAGAATAACCTTGGGATAGACTATCTATGATAGGTATAAGTCCATCCATTTTCATGCACAAGATTCTAATAGAGGAACCTTACAAACCATCAATTGTGCCCCAAAGAAGATTAAATCTAGTAATGAAAGAAGTTTTGATACTTGAAATTTTGAAGCTCTTTAATGCTGGAATTATTTATGCTATTTCATACAGCTCATAGGTAAGTCTAGTGCATGTTATACCAAAAGTAGGTGGAATGATGGTGATGAACAATGAAAACAGTGAGCTTATTCCTATAAGAACAATCACGGGTTGGCGTGTATGTATGTATTACCACAAGTTGAACAAAGCAACAAGAAAGGATCGTTTTCCACCTTCATTCATGGATAAAATGCTAGATCAATTGACTAGATATCCCTATTATTGCTTCTTATATGGTTATTTGGGGTATAACCAAATTGCTATAGCCCCCAAAGATCAAGATAAAACTAGAACATTTGCTTTTAGAAGGATGCCCTTTGGATTATGCAATGCCCCAACAACATTTCAACATTGCATGATGACTATTTTTTCTAATATGGTGGAAGATATCATGGAAATTTTCATGGATGACTTTTCTATTGGAAAAGCATTTCATATCCCTATTGATTTGGAACATAAAGCTTATTGGATTGTAAAGAAATTTAATTTTGATTTAAAGGTAGCAGGGGAAAAGAGACTTTTTCAATTGAATGAGATGGATGAGTTCCGAAATGATGCTTATGAAAATGCAAAGATCTATAAAGAATGGCCAAAAAAGTGGCATGACAAATAGATTCTTAGCCATGAGTTTACTCTAAGACAACAGGTTTTTCTTTTCAATTCATGACTAAAACTCTTCCAAGGTAAGTTAAGATCAAGATGGACATATCATTATACAATTGACAAAGTTCCCACTCTTGGACCAATAGACTTGAAGGACAAGGTAGGGAATATATTCAGAGTTAACAATTAGAGATTTGAAGCAATATTATGGAGAACAATTGGAGAGGAATTGTGCATTTATTCCTCTTCGAAATCTTGATTCATGAAGATTGAAAAATTTGGTTGTAGACTATAAAAAAGCTCTAAATAAAACAATTCCTTTTATAGCTAGGGCTTGGCAAGAAAAGGATAACATGAAAGAAAAATAATTGCATGTTATGGCCATATTTATCTACATCATGACCCACATTTAATAATGATTCGATTGATTTCGAACAAAAAAGGGTCACACTATGGCATAAAATTTCTCCTTCATGGCATAACACAAACTGTGTGAAATTGTTATAAAACAATGAAAAGTGTGTTGCGGATTTCTTATTTTTATCCCTTACAAACTGGCTAGATCACATGTAAGGTTTACATATAATGTTTTTTTATTCTTCTAAGGGGAAGATGCATGCTTAAGGTATAATTCTTCAAGTATTTATTAATTTACTGAATTGAAGCTAAAAATACTGTTGTGTGTTTTACAACACACAAAAAACGTGCAAGTATACACGGTCTCAAGTAATAATATGATAAATAAATTATCGTTCCCACAGAGAAATGTTACAAACTCTTGTTAATTACTAAAATTATTTAAATCTAATTTTATTCAAACAATCAATAATTTTATGCAGTTTGACTTAATCAATACTTTTTTTTTCTTTTTAACAATTTTTATGAAAATTCTAGGATTGCAGTTTACCCAAATTAATTCACTTGAATATTTTATTCTCTCTTGATTTATGTTCTTCTGTTTTAAGTTATTAACCAAGAACTCCTGTTTTATCCATATATCTCTTTCAAGCTCCATACAGACACATCCAGTTAAAATGATTCACTATATTCCTATGAGAATTAATTTCAATCAGATTTATTAAGTTCTGAGTTCTCAAAAGTTACACATACAATAAAAGTATATTTCTATCCCTTATGTATATGCGTTATTTTATCCCGAGCACCCCACATAAATTCCTTTTTCAAGTTTATTTAAATGTCATATATCAGTTAATTAATCTTCCGATTATTAAAAACATTTTAAGCAGATAAAATAAACAACTCAAAACAGTTCCATAAATCATTCAAAAATAATTACTTCTAGTTTCATAATTTACGTAATACTGCAACCCTAGAACGAATATATTAGTTCATAGCAGAAATTAAAATTACAACACCACAAAAATAAAACATTGCAGAGAAACAAAATATTAAAAGAAAATGAGTTAGGAGAAACTCTTTCAGGATTCCTCAATGAAAAATAATTTCTTCCATTTCATTCTTCTTCATCAACCTCTTTCTCTGTAATTTCCCTAAGAG
The DNA here is from genome assembly GCA_037013495.1 of Hippophae tibetana. Taxonomy (NCBI): domain Eukaryota; kingdom Viridiplantae; phylum Streptophyta; class Magnoliopsida; order Rosales; family Elaeagnaceae; genus Hippophae; species Hippophae tibetana. The sequence goes on along the minus strand of CM072808.1, from coordinate 14,489,198 downwards.
AATACAACACAAAAATGTTAAAATAAAATTTTCTGCGTGTAAAAGAGACACGCAGAGAGGGAAAAATAATACTTCTTAAGAGGAAATAATCAAAATAGGTAGAAGAACTCGAAAATCCTTCACAAATTTTTGAGAGAAAAACTCTCTGTACAGAAAATATGAAAACAATGAAGAAGAGAGGATTCTGCGAAAAAAAAGAAAACTAAAAACGCGTCCAAAATGAAAAATATTCCCGTTAAATATATCCCCCATTATTTAATTATTCCTTTTTTTTTTTTAATATTGTTATATTATTTTTTTAATTAAATAGCGGGGGACACGAATACATGGGGGGAATAAAAAAAAATCACGCGTGAAAACAATTCTGCGCGTTTCTAAATTTTTTTTTTCTTATACGCATGCCACGTGTCGCTATGTGATTGGCTGCGAGCAATTCAGAGACACGTGGCAGCGTTTCATTGGACGTGCAGGTCGAGCTCATGGAGAAACGATGCTGCGCAATGCACGGGAACATGTCGAGTAGCGGCTCGGTGCGCGACAGCTGGAACCACGTGTTTCAATCTGGACCGTTCAACGGATCCAACGGTGAGCGATGCGCCTCGGGGAATTCTGCGCAGCCGACATGTGGGACCCACCCTGCACGCCAGTCTGCGCGGCCAGTGGGTCCCACTCGGGCGCCGCGCCGCGTGAAGTGAATTTCTGCTCCCACTCTCCTTGGTCGGGTTTGAAGAACACGCGCCCATCCTAACCGTTTCTGCGTTGATCTGACGGTCCACATTGAACCGTGGATGATGCCGCGTGGAATTATTCTCCTGCGCAGAAAACTTATTTTTATTTAATTATATTTTCACCCACAAATATATTTCAAATTCCATTTTAAACTTTGTTTAATTGCAATATAGCCCTTTTGGTATTTTAAATTAAATTTTTAAACTTTCAATAATTAAAATTAAGCCCAATTTTAATTTAAATTATATTTTTGACTTTTACAAATTGCAATTAAACACTCTTTTATTTGAAATTATATTTTTGGATATATATTTGCAATTAAGTACGTTTTCGATACAAATTATTTAATTTTTATTAAAATAAAATAAAAACAATAAATATTAATTTATTAAACTAAAATTAACTAAAAACATTAAGAACATAGCAGTTTTAATTAATAAAATATGTGAAAATAACTATATAAAATACAGTTATCAACACCCCTAAACTTAAGTTTTTGCTAGTCCTCAAGCAAACGAAAAGAAATAAAACAAAGATAAATGCATTTAAAATAGTGATTTTCAAAATATTTCTTTTTGATCATTCCAATTTACATAACTCAAAGAAATAAAAGAATTTTATCTAAGTATCAAAATCAATTTCAAATATATTCCATTTTCACAATGAATTGTAGTGTGTGTAAAGTCTTTTCATTTTTAATCGCAAGCAATCCGGATCAGTTTATGCAAATATAAAATCAAACCGATTTTGATGAAATCACAAATCTCATACGTTTATTTTTCATTTCTCTCTCCACTAATGTAGACAAACACAACCAAAAATCAATAGGACTTAATTAAGCTTGTAATGTATGGCTTAGGTAAAGGTAGGATAAAGAATATATTTGGCTCAACTTTTCCTAAACATTTTAGGATTGAAACAAGATATTTTCTATCATCACAATAAATATTTCCCAATTTGGGATTTAACATCACATACAATAACCCTTTCTGTTTTTTTTTTTTTTTTTTTTTTTCTTCTTTTTTTTCGATATATAATTCAATATTTACTAACAATTGTCACATGTTAGTTTGATAAGAAAAATTGACATATCTCCACATGTATATATATATATATATTTTAGTAGGCTTTGAAATGAAATAAAAATATATATAGAAATTTGTAGCTCAAAGGGGTATACTATGGATAAAGTATATGAAGGTAGATAGAAAGGCTCAAACGATCCAAAGATGGCCTAAATCATTTTCTTAGTTAAATGTTATCTATAATTTCGCCTCGAGAGAAAATCAAATAAATTCTAAGAGTTGTGATACCACATATATCAATCGAATCCCGTACTCACATAAACATTTTCTAAATTACCATAGCAATTCAAAATTACAGACAAGTGATCATAAATATTTCAATTTGTAAAACTGAAACACACGTAAAAATTATTCATCGCTTAGACAATATTCGAATTTTTCAAGGAGTTATGTATTACTTAAAATGAAGAAATGACATAACAAATTTAGGTCACCATTAAACGCAAAATATCTTCTAATGTTCGATCAACCAAACAAACAAAACTAGACAAGCAACAACATCAAGCAATATTTTCAATAAGTTTAATTTCAACACCCCCAAACTTAATATGCACATTGTCCCCAATGTGTGGAAATTTAAAGAACAAAGGAGATGTGTTAAAAGAAACTTCCCTGAATGGTGAGTTGACTTGTGAGATTGAATTTCAAAATCGTTCTCCTCCTTCGATTTGCACCTATCAAAACAAAATAACAGCATGAAGAAATATGCAACTACTACATGTTCTAAAAGAAAATAAACAAATAAATAAAAATTAAAACATATGGGTTGCCTCCCAAGAAGCGCTTGATTTAGAGTCATCAGCTTGACTGCCTTTATCCTTGGTTTAGGTTGGATCGGATAAGAAAATGGTGGACTTTTGACGATCAATGTCACCCCCCCAATAATGTTTGAGTCTTTGCCCGTTCACTTGGAAGCTGTTTTGTGCTTCTTCACCTTTAATCTCAACAACTCCATATGGGTGTACCTTGATAATAATGAAAGGCCCTGACCACTTAGATTTCAATTTTCCCGAGAAGAACTTCAAACGAGAGTTGAAGAGGAGTACTTTCTGTCCTGGTTCAAAGTGTCGATGCAAGATTTTGTTGTCATGCCACCTCTTCGTTTTTTCCTTATAAATCTCGGCATTTTCATAAGCGTGTAAACGAATCTCGTCCATCTCATTGAGTTGTAGGAGACGTTTTTCGCCAGCGGCTCCTAAATCAAAATTTAAATTTTTGATAGCCCAATACGCATGGTGCTCTAATTCAACCGGGAGATGACAAGCTTTTCCAAACACTAACCGATATGGGGACATCCCAATGGGTGTCTTATATGCTGTTCGGTATGCCCAGAGTGCATCATCCAACCTTTTAGACCAATCCTTCCTTGAAGGATTTACGGTCTTCTCCAAGATCCTCTTCACCTCTCTGTTTGATATCTCCACTTGTCCACTAGTTTGAGGATGGTAAGCAGTTGCGACCTTGTGAGAGACACCGTATTTAGCAAGGAGGGTGTCAAAATATTTGTTGCAAAAATGAGTTCCCCCATCGCTTATGATTGCCCTTGGGGTGCCAAAACGAGTAAAAATGTTTTTCTTTAGAAAATTTAACACTACTTTAGAATCATTGGTAGGCAAGGGAATTGCCTCTACCCATTTAGAAACATAATCCACAGCTACCAGAATGTAGAGATTGTTGTAAGAAGAGACAAACGGCCCCATGAAATCAATTCCCCAGACATCAAATATTTCTACCTCAAGAATATTGTTTAGAGGCATCTCGTGTTTCTTAGAAATGTTACCTACTCTTTGGCACCTGTCACATTGTGAAACAAAGGAATGTGTATCCTTAAACAGATTTGGCCAGTAAAAACCAGATTGAAGAACCTTAGCTGCTGTTCTTTCTCTACCAAAATGGCCTCCGTAGGCTGAAGAGTGACAATGTTTAAGTATATTTTCAATTTCTTCCCTTGGGACACACCTTCTGATAATTTGATCTACACAATGCTTAAACAAGTAAGGCTCATCCCATAAATAGTACTTAACATCATGTAAGAATTTTTTCTTTTGTTGGAAAGACATTTCAGGAGGGAGCACATTGCTTACGATATAATTAACATAGTCTGCGTACCATGGCACACTTCTATGATCTAAGAAAAATAGTCGCTCATCAGGAAAAGTCTCACCAATGATTTTCTTGTCTACAGCTCCATTATTATTCTCCAATCTCGATAGATGATCAGCCACTTGATTTTTGGTTCCCTTTTTATCCTTGATCTCCAAATCAAATTCTTGCAGTAGGAGGATCCATCTGATCAATCTCGGTTTTGCATCTTTCTTAGCCATAAGATATTTTATAGCAGAATGGTCCGTATAAACTATCACCTTAGTGCCGATTAGGTAGGAACGAAACTTTTCAAAAGCATATACAACAGCAAGTAATTCTTTTTCAGTGGTAGCATAATTCAGTTGAGCTTCGGTCAAAGTTTTGCTGGCATAGTAAATGGCATGGAAAACTCTCTTTTTTCGTTGTCCTAAAACAGCTCCTACCGCAAAATCACTAGCATCACACATGAGCTCGAACGGTAGGTTCCAATCTGGTGCAATAATGATGGGAGCCGTGATCAACTTTTCTTTCAAAACCCGAAAAGCTTCAAAACAATCTTCGTCAAATATGAATTTTGTATCTTTCTTCAAAAGGTTGCAAAGAGGCTTAGATATCTTGGAGAAATCCTTTATGAATCGCCTGTAGAATCCTGCATGGCCAAGAAAACTTCTAATTCCTTTCACCGAGGTTGGAGGCGGTAGTTTCTCAATGGTTTCAATCTTTGCCCTATCCACTTCAATTCCCTTTGACGAAATTAGATGGCCAAGAACAACACCTTCTTCTACCATGAAGTGGCACTTTTCCCAATTTAAAACCAAGTTTGTTTCTTCGCATTTTTGTAAAACCAAAGAAAGGTTATGCAAGCACATATCAAATGAATCTCCAAACACTGAGAATTCGTCCATAAATATCTCAATGAAATTTTCCACCATGTTTGAGAAGATAGCCATCATACACCTTTGAAAAGTGGCTGGGGCATTGCAAAGTCCAAACGGCATTCTTCGAAAGGCAAAAGTTCCATATGGACAAGTGAAAGTGGTCTTCTCTTGATCCTCAGGTGCGATAGCAATTTGGTTGTATCCTGAATATCCATCCAAGAAACAGTAGAAAGAATGTCCTGCCAATCGGTCTAGCATTTGGTCAATAAATGGAAGAGGAAAATGATCCTTTCGAGTGGCCTTATTGAGCTTCCTATAATCCATACATACTCGCCAACCCGTCACTTTCCTTGTGGGAATCAGCTCATTGTTGCTATTAACCTCCACTGTAATTCCTCCTTTCTTCGGAACACAATGAATTGGGCTGACCCAAGAGCTATCTGAAATAGGATAGATAATACCTGCATCTAACCATTTAATGATCTCATCTTTTACTACCTCCTTCATGATTGGATTCAGACGACGTTGATGCTCAATAGTAGGTTTGAAATCTTCCTCAAACAAGATCTTGTGCATGCATAGTGAAGGGCTAATTCCTTTAATGTCAGAGATAGACCACCCTAATGCCAGCTTGTAATTCCTCAACACTCTTAACAGCTTCTTTTCTTGATCTTCATCTAGGGATGCTGAAATAATCACAGGCATGGTTGACATTTCACCCAAATAAGCATATCTCAAATGGTTAGGCAATGGTTTAAGCTCTAACAGTGGTTTTTGTTCCCTAGATTGCTTCACATAGGTAAACTTAGACAGTGCTACAACTTGTGATGCCTCTTTTTCAGCTTGAAGACTAACGAGTTGTGGGGATGCTTCAAGTAACTTGAGATATTCAAGAGAATCAAAGTTATCAATAATATTGTCATTCACAAGTGCAAGTTCCAAAGCATCAGTACTCAAATTTTCCTTGAAATTGCTTTCAACTAAATCATTTACCATGTCAACTCTGAGGCAATCATCAGATTCTCTTGGAAATTTCATAGCTTTAAAGACATTGAAAGTTACCTCTTGGTCTTGAACTCTCATGGTGAGCTCTCCTTTTTGAACATCAATCAAAGTCCTACCAGTTGCTAAAAATGGTCTCCCGAGAATAATAGGAATCTCTTTATCTTCCTCCATGTCAAGAATTATGAAATCTGCAGGAAAGATAAATTTGTCAACCTTAACAAGCACATCCTCTATGATGCCTCTTGGGTGTTTCAACGACCTATCTGCAAGTTGCAGAGTCACAGTGGTCGGTTGTGCTTCTCCTAATCCAAGTCTCTGATAGATGGATAGTGGCATTAAATTAATGCTTGCGCCCAGATCGCACAGAGCTCTACCAAAGAATTTTTCACCAATAGTACAAGGAATGGTAAAACTTCCTGGATCTTTCAACTTAGGTGGTAGCTTCTTCTGAAGGATGGCACTACACTCCTCTGATTCCTATTGTAATTGGAAACAAAATTTACAGATTCAGCATTGTGAGGACATCTCTCACTGGCATGATTTCCATTGCAAATTTCACATGCCACAAAAGGACTCTGAATAGAATGGACACCCATGGTATCCATCTTTTTTACTAATGCGGATACTTGTGCAGTTAAAGCGGTCATAGCATCAATCTCATGAATTCCAGCTGCTTTCTTAGGCAACATCCTCTCTGATGCCCACTCATAACTATTTGAAGCCATTTCCTCTAATAAGTTGTAAGCTTCATCAATTGATTTCCCCATTAGAGCACCACCTGCTGCAGCGTCAATCATGTTTCTAGTTTGTCCCATCAAACTATTATAAAATGTTTGCACTTGAAGCCACTTCGGTAATCCGTGGTGAGGACATCTTCTAAGTAGCTCCTTGTACCTCTCCCAAGCTTCATATAATGATTCTGAGTCAAACTGCATAAAAGTGGTGATTTCATTTCTCATCCGTGCAGTTTTTGCTGGTGGAAAGTATTTGGCCAAAAATTTTTGCGCCAAATCCTCCCAAGTAGTGATAGATCCACATGGTAATGAATTCAACCAATTTTTAGCCTTTTCCCTAAGTGAAAAAGGAAAAAGTCTCAACCGAATAGCATCATCAGTGACTCCATTATGCCTAAAGGTGTCACAAATCTCTAGAAAGTTTGCAATATGGGAGTTTGGATCATCATGAGGTAAACCTCCAAATTGAACTGAAGTTTGAATCATATGAATTATTGCAGGCTTAATTTCAAAATTATTAGCTTGAATTGATGGTCTTCTTATGCTTGAATGAATGCCGCCAACCATAGGCACTGCATAATCTCTTAAGGATTTTGGTTCTTCTACTTCTGGAATTTCATTATCCATAACTAGATGTTCTAAGGTGTCTTGTTTATTATTTTTCTTTAAATTCAAAATAGTTCTATGGATTTCTAGATCTAAAGGAACTATGTCAAGATTTCTTATGCGTCGCATACAACGTTTCCCTTAATCCAAAAATCTAACAAGAGAAAAAAAAATAATAATAAATAAATAAATAAATAAATAAAAACGTAAATAAACACACAATTCTAAGAAAATAACAGTAAGTAATAAAACCAAATATTAATTTAATTTTTTTTTTTTTGAACTAAAATCAGATTAATTGGAATTAGTATCAACAATGAAAATGGTAAAACAAATTCCCCGGCAACGGCGCCAAAAACTTGTTGTGTGTTTTACAACACACAAAAAACGTGCAAGTATACACGGTCTCAAGTAATAATATGATAAATAAATTATCGTTCCCACAGAGAAATGTTACAAACTCTTGTTAATTACTAAAATTATTTAAATCTAATTTTATTCAAACAATCAATAATTTTATGCAGTTTGACTTAATCAATACTTTTTTTTTTCTTTTTAACAATTTTTATGAAAATTCTAGGATTGCAGTTTACCCAAATTAATTCACTTGAATATTTTATTCTCTCTTGATTTATGTTCTTCTGTTTTAAGTTATTAACCAAGAACTCCTGTTTTATCCATATATCTCTTTCAAGCTCCATACAGACACATCCAGTTAAAATGATTCACTATATTCCTATGAGAATTAATTTCAATCAGATTTATTAAGTTCTGAGTTCTCAAAAGTTACACATACAATAAAAGTATATTTCTATCCCTTATGTATATGCGTTATTTTATCCCAAGCACCCCACATAAATTCCTTTTTCAAGTTTATTTAAATGTCATATATCAGTTAATTAATCTTCCGATTATTAAAAACATTTTAAGCAGATAAAATAAACAACTCAAAACAGTTCCATAAATCATTCAAAAATAATTACTTCTAGTTTCATAATTTACGTAATACTGCAACCCTAGAACGAATATATTAGTTCATAGCAGAAATTAAAATTACAACACCACAAAAATAAAACATTGCAGAGAAACAAAATATTAAAAGAAAATGAGTTAGGAGAAACTCTTTCAGGATTCCTCAATGAAAAATAATTTCTTCCATTTCATTCTTCTTCATCAACCTCTTTCTTTGTAATTTCCCTAAGAGAATACAACACAAAAATGTTAAAATAAAATTTTCTGCGTGTAAAAGAGACACGCAGAGAGGGAAAAATAATACTTCTTAAGAGGAAATAATCAAAATAGGTAGAAGAACTCGAAAATCCTTCACAAATTTTTGAGAGAAAAACTCTCTGTACAGAAAATATGAAAACAATGAAGAAGAGAGGATTCTGCGAAAAAAAAGAAAACTAAAAACGCGTCCAAAATGAAAAATATTCCCGTTAAATATATCCCCCATTATTTAATTATTCCTTTTTTTTTTAATATTGTTATATTATTTTTTTAATTAAATAGCGGGGGACACGAATACATGGGGGGAATAAAAAAAAATCACGCGTGAAAACAATTCTGCGCGTTTCTAAATTTTTTTTTTCTTATACGCATGCCACGTGTCGCTATGTGATTGGCTGCGAGCAATTCAGAGACACGTGGCAGCGTTTCATTGGACGTGCAGGTCGAGCTCATGGAGAAACGATGCTGCGCAATGCACGGGAACATGTCGAGTAGCGGCTCGGTGCGCGACAGCTGGAACCACGTGTTTCAATCTGGACCGTTCAACGGATCCAACGGTGAGCGATGCGCCTCGGGGAATTCTGCGCAGCCGACATGTGGGACCCACCCTGCACGCCAGTCTGCGCGGCCAGTGGGTCCCACTCGGGCGCCGCGCCGCGTGAAGTGAATTTCTGCTCCCACTCTCCTTGGTCGGGTTTGAAGAACACGCGCCCATCCTAACCGTTTCTGCGTTGATCTGACGGTCCACATTGAACCGTGGATGATGCCGCGTGGAATTATTCTCCTGCGCAGAAAACTTATTTTTATTTAATTATATTTTCACCCACAAATATATTTCAAATTCCATTTTAAACTTTGTTTAATTGCAATATAGCCCTTTTGGTATTTTAAATTAAATTTTTAAACTTTCAATAATTAAAATTAAGCCCAATTTTAATTTAAATTATATTTTTGACTTTTACAAATTGCAATTAAACACTCTTTTATTTGAAATTATATTTTTGGATATATATTTGCAATTAAGTACGTTTTCGATACAAATTATTTAATTTTTATTAAAATAAAATAAAAACAATAAATATTAATTTATTAAACTAAAATTAACTAAAAACATTAAGAACATAGCAGTTTTAATTAATAAAATATGTGAAAATAACTATATAAAATACAGTTATCAAATACCTACAAAAAATAATAGAAAATACATGTTATTCTAAACACATATATTTACTTAAATAATGATTAAATCATGCAAATTCAAATCTATTTTGAGCTTTTCAAACACTCATCCATAATCCTTTGACCATTTGAGGTTGTAATGGTAGAATATTTAATAGACTTTGATGTCTTAAGGTTAATAAAGTTACATTAATCCTCATCAACACTATAGATTTTGTCCAAGATAATGTCCTCAACCTTCATTAGTCTTTTCTCATAGTGTTTCTGCTTAGAAAAGTAGTTTGCATCAATAAACATGGGATTTCCCCACTTGAAAGACTTAATTTGATTAACATGGCTTTTGTCGTTATCAAAGTTTTCATCTATCCTCTAAGATCTAAAGTCTTTTCTACTTAAGCTTTCTCTTTCTCTTCTAAATCAACTAGAAGGACTTCTTTGTAATGGAATAATCTAGTAAATATTTTGGATAGAAGTGTCATTAATTCTTCAATTAGGATAGATTTCTCATCGCTAACCATAGATTTAATCATATCTTTTTTGGTACCACTACCTTTAGTATTCCTAAGAGTAATGCTCTTTTCCTTTTTGGTAGCAATTTTTCCTTTTGGAGGTAGAATCTTTTTCATTTTGGCAATAATTTTTCCTAGTGAGTAATGCCTTTAGGATTGAAGCAATGTGGGAGATTGGCAAGAATATTTTCAATTTTCTTTTCTTCATTAAGAGACCTCCTATTATTATTTTATGACTTTACAATATTAGACAAACAAGCATATAATTTTTCAATTGTTTCATCTTCTTCCATCTAACACTACTCGAAATCTCTATTCAACAAATTTTGGATATTTTTACTATAGAGGTACCCTCACTTGTTGTCTTTATGATATCTATATCTTGCTTATAAATGTGTTAGCTTTAGATTCTTCTATAGTCATTAGGAATGGTGGCTCTGATCATTTCATACAACCCCTTAGTGTTCCACTCATATTCTTTGCTCCCCTTTAGTCCATTCAACCATGGGTTTGGAGATGATGATATTTTTAGCAAGGGTCTTGGTTGGATATGTCTAGCCTTTTCAATGAGAAACTAGACACATGATTAGTACTATCTCATACGTATATTTGAGCATAAATTCTAACAAATTCATAATTATTTCTTGTTCCTTATGTGTTTTATGTGGTTATTCTATGTTATACATGTGTCGAGGGATAAAATGAGTAAAAAGAGGAAAAATGTGTGTTTATAGCAAAAACAAAGCACTAGATCGATCAATTGAGCTTCGATTGAAGATTTCTTTACCACTCTCAAGTTAGAAATTTCAATGGTTAGATTGATTGAGAAAGGGTCTCCATTGATTGAGACATCCAATCAGCACCTAAATCTAACATTATTTTTACACCAACTTCAATTATGGCCATTGGATCAAGCAAATTCTAATCCAACTCCAATTACACTCAAAAGTACAATATATAAACAACCTAAGGGGTCATCTAAACAAAAAATTGCAATATGGAACAAGAGAGATCTAAGAACGCATCAAGGGAAACATTTAAATTAGATTTCAAAGAGAAGATTGAAGATTTTGATAACCTTTTTGCTATCCTCTTCTTTATGGTTTCCATGAATATAATGTTGATTCATATAGAATCCATGTCTACTTCAATTAATAATGTGATTGTTGATAATTCCAATCCTTATACTACGGTTTGACTAATTTAATGTAATGATAAATTTTAGTTTTAAATTCTTAATTCATGATGTATTCCACTCTATGTCTAAATACAAAAAGTATGCAAGTTATGAATTGGGTGCACAACTAGTGTATTACATGAATATATTTATATATAGTCTAATATGTTAGCATATAATAGGAAATCTTCTTAGTTGAAGTGATACCTTGTGGTTGTTGTCACAAGTATGGTTAAACATCTATGTTAAAGGCTATCTATCGTTTTCATCTTATCTAATTTAGTTATCACTTTTTTGAATCTTAATACAATGAATGAATTAAATTAGTAAGTGAAAATATATAGGTTGTTTAGGATTTTAATTGGTTTATAATTGTATTATGAATTAATAAACATAAATAAAATGGTGGGAAGTCTTGAGTGAACTTAGACTTCTAAAGCTAAAGTTAAGGATTCAAGAAAGGTTTTAGAATAAGAAATTAATTTCCATTCATGATGTGTTTAATAAAATTGTAGGCAAATGGTGAGGATAATCCCATAGTCCCATATATGTCATAGATCTTGTGCAATTCACTTTTATTACTTTATGTAATTTTATTCAAAACCAATTAACCCCCCCCCCCCCCCCCCCCCCCCATTTTACTAATTTTAATTAACTAATTAACAAATTAGCAATTAGATGATAAATATATTTTTGACCTACATTTTTCCATTTTTTAAGCATTAATTTATGTTTTATTCTATAAATTTTGTTGTTTTTGAAGGTATTTTTGTGTTGTGTATGAATATGATCTCTTGGAAGAATTTGGGATTAAAATGACCAAAGAGAGAGAAAATGAGGCAAGAAATGGCCATTCAAACAAGTCCAAATGAAAAAAAAATCAAGCACTTATGTATTTTAATGTGTGTTGTGGCACAAACACTTCTAGGTCATGGTGTAATGATCTAAAACTTGTTTTGTTTAGTTCTCACATTATGATAGAACACTTTAGGTTGTGACACAAGGCTCTTAGGTTATTTTATAAGATTTTAGACTGAACTCATGCCAGACATAAATCAAAGTGATCCATAGCCTATGTTCATTTTCTAGCCATTAATGCCTACTTAAATAGTGATGCATTTTTTTTTATTTCATTTCCAAAATCTAACATATAAATAATTCATAATTTATTTTGAATGATCACCAGCCAAATTCACATAGTTTTCATAGTAAAATTAGAGATAAAACTCCTATTTGTTAAGTGTTTCCAATAACTTGGAAAAGTGGATGAACCAATTTCAAGGATTTGGATATAGTAGATTGTAATAAAGCATTTTTAATTGTTATATTTTATTTATCTCTATACTTTGATTATAGCTTTTGTAATTAAATTAATTATGATTATGTTAGGCTAGATTTTTGAGTGTGATTTTAGTTTTGCTTCAATGAATGGATGAGTATTTGAATGATTTTATTTAATTAAAATTGACTTATTTATTATTTATATTTTTTCTTATCTTTTTTTATTAGTTGTTATTGGCCATTTCATTTTTTTAACAAAGTGACAATTTTAGAATTAGACATGTGCCACATTATCTATGTTTAGTTATGCATTTATGAATGACAGTTTAATGTAAAGTCCAATCAAGAAATTAATTTGTTAATTCATATTTTGGAGGCTCACTATGATCATTGGGATTCTTCTATTTAAAAAAAGAAAAAAATCAGTAACTCTATCTTTTGTAGTATAATGTGAATTTTATTCATTCCATCCATTAGTGGTTTCCTGACTGATTTCCCATACTCGTTCAATCATGGTTATTTAGTACAACATTTTATCCACTTAATTTTAGTTGTTTAAGCATTTTAGAGTTTCCAATCAATCATTGAACCAACATTGTTAGAGTGTTTAGGATTGTTTAGTTATTTTATTAAGAAAACAAGGTGATCGACACACACGAAGTGTGTGCAATGAAAATGTAAGTGTATATATCGCAATAAGTAATATAATGATAAAGAAAGATCATTCACATGAAAATTATTTTATTATAAACTAATTTTAAAACTAAAAAAATAAAAATCAATTTTTTTTGTGTTTTATATTTTAAGGAAGCAAAATTAAAATAACTAAAAGTAAATAATAATAATTAATTAAATTAGATTTGGTAACTAAAAAGATATATGAGATAAATTGTTGGCCAAAAAATTAATAGTATAAAAATGATATTAAATAATATAATTAAATTAAATTTATAATTAGTGTAAAATATTAGATCATCACATGGTGAAAATTGGGTTTCATAGGATCCCTAGATTAATAAATTAGCTACACATAATTGTGTTCATAAAGCTAATATTTTTCATAAAGAAAAACATAAAAATTGATAAATAAAAGAGTAGAAGAAGAAATAAAATCAATCTCTTGAATTGTAGTGTTAATCTCCTCTTGAATCTCTACCAAAATTGGGTTCCTTCTTGAATTTTTCTATATTTTTCTCTCTTTTTAGCTCCAAAAATTGACCAAAATTATGCTAATCATGGCCCTTTTGGATTTATAGATGATTAAAGGCTTAAATATAGCTTAGGTACGATATGTACCATCATATCAGCTTAAGATCAAGGGTTGAGTTCAAAACAAGCAAAGATGATAGCGCTAGCCAATCACAGTGTGACACATGGCATCAAAAATTCATTGGGTGAATCAGAGCGTGATGCGTGGTAGAGGAGACCGGTTATAGTCAACACTTGTTAAGTTAGCGCCACATGGTGAAACATGATTCGTGGAAATGGATGGCATGGTGCACGGGTGGGATGAGGCAAGTAATCAAGTTGTGACATATGGCAGTGTGTTTCATCTTGTTCACATGCAGCATAACTTTATTTGTTGTCCTTGCTTGCATGTCATCCATATGGCTTGCTAGTCAGATCCTCTACTTGCATGGCAGGCCACATGGTAGATCCTAATTGATCCTACGTTAAAAATTCATAAAAAGTCTATCAAAATTCTAGAAAAATCCCAAAATATTCCAAAAATTATATTTTCACCCATTTTCATTAAACCAATTAATATTTTAATATTCGCCAAAAATATTATTTATTACATAAAATAAGTAAATATTAAGTAAAAAAGTGTGCTAATGACTCTAGTTTCATAAAGTCATCACACCCCCAAACTGAACTCTTTGCTTGTCCTCAAGTAAAGCTATGTATAACTAAATAAAATAACTTGGGTAGTATATTCATAAATATACTTCTATTAGTACATGCATATTTCACAAAAACTATCCATCTCCAAAGTCGTACAATCTTATGATAAAGAGGTTGACATATTCATTAATCAACGTTCCATCAATACAAGGATATGCAAGGTTTTTGACAAATTTATTAGTGTGTGTGTGTGCTACACATGATATCATCCAATGCAATCATGACATCAACCTATATGAGTATGCTAATCAATTTAATCTTTGAACAAGTCTCATAAGTCTATTTTTCACCCCCCCTCTCCACTAATATAAATACACACTTAGCTAAAGATCAATAAGTACTTTACATGGTTGTAATGTAAGGCCTAGGTGAGGGGTTGATAAATGAAGAAATTTAAACTCTTTCCACACCTTAGCTTTTTTTTTTTTTGCTCATCATGCACTTTTTAACTACAATTGTGCTTTAACTTGATATTCTAGTGCACCCTTTTTTGCTATTCTTTTCATATTATTTTATTCCACATATCTTTTTTTTTTTGTAACTTCACAACACCTCCAAACTTATTTTCATTTCTATTTTATTTTCTTTAGAGGGATAATTGTGTTGTGAGTTTTGCTTCTTTTTTTCTTTTTTTTATAGGGTGCATTACATTTCACCTTACTCTAAAGCACAACACATGATTGAATTTTTTTTCTTTTCATACAAGCTAAAGGTGCAAGGGTAAAGGTAATACTTATTAGTTAGGCATTAAATGTGGTTTAAAAATATGAAAGGTTCTTTGTTAAATTCAAATAGGTGACTGAAGATATTAACAATGGTTAGCTTGAAAGGTTCAATCGATTCAAATAAGGCCTAAATTATTTATTTTGCTAAAAACTATTTAGGATTTTGCCTTAAGAGATGATCAAATAGATTCTAAAACTTGGTAGATCTCATCAACTCACTACAATATTTCTCTAAAAAAGCATACCAAAATCCATCATGAACATTTGCATAAAAAATTAAATCAATTCAATCAAAACTAGTAAGCATATCACATGATTAATGTAAATATCTTCACAAATATGTTACATTTCTTATCCTATTCAAGACAACCAATTTTTATCATTGAGTTCATATGTTTCATATCAAGGATTCATGCATTTAGTTTCCATATATTTAACAATTTATACGTAAATCATGATTAAAAACATCCTACAAAATTAAAAACTATTCTCTCAAAATTTAAAATGCATAGTAAATACTAATGTAGAGAATGAAGTTCCCTCCCCCAAACTTAAATTACAAATTGTCCCCAATGTGCACATATAAATATGAAAAAATAAAAGGAAAGAAAACTCCCTTAGTCATGGCACACCACATCTGTCATTGAAATTACTCAATCTTATTACGCATTGCTCTCCACATTTATTCACTTACAAAAAAGCAAATAAAATATAAGTAAAATAATGTTGGGTTTCCTTCTAACTAGTGTTACATTTAATTTCCTTGACTAGACGGTCATATCAAGTCCTAAGGCACATCCCTTTAAGTCCATTTACTTTTGAGTTTGCTAGGAAACAATTTCAATCTTGATTTGTTCAATAATATCTTATGTTCTAGCTCGCAAACATGGTGCTCAATTATCTTTTCATGCCATATTTTTTTTCTTTTTGAACTTTTTTGGCATTCTTATAAGCACTCCACCATAACACATCTAATTTATGTATTTCTAACAGCATTTCCACCTCTCCTTTAGACCCTTTCACTTTTATACTTGATTGGGGATAGGAGGGTAAAAGTCTAGGATCTAAAATTGGTGGCTCTATAATTGATGGTTTGAGCTTAGATCCCATCTCAAAATATTACATAATTGCCTTTGATACACACATGAGAGGCACATCCTCCAAAATGTTCACATTGTCCACAATATCAGCATTCTATGCCATATTTTCAAAGTGAAAATAGGTTGAGTTGTTTTCTAGTGAGTTTATGTCCTTGTTCATAGTATCATGTGTACCGGTATTAAGTGTGGGAGACTAAACAAATTCTTTTAAGTTGTCCCCACATTCAGTAACATTTATCCTTAAGCATTCATTAGCACTATCAATGTTAGGGGATTCAGATACTTTAACAACTTTAAACATTACTTGTTCATTTTGCAATCTCATTGTAAGTTCACCTTTTTGTACATCAATGAGTGGCCTTTCAGTTGCTAAGAATGGATGACCAAGTATGATAGGAATGTCACGGTTCTCTTCCATATCTATCACAATGAAGTCCACGTGAAAGAAGAAATTGTCTACTTTTACTAGAAGATCTTCTAACATACCCCTAGGTCTCTTAATTGATCTATCTGGCATTTGTAATGTTACTGAAGTGAGTTTGGCTTTACCATCCCCCAATCTCTTGAAGACCGATAATGGCATGGGGTTAATGCTAGAACCCAAGCCATATAATGCCTTGCCAAAATGAATGTTCCCAATAGTGCAAGGGATGTCAAAAATACCTGGGTCTTTTAATTTTTGTGGTAGTTTTCTATCAAGGATGGCACTACAACCTTCATTCAAGGTTATTGTTTCATGATCTCCAATCCTTTTTTTGTTTGATAGCATATCCTTCATGAATTTGGCATAAGATGGCATTTGTTCAAGTGCCTCCATAAATGTTATGTTTATGTGAAGCTTCTTGAAGACTTATATAAATGAAAATTGTGTATCTCACTTTTTATTTTGTAGTCTTTGAGGGAAAATAATAGTGGGTTTGTAAAAGTTGTTTTTTCTTTGGCTAAATTATTTTCTTTTCAATGCTATTTTTATCCACTAGTTCCTCTTCATCCTTGTTAATTTCATGTTTCTCCTCATCCTTTTCTGTCTTATGTTCCTATTCTAAAGTTTTACCACTCCCTAAGGCTATGGCATTGCACTGGTCCTTACCTTCTCTTCTTGGGTTTACAATTGTGTCACTTGGAAGGTTACCTTGAGGCCTTTGACTTATAGCTTGAGCAAGTTGCCCTATTTGGTTCTCCAAATTTTGAATTGAATCCTCTTGACTTGACATTTTTGTATTAAATGATTGGATGAAGTCTTTCATCATCCCCATTAAGGAATTTGTATTGTCCTCATTATGTGGTTTCTTTTCTTGGGCTTGTGATTGCTATGGTTATTGAAACCCAGGTGGTGGAAATGATTAATGGTTGAATTTATTACCATCTTGACTTTTGTTATTACTCCAAGAGAATTTTGGATGTTATCTCCATCCTAGGTTATATGTTTTTGAGTATGGATTATTGTTTCGATTCACATTACCCATATAGCATATGGATTTAGGATTATTTAGACAATTATCAATCAAATGAGCTATTCCATAAAAGCCACATAACACCCTTGAATATTGGACCTAGTTTATACCCGCTGGCGAGTTTTGAGCCTTCAAAAGATTAACGAAAGATGAAACTTGAGTTGTAAGTGTTGTTATATCATTTACCTTATGCACTCCAACTACTATTCTTGTGGTTGTCATTCTGTCCATTGGACATTGATAAATATTCCTGGCTATTTTTTCAAGTAAATCATAAACTTGATTGTGAGATTTGGCTAGTAATGCTCCATTAGTAGATGCATCAACAATAATTCTTGTTTGAGCATTGAAACCATTGTAAAAAGTCTCAATTTGAATTGAAGAATGAATACCATGATGATGACACTTCCTTAGCAATTCCTTGAAACTTTCCACTGTGTCATATAAAAATTCTCCTTCATATTATTGGTAGGATGTAATATCATTCCTAAGCTTGGCATTCTTTGTTGGTGGGAAGTATTTCATTAAGAATTTCTTCGCCAAACCATTCCAGTTGTAATGGAATCATGTGGAAAAGAGTTTAGCCAAGCTCAAGCATAGTCTCGTAAAGAGTAAGGGAAATATCTAAGCATAAATTCCTCCTCGATCACACCATTGAACTTAAATGAATCTACAACTTCAATAAGAATCTGAGATGAAGATGAGGATCATCTATTGGTAATCCGTTGAATTGTCCAACTGTTTGTACATTTAAACATCATTGGCTTTAACTCAAACTAATTAGCTTGAATGTTTGGCCTTTTAATACTTAGATTCAACCCTTCCAACGTAGGTATTGCATATTCATTCATAGCTCTATTTTTATCGTCTATCAAAACAATTTGATTGTTCAAGTATACCTCATTATTGTTTATGTCTAATGGATTAACCATTTTTCCCTTGGGTGACTTGTTGTTTTATAATTAAACTCAAAGTATGCTCAATTTCAAGATTTAAAGGTAAGATTTCCCCCTCACGAACTTTGCTCATCCAATAAGCTCAAGTATATATCTACAATACTAAAGGAGAATTCTAAATAAAAAGTAAATAAAAATTAAAAAAAATAACTAAATAAATAAATTAAAGTTAAAAAATAAATAAATGAAATTAACTAAAATAAATAATTAAATAAGTTAGTAAAAAAAATAAGTAAAATAATTTAAAGAAAAATAAATTAAGAAAAATAAAAAAATATATATAAAAAAATAAAAAAATTAATTTCTAATATTTATAATCTCCGGTAACAGCGCCAAAAACTTAATCATCACACACGAAGTGTGTGCAATGAATGCACAAGTATACGTATCGTAACAAGTAATACAATGATGAGAAAATATGGTTCTCACGAAGATTATTTTACTATAAATTAATTTTTAAAACTAAAAAAAATAAAAATCAATTTTTTTGTGTTTTTATATTTGAAAGTAGCAAAATTAAAATAACTAAAAGTAAATATTAATAATTATTAAATTCAGATTTGGTAACTAAAAAAGATGTATGAGAAAATGTCTAATAATACTAAATCTCTCAATTTTCTAAACATATGAATCGCTAAAATCCCCTAATATAATTATCAATTAATTACATAATGAAATAAATCTAACCTAGCATGTATTCTTCTCTCAAGTAAACTACATATCCTATAGTAATTAATTTAATCAGAATAGGAAAATATAAAATAGAGAAATAAATGTTTTCCAATTACAATCAGATTCTCATATGCAAAAGCATATTGGGATCAAACCTTGATTGTATTGACACTACAAGCGAGCATACAACACAATGATATAATAATGTAAACCCACCAAAAATCTCTATCTATGTAGCAAGTAATTCAATAATATGTAAATCAATAGTATACAATTTGATAAGAGAAAATGCAAAATCCTCAACCAATCGAGACACCTATCCTAACTATGCCTAAGCTTTACTCACCCACTGTCTTCATAGTAACTATGATCCATAAATAAACTAGCCATTCTCTAGAGCCCCACCATCAATGGGTAGCTGTGGTAAGTCACCCACGATTAGTATAGTGAAATCTTAGAGTATTAAAAATCCATGCACATGAACCTAAACATCTAATCTAAGTCATAGTTGTTAATTCAATTTTAATTAACCCAACCCACATTTTTTTGCAAAACACTCACAAATCAATAATACCAAAAACAAATATTGAAAGTATTAATGATATGAAATTAAGAAAATAAATTTAGAATATGAAAATTCTACTTTGAAAACTGACATCGTTTTCCCACATTTTCTAATTAATAAAATATTTTGCAAATTAGGGGATGTTTATTAAAACTTCTTGGTTGTCGGGGACCTTACTGACCATATTATTAGCCCTTTCCAACCATGTTGGTAAGGGTAATACCAAAAAGTGTAATGGCCATTAAAATACTCAATAACCATATTGGTAAGTAACTCAGTGAGCTTCTTCACAGGCATAAATTTGTGTTTCGTTTCAAAAATTTACTAACTGATTTTTCACAAATATACATAAAAACTACAAAAAGAAACAACACAAATGAAACCTAACATACATACTATATGAAGCAAATCTACATGGTGTATATAAATATGCAAAAATACAATATGTTTCATACTAAGTATGTGTATATAGTACTAAACTGGCAGTAACTTACCTTACAAAGAGGAAGAAAAAATATTAAGTAAAATGAATAGACTCTTGGTTTTTCTCATGAAAATTCCAACAAATTCATGAAGAAATCATAAACACAATATCATTTTATAAATTAAATTCGATAAGAACTCGACCATACAAAATCAGAATCAATTCCATAAACCAGAATATAACTTGGGGATAAGTACTGATGAGTGCTTAAAAGAACTCAATATATTATGATTTTATTCAGATTAAATGATTATATAGATTTGTATTTTTTTTAGTTTTACTATCTTTTTAAACAAATTTATCTTTTCAGAATCATATGTATATTTTATTGTATTTCATGTATTTTAGCTTTAAAAAGATAAAATTGATCAACACGTGAAGAATATATCTGAATGCACTCCATTACAACTTTAAAAGATTAAATAATAACATATGTAAAGCATTACATATGTTCCAAAATGGATATACAAGAAAATATGGGTTTAAAGTTAATTAGAACAACGTGGACCATATAATAGAAGTTTTATATGCCATAGCGTGAGGCTAGCATCATGAATATCATCCATCCTAGAATTGATATGGGCTGTGGAATAAAAATTTTATATGCCATGGTACGTGTGTAACAGATTGTGTTCCAACCAATTATAGCTTGTATCATGTTGCGGCATGGAAGAATTGTGCCGCAGTACCGGTCTTCTAATCCAACATTTTTTCCTTTTTTATACATATAAATAGGACCCTATTTTCATTGCATTCCATATCCCTCTCATCCATTTCTCTCATCCTTTTGAGCTTCTCTCTAAGATTTTTAGCTTTTCTTTTCTTTGTTTAAAATGTTTCTCTGATTTGAGAGTTGAACATAGTTATAGTTTTATGTAATTGTTTAGTCTAAATTTAATAAACAGTAATTCCCACTTCTATTTGAAGCTTTTTTAGTTACAAAAATAATACTAAAACACCATATTTGTAAAGATAGACTTGTATTTTCATATAAAGTTATGTGTTATTCTAAAAGCTATGTTTAAAATATTGACCATATTGTTAAATTAAGCATGTCCGATTGAAATTGCAATGTGATATTAGCAAAGTATTTTTCTTATAAAGTTAAAATAGGTCAATATTTTTACAAATAAAAGATTATTTTACATTCAAGAATTATATAAAGTTTATTACAGAAAATGTTCTCATGTTTGAATTTTCATAATAAACATAAAATACGAAAGCTAGATTTAAGATTTTATTATCTATATCTAATTTAGAGTATTTCTCTTTAGTGTAAACTCTATTTCAAATATTTTTTTATATGAATTAATATTAAAAATTATATCGACGACATATTTTTTCTATAAATTTTAAAATTTGAAAGTTAGTTCCTAGATATTTAATTTATTAAATTCAACTTTGATACCTTGAATGAGGGTTAAATTGTTAGACCAAACCGAAGGCAACAATTAGATGGTTTATTAATCTCTTAGAAAAGAAGCAAAATTTAATTAAAATTTACGTATAGATCCCACCTAAGGCGGTAAGTAATTTTAATTAATAACAAATAGTAAATCTGACTAAATGCGTTATTTGTATATATAAAAGATAATCGATAATCTTAATTCATATATTTAAATAGCCAAATCAATATTTAGCAAGCAAAATTAATTAGCTAGTATATCCCATAAATTTTTCTTTGAGTATAAATGTCATTTGCCTAATAATTGTTGAATCTATCTTATTTTTATGTCATTAACTTAGATCTTTCAAAAACTCAAAACGTTTTGACAGAATATTTTAGATTTATTTTCAATTTTAAGAATTTATTAAATTATTTAAAAATCACATGATTCATCTTTAGACTTACGGGAGAAGTATACTTATCATTTACTATTAGTGATTCATACACTTGCTAGAGCAATTTTATATAAGTTTTTGCATCATTGCTAGGTATACTCATAATAGCATAAAAAACTAGAAAACATTTGCAAGTATCAAGTTTTTGGCACCATTGCAAGGGAGGAATAGTGTTAATAAATTTTTATTATCAAAATCTTAAAACAAATTGTGTTGTAAATATTGTGATTTTTATTTAAAATTTTCAAATATCTAGCTTATTAATTAATTTTGAATATTTTAAATTTTCTTTTATTTTTGAAAAAAATATATAAACTAAAAATATTATTTTTAAACTTTCTTTTCTTATATTTTTTAATAATAATAATAATCAAATTTTGAAATCTTAAAAAAATTGAAAATTTTAAGATTTTATGTATAAAAAAAATTAACTTTCTTTTCTTTTATTTTTAATTTAGTTTTCTTTTCTTCAAAAAAATCTTTTTATTTTATTTTAAATTTAAATTTATTTTCTTTATTTATTAATTCTTTTATTTCTTTTACTTAATGTATAGTATTTTTGTGTAATAAATTGTTTCTTGTATAGTTTATTTTATTTTACAAACATGTGTATCATGGTATCATTATATTCTTTTAATTTACACAAGTTTAGTAGTTTCCCATGTATCATTATATATTTATTTTATCTTTTTATTTTTATACTTGACAGGTGATTTTTATTTATGATTTAAAAAGTTTTTAAAGTAGGAGATCCTTAGGGTACTCTCTCACACCATATAAAAATATTGTACACAGAGACAATAGATTGTCAAGAAAACTAGACTTTGATGTCTCATAGTCATTTGTAGAACAAATTTATAAACTAGACCTTGAAACTTCACTTGAACCATCAAATATGGGGGAGAACCCCTTACTAAGGAAAACCACAATGAATGAGAATGCAAGGCCAGTAATTGGCACTACTACTACCTTAATCCAACTTGGTAAGGTTGCAAGAAATTATGAATTGAGAAACATTCATTTTTCATGTTACTTCCTTCAATGGACTACCTAATGAAGTCTCAATGTCTTTCATAAGGGAACTTTAGTTAACAGTCCAAATATTCCCCCATAGTGTATTCACCAAGGATCCACTTAGATTGTGGTGTTTCCTTTACATTTTTAAAGATAGGGACAAGGCATGGCTAATGTCAATTCTCCTTGTAACCTGGGAAGATATTTACAACAAGTTTATGGGAAAATTCTATTCCCACAAAAAGACATCAGAGTTGAGAGCTAAGATAGCTTCTTTCTCTCAGATGCAGAAGGAACCTTTCTATAAAGTATGGAATAAGTTTAAACTCTTTCTCATTCAATATCCCCACCACAATTGTCCTCTGTAACTGCAGAACTAGTTTTTCTATGATGAATTGACATGATAATGTCAGTTCATTGTTGATAATGTTGTTGGAGAAGCGATGAGAGAAAAGACAACCTTAGAGACTGACAATCTCATTAAAATGTTGGGTGCTAATTCTCAGCAGAAGAGCTCACAAGTGAGGAAAGCTGAAGTCCATGAAATAGACTTTGCACTAGAGTTCAAATGCAGCTTCCCCAACTGACCAAGCAAGTTGCTCTTCTCATAACATATTCAATAACAAATAAAGAACAATGTAGTCTGTGTAGTACTTTAGGATATGGTGTTGATGCCTATCCATATTAAAGAGATGCTAGTACTAGACCTATTTAGGGTAATGTATTGGAAAATACAAACCAAGACCAAGGTATGATCTCAATGCTAAGACATATAATCCAAGGTGAATAAATTATCCCTATTTCTCCTGAAGGTAAAGCAACCCTTCATTTCCAAAACTCAAACCAACTGGTCCAATAATTCTACCAATATTTGCATAGAAATCCTCCCAACAAGCCAACTATAAAGAATACTTGAATTCATTCATTCAAGTTAGTAGAGACATTCAATCCAAAACAAATTAGAGGTTGTAATGTGTGGAGGCTTCCATTAAAAAAGTGAAAGTATAAGTGGAGTAGCTAACTAAGAACTTGCAGAAACAAGGTAAGGAATAGCTCCAAGGTCTAAAAGAAAGTAGAACTCAATAACATAGGGATATTGAGGTTACAAAGAGATGAAATCTGATAAGCAACGTCTCACTAAATACGATAAATATAGTTATGGATAAGAGGTAACCCATTATTTTATTTTATTATTTCATTAATTTATTTTTATTTAATAGATAATTATTTTTATTGATTTTATTTAAGTATGGTAATTTTATTATAGATTTTTTGTGGTTATTATTTATATGTGGTTATTTTGCTATTAATAGATATATAAAGGGGGAATTAAACATTAAAACAAGTGTGAAAAACAGTTTGATAAGCGTCAAGGCATGTTTTTACTTTCCCCACAACATGGGTGGTTATCATTAATTTGAATTGAGGTTTAAACGTTCACACTGTGCCATGCTTATTCCTGCGTCATAACCCACGTACAATTTCTAAAATTTTAAGCTTCCCCATGCAAATTTTCTCTTATTTTATCACATTTTCCACAAAACCCTAATTTTCTTTCCCACTAAACACTTCAAAAATTCTCAAAAATCCCACCTTTCTTCAATAAGTTTTCAAAATTTTCACAAGAATACTTTTCTAATAATTTCTGACCCATTTCACAAAGAAATTTTTAAAAATATTCAACAATTTCAAGAAATCTTCATCTTCAAAGAAGGGTGTTCTTCATTCCACAACAACACAAGTAAGTATTCATAAAATTTTAGATTTGAAGTCTTTAATTCAAATTCTCTAAAATTTATGGAATATTTGTTTTTTAAGAATTCAAAAACCTTAATTAGGACAAATAGGGATTCGGAAAAATATTAAAATAATCTATGTTGTTGTCTTAGATTTTTTGTAAACCACTAAATTTTATATATTGTTTAACTATTGAAAATGGATCCAAAAGAAATAGGAAAGGAAATGAGGTTTCGACTTCTGAAGATTATGATAGGTCTAAATTTGCTAGTTATGAGGCATAATTTCACTTTGAAAAAATGACATAAGTGAATAAAGGATTTATACCTAGGAGGGGGATGCATTTTAATTCTGAACCTGGTGGAATAATGAATTTCATGGATATTCTAGGATGGAAATTTTTTATAAAAGAACCTAAGGCTATTATTGAATCCATTATTCAAGAATTTGATGTAAATGTTCCCAATACTATTGATAATTTTGAAAATGTATGAGATGTACTAGTCCTATTTGAGACTAATGATACAAATGCTTACTATTATTTGGTGAATATTGGGCAAGGTGAGTATGAAAAATATTTAAATAATGTTGATTATACTACTGTATTAAAGACCTTAGCTATACAAGGGGTAGAGTGGATATATGTTGGTGATAGACATATGAAGTAAAATATTTGGATACAATTTCTCATATTTGGCAATACTTTATGTGTTCAAGATTGATTCCTGCCAAACATTACAGCATTATTGACAGAGAAAGGGTAGTTTTACTCTTTCCAATCCTATCCAAGATACCTATGGATGTATGGACTATAATTCACCAAAGGATTAAGTTATCTGCATATTAGTCACCATTTGAGTTTGTTTTCCTTAGTTAATCACTACTTTATGTAAGAAAGTGGGGTACTTCACTCAAAAGGTGAAATTATTTTATAACTTGGTGAATTATGGAACCTGCCATACTTTGATGAGCTAGCTTCTAGTATGAATATTGTTCCAAGAGAAACAAAAACCATTTCTTTATCAAATTTATCCATGAAAGAAGAATTTCATAATTTTGGTGAAAGATTGAACTATATAGAAAAATACCAACATGCCTATAGTATCTAACAAACTGCATTCCTGAATTAACAATATCATGCTTTGGTGGAACTTAATCGATTAATGTATGAAATAAACTGATTGCAAATAAGTCATCTTTGGGTGGATATGAGTCAGTAACACTCAAGTATCATAATTATGATTTCACCTTTACAGCTTTAGAAAGATCATGACAATAACCAAAGGAACAAGGTCTGGATGACATGGAGGAGTAGTACTAAATTTTGATCCAATTGTTTACATTTTTATGCATTTTTTTGCCTTTATTTTTTTTGTGTTGATAACTTTTTATTTTTTTGTGTTGATAACTTTTTATTTTATTTTATGTTAATTATTTTATTTCCTATCATGTGAACATTGTTTAGAATTGTTAATTTTATAATTGTCTATCGAAGTTTGTGAGAAATACACATTATTTGTTTTAAATTTAAATGTTTGGATTGATAAATGCACCTACAATTCCACACCAATACTTGAACAAGTTTAGCAAATGGGTAACTTTTCTATTCTTCACTCTTTATTTTTAATTTATAATTGTTACATTGAGGGCAATATAAGTTCTACATTGGGGGTGGGAAAAGTTACATTATAAAATTGTGCTAATTTAAAATTTTTGTTTAAACATTTGTTCACATTTTTATATTGTTTATATTTATATTTGTGTGCTTTTATTTACTTTTTTTAGATTATAAGTTTTTGGTTAATTTTAATTTTTTTCTTACAAAATTATCATGTCTTTTAGTTAAATTAAAAGAAATGATCAAGTCTTTGCATTGTTAGATTAATTTCTTAAACATATCTTAGAGTAATATGATACTTAGTTAATTTTTCTCATGATTAGTATTTCTTGATAAAATATTGAAATAGTGGAGACTAGCTACTGAGAATATATGTTGAGCCATTACCTTCCCATTCTAAGTGATAATATTTTTCTCCTCTTTTAAACAAAATTCTTATCAAATCTAAACTGTTAGATGATCTTTATAGGTCTTTGCATTGAATATTAGGATTTATAAATCTAATAAAGGGTCATATATTTATTTCTATTACTTAAATTGAATGGCTTTAGTAGAGATTGAAAGAATATGCCTCTTTCTTCTTTCATGCATGACTTTTAAAAAAGAGATATGTGGTATTACCTGATCACCACACACGAAGTGTGTGCAATGAATACACAAGTATATATATCGCAACAAGTAATATAATGACAAGAAAATATCGTTTCCACGTAAATTATTTTATTAGAAACTAATTTTTCAACTAAAAATAATAAAATTCAGTTTTTTTAGTGATTTTATATTTTAAGGAAGCAAAATTAAAATAACTAAAATTAAATAGAAATAATTAATTAAATCAGATTTTGTGACTAAAAAGATATATGAGAAAATATCTAAGAATACTTAACCCCCTAATTTTCTAAAGATGTGAATCGCTAAAATCCCCCTAATATAATATCAATTAATTACATGATTAATTGAATCTAACCTAACATGTATTCCCCTCTTAAGTAAACTACACATATATAGTAATTAGTTTAATCACACTTTCATGTCAATTAAATTTCATACTAGTCATTATGTTCATCAATTATGGATCACATACATAAGAATCATACATCGTTGCCTAGAAAATATGCATGTTATTTAATCAAGACAAACAATTAAATAACTATCTCAAATCTATTTAATTGCCTCTATAGATAAATTGTTGGCCAAACAATTAATAGCATAAAAATTAGATTAAATAATATAATTAAATTATAATTATAATTGAGTTAAAATTTTAGATCATCACATGGTGAAAATTGGGTTCATAAGATCCCTTGATTAATAAATTAATTACACATAATTGTGTTCATAAAACTCATATTTTTCATAAATGAAAACATAAAATTGATTAAAAAAAAGTAGAAAAAGAAATACAATCAATCTCTTGAATTGTAGTATTAATTTCCTCTTGAATCTCCACCAAACTTATGTCTTCTCTTGAATTGTTTTGTATTTTTTCTCTTTTTTTAGCTCCAAAAAATGACCAAAATTATGCTAATAGAGGAAAATTAGGGTTTATGGAGTGATTAGGGGCTTAAATAAAGACTAGGTGCGATCTTCCCACACACGGTGCAATGTGATTCGCTCTCTATGCTTGCATGGTGTCAACATGGCTTGCCTAGTCAGTTCCCTTGCTTGCATGGCATTCTACGTGGAAGCTCCTGATTGGTCCTACGTTAAAAAATCATAAAATTTCCATAAAAATTCCAAAGAATTCCAAAAATTATATTTTCACCCCTTTTCACAAAAAAATTTATATTTTAATTTTTTTTGCCATAAAAATACTATTTATTAAATAAAAAAAGTTAATATTAAGTAAAAAAAAGTGCGCTTATGATTCTACTTTCATAGAGTCATCACACTCCCAAACTAAAATCTTTGCTTGTCCCCAAGTAAAGCTAAGTATAACTAAATAAAATAACTCGGGTAGTACATTCATAAATGTAGTTCTATTAGTACATGCATATTTCATGAAAATCATCCCTCTCAAAAGTCATACAATCCTATGATAAATAGGTTTACATATTCATCAATCAATGTTCCATCAATACAAGGTTTTTTAAAAATTGATTTGTGTGTGTGTGTGATGCACATGATATCATCCAATGCACTCACGTAATCAACCTATATGAGCATGCTAATGAATTCAATCTTAAAACAAGTCTCATAAGTCTATTTTTCACATCCCTTTCCACTAATATAAATATGCACTTAGCTCAAGATCAATAAGGACTTTACATGGTTGTAATGTAAGGCTTAGGTAGGGGGTCGATAAATGAAGACATTTTAGGCTCTTTCGACACCTTAGTTTTTTTTTGTTCATCATGCACTTTTTTACTGCAATTGAGCTTTAACTTGATATTTCAATGCACCCTCTTTTGACATTCTTTTCATATTTGTTTAATTTTTTTGTAACTTCACAACACCCCAACCTTATTGTCAATTTTATTTTCATTTTCTTTAGAGGCATAAGTGTGTTGTGAGTTTTGCTTTTTCTTATTTTTTTTGCTTCTTCTTATTTTTTTTTGTTTGCTTATTTTTTTATAGGGTGCATTACATTTCACTTTACTCTAAAGCACAACACATGATTGTAAAAATATTTTGTTTCATACAAGCTAAAAGTGCAAGGGTAAATGTAATACTTATTAGTTAGGCATTAAATTTGGGTTAAATATATGAATGGTTCTTTATTGGGCTCAAATGGGTGACTAAAGATATTAACAATGATTAGCTTAAAAGGTTCAATCAATCCAAATAAGGCCTAAATCATTTCTCTTGCTAAATACTATTTATGATTTCTCCTCAAGGGATGATCAAATAGATTCTACAACTTGGTAGATATCATCAACTCACATAAGTCACTACAAATTTTCTCTCAATAAGCACACCAAAATCAATCAATAAAAACTAGCAAGCAGAACACATGATTAATGTAAATATCTTAACAAATATGATACATTCCTTATCCTAGTCATGACAACCATTTTTTATCATTGAGTTCATATGTTTCATATCAAGCATGCATGCATGCATTTCGTTTCCATATATTTATCCATTTCTACCCATATCATGATTAAAAACAACCTAAAAATTAAAAAATATTCCTAAAAATTAAAAATGCATACTAAATACTAATGTAGAGAATGAAGTTCCCTCCCCCAAACTTAAATTACACATTGTCCCCAATGTGCACATATAAATACCAAAAAGTAAAAGGAAAGAAAACTCCCTTAGTCATGACACACCACATCTATCAGTGAAATGTTCATTCTTATTGCTTCATTTCTCTCCACATTTATTCACCTAAAAATCAAAACAATGAAAATATAAGTAAAATAACATTGGGTTGCCTCCTAACCAATGTCATGTTTAACGTCCTTGACTACACGGTCCTATCAAGTCCTAAGGCATATCCCTTTGTATCCATTGACTTTTGAGTTTTCCTAGAAATAGTTTGAGTCTTGATTTGTCCAATGATACCTTATTCTCTGGTTCATAAACACTGTGCTCTATTCTCTTCTCATGCCATATATTTTTTTTCCTTTTCAACTTTTTGGCATTCTCTCCACTATAACTTATCCAATTTATGTATTTCCAACATCTTTTTCTCCTCTACATTGGACTCTTTCACTTTCATACTTGATTGGGGATAGAAGGGTAAAAGTGTGGGGTCTAAACTTGGTGGCTCTTCAATTAAAGGTTGATTTTAGATCCTATCTCAAAATGTTCTATAAGTGCCTTTGATACATGCATGAGAGGTGCATCCCCAAAATATTTCACATAGTCTACTATGTCAACCTTCAATACCATACTTTCAAAGTTTAAAAAAATGGTGAGTTGTTTTCAGGTGAGTTTATGTACTTGTTCATTGAATCATGTGTAGTAGTCTTAAGTGTGGGTAACTCAATAGATTATTTTAAGTTATCCCTACATTCAGTAACATTTATCCTTAAACATTCATTAGCATTATCATTATCAAGAGGTTCGGATTCTTTAAAAACTTTAAATATTATTGTTCATCTTGCACTCTCATTGTAAGTTCACATTTTTAGACATCAATAAGTGCTCTTCCGGTTTCTAAGAATGGATGACCAAGTATGAGAGAAATGTCACAATCCTCTTCCATGTCAGGCATAATGAAGTTTGCCAGAAAGATGAATTTGTCTACTTTTACTAGCAAATATTATACCATACTCCAAGGTGTCTTAATTGATCTAACTACCATTTGTAATGTTACTAAATGGGTTTGGCTTTACAATCCTCAATCTCTTAAAGACTGATAATGGCATGAGGTTAATTCTAGAACCCAAGTCATATAGTGCCTTGCGAAAACGGATGTTCCCAATAGTGCAAGAGGTGTCAAAACTACCTGGATATTTCAATTTTTGTGGTAGTTTTCTATTAAGGATGGCACTACAACCTTCAGTCAAGGTTAATGTTTCATGATCTCCAAACCTCCTTTTATTTGATAATATATCCTTCATAAATTTTGCATAAGATGGAATTTGTTCAAGTGCCTTTGCAAATGGTATGTTTATGTGTAGCTTCTTGAAGACTTCTAGAAATTTAAAAAACTGTGTATCTGACTTTTTATTTTGCAGTTTTTAAGGGAAAGGTAGAGTGGGTTTGTAAAGGTTGATCTTTTTGGCTAAATTATTTCCTTTCCATTAATCTCTTTATCCACTAATTCCTTCTCCTCCTTTCTAGTTTCTAGTTACTCCTTATCCTTTTTAGTTTTATAGTCCTCTTTATCATTTTTAATTTTCTATTTCACCTCATCCTTTTATGTCTAATGTTCTTGTTCTAAATTTTCACCACTCCTCAAGGCTACGACGTTGCATTGGTTCTTACCTTCTCTTCTTGGGTTTACAATTGTGTCACTTGGAAGGTTACTTTGAGGCCTTTGACTTATAGCTTGAGTAAGTTTCCCCATTTGGTTATCCAAATTTCGAATTAAAGTCTCTTGGGTTGACACTTTTGTATTCACTGATTGGATAAAGTAATTCATCATCCTGATTAAAGAACTTGTATTGTCCTCAGTAGGTGGCTTCTTCTCTTGGACTTGTGATTAATGTGGTTGTTGAAAACCAGGTGATGGAAATGATTGATGGTTCAATTGATTACCATCTTGAATGTTGTTATTACTCCAAGAGAAATTTGGATGTTGTCTCCATCTTGGGTTAGATGTGTTCGAGTATGGATTATTGTTCTGATTTACATTATCCATCTGGCAAATAGATTCAGGATTATTTGGAAAATTATCAAACAAATGAGCTCCTCCATAAAACTCATATGACACTTTTGAATCATGGACCTAGTTTATACTTGCTGGCGATTTTTGAACCGTAAAATGATTAACCAAAGATGAAACTTGAGCTGTAAGTGTTGTGATATCATTTACCTCATGCACTTTGGCTACTCTTATTGTGGCTATCATTTTGTCCATTGGCCATTGATAGTTATTGTTAGCCATTTTATCAAGTAAATCATAAGCTTGATTGTAAGATTTGGATAACGAAGCTCCATTAGCAAATGCAACAACAATAGTTCGTTCTTGTGTGAGTATTGAGACCATTATAAAAAGTCTCAATTTGAATCTAAGAAGGAATACCATGATCGGGACACTTCCTTAACAATTCCTTGAATCTTTCCCATGCTTCGTAAAGCGATTCTTCTTTGTGTTATTAGTAAGAAGTAATGTCATTTCTAAGCTTGAAATTCTTTATTGGTGGGAAGTATTTCATCAAGAATTTCTCTGCCAAACCATTCCAAGTTGTAATGGAATCAGGTGGCAAAGAGTTTAGCCAAGATCGATCACAGTCTCGTAAAGAGTAAGGAAACAATCTAAGCCTAAATGCCTTATTGTCCACACCATTGAAGTGTGTGCAATGAATACATAAGTTTATGTATCACAACAAGTAATATAATGATAAAAAAAATATCGGTTACATGGAGATTATTTTATAAAGAAATTAATTTTTAAAACTAAAAATAATAAAATTCAATATTTTTGGTGTTTTTATATTTTAAGGAAGCAAAATTAAAATAACTAAAATTAAATAGCAATAATTCATTAAATCAGATCTTGTGACTAAAAAGATATATGAAAAAATATCTAGGAATACCCAATTTTCTAAACATGCAAATCGTTAAAATCCTCCCAATATAATATCAATTAATAACATGATCAATTGAATATAACCTAGCATGTATTCCTATCTCAAGTAAATTACACACCATATAGTAATTAGTTTAATCACACTATCATGCCAATTAAATTGCATACTACTCATTAAGTTCATCAATTATGGATCACATACATAAGAATCATACATCTCTGCCTAGAAACTATGCATGTTATTTAATCAAGACCAACAATTAAATAATTATCTCAAATATATTTAATTGTCTCTATAGATAAATTTTTGGCCAAACAATTACTAGCATAAAAATAAAATAAAATTATAATTATAATTCGGATAACATTTTTGATCATCACATGGTGAAATTGGGTTCATAAGATCACTTGATTAATAAATTAATTACACATAATTGGGTTCATAAAACTCATATTTTTCATAAAAGAAGACATAAAATTGATTAAAAAAAGAGTAGAAAAGAAATACAATCAATCTCTTGAATTGTAGTATTAATTTCCTCTTGATTTTTTCCTGTATTTTTCTCTCTTTTTAGCTCCAAAAAATGACCAAAACTATGCTAATGGAGGAAAATTAGGGTTTATAGAGTGATTAGGGGCATAAATAAAGCTCAGGTGTGATTTGAACCGTCATATCAGCTTCAGATCAAGAACTATGATCAAAACAAGCAAAAACTGACAGTTCCATCCAATCACAGCATGACATGTGGCATCAAAACTTCATTGGGCAAATCAGGGAGAGACGCATGGTAGGGGAGACTAGTTAGAGTCAACATTCACTGAGTTTGCAACACGTGGTGCGACTTGATTCGTGGAAATGGAAGGTGTGATGTACGGATGGAATGTGTAGAGCAATGGCATAGCAACACGTGGCATGACACGTTGACCGATTTCCAAACTCGGATTGAACACCGTGCTGATACATGGCTCATGTTTCATCCTCCTCAAACTGTGTAGTGACATTATTGCTCTTTGTGCTTGTGTGGTGTCAATGTGGCTTGCTCAGTCAGTTCCCCTGCTTGCATGGCATTCCATATGGTAGCTTCTCATTGGTCCTACGTTAAAAATTTATAAAACAATCCATAAAAATTCCAAAAATTGTATTTTCACCCTTTTTTTCTAAAAAGTTTATATTTTAATTTTTTTTCCATAAAAATAATATTTATTAAATAAAATAAGTAAATATTAAGTAAAAAAGTGCATTAATAACTCTACTTTCATAGAGTCATCATTAGCTAAACTAATACAAAAGAAAATGTTACAAATTAGCCACTGACCTTATCGTATAAATTATATACAATTTGTACATGGGCCTTTCTCTAAAAAATAAGAATATCTTCGATAAATTAAATACTAGCTATGACCCAATATCCTTCAAATTTGTGAGAATTGGTTAAATATAAGAGAATAAAATATAGTAAATAATTTCCAAGATGTCATTTTCATTTTCTTCATCTCTTTAAAGGCACATTACTTGAATTTTTTATTTAATAAATTTTATTGATGTATGAAAGTAGTATGTGATTTCTTTATAAAATTCTTTCATTTGATTCCTTTCATAAAATCAATATTAGGCACCACTTTGAGCTTTTTATTCTTTATACATATGTGAACCTATTCTTTCATTCCTTTAAATAAATTCTATTTGTATATATCTTTGAATGAGTGCTTGAACTAATAAGATCAATGTTATTGAGAGTATGCCATATAAGGATTGAGTCGTAATGAATTTAGATTCCATACACTAAAATTGGACGAATTCAATATTGATACATTTTTTATTTGAATGTGGAACTGATTTTCATCTAATTATTATAGTAAATCATGAATGTTTAGAATATTGAAATAACTTATGCTATATATTTGAATTGTAACCCTAGAAGATATTAAAAAGCATGAGCAGTTTTGTTATTCCTTTTTACTATGTATTATATTTTATTTGTTTATGTGTTGTTCATCCACTAGGGAAAACTAGGGTTTTAAAGACTTGTTACATATGCAAAATGTACTTAAACTATCCTAAACAGTTGCATTTCTTACAAAGATACTAGCAACAAGTTGGTTAGGGGTTGTGTGGAGTACTTAAAATAATTTAATATATCATGATTTAATACATATTAAATGATTAAATAGATTTGTATTTTCTTAGTTGTACAATCATTTTAAACAAATAAATTGTTTTTTGAATCATAGGTATATTTTGTTGTTTTTCATGCATTTTAGCATCAAAAAGATAAAATTGATAAACACTTGAAGAATATATCTAAAAGCATTCCATTTCAAATTTAAAAGCTTAAAAGATAACATATGTAAAGAATTACATATATTCTAAAAAGGATATAAAAGAAAATATGGGACATGGTGTGGAATTTTTATGTGCCATGTCACGAGGCTAACAAACTGAATATCACACGTCCTAGAATTTATATGGGCCATAACATAGAAATGTTATTTTCTGCAGGATATGTGTAATGGATTGTGTTCCAACCAATTTTAGCTTGTATCATGCCACAGTATGGAAAGCATTGTGTCACAACACCAGTCTTTTTTATCCCACATTTCCTCCTTTTTTATACCTCTAAATAGGACCCCATTACCATTGTATTCCATATCCCTTTCATCCATTTTTCCCATCCTTCTCAAATTCTCTTTAAAATTTTTAGTTTTTCTTTTCTTAGTTCAAAGTAATTCTCTCAATTAAGAGTTAAACATAGTTATAAATTTATGTAACAATTTATTCTAAATTCAATAAATAGTAATTGGCAATTTTATTTAAAACGTTTTCAGTTACGGAAATAATACTGAAACTTTGTATTTAGAAGGATACATTTGTGATATAATTTAAATATATTCTTCTATTCTAGATTAGTTTATGCATTATTTTGAGCGTTATGTTTAATATGTTGGTCATATTGTTAAACTAATTAAGCATGTCTATGTGAAATTACTATGGGATATTAATAAAATTCTTATGCTTGTAAAATATTAAAATAGGTAAACATTTTTACAAAATTAAACATTATTTTTTATTTAAGAATTATACAAAATTTATTACAAAAAATATAGTGATGTTTGAATTTTCATAATAAAAGTCAAATATGAAAGTTAGATTTAAGATTTGATTATCTATATCTAATTTAGATTATTACTCTTTAGTTAAACTCTATTTCAAAGATTTTTTATAAGAATTACTACTAAAAATATATTGACGATATATTCTTTGTAGTAGTTTTAAAATCTGAAAGTTAATTCCCATATATAGGTACGGATTAAAAGTTTATAGAACACTAGAATAATGAGATAAGTTGACAACTTAGCCTGGTTAGCAAATGTGATATATAACATCAAAGTGGTGTAATAGAACAATTGACAGTGGTAACGATTTGGTTTCTTCAAAATCGTACGTAGGTTACGAAACAAAACAAGGTTCTTGATGGGATAACTCACTATTCACTAATTATTTCATATACACCATTAAAATGCATAGAGTAAGTGTGAGAAACCAGTGAGAGCATCAAATAAAAAATCCATTGGAATTCTCGTGTAAGTGCTGAAATTTGATCAATGGTAGGAGGTATGTTTTCAATCCATTTTTGCTTCCGTTTTATTTAAATTTTACGTTCATATGGTTTCCTGAATGTTTCTAGATTGAATTGTGATCTAACATTTGGTATCAGAGCTATTTTGAAAAAATCCATGTTTTGTTCTATTTCACGAGAAATTGAGATTTGGGTTTTTCATTTTGATTGTTTTTGATGCATATGGAAATTATAAATTGTTTCAATATTGATTTTATAGTGATTCTTTGAATTGAAACTTGAAAAATAAATGAAGAAAATAAATCCAATTTACCATGGGTATTCATTTGAATCATTAATCAACTTTTTTTTATTTAAAATGACGTTTTTGATTCAAACTGAGATAATGAATCACTCGAAAATCGAATTCTGAGAATTTTGATAAAAAAAAATGCTTGATTTCGTCGCCAAAATAGTGATATATGACCAGATATCCATTCGGGTCGTAACTGGGTCTAGTTGACCCGATTGGAGATTGAAGATGAGCTCTTTCGAATTTAAAAAAAATTATGTTTCCTGGGAATTGGTCCACTTGACCAAGACACACTTTATATGATATTAAGGATCAGACTTATTTTTATATACATTAGAAATTAAAAAAAAT
The DNA here is from genome assembly GCA_037013495.1 of Hippophae tibetana. NCBI lineage: Eukaryota > Viridiplantae > Streptophyta > Magnoliopsida > Rosales > Elaeagnaceae > Hippophae > Hippophae tibetana. The sequence goes on along the minus strand of CM072808.1, from coordinate 14,452,259 downwards.
TAAAGTGTTGAATTTGGGAATCGAAACCAAATTTCCTTGTTGGGCATAAGAGAGGTGGTCCACTCGACTACAACGATTATTACGTCATATTTGGTATCTCAATTATTTTTATATAGATATTCGAAATTTTATTTTATTAAAAAAATTCTGAATATAATTTTAATTAATTATTTAACTTATGTTTGTCATATGTATAATATTTATTATACATGTGATATTTATTTAAATAATATTTGGACACATTAAAAATTATTTAAATAAATTATGCTTAAATTATTTGTTTTGATATTTGTATATATAAATTTTGTAATTAATTATACATATGAAACTCTGGTTAAATAATATATGCATAATGAAATTAATTTTTTATGGCTCTTTATGGATTTAATTAGTGCTTATATTATTTATTTTTACTTGTATAATTTATTGTCATATATGCAATCTTAAAATAGATAATATTTGCACATTTGAAATTAAATTAATATTGCTTATAGTTTTATGCAATAATTGAACCTAAGGATTTAACTAATATTTAAGTTATTCATATTTTTTAATTAATTAGGGAGTAGCCACAACATCTTTAATTAATTAAAACTATAATAAGATTTATTTAGGATCACATTTAGAAAATAAACATTAATTATAATTAATCATATGTGATATAATAAATCTTATCCCACAAGAATTTTTATTATATTTTCATGTGATTGATTAGGATATAATATCAAATTATATTTTCTATTTTACCGTTAGGGATTAGAAAAATGAACATAATTTGATAGTTTTATCATAAAGTTAAAATGAATCTAATTGAATTAAAAATTTAGTCCACGTACAAGTTTTATGTCACTAGATTCATATTTTTCATGATTTACATTGGTAAAGAATGACTTTAATTTAGGTATCAAGTTTTAATAAGAATATAATCTTTAATTGTAGCTTCTCAACCTGTAAAATTCTCTAATATTTGTTGTGATATTCTCGATCTAAAAGCAAATATTTATAAAATATGGAAGGAAAGAATTCTCTTTCAACTAGGGTGGATGGATATTGATTATGTTATTAGGATAAATGAACCACCTAAAATTACTCAAACCAGCACTCCATAGAATATGGTGCTTTATGAACAATGGGAGCGATCTAATCGCCTTAGCATGATGTTCATTAAGACTAAAATCTATGCTGGTATTTGTGGTTTTGTTTATTAGCATAACAATGTTCAGAACTTGCAAAAGGTCATTGATGATCAATTCATCACTTCAGATAAGGCTAAAGCAAGTACCCTTATTATGAAGTTTTCTTCTTTAAGACTTACCAGTGTGAAAGGTGTGCGATAACATATCATGCAAATGAGGGACATTATAGCTCAACTTAAGCATCTCGAGGTTGAGATGTCAAAATCCTTCCTAGTGCACTATATCCTTAACACTTTCCCACATCAGCATAGACCATTCAAAATCTCATACAATACACATAAGGATAAATGGTCAATCAATGAACTAATGACCATGTGTGTTCAAGAGGAAGAAAGGATTGTTATTGTATTTGGTGAAAGTGCAATGTTGGCAACAACGTACAGGAAAGGAAAATATCAATACAAGCATAAAGGAAAAGGGATAATTCCATCTCAGGCTGATATTTAGAAAGAATCCAAGTGTTTCTTCTATAAAAAGAAGTGACATATGAAGAAGGATTGTATCAAATTCCATAAATGGCTTGAGAATAAAGGTAATCCAACCTCGTTTGTTTGTTATGAATCTAATATGGTTAATATTAATATTAATACCTAGTGGATTGATTATGGATCAACAATCCATGTTGCAAAATCCTTACAGGGTATGCAAAATCTAAGGAAGCCAGTGGGAAGTGAGCAATACATCTTATCTGGTAACAAGATGGGCTTACATGTGGAGGTTGTAGGGACATGTAATTTAATTTTAAGTAGTGGTTTTATTTTAGAATTAGAAAAGACCTTTTATGTTCCAAGTTTCTCTAGAAACTTGATTTCAATTTCAAGACTTGTACCTTTTGATTATTCCTTTCACTTTTCAGAAACATCTTTTAGTTTATTTAATAAATCTATTTGTGTTGGGAATGGTATTTTGTCTGATGGTCTTTACTGCATTAATTACGAAATAATGCCACTCATAGTGCTATGCATGTTCAAGTTGGCACTAAAAGGTGCCTTCAAAAGCTTTAAGGTTGAAGTAGAAAACAATATGAAAAGAAAATAAAGGTTGTAAGATAAGATAAAAGTGGTGAATATTATGGTAGATACACTGAGAATGGACAAGCGCCTGGTTCATTTGCTAAGTTTCTTCAAGAACATGGGATAGTTGCTCAATACACTATGTCTAGTTCACTAGACTAGAATGATGTAGCAAAAAGGAGAAATTGAATATTATTGGGCATGGTACGGAGTATGTTTAGTAACTCCAATCTTCCTAAATCCTTATGGATTGAAGCTTTATAGATGGTTATGTATATATTAAACTAAGTTCTAACAAAGGTTGTCTCGAAGATGCCATTTGAATTATAGAAAGGTTGGAAACTGAGTTTGTGACATATGCACATTTAAGGATGCCATTTTGAAGTGAGGATTTATAATTCATAAGAAAAGAAGTTAGATCCAAGGACCATAAGTGGGCATTTCGTTGGATATGCCGAAAGGTCTAAGGGATATAAATTTTACTGTCCATCTGACAACACTAGGTTTATGGAATCAAGAAATGCAAAATTTCTCGAGAATTACTTTATTAGTGGGAGCGATTGATCCCAAGGCATTGGTCCTGAGAAAGATCATTCACATGCTCAATGTGCCATTTCAAGTAATGGACTGATAATTATTGTTAACAACACGCTTCAAGTACAAACACATGTTGAAGAACCAGTCCTGGAAGTACCACAAGTTATTGATCCTAATCCAATAGATGTTGAAGTTCAACAGATGCCTACAGCTATTGAACAACCAACTGAACAACATGATCTTGCTCCTTAGGAAAATGTTGATGCATTATTAAGAAGATCTACTAGAGTAAGGAAATCAACAATTCCTAGTGATTATGTTGTGTATCTACAAGAATGTGACTATAATGTTGGAGCCGAAAATGATCCTGAGAAGTTTTCACAGGCCATGAGTTTTGAGGTTTTGAACTTATGGTACAATTTCATGAAAGAAGAGATGGATTCTATCGTGTCTAACCGAGTTTGGGATCTCGTCAAGTTGCCTGATGGTGTGAAATCCATTGGATGTAAATGGGTCTTTAAAACAAATAAATACTCACAAGGCAACATTGAGAGACATAAGGCAAGACTCATTGCCAAAGGATTCACTCAAAGGGAAGGAATTGACTACACAGAGACATTTTCTCCTATATCTAAGAAATATTCATTTTTTTTGTGGTTATGGCATTGGTTACCCATTTTGATTTGAATTTGCATCAAATGGATGTGAAAACGACTTTCCTTAATGGTAACCTAAAGGAAGAGATTTATATGAAACAACTTGAAGGATTCTTCTTTAGTGATGGTGAGCATTTGGTTTGTAGGCTTAATAAATACATATATGGATTAAAACAAGCTTCCCACCAATGGTATTTTAAATTCCATAACGTCATCACTTTGTTTAGTTTTAAAGAGAACCGTCATGCGTGAGGCTTCATATGTCATTGGCATTAAGATCCATAGAGATATACTTTGAGGCGTCTTGGGTTTATCTCACGAAACCTATATTAATAAAGTTTTAGAGAGATTTCAAATGAAAGATTGTTCACCACGTGTTTCACCCATTGTGAAGGGCGATAAGTTCAATTTGGACCAATGCCCAAAGAATGATTTAGAAAGAGAACAGATGAAAACCATTCCATAACTTCAGCCATTGAAAGCCTGATGTATGCTCAAGTTTGTACTATACCTGATATTGCATTTGTTGTTGGGATGCTAGGGAGATATCAGAGTAACCCAAGTGTTGACCATTGGAAAGCGGCAAAGAAAATGATGAGGTACCTGTAAGAAACCAAGGATTATATGCTCATGTATAGACGAATCAATGAATTGGAAGTAATTGGCTACTCCGATGCGAACTTCGCTGGCTATGTTGATTCATGAAAATCAACATTTGGTTACATTTGCATGCTTGTTAGTGGAGCCGTGTCTTGGAGGAGTGATGTTGTTTCTTTTGGAGAACATAAAACGTGCAAGCAGTGATAAAATTTGATAAGTAAGTTATCGTTCCCACAGAGATTTGTTACTACAGTTTGTTGAGTACTAAAATTATCTCTCTCTGATTTTATCCAAAACGATCGTTGATTTAGAAAAAGTTTAAGAAAAGAGTTTTATAACAAAATAAAAGAAATCTAGGATTGTAGTTTTTGACCAAATTAATCCACTCGAATCATGTTATTTTCTCTTGATTTATATTTTTTAGTACATTTAATTTGTCAACCGAAAACTTCTAATTTATCCATACATCTCTTCCGAGCTCCGTATAGACACACCTCGCTAAATTAATTCACTATATTCCTATGAGAATTAAATTCACCAAGATTCATTACGTTCTAAGTTCTCAAATGGCCACACATACAATTAGGGTATATTCCTATCCTTCATCATATATGTGATTCTATCCATGAGCAATATACACAAAAATGCCTCTTCCAAGTTTACTTAAGTGCCATAGATCATTTGATAAAAATTGTAAATAATCAAAAGCATTAAGCACAAATAGAATAAACAAATCGAACGTCTTATAAATCGTTCAAAAATAATTAAAATCAAAGCTTCATAAATTTAGATAAAATGCAACCCTAGAAAAATTAAATTACTTCATAAATTTAAATTAAAATTACAACAGTTAAGGAAAATGAGATGAAAAACAAAAGAAAATTAAATTATTTCGGATCGTAAATATTTGGCACACGCAGAACACAACATAAGCCAAAAATGGCTTCTGCGTGTTCCACAGCCTAACACCGAGCACTACAAAAAATCTCAAACTCTAAACTCCCAAAAAAACTCTTATTTTTCAGTAATAAATTCCCTATTTATAGCTAAAAAATATATCTAAAATAATACATTTTTTCAACACGTGTAAAAAATTTACATCTAAAATAAAACCTCGACATTTTCCTTAAATTCCACATCCATGTGTACGAAGAGAATATTAAATTTGTTATGCGTCAATCGACATCAAACAGAGGGTGCCAATGCTATGTTTTTTTATTCAATCTGAGTGCCACGTGTCACCGTCTGATTCACTGCAAGGATTAATACGGACACGTGGCAGCATTTCATTAGGGGAGGGAAACGATTGCAGGTGATGTCCCCACACGAAATTATGGCGCGCGGGACAAGTGGTAGACAACGGCGCAGTTGGAAACGTGTGTCGTTTCCGTGCTTTGGGTTTACCCAACACATGCCATGTGTACTCTTCTCATTAAATATTGGAGACACGTGGCATTGTAGCATTGCTTGGATGGAGAGGCGCACGAGGATTATGTAGACCGCGTCGCAAAGGAGCACACCTTTTGGTAGCTGCGTAACAGACATGTGGGACCCACCTTGCACGCCGGCATGTGCGGTAGGTGGGTCCCATTCAGCGCACCGAGCGGATTGAACGAGAAAACCTACACCCAATCGCTTTGGTCGGGATTGAAAGACACGCACCAATCCTGACCATTTCTTGTCTGATCTGACGGCTCACGTTGCGCGTGTGGATGATGGCACGTGGGCTTCTTCTCCCTGTGTAGAAAAAATAAATTTTCTTAATTTCATTTTGACCTATAAATTTAATTCAAATTACATTTTAAACTTTCTTTAATTACAATTAAGCCCTTTTCTAATTTAAATTAAATTTTAAACTTTTAATAATTAAAATTAAGATCGATTTTAATTTAAATTATATTTTCGACTTTTATAAATTGCAATTAAGTACTCTTTTATTTGAAATTATATTTTTGGACATAAATTTGCAATTAAGTACATTTTCGATTCAAATTATTTAATTTTCTTAAAAATATATGCCTTAATAAATAAATAGTAAATACAAATTTATTAATTTAAAATTAACTAAAAATGTGAAGAACATAACAATTCTAATTAATAAAATAGATGAAAATAACTATATAAAATACAGTTATCAACACCCCCAAACTTAAGGTTTTGCTAGTCCTCGAGCAAAAGGAAAGAAATAAAATAAAGATAACTGCATTTAAAATAGTAATTTTCAATATATTTCTTTTTAGTCATTCCAAATTACATAACTCAAAGAAATAAATTTTTTTATCTAAGTATCAAAATCAATTTAAAAATATATTACATTTTCATAATAAATTTTAGTGTGTGTGAAGTCTTTTCATATTTCATCACATGCAATCTGGGTCAGTTTATGCAAATATAAAATCAAACAGATTTTAATGAAATCACAAATCTCATAAGTTTATTTTTCATTTCTCTCTCCACTAATGTAGAAAAACACAACCAAAAATCAATAAGACTTTATTAAGTTTGTAATGTATGGCTTAGGTAAAGGTAGGGTAAAGGATAATATTTAGCTCAATTTTTCCTAAACACATCATTTTAGGATTGAAACAAGAGATCTTTTATCATCAAAATAAACACTTCCCAATTTGAGATTTAACATCACATATAATAACCATTTTTAGTTAATTTTTAATTAATTAAATTAATATTTACTATTAGTTTTTAATAAATATATTTTCAAGAAAATTAATGAATTTTAATAAAAAAAAGGACTTAATTGCAATTATTAAAAGCTTAAAATTTAATTTGAATTAAAAATCGGCTGTGCAGAATTTTCTCCCGAGGCGCATCTCATCGCTCACCGTTGGATCAAGTTGAAATAAAATTCTTATAAAAGTTTTTGAAATAGAGCTTCACTCTAACTATTGGGCGATTGTACCAACAAATAAAAAAACACTACTCTAAATTAAACCGGATAACTAAACCTTAAAATATAATTTTTAGATTTAAGTTTATAATGAAAAATAATATATTTCTCTCTTACATTCTAAATATATAATTTTGAATAAAAACAAAATAAATTCATTTTATAGAGATTTTTACCTATTTAATATTTTGCAAGCATAAAAAAATTATTATTATATCATGTTTATAAATAGCCAGCAATGTTAAATTTAATCATAGACAAATTAAATATAACATATAAGAATAAAACATAAAAAAATAACTATAAAGAAAATTGAATCCTTACAATACTTTGATGTTAATTCTATTGTTAAAAAACATTCAAACGGATTTGCATTTCCATTTATTGAATCAAAAAGTTAGAAATTTACAAAAACATAGCTAGTTCTTCTCAAAAAGAGAAGAACTTTAGAAAAAATCAAAAAACTAAAAAAGAGAGAGAAATAGCTAAAAAAACATTATTTATTGAGGTGTTTTTGTTGTTTTTCTTTTTGTGTTGCGTAATGGAGGATATGTGAGTATTTATAAGTGAGTAGAAGGGTAAAAAAGTGGGAAAAACACATAATAGGTAGACATTGACATCATCGCTGACGTAAGTGCTAACATGGGTAGTGGCGCGTGCGAATTCGGCATGTGGGGTGCGGTTAGGTGCAGATGGGCACAACGGGTTCGGAGTTCTTCAGGCAGATGCACAGGCGGATGCTTGGTGTGGTGTGGTGTGCTTTGCGAGTTTCTCGGCGCAACTAGACTGTTGCGCATGCAATTTCGTCCTTTTTGATATTTTTTACGCTTTTCATCCATTTTGTCCAATGTTTTCATCTTTTTTACTTTTCCTCATTTATTTTCTTAATATATTTGTGGTGTATTTACTCCAATATTTTTCTTCAAGTCATTAAGTTATTTTTTAAGCAAAAATACCTAAAAAAAACAATAAAAATACTCATAATTTCGAAGAGAAAAATTTATATAAAAATATGATAAAATCATATAAATATAAATATTTTTAATCAATTAAAGAACATAAAATCATTGTAATTTTTGTGTTTTTTAAGCACTCATCACAACCCTCAAGCAGCTTCTTGCTATTCTTTTAGCAAGAGAAGCGATAAAACTAAAAATTTAACTATCCTAAATCACTTATGTGGATTGACATGGTAGCATTTAGCGTAACCAACAAGAATTTAAACCCCTAGGTTATCCTAGTGGATGATTTTAAGTCTCGTGAGGGTTTTCAGTAATGATACCCACAAACATTGAACTAATAACAAAAATAATAACTCAAAACTAAAATTACAACAAAATCAAAAATTATCTTAAGAATAAAATAAAACAAAATGAAATGAAACATAACAAAAAAATGTCTCATACTTTATAATCTCCTTTAATATTATAATTAAGATCTAAAGCATAAGTTATTTTAATCTTCTTAAATAGTTATAATTTATTATAATACTTAGTTTAAAATCATTTTCTTATTTCGTATAAAAAATGTATCAATTTAATTTCACCCAAACTTAGTGTCAAGAATCTGAATTCACTTTGACTCTATTCCGCACAAGTCAATACTCTCAAAATACTTAATCCTATGGGTTCAAACACTCATACTATTTTATATAGGAAAGAGTTGATGTATAGAAATGAAGTAATATGTTCCCATATGTATAAACAATAAAGGCTCAAAGTGTTATTTTAACGTCGATATCATGAAAGGAATCGAATGTATAAATTATAAATATCATATATAAAAATTAATTTCATACAACAATCAAACTCATTAAGCAAAAATTTCAAGATATATGCCTTTTCCAAATGAAGAAAGTTCAATGACTTTTTAGGGAATTACTTCCAATATCTTTCTTTTGTAATTAGTCTTTACTCACAACTTTGTAGACTATGTGAGTCATAATATGTAAATTATACTATATATTCTTTATCTCTCTATATTTGTTTAGGAGATCTTTCAATATTGTTTATAGAGAGTGAACCTATGTAGAGATTGTACATTTTATAGGATTTTGGTGAGTGGTTAATTTTGTAGCTTTTCCGTTTGATTTTGGTTTAGGTAACCACAAATATGTCTCTTTTTTTGTAGGAGTTATGAATGAATGAGATAAAAACATATATTATCAATTTCTACTTAACTCATTTAATCTAGACAAAATAATAATAAAAATATACGAAACTCTATTAAGATGTGAAAAAAATTCATACATTCAATGCTAATACCTATAGAAATCATCTTAAAATTTGAAGAAATAGGAAATCTGATTAGAGTAGAAAACATATATTTCACTATAAATAAAAGAAATTATGCTATAATTATATCTCAAAATGGTAGTCTCCAATATTTGATTCCTAAACACCAATTTTTGGGTTTAATACAATTTTCATATCTTATCAAGAAATACTAGTTATGACAAAAATTAACTAATTATCAAAAAAATACTCCATGATATGTTTTCAAAAATTAATTTAACAAAGCAAAATACTTCACTATTTACTTAAATTTGATTTAAACCACACAAAGAAAATAAAATCAAACACAATAAAAATGAAAATTGTTAAAAGTTTTGAATTTAAGCAAAGTAACTTTTCATCACCTCAAATCTGGAACTTACATTGTCCTCAATATAACAATTGTAAATTAAAGATAAAGAGAAAAAAAATGTTACCTATTTTTTGAGAATGTGCAAGAAGTGATGGAGAAATACAAGTGCATCCATCATGTTCATCATTAAATTTCACATAAATAGATTGTTGTAAACTTCTAACATCTTAACAAATATTTTTAGTTTTAATAATTCTAAAATTATTGACGTGCAATTAAACTAAAATAAATAAAAGAAATTTAATAAATAAAAGAAAATTACATAAAATGATGGATTACCTCCTATTCAGCGTTTAGTTTAACGTCTTAGCAATCCGTAACTGGGGGGATTTCATTTTAAGTAAACTCAATATCTACACATCATTGAGTTAATCAAACCTACACATAGAACATGGTTGTCTACCTATACCTTTTTAGTCATACACTATGGATTTTTAAAATTTTATGTATTTAAAACTAGGGACATGTTTGTGGGTTTTAGATAACCCAAGTTTAGGTGCAAGTCAAATAATTAAGGCCTTAAAACACTGTTGTACCTAGAACTAACAAAGCAACTACTCCTTTAGATTGTAATTAAAACTTTGAAATTTTGGAGATAGTTTTAGAATTTTTTTTTAATTATTTAGTTTTTGGATTTTTAGTATAATTTATATGTCAAATAACATAATCGATAATAACCAAAAGTACTCCTAGGAAAGAATAGTGTGACAAAAAACTCTTTAAAAACCATCCTCATAGACAGAGCAATGATCATAGGAAAAACTACTGGCACAAAGACTTCTAAGAACTAGTCTCCTAGACATAACTCCCTTAGATCTTTACTTTGCATGTTATTAAAATCTAAGTTAATTAAATTAAGAAAAGTTAAGTAAAAATTTAAGTTAATGAAAATTTAAGTAAATTAAGTAAATTTATTTAAGTTAATAAATTAAGTTTTTTTCAAATAAATTTAAAATTAAAAGGAAAATAATAAAAAATAAAAAGTAAAATAAATTAAAATTAAGACTTAAAAAAATTTAAAAAATTACAAAATTAGAAAGTAAAAATAATAATTAAAAATTAAATTTTTAGTAAAAGAAAATAATTAAATAAAATAAAGTTTAAATATTTTTTTATTTTAAATTTTAGTTTAAGTTAATTAAATTATTTTAAAAAAAGATTTTAATTAATTTTTTTAAAAGGAAAATAATTAAAAAAATAAAGTTTAAATTTTATTATTATTATTTTTCTTAAATATTTTTAATTTTATAAAAAAACTATTTCTTAAAGAAAAAAGTAAAATAAAATAATTTTTTATATATTTTTGAAATTGTTTTACTATTAAATATTTATTTAATTTTTTTTAAAATTTGAAATTTGATTTTTTTTATTATTAACGAAAAGCAAAAAAAAATTTGTGACTCAAAATAAAAAAAATCTCAATTATTTAGTGTAAAAAAAGTTTTCAAAATTTTGATATATACTTTAAAAACGATATTCCTTACCCAGCAACGGCACTAAAAACTTGATAAGTAAAATCGGTATTGTCAATTCTGCAAATACTTATAATTTTATATTTATAAAACTCTTACTAAAGCACGAATAATTTCATAAAAAATGATAAATATACTTACAAGGTTGATCTAAAGAAGAAATGTATGTGGTTTTTAATTTATTATTCAAAATTTTGAAAACGAAATTAAATCTTAAACATCATGTCACGATATTTTGGGTTTTGTATTTTCCTAATCTAATAACCTAAAAATAACATAGATATAGATTCAATAAACATTTATTCAAATTTTATCTTTTATAATAGTAGAGTATTTATGGATATAATAAGTGAGTTAATTATGCTTGCTCATATTATTTACGTTATTAAAGATATAAATTGATATTTATTGATTCTCTCTTCTTTATATGAATACTATTTTTAGTGGAGTTAGATATTCTTTGTTAATTAAACAAATCAATTAACACCTATATGTGAGATCGATAACTAATTTGGGTAATTAAATTAATTCTTTTTTCTAAGAGATTGAAAATGAATCATTTAAATGCAACATTTGATGGGGTTAGACAGTTTAAACTTTATTCAATGTGTTCAAATTAAACTTGAGAATCTAATTATCCGAGTACTAATTTTCAATTTTTAAAATCATTATTGAAAACATGTTCTCAATATATTTTCACATAATAATTCTTATAAGAACTTTTGAAATATATCTTCACTCTAATTACCAAGCGATTGTACCAACAAATAAAAGAGTACTACTATAAATCATCTTGGATAACTAAACCTTAAAATCTAATTTTTAGATTTAAGTTTGTAATGAAAAATAATATATTTCTCTCTAACATTCTTAATATAAAATCTTGAATAAAAACAAAATCAATTCATTTTATAGAAATTTTTACCTATTTAATTTTTCACAAGCAGAACAACGTTATTATTATATCATGTTTATAAATAGTCATCAATGTTAAATTTAATCACAAACAAATTAAATATAACATATAAAAATAAAACATAAAAAAATAACCATTAAGAAAATAGTATCCTTAGAGTACTTTAAAGCTAATTCTGTTGCTGGAAAACATCCAAATGGATTTCCATTTCCATTTATTGAACAAAAAAGCTAAAAATTTACAAAAATATAACTAGTTCTTCTAAAAAAGAGAATAACTTAAAAAAACTATGAAATATAGATAAAGAGCTAAAACAAACTTATTTATTGAGATGTTTTTGGTGTTTTTTATTTTTGTTGTGTAATGGAAAAGATGTGGGTATTTATAGGTGAAGAGAAGGGTAAAAAAGTGGAAAAATGATTAAAAATGGGAAAACGCATAATAGGTGGACATTGATATCATCACTAACGCAAAATGGATAGGCATTGTTGTAGCCAATGGAGCATGTGAATTCGACATGTTAGGTTCGATTGGGCGTAGATGGGGGTAGTGGTGCAAGTGGGTTCGGAGTGATTCAGGCGGATGCCCAAATGTGCGAGATGCGCGCGTGGGTTTGGCATTGTTTGGCCAGATGCTCGGCTAGGCTAGACTATTGCACGCGTGATTTCATCTTTTTTATATTTTTGACCAATTTTGTCCAATTTTTTTCATATTTTTTACTTTTACTCGTTTATTTTCTTAATATATTTGTGATGTATTGCCTCCAATATTTTTCTTCGAGTCATTAAGTTATTTTTTAAGCGAAAATACCTGAAAAACAATAAAAATACCCCTAATTCCGAAAAGACAAATTTATATAAAAATATGATAAAATCATATAAATATAAATATTTTTAATTAATTAAAGAACATAAAATCATTGTATTTTTTGTGCTTTTAAGTACTCATCACAACCCCCAACCAACTTCTTGCTAGTCTCCTAGCAAGAGAAGCGATAAAAACTAAAAATTAAACTATGCTAAATCACTTCCATGGATTGACACGGTTGCATTTAACGTATGAAACAAGCCTTTAAACCCCTAGGTTTCCCTAGTGTACGAGTTTAAATCTTATGAGGATTTTTCAGAAATGATACCCACAAACATTGAACTAATAACAAAAATAATAACTCAAAAACTAAAATTACAAAAATAAAATAAAAAATTATCCTAAGAATAAAATAAAAAAAACAAAATGAAACATAACACAAAAATGTCTTATACTTTTTAATCTCCTTTAAGATAATAATTAATATCTAAAGCATAAGTTATTTTAATCTTCTTAAATAGTCATAATTTATTATAATAATTAGTTGGAAATCATTTTCATATTTCATATAAAAAATTTATCAATTTATTTTCACCCAAACTTAGTGTCAAGAATCTGAATTCACTTTGACTCTATTTCTCATAAGTTAATACTCTTAAAACACTGAATTTTATGAGTTCAAACACTCATACTATTTTATATGCGAAAAAGTTGATGTATAGAAATGAACTAATATGTTTACATATGTATAAAGAATAAAGACTTAAAGTGTTATTTTAACGTTGATCTCATGAAAGGAATCAAATGTATAAATTATAAATAAAAGATATATACCTTTTCCAAATGAAGAAAGTGCAATGACTTTTTAGGGAATTACTTCCTATATCTTTCTTTTGTAATTAGCCTTTATTCACAACTTTGTAGGCTATGTGGGTCATAGTTTGTAGATTATACTATATATTCTTTATCTCTCTATATGTTTTTAGGAGATTTTTCAATATTTTTTTAGAGAGTAAACTCATGTATAGATTGTACATTGTTATAGGATTTTGGTGAGTGGTTAATTTTGTAGCTTTTCTGTTTGATTTTGGTTTAGGTAACACTAGATATGTCTTTTTTGTAGTAGTAGTAGTCATGCATCATATACTATCAATTTCTACTTAAATTGTTTAACTAAACACAAATAATAATAAAAATATATGAAACTCTATTACGATGGGAAAAACAAATTCATACATTCAATGTTAATACCTATTAAGATCATATAAAAATTTAAAGAAATAAGAAATGTGTTTAGAGTAGAAAATTTATATTTCACTCTGAATAAAAGAAATTATGCTCAAATTATATCTCAAAAGGATAGTCTCTAGCATTTGATTCCTAAACACCAATTTTTGGGTTTAATACAATTTTCATATCTTATCAAGAAATACTAGTTATGACAAAAACTAACTAATTATCAAAAAAATACTTCATGATATGTTTTCAAAAATTAATTTAACAGTGCAAAAGACATAACTATTTATTTAAATTTAATTTAATTTTTTTTTAGAATTTGTTTTTTTTAGAATTGTTTTTTTCAATTACTAAACTACACAAAGAAAATAAAATCAAATACAATAAAAATGAAAATTGTTAAAATTTTTGAATTTAAGAAAAGTAACTTTTCACCACCTCAAATCTAGAACTTAGATTGTCCTCGATATAAAAATTGTTAATTAAAGATAAAGAGAAAAGAGAAGAAAGGTTACCTATTTTCTCAGAATGTGCAAGTAGTGATGGAGAAATGTAGGTGCATCCATCATGTTCATCATTAAAGTTCACATAAATAAATCGCTGTGAACTTCTAAAATCTCAAAAAATATTTTTAGCTTTGACGATTCTAAATATATTGACATGGAATTAAAATAAAATAAACAATAGAAATTAAATAAATAAAACTAATAAAGAAAAGAAAATTACTTAAAATGATAGGTTGTCTCCCATCCAGCGCTTAGTTTAACGTCTTAGCAAGACGTAACTGGGGGATTTCATTTTAAGTGAACTCAATGTTCGCACATCATTGAGTTAATCAAACCTATAGTTAGAACAAGGTTCTCTACCTTTACTTTTTTAGTCATGTCCTATGGATTTTCAGAATTTTATGTACTTAAAACTAGGGAAATGCTTGTGGGATTTAGATATCCCACATCTAGGTGCAAGCCAAATAATTAAGGCATCAAAACATAGTTGTACCTAAAACTAACAAAGTAACTACTCCTTTAGATTGTATTTAAAACTTTGAAATTTTGGAGATAGTTTTAGAATTTTTTTCTATTATTTATTTATTTTTCTTTTGGATTTTTTAGTATAATGTATAAGTTAAATAACATAATTGGTATTAACCAAGAGTACTCCTAGAAAAGAATGGTGGAGTAAAGGCTACTTAAAAACCATCATCTTAGATAGAGCAACGTTCCCAAATAAGACTAGTGGCATAAACGCTTCCAAGAACTAGTCTCCTAGACATAACTCTCTTAGATATTTACTTTTCATGTTATTAGAATCTACGTTAATTAAATCAATAAAAGTTAAGTAAAAATTTAAGTTAATTAAGTAAATTAAGTTAAGTTATTTAAGTTAATAAATTAAGTTTTTTTATATAAATTTAAAATTAAAAGGAAATAAAAAACAAAATAAAAAAGTAAACTAAATTAAAATTAAGAATTAAAAAAATAAAAAATAAAAATGTAAAATGTAAAATGTAAAATGTAAAATTAAAAACTGAATGAAAATTAAAATTTAGAAATTTATTTTTTTTACTATTTTTTTTAAAATAAAATAATTAAATTAAATAAATTAAATAAATTTTTAATATTTTTTATTTTTATTTTTATTTTAAAAAAAAATTATTTTAAGTTAATTAAATTATTTTTAATTAATATATTTTTCAAACCAAATATTTAAAAAAAATAAAGTTTTATTTTTTTATTTTTAATTTCATAAAAAATATTTGTTTATTTATTTAAAGAAAATAATGTTTAAAATTTTTTATTTTTTGAAAAGAAAATAATTAAATAAAATAAATTTTTATTTATTTATTTTTTAAAATTTTATTTAATTTTAAATTTTTTTTTATTGAATTTGGAATTTGTAATTAGATTTTTTTTAATTATTCACGAAGAGCAAAAAAAACATTTTATGACTCGAATTAAAAAAAAATCACAATTACTTATTGTAAAAAAAGTTTTTAAAATTTTGATAAATAATTTTTTTGATAATTTTGAAAATAATGTTAAAAGTTTTTTAAAAAAAGAAAATAATTAAATACTTTGGTGAGCAAAATCAGTATCGTCGATTCTACAAAATACTTTGGTTTTATATTTGTAAAACTCTGTTAAGTGCACGAATCATTTGTAGAAAATGATAAATATACTCACAATATCGATGTAAGGAAGAAATATATGTGGATTCAATAAACTTTTATTAAAATTTTATCTTTTATAATAGTAGAGTATTTATGGATATAATAACTAAGTTAATTATTTTTGCTCATATTATTTAGGTTATTAATGATATAAATTGATATTTATTGATTCTTTTTTTTTAATGAATACCACATTTGGTGGTGTTAGATATTCTTTGTTAATTAAACAAATAAATTAACATGTATGTGTGAGGCCGATAACTAATTTTGTTAATTAAATTAATTCCTTTTTCTAAGAGATTAAAAATGAACCATTTAAATGCTACATTTGGTGGGGTTAGACTTTTTAAACTTTATTCAAGGTGTCTAAATTAAACCTAAGAATCTAATTATCCGAATAATAACTTTCAAGTTTTAAAAGCATTATTGAAAAAAGGTTGTCAATACTTTTTCACATAATAATTCTTATAAAAACTTTTGAAATATAGCTTTACTATAACTATCGGGTGATTGTACTATCCAATAAAAGAGCATTACTCTAAATTAAACCGGATAACTAAATCTTAAAATCTAATTTTTAGATTTAAGTTTGTAATGAAAAATAATATATTTCTATCTAACAGTCTAAATATATAATTTTGAATAAAAACAAAATCAATTCATTTTATAGAGATTTTTACCCATTTAATATTTTACAAGCATAACAACATTATTATTATATCATGTTTATAAACAACCAGCAATGTTAAATTTAATTAAAGACAAATTAAATATAAAATATAAGAATAAAACATAAAAAATAATTGTAAAGAAAATAGAATCCTTATAGTACTTTGATTTTAACTCTATTGTTGGAAAAAATTCAAACAGATTTTCATTTCCATTTATTAAATTGGAAAACTAGAAATTTATAAGAACATAGCTAGTTCTTCTCAAAAAGAGAAGAATGATGGTAAAAAAGTGAGGAAAATGATAAAAAAAAATGGGAAAAATGTGTAATAGATGAACATTGATGTCATCGCTGACGTAGAATGGATAGGTGTTGACGTAAGCATTGACGCAGGCAGTGGCGAGAGCTAATTCGGCATGTGGGACGCAGATGGGTGTAGCTGTGCATGCGGGTTCAACGTGATTCAGGCGGATGCGTAGATGGATGCAAATGCACGTGCGGGTTCAGCGTTGTTCAGGTAGATGCACAAGTGGACGCTTGGCATGGTGTGTTGTACACGTTGCTTGGCTCGGCTAGATTGTTGCGCATGTGATTTCATCTTTTTTGATCCATTTTGTCAAAAAATTTAATCTCTTTGACTTTTCCTCATTTATTTTCTCAATATATTTGTGATGTATTTCCTTCAATATTTTTTCTTCGAGTCTACGTTATTTTTTAAGTGAAAATAACTTAAAAATATTAAAAATACCTATGATTCTGAAAAGACAAATATATATAAATATATGATAAAATCATATAAATATAAATCTTTTTAATCAATTAAAGTATATAAAATTATAGTAATATTATGCACGTGCGGGTTCAACGTTGTTCAGGTAGATGCACAAGTGGATGCTTGGCATGGTGTGTTGCACACGTTGCTTGGCTCGGCTAGATTGTTGCGCATGTGATTTCATCTTTTTTGACCCATTTTGTCAAAAAAATTCATCTCTTTGACTTTTCCTCATTTATTTTCTCAATATATTTGTGATGAATTTCCTTCAATATTTTTTCTTCGAGTCTAAGTTATTTTTTAAGCGAAAATAACTTAAAAATATTAAAAATACCTATGATTCTGAAAAGACAAATATATATAAATATATGATAAAATCATATAAATATAAATCTTTTTAATCAATTAAAGTATATAAAATTATAGTAATATTTTTTACTTTTTAAGCACTCATCAGGTTGTTTCCACATATTAATCTTATATGTTGATATTTCTATTCTTGTATTACTTTATGTACACATGATTGGTTGTTTGGATGCTTACAAAATTTTAATTTACCATACTTTTGGTTACTAGATACTTAGATCTATAACTAAATGAAGTTTCATTTGGTATTAGAGTAGTCACTAGATACACTTAGTTTTCATAAGACCTTGTTATGGTTCATTTGAGAGAGGGCTCGTCTACAGCGTGTGCACATACTTTGATGGGTCTATGTACCTATATTGGAAAGCTTATATGAGAGTCTTTCTATGGTCTATAGATGAAAGCATCTGAAACTCTGTGCTTTATGGTTGGGAACCACTTACAATCACCAAATATAATATTGTTACTCCTAAAGCTAGGAAAGATCGGACAACTTAAGATAAAATTGGTAGTAACTAGAATAAAAAAGGAATAAATGCTATATTTAGTGCTATATCTACTGATGACTTTGTCACATTTCACATGTTGAAATTACTAAGCATGCATGGGATATTTTGGAGGTTATCCATAAGGGTACATTACAAGTTAAATGCACAAAACTTCGTATGATTTGTACTCGATATGGGAATATTAAATGCAACAAGATAAATTTTTTCTCTAACATTTATATTAGATTATGTGATGTTACTAACACCTGTACCAATCTTGGAGAGAAATTTGACGATTTCAAGATAGTTAGAAAATTTCTCTACTTATTATTAGATCACTTCCATGCAAAAGTCACAACCATTGATGAAAGCAAGGATTTAGACACCATCGAAACATATGAACTCGTTGGTTGACTTCAAACCTTTGAGATGAGCTTTCAAAAACCTCCAAGAAACAAAGGTTGCACTTTCAAAACTACTATAATTGAAGACAGTGATAGAGATGGTAAAGAACTAGCACTTTTAATGAGAAGATTGAATGAAATCCTCAACAACAAGTATCCTCAAATCAAACGACAATCAAGTTCTCAAAAAGATCCGAATATAAGAGAACTCAAATCTGTGAGTTCTGATGGTAAGAAATATAAATCCATTGGACTTTAATGTTTTGGATTCATGGGTTTAGTTAATTTTTAATTAATTAAATTAATTTTTACTATTAATTTTTAATAAATATATTTTTAAGAAAATTAATGAAATTGAATAAAAAAAAGGACTTAATTGCAATTAATAAAAGCTTAAAATATAATTTGAATGAAAAGTGGGTGAAATTGCAAATATCAAAAGTTTAGAAGTTAATTTGAATTAAATTTGAGGGTCAAAATGCAATTAAGGAAAGTTGAATTTTCTGCGCAGGAGAAGGAGGCCACTCACACTATTATTCACACCTGACAAGCACCGTACGATCAAGAAATCAATGGTTAGGATCAGACGCGTGGAATCCAAACACGACAAAAGGAAGTGGACCTGGGTTCCTGGACGCACGCTGCTCGATGTTGAGTAGGGCCTACCTACCGCATAGGCTGGCGTGTAGAGTGGGACCCACGTGTCAGCTGCACAGAATTTTCTCCCGAGGCGCATCTCATCACTCACCGTTGGATCAAGTTTGAACGGTCTAGATTCATACGCGAGTGGAATCAAGCTTTCGTGCATCTATCAACTCGCTTATACCCCCGTCCAATGCGGTTCATCGTATCAGAGTGCGCCCTCGCGTTCCACCTAATAAGAAATAGCCACGTTTTTCAAAAATTTCTGAGCTAATCATATGGAGACACGTGCCATGTATTTGGTAAAATGAAAACGTAGAAACGACGCCCACTTAGATTTGTGTATTCATAACTTAGAACTTAATAAATCTGATTGAATTTAATTCTCATAGGAATATAGTGAATTATTTTAGCGAGATGTGTCTATATGGAGCTCGGAAGAGATATATGGATAAATTAGGAGTTCTTGGTTAACAACTTAAAATACGAGAACATAAATCAAGAGAAACTAAAATGATTCAAGTGGATTAATTTGGTGAAACTACAATCCTAGAATTTTCTTGCAAATTGTTATAAAAATTAGTTAGTCAAACTATATCAAATTATCGACTGTTTAGATAAAATGAGGTTGAAATAATTTTAGTAATTAACGAACACTAGTAACAAATCTTCGTGGGAATGATATTTTACTTATCATATTATTACTTGTGACCGTGTATACTTGCATGATTTTTATATTCTCCAAAAGAGACAACAAGTTTTTAGCACTATTGCGGGGGATTTGTTTTACTATTTTTTGTTGATATTAATAGCAATTAATCTAATTTTAGTTCAAAAAAAATATTTTTTTATTGCTTACTATTATTTGCTTAGATTTGTGTGTTTATTTATGTGTTTATTTTCATTTTTTACTTTACTAGATTTATTTTTCAGTTTTTTGGATAAAGTGGGACTTTGTATGCGACGCATAAGAAATCTTGACATAGTTCTGTTAGTTCTAGAAATTGAGAGAACTATTTTAAAATAAAAAAATAATAATAAACAAGAAAACTCAAAACATCTAATTATGGATGAGGAAATTCATGAAGTGGAAGAACCAAGATCTTTAAGAGATTATGGAGTGCCTATGGTTGGCGGAATTTATTCAAGCATTAGAAGACCATCAATTCAAGCCAATAATTTTGAAATTAAGCCTGTAATCATTTAGATATTTGTGACACCTTTAGGCATAATGGAGTCACTGATGATGCTATTCGGTTGAAACTTTTTTCCTTTTTCACTTAGGGATAAGGCAAAGAGTTGGTTGAATTCATTGCCATGTGGTTCTATCACTACTTAGGAGGATTTGGCTCAAAAAAATTTAGCCAAATATTTTCCACCAGCAAAGACTGCAAGGATGAGGAATGAAATCACCACTTTTTTGCAGACTCAGAATCATTATATGAAGCTTGGGAGAGGTACAAGGAGCTACTTCGAAGATTTCCTCACCATAGTTTACCGAAGTGGCTTCAAGTTCGAACATTTTATAATAGTTTGATGGGTCAAACTAGAAACATGATTGACGCTGCAGTAAGTGGTGCTTTAATGGGGAAATCAATTGATGAAGCCTAAAACTTATTAGAGGAAATGGCTTTCAATAGCTACGAGTGGCCATCAGAGAGGATGATGCCTAAGAGAGTGGTTGGAATTCACGAGATTGATGTTATGACCACTTTAACTGCACAAGTATCCGCTTTGGTGAAGAAGATGGATACTCTGAGTGTCCATTCTATTCAGAGTCATTTTGTTGCATGTGAAATTTGCAATGCAAATCATGTCAGTGAGAGATGTCCTCACAACTCTAAATCTGTCAATTTTGTTCCCAACTATAATAGGAATCAAAACAACCCTTATGCTAACACTTACAACCCAAGGTGGAAGACTCATCCTAATTTTTCCTAGAGTAACAATGAGGGACCATCATCTTCTATAAAGCCCACATATCTTCTGGCCTTTCATAACCAAGCTCCACCACAAGAAAAGAAGCCATCATTGAAAGATATGTTTGCTCGATATATGGCTAATAATGAGACTATTCTTCAGAATCAAGCAACTTCCATAAGAAATCTTAAAGTTCAATTGGGGAAACTTGCTACTACTCTCAACAACCGCCCTCAGGGAGCTTTTCCAAGTGATACTGAAACTAATCCTAATTGGGGAGGAAATGAGCATTGTAAGGCAATTACACTCAGAACTGGAAAAGAGTTAAAAGGAATACCTAAGCCCATTTCTTTGAAACCCCCTAGTGTTGAAGCTATTAGCCCAGAAAAACAAGATTGTGGAGAAGAAAGAGCTGAAGAGAATGAAGTAACAAGAAAACCCATGATGAAACCAGTTTTAGAAAGTCTCAAGCCTTACACTCCACCAATTCCGTTTGCTCAACGATTCCATAAGAAAAAGCTTGATAAGAAATTCTCTAAGTTTCTTGAAGTTTTTAAAAAGCTTCATATTAACATTCCTTTTGCTGATGCCTTGGAGAAAATGCCTAGCTATGTGAAATTTATGAAGGACATCTTGTCTAAAAAGAGAAGGTTAGGTGATTTTGAGACAGTTGCTCTCACAGAGGAGTGTAATGCCATCCTTCAAAAGAAGCTACCACCTAAGCTTAAAGATCCAGGAAGTGTCACCATTCCTTGTACTTTTGGTGAGAAATTCTTTGGTAGAGCTCTGTGCGATCTGGGTGCCAGCATTAATTTAATGCCACTTTCCATCTATTAGAGACTTGGATTAGGAGAAGCACAACCGACCACTATAACTCTTCAACTTGCAGATAGGTCTTTGAAACCCCCAAGAGGCATTATAGAGGATGTGCTTGTAAAGGTAGACAAGTTTATCTTTCCTGCAGATTTCATAATTCTTGATATGGAGGAAGATAAAGAGATCCATATTATTCTAGGGAGACCATTTTTAGCAACTGGTAGGACTTTGATTGATGTTCAAAAAGAGGAACTCACTATGAGTGTTCAAGACCAAGAGGTAACTTTCAAAGTGTTTAAAGCTATGAAATTTCCAGGTGATTCTGATGCTTGTTATAGAGTAAATGAGTTAGTTGATAGCAGGTCTACAAAAAACTCTACTACTAATTCTTCTACAATTTCTCCTATGAATCTGAATAATGACTTAAGAACCACTTGCGAAAAGCATTGTCTGCCAATCAATGAGATGGACCAGTTCCATCTACAACCATATAAAATATTTAAGCTCTATAAAGAGAAGATAAAGAGATGGCATCACAATAAACTCTTGCATCAACATTCTGAACAAGGACAAAAAGTTTTGCTCTTCAAGTCTCGGTTGCAATTCTTCCTAGGGAAACTAAAATCAAGGTGGTCAGGTCCTTTCACTATTTCCAAAATGCATCCATACAGTATTGTTAAGATTAAAGATGAAAAATGGCATAGGAATCTCCAAGTGAATGGGAAAAAACTCAAACGTTGTTGGGAAGGTGACATGATCATCAAAAGCCAACCATTTTGGTATATGACCCGACCTGAAGCAAAGAAAAAGGAAGTCAAGCAAATGACTCTAAATCAAGCACTTCTTGGGAGGCAACCCATGTGTTTTAGTTTTTATTTATTTATTTATTTTAGAACATGTATTAGCTGCATATTTCTTCATTTTGTTATTTTCTTTTGATAGGTGCAAATCGAAGGAGGTAAAGCGATTTTTGGATTTCAATCTCACAAGCCACTTCACCATTATCGATTGTTTGGATAAAATCAGGTTAAAATAATTTTAATAATTAACAAATACTAGTAACAAATCTTCGTGGGAACGATATTTTACTTATCATATTATTACTTGTGACCGTGTATACTTGCACGATTTTTATGTTCTCCAAAAGAGACAACATCATATTGTTAGCTTTGTGAGGCAGTCGTTTGACTCTATTCAATTACCATACTCACCTTTTCTCATCCTCTCATCTCCAAGGTACGTTCTTTATGGATTTTGTGTCCAAGTTCTATATCTTATGCATTTAGAACCTTTTTTCTTTGAGTCGTAGAATTTGGGCTTTCTCTTATTGTAATTAAATAGGCCTATCTTCAATTAAAATGAAAATTTATACTTCATACTTTTGGGTATTCTTCTTGTATTTGTTTCTACTACTTCATAGGTTTGATTATGTTTAATTTTCTTAGTACAATAAGATGTGTTCTATAGGAGAATATGCTATGTTCTACAATAAGATGTGAGAATTTATTGCTTTTTATTCTACCTTGTGATGGTTTAATCTTTTTGAGTTATATTTGTTTTCATTATCTCTAGAATTTTTCCCTCATGGATTGTATTGGTCTCAAAGATTTATAGTATGATTTGTAAAGAAGCTACTAATCAATCATTGAAAGCCTATGAGGTAAATCACATTCAGCCTACAAGTTCCTTTTGCGCTTTATTTTTGTTACTTCCATATCTACTTGTTCACAATATATGATACTATGTAATATGGACGAATCAAGTTACAAGATTTTTCTCCTACTAATACATGTTGCTCTGAGTAAAGCTTCCTCTTATTTGCTTCCAACTCATCCAATCAGACTTGGCTTGGCTCTTAAATTCACGGTTTTATATTATGAGATTCTTAACTCCTTTGAGAGGTCTCCATACATCCTTTATCCAAATTCCTATCCATTCAATCTAAATACTTCTAGGTTTTTATTTTTAATATACTGAGTTGAACTTGTCTGGAATTTATGACTCATCAGCTTCACACTACATGTTGTAGGGCCTATCACCTGGCTAAATAAGCATTTGATGAGGCTATTGCTAAACTTAACAGTCTCAATGAGGACTCCTATAAGGAAAGTACCCTTATTATATAGCTTAGGGATAATCTCACTTTATGGACCTTAAACTTACTTGAGAAAAGAGGTAAATTTCATGAATATTCTACCTCTTATCTCTTTGAGATGTATGTATTTTGTCAATTTAATCCCCCCTTTGAAAGTTACTAATTATTTTATTGATTTTGTTCTTTTGAAGATGGTAAGAAATAGTTTGGCTAATGTACATTAGAATCATAAAAAATCTAAAGTTGCATTGAAGAACATTTTAACTACTCGATAGAAAATAATTGTCATTTGGTCACTCAAATAGTGCTCATTTTGGTCTTTTTTTTTAAATCTGATTTTAATCCTCCAATTATTACTTGTTTCAGCTTGCTGATGGAAACATTTTTCTTTGTATTTACTTTTCTTATTATAGTTCATATATGTATCTCAGAGATGGTGTAGATGAATATTATTACACTTCTATTTTAAAAAATAGGCAAGTCTTAGTATAAAAATGACAATTTTTCATTGAGCTCAAATCAAATTTGGCCTAATCATTCTCATCAGCAGCACAACATCACACTAGCAGTAGTAGCACACTTGCATACCAACAACAACAACACATAAGTAGTAGCAGTAACATACCACCATCACCACCAGCAACAACACACCACTACCACCACCAGTAGTAGCATCTAATGGAAGGTTGAAGGTGGTTGGTAGAATAATAGTTCATGTATGTATCTTTTGTAATACTTTATATAAATTTATTATATTCAATTAATATATGGTTTTCATGTAATAATTCTTGAGTTTTGATGTACAAGAAGAAATAGCATTGAAATAGTTGAAGCTATTATTAGAGCCTTAAAAGGAGAGCTCATTGCTACTACAGTCAATGCACCAATGGTTCCTTCAGAGGTATATGTCTCAAGTTATTGTCACTGTGGAGACCTTTTCCATTGATGAAAATCATTTGGAATTTGATTTGATTATGCTTTATATGGTTATTATCTTTTTTTTTCTCTTCTAAAATTCCAAGGAGAAATCATTAGTTGATTATAATATTATTCTATTCATGAACAAACCTGTCACTATATGTATGAAATATCTATAGAATGATACTTGTGGGAAAATATCCAAAAAGTCTCTCAGATTTTTGTTTTGTTTTTAGACATTAATGATTATATTCATCTATAAATATGATCATTATCTTCTTTTTCTTCTTCTTCTTTCCCTTTTTTTGTACCTTAACACTTATGTTGTTCATGATTATAGGTTTTTACAGAAATAAAGCCATATATTGAACTTACTAAAAAGCTTGGAAGATTGGTTGTCCAATTGGTTGCTGGAGGAAGTGGTGGCAAGATTGTAAAAGTGACTTATGCTTCTGCTAGACTACTCTGAAACATGATCAGTGAGGGTCTTATCGAACCCATATTTAGTATTTTTGTGAATTTGGTTAATGCTTATTTCATAGCTAAATAAAGAGGACTTAGAATAATTGAAGAATGAATCATTCAAGATGGTTCAACTAAGAGTCCACTTGAATCCATTCAACTACACCAGCGACTATGGTATTTTCCTTTTCTCTACACTTTTGTTGAAGCCATTGTGGACTAGATTATGTTGATTTAAAGAAGTACATTTATAAATTATTGTAGTTATAAGAAGTCAGTTTGTAATAGTAATACTATTCTTCATAGTCATTGTAAATAATAATTGTATTTTTATTTAAATTTATGACCATATGGTAACCCTATGGCCTTGGTTATTGAAAGAACTAGGAGATAGACATACCCTATGGAATCGGTTATTAAAATACCGAGGCTATAGACATACCATATCGCATTGGTTATTGAAATATTGAGGCTATAAACATACCCTATCGCCTCAGTTATTGAAAGATTGAGGCCATAGACATGCCCTATGGCCTCGGTTATTTAAAAACTGAGGCCATAGGGTATGTCTATGAGCTCGGTTAAAAAAATGAGGCTATAGGTAACAATATATAGTCTCTCTTACTTAGGCCTCGAATCTTATAACCATGGCCATAGACCTACAGTCACGGTTAAAAACCAAAGCCATATGTATGTATTGTAGTAGTGACGCCATCATCTTTAAAATAACTGAGTTTGTAAAACACTCCAATCCTTTTTCTTCACATGCTACAAATACAACTTCAACATGAAAGACTACGATGGTAAGGTCTTCTAACCCTAATCCTAGTGTTACTCATTATACATAAAGGATAGTTGCAAATATTATTGAAAAACCTATTAAGTTGGTGTCTATATGTCATCATTGTGGTTGAAGAGGTCATATTAGGCCCAAGTGTAGATTTTTGATTATTACTTCTAAATCTTGTAGTACTTTACATCCTTCACATAGTAGGACTCATAACCATCATCCATCTATACATGTTGCATCATATTCTAGGATGAATGGTTATTATGGTAAAATGTTCAAAATCCTACTAGAAAACATGAAGTTGTTAGCTCAAAAAGGCATGTCAAATTCAATGCATTTATTCTATGACTAATTATCATTATCCTACCATGCATGTTGTATCTTCATTTAGTATGAATGAAAAATATAAAGGTAAGTCCAAAAATATGCCAATGATAACTAAGGTAGCTAATTTCCAACCAAAAGATATAAAGAAACCAAAATTCAAGAAAGTTTGGGTTGGGAAAGATTGTCTCTTTTCAATCATCTCACTATTGTTCTTTATAGTTTCACCTAGATGCTTTTATTTATATGCTTAATTGACCCTATGTGAACATCTTTAGTTTGATTGCTTGTTTTTATTTTTGTTGATGTTTCTTTAGCTTAAAAAAAGACAAAAAAAAAAATTTAAAAGAGGGAAGTATAAATGCTTTAACATTGACATGATCATTACATACTCCATTCATATTTATTTTGATTGGCCATAAATACAAATGGCTATTTTGACTTGTGCATTTACATGAATCTACTCACACACTCATTGGACACATAACTGTGTCAAGCTAGGAGTCTATAGTTAATTATGTAAGATTTTAGGGACATTAAATAATGTTGGCTTTCAAAATTATGGTTGACTTTGTATTTCATGGTGTAAAATGCTGTTATAGAGAGACATTTAGTTTTAAGAGGACCACCTACTATGATATATGAAAACTACCACAGTAAGGAAAGATGGCTACCTCATAACTAGTGTGAAAGTCATCATACTAAGTATATTGGATTATGCATATTTCCTTAAAAAAAATAATGACAATGATATTAAAGGAAAAATAAAAATATAAAAGCTTTTGCATGCACAAAAAGAATGACTCACAGTTGGTTATACAAAAAGAAAATAAATAACCAATTCCTCACCAAAAAACATATTAATACAAGTGGGAAATACAAAAAAAATAGTTTAAATTTCTCTCTTGGTAATTAAATTTTATTTTGTGCAAGTATGAATTCAATTGCAAATGTTATTATGATATTTTATACTCCTTTTGAATCTTTCATAACTGATCATAAATGAATAAATTGTTGATATATCACAATATATGTTCATATGCTTGTGTGTCTTGTCTACATATGATTATCTTATCAATGGATTGTCACACATTGAACAAAATTAATTTCATCATTTGCCTACTGTTGTAGCCATTTTAAGTTAATTTATTCTAATTTTTATAAAGGAGTCATAGAATTTATGGAGAGTTTATTCATTTTTGAGAAACATATTATTTTTAGCTTTCTGTTTTGAGCTTTTACGAATGTGTACTCCTTTTATTAGTCATTAAATACACTGCTTACTTACTTAACCTATTGTCATTGCTTCATGATTATATTATTTATTCGTATGAAAAAAAGGGCAAGAAATATTATTTTCTTTATATTCTTACATTACACTCAACAAATAAATGAGTCTTTTGAGATAAGTTGTTTGGTTGGGTATGTTTTTGTTTTTCAGTGTTCACATGAGCTTTCTAGAATCAATTGAAGATGGTATCACCAGATCATATGATACCATCACTAGATAAAATTTAATTCTTCAATGAGTGTTATGTAATGAGAGAGAGAGAGAGAGATTTTTTGTGACACGATTATGACAAAGGGAGGATTGTTAGGTTTATTTTAGTATTGGTCATATTTGTGAAACAAAAATTTCAATTGTAATCTTAGTTTCTTAGTATGTCTTAGAAGAATATTTCAAGGCTTAGAAACTATCACGCCTTATCAATGACATATCAAGTATATTTATATTCATGTGCACGTTAGATTGCATATTAGACATAATAGGAAAAATATGAATTTGACCCACTTGGTTGATTTTAAGATATGACTAGATCAATCGAGGGATATACTCGATCGATCCCCTTGTTTTTAAATATTGGTTAACTATAGTCTAGATCAATTGAGTGGATGTTCGATCGATTGAGCAATTGAATAGATCAATCAAGCAACCAACTTTCAGTTTTTTAAAATGTATTTTTAATAATAATTGGATTATATTTTTATTGTATTGCCCTTATTTATTAAAACATTTTAACTGATTTTATGAATAGTATGGTAAATTCACTTTAACCTAATGTGCTTCAAAATATTCTTCAAATACAAACCTAGGCACACATTTGAGATTAACCACACAAGATCTATTATACTTATTCTCTTCATCATTTATCCTTTCTCTTGTTTCATAAATATAAGATCATAATTTTGTAGGCTTATTTATTTATTTAATCTATGAAACATTGCTGGTTATGTTTAATTGATTAATAAGCCTATTTGGTTTATGATATTTTGGTTATATGTTCTCATAGCTTCTCCTATATTTTCATTCTTGAATTATTAGATGAAATAATTGTGTTTTATATCATAATTATTTGGTTTGATTGTCAATATTTAAATAAGCTATCTTTATTGAACTTGTCCTTAAATTGATTTTTTTGGAGTTGTTAGTTATTTTTTATTTATCTGATATATTGTTAAAATTAACTAGTTATGGTTTTTAATTATTGAATCCACTCTAGGAAACATACTTGCACTTGTATTTATGTGCTAACTTTTTAGGTGATAGTGGTGCATGTTCGATTAACTCGCAAGTAGTGGCTTGTAAGTAGGTTACTTTGGAGCATTACCTGGGTGGTTAGTTTGAGTCCTAGCCTTGTAACAGGATGCTTATTTATCATAATGCATAGTTATGTGCTTTAGTGGACTCGTGGTTTTCCTCTTAGGTTATTAGTGTAGCCTAGGTTGTTTCTACCTAAAAATCTTGTATGTTGATAGTTTTATTTCTGCATTGCTTTACGTACACCTGATTGGTTATTTGGTTGCTTATAGAATTTTAATTTACCATTCTTTTGTTGATTGGATATTTAAATTTATAATTAAATGAATTTTCAACATGTGGAAACATCAATGTTGCTTGCCCAAGTGTGAAATCATATTAGGTTTAATCGTAATGTGCCAACACCAATATATAATGCCCATATGTGAAATAATTAGTTACGAGGTTTTATTAAAGAAAGGTATAGTAGGAACTTCCATTTGTAGAGCTAAACTAGCAGCTTCAAATAACCACCTGATCAATGGTGGTATTGGAAACCTAAGGCCAATATATATCACAATTTTATGAAAGGAAAACCATGTAAGATGAGGATTTTTCTAGTCTGTATAGCACATTTAAGAAGATGAAATGTTGCCCCATGAAATAGGGTTATAAGTAACAATGGTCAGTGGCAATGAGATGTTGCATACATCACTCTGATATGGCCTTCCTAGTAATTCCATTTCAGGACCGATCTACACATTATGAAAATTGTAGAAATGATTCTCCACTTTAACATGTTGTCATGATTGGAATCGTGCATCTTATGTAGGGTAAAGATACAACTTGTGGGTGTTGATAATCTTTGAGCTCAAACATTAGATCATTATACCATTTCACTTTAATGGTGTAATTAAACTAAAATAGTAGGGGCACAATATTTGGATATTACCCTGGTAGCCACCATCATAGGTCAATACACAACATGAATTGATATAGTTCGATGATGAGTAGCCACCTGTAAGCTTGATTCATATGTATGATCAATGATGTAGTAAAATGTGTACCACATTATCTATATATATGTAGAATAAAGGAGGCACTACATAGAGGATATTGATCTCAACCATTTTTCATTAATTACATTACCCTTGCTTGGTTATCTAAACAACCAGTAAATATTTATATTAACTAATTTTTGTGGTGGTGACAAGATAATTTGGCATAAGAATAACTTGATTCCAAAATAATCTAACAAGATAAGAACATGTTTATTTATGGCTGATCCAACACAACCCATTTATCAAATGATTTGACATGATCGACCAAATTCTATACTACAAAAAAATTTACTACATCATGAATCCACCCTATTCTCTAGGCTTCTTTACTTATTTAATTAAACATATCATGAATCCAAATTATTTTCTTAAGTATTAAGGAAAATTCCTAATTTAAAAACCATCATGAATCTGTAACTTTAGATTAGAAATCCTATACTACTTAGGACTTTCTAACTTTTCTTTCAGTACAATTGATTAATAGTTTAATTGTCAACTAACTTAAATCCTGAACAACCTAGAATTATGTATACTAGATTTAATTCATTCATTACATTATGATCTAAGAAGGTAATAACTAAATTAGGAAAATAATAAATCTTTTGATAATCTTTAATTCAAGTATTCAATCTTAATTGTCATTAAAAATCACAAATTTTCAGTTCAATCACACGAATTAGTAATTTGAACCAAATTCATGATTTAGCAATAGAAGTATACATGTAATAAACTAGTTGGTCACCCTAATTTATAACATATAAGGTTTTGACATTTAAGTATAGAATTGAATACATCAAGATTTCAAGAATCAAAACTAAAACAATTCATGATTTAAATTAAATACATTATAGTTTAGAGCTTGAAAATTGCATGCAATCACATTAAATATTTAGCTGGCCATGGAATTCATGAAGTTCAATAATTAAACTATATATTCCATCATAAATAGAGGTGAAGTAGAGAAAAGAATTCAATTTTTGATAAACTATTGGAGTGAACGAAAGAAAACCTATAAATCCTCAACTTCTGATTCAATCTTCTTTCAAGAATCTTCAAGAATAGCATAAAGATGGATTGTTTCTCATTTTTCTCTCAAATTGTTGTGTATTTTTGGTTCAGTATTGATTTAATAGATTGTATTTGTATATTTAAATGGAAAAGATAAGGTTTTTGGCATATATTAAATCAAAATCTTTGGATGATGAAAAATGGATGCAAATCCACTATGCCAATATAGTCAAAATGTGTTCAAAACAAAAATTCACATGCATAAAGGGGTGGTGTAGTATAGTGCATGATATCACTTGTACTAGATGGGTAGTGACATACACGTGTTGAAGGTGATTTAGGAAGGGTGAGGCATGGACTGGGCTACGACAAATGATGTAGCACAATGTGTTATAGTGGCATGGCTAACATATGCCTCATAGATGAGCAGAGGACACTGACTAGCTGGGCTTTCCTATGTTAACTCAACTATTCCAAGAAATTTCAAAAAATCTATAAAATTTCTAGAAAAATCTCAAAAAAGTTTGAAAGACAAAAATTATATTTTTTCCAATAAATGTAAAATACAAAATATTCCAACACTAGAAGAGTATTATATGTATAGAGGTAAATGAACTAACATCTAAAAATTGTAACAAATAACTCTTATGAAATTTTCTCACACCTATTGTTTTCTAGTCCTTAAGCTAAATCATAGAAGATAATATTTTTTATCTGACATTCATCTCAAGGACTTAACAAGATTATGGTCTTAAATCTAATAAATGACAAATATTTCCTCTAATCATTTCTTCACTCGAGCTACTGTTCAATAACCATGCTCAAAGTGTGTGTATAATATAACATCAATTATAAATAGTCATGCCATGTAACTTAAACAAGTTACCATCTTCTTTCTCCCTATAAAGCATAACTACTATTTCTAGATTTTAATTGGATACTATAGGCATCTCCTTAACATTATATTTTCACTCACTAAAAGTATTCCCTAAAATCAAAAGGTTTTTCATTTGTCTGTAATGAAGTTGGTCTTGTTGATTCAATCAAATAAAAGGAAAAAGGTAAAAGTAAAAGTTTATGAGTTCGTAGAGTAAGAGAAAGAAATGTATAAATAACACTATCCTAAAACCAAATATGTTAATAAAATTAGGTCATATTTCAGTGCTTTGGATCCAAACATCATTATTGATTTCTTTTCTTTTCTTTTTACTAATATTTTCCAATACATATCCCTTTTTTGAATTTCTTTCTAACATGTCCCTTTATTTTATTTTATTTTAATATTCTTGAAATTCATATTTGTTTTCAAAATATATATGAGGCACATATTGTAGCAGGGGTTATTGTATATGTTGATCATTTAATCAATTCTAGCATAATTGACACTCTTAAATCTTATTTTATTTTTTTCACGTAGTCCATTATCTTTTTATGCAACTCTACTTATTCTTGAACTATAGGACATAGCCAATGTATTTGCTACAAAGGGTATGGAGTGAGAACAAATAATTGGTTCATGTAGGCTTAATTTATTTCATGATTTCCTTTATAAGTATAACAACATTAGGGGTAGAAACAATTAGCCAAAGAGGTTAATTCTATTTTCTTAATCATTTTTCAAGAAATATATTTAGCATTTGCCTAAATAAGCTAAAAGAAAAATTCTAACATTCTATTCTTATTCATTAAAATCAATGATTACAAAGTACTAAGGGGTTCACAACATTAACATTATTAACGAGTTCAAGTATATAAAGGTTCCTATCACTAATTAAACTATGGTGCACGGAACATTTTAGCAAAATTTTCATAAAGTTGCCTTCACTTAGGTATAATGTCAAGATCCTACCAACATCTATCATCGCTTAGCCAATTTTATCACAGATGTTAGAAAATAAAGAAAAAATATGTGATTTTTTCCAAGTCTGGCAATGAATCCTAATTATCCTAAGGAAACAAATAAATAACTAATAAAAAATAAAATAAAAATGTATGCTACCCAGAGCATACTAATCCTAAAACATGTTAAACTAACAAAGAAAAAGAAAATAAAGACAAGGACATGTCAAAACTCCCCCATGTTTAATTCTTACATTGTCCTCAATGTAAACACATACATATATATAATAAAAAAAATAAGTAGAAAGGAGTAGAAATTTTTTTTAGTGGATTGCTTCACACATAGTGCTTAGCTTAACGTCGTCAGCCTAATGCTAACACTTCTTTTCATCCATTATCATAAAAGATCTTAAAGTGTGTGATGTCAAACTGTTGAGTTAGTAATCCATTAAGAACTTCATTGCACCATGATGATACTTTCATTTAAGGTACACTAGACACAATCTACCTACATCAATCTCTTTGCTATCCTTAAGCTTGTGTTTGGTGTTTTCTGTTTTGCAAGACATAAAAACATGCAACCATACACGGTCACAAGTAATAATATTTGATACGTAACTTATCGTTCCCACGGAGATTTGTTACTATAGTTTGTTAAGTACTAAAATTATCTCTCTCTGATTTTATTCAAAACAATCATTGATTGTAACAAATTTAAGAAAAGAGTTTCAAAACAAAATAAAAGAAATCTAGGATTGCAATTTTTCACCAAATTATTCAACTCAAATCATATTATTTTCTTTTGATTTATATTTTTTTAGTACATTCAATTTGTCAACCGAAAACTTCTAATTTTATTCGTACATCTCTTCCGAGCTCCGTACAAACACACCTCGTTAAATTAATTCACTATATTCCTATGAGAATTAAATTCACCAAGATTCATTACATTCTAAGTTCTCAAATGGCCACACATACAATTAGGGTATATTCCTATCCTTCATCATACATGTCATTATATTTATGAGCAATATACATAAAAATGCCTCTTCCAAGTTTATTTTTGTGCCACGGATCATTTGATAAAATTCATAAATAATCAAAAGCATTAAACACGAAATATAATAAACAACTCAAATGTCTTATAAAACGTTCAAAAATAATTAAAATAAAAGCATCATAAATTTAGATCAAATGCAACCCTAGAAAAATTAAATTACTTCATAAATTTAAAATAAACATTACAACAGATAGAGAAAAATTAGATGAAGAAGAAGAAAAATTAAAACACAAATATTTGGTACATGCAGAACACAAAAAAATCCAAAAAAATGGCTTCTGCGTGTTCTGCAGTCCAAAACCGAACACAAAAAAATCTCAAAACTAAACACTCCAAAACTTCCCATACCTTCTTTACTCTCTCATCCTATCTCTTATTTATAGCTAAAAATAATACATCTAAAATATTACATTTTTTATTTCATTTTTTTTATAAAAATGCGTAAATATTTGTATCGAAACTAAAATCGACGCGTATCGAAATTCGATATCGAAAACATTATTAAAATCCACACGTGAAACAAGCAGAGCCGTTTCTGATTTTTTTTTATTCAAAGTGCATACCACGTGTCAGTGCCTGATTCGCTGCTAGGATTTAATGCGGACACATGGCAGCATTTCATTGGATGCGGGAAACGAGCGCACGATGGATTGTCGCACGGGAGACAACGGCTGCACGCGGGCATGATCCTGCGCTTCCGCGCTCATCATAACATGACACGTGTCATAACATGATTCGCTGAAAAATAGAGTGGGACACGTGGCATCTTCTGATTCGCGGTAGGGATTAGTGCGGACACGTGGCATGATTTGATTGGCTGAAGATCTAGTTGCATACAGAGATCAGCGCACGGGATCAGAGGCGCGCGTAACGTGGGGACAGTGGCTAGACGCGACAGACACGTGGGTCCCACCTGCACGCCGGCATGTGCGGCAAGTGGGCCCCACTCGGGTGCCGAGCCGCGTGAAAGATAAGATCTGCACCCACGTGATTTGGTCGGGTGTGAAAAGGACGCGCGTATCTTAGCCGTTTGTTTGCTGATCGGACGGCCCACGTTTCGCGCGTGCTGAGTGGCGCGTGGATTCTGCTCACCTACGCAGAATATTAACCTTTAATTAATTTCATTTTGGCCCACAAATTTAATTTAAATTACAATTTTATCTTTCTTTAATTATAGTTAAGCTCTTTTCTAATTTAAATTAAAATTTTAAACTTTTAATAATTACAATTAAGCGCGATTTTAATTTTAATTTTATTTTTGACTTTTATAAATTGCAATTAAAATTTCTTTTATTTGAAATTATATTTTTGGACACAAATTTGCAATTAAGTACGTTTTCGATACAAATTATTTAATTTTCTTAAAATATATAAAAAATAGTAAATACTAATTTATTAAACTAAAATTAACTAAAAATATTAAAAACATAGCAATTATAATAAATAAAATAGATGAAAATAACTATATAAAATAGAGTTATCATTTGGTAAAAAAAAGTTTCTTAAGGTATTTTTCCTACCAAGGCACCTACTTAATATCTTCCATAAGAAGTATGTAGATTTGGAGCTTGGGAAAAATCTCCAAAACTTTCCTTTCATGATTATGTTTCTTAAACCTATTGGATAAAGATAAAACAAACTCATTAGTAGAAAAAAAAGGTTTGAATACTACCTTTGGTTTTACATTGGATTCTTTGGAATTGATGGTTTTTCCCTTTTTACTAATCCCTTCTTTGGATAAATCATTCTTAGAGACTGTTTAGGGCTTCTTTAGTTGCTCACCACTCTCTAAAATAATGACAATAGTAATCTTTGAAGGGTTACCAACTATTAGAGAAGGCTTCTCAACAATTGCATGTGATTGTAGGTTTTCCACAACTGTGACCACACTATAAGAGAAAACACTTTTATTGTTGAAAATTTCACCAAAAAAACTATTTTTCACTAAATGTAGACTATCTTCGACAAAATTTAAAAATTTTATTGTGTAAAATTTGACCCTAAGTTTGACTTCTTTATACTATTGTCAACTAGTGGTGTCCAACAACCGGGCCCAACCGAATTAAACTGGAAAATTAGATCGGATTGGAATGGTCCAAAAAATTTTATAAATCAAACGATTCGGTCCAGTTATATTAATTTTTAAATGGATCGAATAAGACATGACTAGTTTTAATAATATATTAAATTTCTCATATCACTTCTTACAAACCGTTGATTAAATTTCTCATATTTTAATCAAAGATATATAATTACGTGTATCATATTTATGTATAATTAACCGGGTTAAATAGTTAACCAAACCAGACCAAACCATTTGGTTACAACATTTTAATACCCAAACGGTCCGATCCAGTCGGGTTCTAGCAATATGAACTGTCCAGTCTAGCTAATTTCTTTTTACTCAAAATCAGACCTTGAACACCACTATTGTCAACTATATTAATCTACATGTCCACTTTGAGCCTCTCTCTCCACTAATGTAAGTGCAAGCTTGGAAGAAAGAAATAAGTCTTTTAAAGCTTGTAATGAAAGGCCAAAGATTGGGTAGAAGAGAAGAGATATTTAAGTTTAGGCATACCTTTAGTCGATCAAAACTTACACCTTAAGTAAAGATCTCACAAACAATTAGTAAACCTTTAGACTTAGGTTATTTTCCTTCTACATCTCAAATTTCAAAAGCTCACATTCCCAAGCAAGTGATCTTTTTCATTTTATGTCTTAGCATACATGTGCTAATACCCCTTATTCTCTCTTACTTTTACTTTTTTTTCATTTCATTTCCTTTTATTTTTCTTTAAACACAAGGGTAACATAGACAATCCCAAAACAATAGTTTCAATAATTAACAAAATTGAAACGCAACTGAAGGTGTGCAAGGTTAGTGGGTTTTATCATTTGGGCTAAGCTAGTAGGTACAAAGAAATGAAGAAAAAACATAAAGGCTAAAGAAGAGAGACTGAGGATAAAAAACATTGATAGCTTGAAAGGATCAAATGATCCAAAGATGGCCTAAATCCTCTCCCTATCTAAGTAGCACCTACGATTTCATCTCACGAGACAGTAAAAGTGGATTCTAGAGCTTGTTAGAGACATACAAATCACTAATCAAGAGATTAATGCAAGTTTTTCAAAATAACTATACCAATTTATAAAGTTATGACCTGTGCAAGAAAAGTTCCTTTCAAATTCAACTCAAGAATTTATACATACATAAGTTATTTGCCACACACGAAGTAGATGCAATGAATATGCAAGTATAAGTATCACAACAAGTAATATAATGATAAGAAACAATCATTGTCAAAGAGATTATTTTATTAGAATCTAATTTTTTAAACTAAAAAAATAAAAATCAATTTTTTTTTTGTGTTTGTATATTTTGAGGAAGCAAAATTAAAATAATTAAAAGTAAATAACAATAATTAATTAATTCAGATTTGATAACTAAGAAGATACATACAAAAATATCTAGAAATACTTAATCCCTCCAATATAAGTATCAATTAATTACATGACCAATTGAATCTAATTTTACTTGTATTCATCTATCAAGTAAACTACACCATATAGTAATTAATTTAATCACACTCTCATGCCAATTAAATTGCATACTACTCATGAAGCTCATCAATTATGGATCACATACATAAGAATCATACATCTAGCTCTACCTAAAAACTATGCATGCTATTTAATCAAAACAAACTATTAAATAATTTGCTCAAATCTATTTAATTTCCTCTTTAGATAATTTTTTGGCAAAACAATTAATAGCATAAAAATCAGATTAAATAATATAATTAAAATGAATTCATAATTGAGTAAAATATTTGATCATCATGTGGTGAAAATTGGGTTTATAAGACCCTTAGATTAATAAATTAACCAAACATAAAGTTTTTATAAAGCTCATAGTTTGCATAAAGAAAGACATAAAAATTGATAAAGAAAACAGTAGAAGAAGAAATACAATCAATCTCTTTAATTGTAGTACTAATCTCCTCTCCCATCTATACCAAAATTATATCTCATTTTGAATTTTGAATTTTTCTTTCTTAGCTCCAAAAAATGAAAAACAATTATGCTAATGATGGCTCGTTAGGGTTTATATGATGATTAGAAGGTTAACTTTAGCTCAAGTGTAATCCTGATCGTCAAATTAGCTTCAAATTAAATGTTGAGATCAATACAAGAAGAATTAACATTTCCAGCCAATCAAAATCGGAAAAATGGCATGTGGGATTTGGTGGTCAAATTAGAGAATGATGCTTTGTAGTGTGGAACGACTGAAGAAATCAGGTCAAGATGTGTGGTGGTACCTTGACCAAGCAGGATGGAATCGGGATGAATGTCGTGCTGACACGTGGCAAGGTGCTACATTACTCGTCACACACGATGATCTACAATTCGTTGTTTCTATAGGCGTATTGTCTGTGTGGCTTACCTAGCCAGCTCTTTTGCTTCTGTGGCACCACATGGTATCTCCTAATTGGTTATGTGTTAAAAATTCATATAAATTCAATGAAAATTCGTAAAAAATCTAGAAATTATATTTTTACCCCTTTTCACTAAAAAGTTTATATTTTAATATTTTTAACCCCAAAAATACTATTTATTGAATAAAACAAAAAAATATTAAGTAAAAGAGTGCAGTAATGACTCTACTTTCATAAAATTAACTCTTTACTTGTCATCGAGTAAAGCTAAGTCTAAATAAATAAAATGGCATGGGTAGTATATTCATATATATATATATATATGCTAATACAAGCATATTTAGTAAAAACTATCCCCCTAAAAAGTCGTACAATTATTTGACAAGGAGGTCCACATATTCATCAATCTAATTTCCCTCAATACAAGGATGTGCAAGGTTTTTGACAAATTGATTATTTTGTGTGTGCTACACATGATATCATTTAATGCACTCATGAAATCAACATATATGAGCATCCTAATCAATTCAATCTTACAACACGTCTCATAAATCTATTTTTCACATCTCTCTCCACTAATATAAATATGCACTTAGCTAAATATCAACAAGGACTTTACATGCATGTAATGTAAGGATTAGGTGGGGGTTGATAAATGAAGACATTTAGGCTCTTTCTACACCTTAAAATTTTGTTCATCATGCACTTTTTAACTACAATTGAGCTTTAACTTGATATTTCAATTCACCCTCTCTTATCATTCTTTTCATATTATTTTATTCCACGTTCATTTTTTTGTAACTTCACAACACCCATAAACTTATTTTCAATTTTATTTTCTTTTTCTTTAAAGGGATAATTGTGTTTTGAGTTTTGCTTCTTCATTTTTTGGTGCATTACATTTCACCTTACTCTATAGCATAACACATGATTGCATTTTTTTATTTTTCTACAAGGGTAAAGGTAATGCCTATTGGTTAGGTATAAAATATGAATTAAAGATATGAAAGGTTCTTTGTTAGGCTCAAATGGGTGACTAATCATATTATCAATGATTAGCTTGAAAGGCTCCATCCATCAATCCAATTAAGGCCTAAATCATTTCTCTTTCTAAGTACTATTTAGAATTTCATATCAAGCATGCATGCATCTAGTTTCCATATATTTATCAATTTATACCCAAATTGTGATTAAAAACATCATAAAAATTAAAAAAAATTCCCTAAAAATTTAAAATTCATAGTAATTACTAAAATAGAGAATGAAGTTTCCTTCCCCAAACATAAATTGCACATTGTCCTCAATATGCACATATAAATATGAAAAAGTAAAAGGAAAGAAAACTCCATTAGCCTTGGCACACCACATCTATCATTAAAATGCTTAATCTTGTTGTGCTATTTCTCTCCACATTTATTCATCTACAAAAAATGAAAATATAAGTAAAATAATGTTGGGTTGTCTCCTAACCATTTTCATGTTTTACATCCTTGACTAGACGATTATATCAAGTCCTATGTTTCATCCTTCTATGTCCATTTACTTTTGAGTTTGCTCAAAACTAGTTTGAGTCTTGATTTGTTCAATAATATTGTATTTTTTGTTTCCTAAAAAAGGTGCTCAATTCTCTTTTCCTGCCATATTTTTGTTTGCTTTTTGAATTTTTTGGCATTCTTAAAAGCACTATGCCTTAACTTATCCAATTTATGTATTTCCAACATCTTTTTCACCTCTTTATAAGACTCTTTCACTAGCCTACTTGATTTGGAATGGTAGGGTAACATTGTGAGGTCTAACCTTGGTGGCCCTACCATTGATAGTTTGATCATAGTTTCTATCCCAAAACTGTCCATAATCACTTTTGATACTCACATGAGAGGAATTTCTTCCAAAACTTTTACACATTCCACAATATCAACCTTTGATTCCATACTTTAAAAGTTAAAATATAATGAGTTGTTTTCTGGTGAGTTTATATCCTTGTTCATAGCATCATATGTAATAGTCTTAAGTGTGGGTAACCCTTTAAGTTGATCCCACAATCAGTAACATTTATGCTTAAGCATTCATAAGAACTATCAATATGAGGAGGTTTAGATGCTCTAAAAACTTTAAATGTTACCTGTTCATCTTGCACTCTCATTGCAAGCTCACCTTTTTGTACATCAATGGATGCTTTTTTGATTGCTAAGAATGGATCACCAAGTATGATAGAAATGTTATTGTCCTTTTCCATGTCTGGTAAAATGAATTTATCAGAAAGATGAACTTGTCACTTTTGCTAGCACATCTTCTACCATACCCTAAGGTCTCTTAATTGATCTATCTACCATTTGTAATGTTATTGAATTGGATTTGGCTTTACCAATCCCCAATCTCTTGAAAATCAATAATGGCATGAGGTTAATGCTAGAACCCAAATAATATAGTTCCTTTCCAAAATGGATGTTCCCAATTGTTCAAGGAATTTCAAAAATACCTAGATCATTTAGTTTTTGTGGTAATATTTTATCAAGGATGGAACTACAACCTTCATTCAAGGTTATTGCTTCATGATCTCCAACCTCCTTTTCTTTTACAATATATCCGTCATGAATTTGGAATGAGATGGTATTTATTCAAGTGCATATACAAATGGTATGTTTTGTGCAGCTTCTTGAAAACATCAAGAAATTTTGAAAACTAAGTATCAAACTTTTTCTTT
Source organism: Hippophae tibetana (assembly GCA_037013495.1). NCBI lineage: Eukaryota > Viridiplantae > Streptophyta > Magnoliopsida > Rosales > Elaeagnaceae > Hippophae > Hippophae tibetana. Next base: position 14,410,809 of record CM072808.1, on the reverse strand, counting down.
GTAGTCTTTGAGAAAAAGGAATAGTGGGTTTGTAGAGGTTGCTCTTTTTTAGCTGAATTACTTCCTTTCCATTACTCTTTTTATCCACTAATTCCTCCACATCCTTTTTATTTACTTGTTCCTCATCATCTTTTTGGGTGCTATGTTCCTCCTCTAGAGTTTTACCACTCTTGAAGTCTATGGCATTGCAATGGTCCTTACTTTCTCTTTTTGGGTTTACAATTGTGTCACTTGGAAAGTTACCTTGAGGCCTGGGTAAGTTTCCCCATTTGAGTCTCTAAATTTCAAATTGAAGACTCTTGAGTTAACATTTTTGTATTAAATGATTGGATGATGTCTTCCATCATCCCAATTAAAGCATTTGTATTATCCTTAGTAGGTGGTTTTGGGCTTGTGATTACTAGGGTTGTCGAAAAACAGGTGGTGGAAATGATTGACGATTTAATTGATTATCACCTCATTATTGTTATTCCAAGAGAAATTTGGTTGTTGTCTCCATCCTAGGTTATATGTGTTTGAGTATGGATTATTTTTTTGGTTCACATTATCCACATAGAATACTGATTTAGGATTATTTGGAAAATTATCAAACAAATAGGCTCCACCACAAAAGACACATAACACCCCAAAATCTTAGACCTGGTTTATACTTGCTGGCAAGTTTTGAGCCTTCAAAAGATTAACCAAAGATAAAATTTGAGCTGTAAGTGTTGTGATTTTATTTACCTCATGTACTCCGACTACTCTTCTTATGGTTTTCATTCTATCCAATTGCCATTGATAATTATTGCTATCCATTTTCTCAAGTAAATCATAAGCTTGATTGCAAGATTTGGCTAGTAGAGCTCCATTAGTAGATGCATCAACAATAGTTCTTGTTTGAGCATTAAGACCATTGTAAAAATTCTCCATTTGAATCCAAGAAGGAATATCATGATGAGGACACTTCCTTAGCAATTTCTTGAATCTTTCCTATGTTTCATATAAAGACTCTCCTTCATATTATTGGTAGAAGGTAATGTCATTTCTAAGTTTGGCATTTTTTATTGGTAGGAAGTATTTCATCAAGAATTTCTCCACCAAACCATTCCAAGTTGTAATGGAATTAGGTGGCAAAGAGTTTAGCCAAGGTCGAGCATGATCTTCTAAAGAGAGGGAATAATCAAAGCCTAAATGCCTCTTTGGTCTACAACTTCAATAAACAATTTGAGATGTAGATGAGGATCCTCTGCTGGTAATCCACAAAATTGTCCAATTGTTTGTAGCATTTGAAACATTACTAGCTTTAGTTCAAATACTTGATTCAACCCTTTCAACGTACTTATTGCATATTCATTCATAGCTCTTTCTATATCATCCATCAAAAGTATATGATTTTCCAAGTTCAATTCATTATTGTTTATTTCTAATGGATTAACCATTTTCTCCACTTGTGTAACAAATTGGTGTTTCCTTATTGATCTTAAAGTATGCTCAATTTTGAGATCTAAAGGCAAGATTTCTCCCTCATGAACTCTGCTTATACTATAGACTCAATTGTGTTCCCACAATATTACAAGAGATTTCTAAATAAAAAATAAATAAATAACTAAATAAATTAAAATTTTAAAAAAAATTATATAAAATAAATAAATAAATCAGTAAAAAAAAGTAAATAAAAAAATTAAGAAAAATAACTAAAATAAAAAAAATTAATTTGTAATATTTATAATCCCTCGCAACAACACCAAAAACTTAACCAGCCACACACAAAGTGTATGCAATGAATACCAAAGTATACATATTACAACAATAATATAATGATAAGAAAATATTGTTTCCACGAAGATTATTTTATTAGAAACAAATTTTTAAAACTAAAAAAACAATTTTTTTTGTGTTTGTGTATTTTAAGGAAACAAAATGAAAATAACTAAAAGTAAATAACAATAATTAATTAATTCATATTTGGTAACTGAGAAGACATATGAGAAAATATATAGGAATACTTAATCTCCAAATTTTCTAAACATGTGAATCACTAAAATCCCCCTAATATAATTATCTATTAATTACATAATCAATTGAATCTAATTTACCATGTACTCCTCTATGAAGTAAACTATACACCATATAGTAATTAATTTAATCATACTCTCATGTATATTATTAAATTGCATAATACTCATTAGGCTTATCAATTATGGATCACATACATAAAAATCATACATCTCCGCCTAGAAACTATGCAAGTTATTTAATTATAAACTATGTTCATGCAATATACTCAAATGTTTCTCATACCACTAAATGAGATGTCTAAATTAAAAATAAATAACTAAGTAAATAAATTAAAATTAAAAAATTAAATAAAAGAAAATGAATAAAGAATAAGAAAATATGTATAAATATATATGTTCATACAAAAACTTAATCAAACATGAATTATGTTCAATGAATTTGCAAAATATGCGTATTACAACAAGTAATATAATGATAAGAAAATATTGTTCCCACATAGATTAGGTTATTAAAAACTAATTTAAAAAAATCAATTTTTTTGGTGTTTTTATATTTTAAGGAAACAAAATTGAAAGAACTAAAAATAAATAACAATAATTAGTTAAATCAAATTTAGTAACTAAGAAGATATATGAGACAATATCTAATAATACTTAATTTCCCAATTTTCTAAACATGTGAATCACTAAAATCGCCACAATATAATTATAGATCAATTACATGAGCAATCACATGATCAATTGAATCTAATATAACATGTATTCCTCTCTCAAGTAAACTATACACCATATAGTATTTAACCTAATCATACTCTCATGTCAATTATATTGCATACTACTCAATTCATCAATTATGTATCACATACATAAGAATCATATATCTATCCCTAAAAACTATGCATGTTATTTAATCAAGACAAACAATTAAATAATTCTCTCAAATCTATTTAATTACCTTTATAGATAAATTGTTGGCCAAACAATTAATATTATAAAAATAAGAATAAATAATATAATTAAATTAAATTAAATTCATAATTTGGGTAAAATATTAGATCATCACATGGTGAAAATATTGGGTTCATAAGACCCCAAGATTAATAATTTAAGCAAACATAATTTTGTTCATAAATTTCATATTTTTTTTATAAAGAAAGACATAAAATTTGATAAAGAGAAGAATAGAAGAAAAAATACAATCAATCTATTTAGTGCTTTTTGAGCACTCATCAACATGCCACTCCAAAACCAAAAAAATATCTATTAACTTTATTATACATGCAGTAAGAAAGCTAAAGAGAATAACTTGCAAAACAATCTTAGGAAGAAAGAGAAAGAAAGAAGGTGAATGCCAAAGGACCATATATAAATACTTTTTTTATTTTTAAAGTAGTAAGGAAGATAAACACAATTTTAAAGAAACAAACAAGTATCACAACAATAAACAAATGAGTTGACAAAGATGACCTCAAAATAGATCACAGGACAAAAGGGCAAGGATGTGTATCAAGAGATATCATCAGCACAAACTATATAGTGTCGCCTCCAAAGGGAGAAAAGAAAACAAACTATACACTTTTTCCTAAAAGAATATCATTCACTACGCCAAAACCGACATTCAAAGTCAGTTAATAATCAATTTTAAATGTTGTGACTTAAAAATTTAAAGTCGGTTCAACACGTGAACCGACTTTAAATTTTGAATTTTTTTTATACAAAATTTACTCATTTTCTGTTATACTCAAAACCTTTATTCGATCACATAATAGCATAAAAAACCAAAATCTGTTTTAAAAAATAGTTAAATAATACAAATACTTGAAAAATTAAATATTAATTAATTACTTGAGAATTAAATTTATTACAACAAAATAATTTATATACAATGCATATATATTTAACTTAAATTACAAATAAAATAATATCGTCTCTTTTGTCATGGATTTTGTGATATTCCCAATTTATTTGAAGGAGAAGAAGCTTGGTTTGCTTAGAATTACCAGTATAGTGACCAAGAAACAAGACAAGCGAGATGAGATGAAGTTTGGGCAAAAAATAGATGGTCCATATAAAAATTCATTCCCCTAAATACATGAGCACGTAAACATCCATCAAACAAGGAGTCCAAATTTCAAAGACAAAGGAATGGAGAAATTAAAGGATTATAAAAATTACCATGATATTGTCCTATGTTATTCAATATTATCAGATTCTTCTCCTCATGTTATAATTTGAACCAAGTGTATTGTCCATTTTTCTTGTAATTCATAAAAAATTTACATATCATAGTCCCCCTTATTCCAACCAAAGAACTATTTGTAATTAAATTAAAAATAATAATGTAATATCATGAATTCACAAAAAATAACTTATACATGTTAAAAAATTAGTAAAAGAGATTACCACATCGAAACTAAAGTGATATAATAACCTTATCCCTTTGAAATCATATTAGCTTTGTATTAATATTTTGTCTATAGATATGAAGCTATCTGGAATCAAGCTGGTATTTTTAATGCTATAATGAGCTCTAAATATGAAGTCAAGTGTAACTCTGATTTGTTACTTGGGTTGGTTGAGTTTTGGTGCGCATAAACTTATGGAACAACTAATATTTTAACATATATAATTTATTTTTTATGAATTCATGATATTACACCGGAATGATGATTCTTGGTGGATTTCCTATACTTGGCTGGCCAATGACTACCATGATGTTGTCATACTAGGGAACTAGGAAAGAGATATGAGATAAAGTTTGCGCAAAACACAGGTCCATATAACAACTCATTCCCCTAAATACATGAGCACATAAACATCTATCAAATAAAACATCCATCAAAAAAGCTGCCTAAACATCAGACACATGAATAGAGAAATTAATGCATTATAAAAATTACCATAATGTTGTCATATGCTATTCAAGATCATTAGAATCTTCTCCTGATTCTTCTTGTGATGATATAATTTGAATCATGTGTTCTGCCTATTCATCTCATAAATCATTAAAAACTTACGGGTCATAGCCCGACTTGTTTCAACCAAAGAATTACATGTATTTAAATTCAAAATAAGAATTTAATTTTATGAATTCACAAAAAATAACTCATATATGTTAAAAAAAGTATATTGGTAAAAGAGATTACCACATCTTTAATTGGAATTTTGATATTTGTGATGATTTCGCTCATAAACTTCATGACATAATATACATTAAGAAAAATATATAAATTAAAAACCAACCTTAAATCATAGTCATATATATATAAATTTATTTCATTACAAATATTTATAGAAAATCTACATAATAAAAATAATAACATGCATATAATACAAAACCTACATAATACAAAAATGTATACACATAAATTAAAACACATAATATACAAAATAAAATAAAGAAATATGAATTATAAGTGTGTAGGATTAATAGAAATACTTACAATAGTAAATAAAGTGACAAAATGAAGGAAAAATGGTGTTTTGTAAGTGAGAAAATGGGTATAAAAATTTGGGTATTTCACTCAAAAAATAGGGGATTTAGAAGATAAATTGGAGAGGAAAAAAACCCACTAAACGACGTTGGAAATTGTGTTTATTGGTGATCGAAAAATGAGAAAACGTGGGGGGGAGTGATGAGCGAAAACCGTCATCGCCGATTCTTGCCAATACTTTGGTTTTATATTTATAAAACTCTCGCAAGTGCACGATTCATTTCGAAGAAAATGATAAGTATACTCACAAGGTCGATCTAAGGAAGGAATGTATGTGGTTTTTAATTTATTATTCAAACTTTTAAAAACGAAATTAAATCCTAAACATCCTGTCACGATATTTTGGGTTTTTGTGTTTTAATCTACTTACATAAAAATAAACATAGATTCAATAAATATTTATGCAAATTTTATCTTTTATAATAGTGGAGTATTTATGGATATAATAACTAAGTTAATTATGCTTGCTCATATTATTTAGGTTATTAAAGATATGAATTGATATTTATTGATTCTCCGTTTTTTGTATGAATACCACCTTTGGTGGGGTTAGATATTCTTTGTTAACTAAACAAATCAATTAACACCTATGGGTGGGGTTGATAAATAATTTGATTAATTAAATTAATTTCTTTTTCTAAGAGATTGAAAATGAACCATTTAAATGCCACCTTTGGTGGGGTTAGACAGTTTAAACTCTATTCAAGGTGTCCAAATTAAACATAAGAATTTAGTTATCCGAGTACTAACTTTCAAGTTTTAAAACCACTACTGAAAACATGTTGTCAATACATTTTCAGATAATAATTCTTATAAAAACTTTTGAAATAGAGCTTCACTCTAACTACCAGGCGATTGTACCAACAAATAAAAGAGCACTACTCTAAATCAGACCGGATAACTAAACCTTAAAATCTAATTTTCAAGTTTAGGTTTGTAATGAAAAATAATATATTTCTCTCTAACATTCTTAATATAAAATCTTGAATAAAAACAAAATCAATTCATTTTATAGATTTTCACCTATTTAATAATTCGCAAGCATAACAATGTTATTATTACATCATGTTTACTAACAGCCAGCAGAGTTAAATTTAATCACATACAAATTAAATATAACATGTAAGAATAAAGTATAAAAACTAACTGTAAAGAAAATAAAATCCTTACAGAACTTCGATGTTATTCCCGTTACTGAAAAAACTCCAAGCGGAATTTACACTCCCATTTATTGAATCAAAAAGCTAATAAATTACAAAAATATAACTATTTCTTCCCAAAAAGGGAAGAACTCTAAAACTAAGAAAAACTAATTAAGAAAAGCTAAAAACTAAGAAAAACTAAAAAAACTAAAAAATCTAAGAAAAGAGAGAAATAAAGAGAAGAGAAGAATGGTTTTTAGGTGTGTTTAGAAGTGAAGAGAAGGGGGGTATTTATAGGTGAGGATGGGGAGAAAAAGTGAGTGAAAAAATGTTAAAAAATTGTGAAAACGTGGAGTGCAATTGCTGAGGTCATTGATGATGTCAGCATGACGTCATGGGGCGGCTGCGTGCGAAAATGGGGCGAAATGGAAGCGGCATGCGCGGAGGGCAGCTGGGGCACGCGCGGAACTGGGACTGGGCGCGTGCTGATGCACGCGGACGTGGGGCGTGTTGCGCGCGGCTATGCGCTGGCGCGCGCAGGGCTCGACGCGGCTCTATTTTCTCCTTTTTGACATTTTTGTCCCATTTTGTCCAATTTTTCCATATTTGTTGACCTTTCCCCATTTATTTATTAATATATTTGTGATGTTTTGCTTCCAGTATTCCTCTTTGAGTCTTTAAGTTACGTTTTTAAGCCAAAATACCTGAAAAACAATAAAAATACCCGTGATTCCGAAAAAGACAAATTTATATAAATATATGATAAAACATATAAATATATATATTTTTAATCAATTAATGTGCATAAAATCATGGTAATTTTAGTGCTTTTTGAGCACTTATCAAGGAGTGTCAATGGGTTTTGGGTATTTGAGAGTAAACATATGCAACATAGGAATAATATTGTTTATGTCTAATATTAGGAAAGAAAGAAGAGAAAATTAAAATATCCATGTGTGTAGCATCGATTGATGTGTAAAACTGATGCTAAACATAGGACGTAGCAGAGGTTCTACATGTCAAATGACGCTATACACGTGGATAGCGTCAGTTGACACAGAGGACTGATGCTACCTCCTACGTGTATTGTTGGTTAATGTGTACAACCGATGCTACACGTTGGATGTAGCATCGGTCCTACGTGTCATTTGATACTATGTCCTTGCATCGGTTGACATGTAGAACCAATGCTACACGTAGGACGTAGCGTGAGTCCTACTTGTCAACCAATGCTACACGTGGATAGCGTCGATTGACACGTAGGACCGACACTACATCCAACATGTAGCATCAGTTGTACACATCAACCAACGCTACAATCTATGTGTTTTAAGTTGGTTTTTCAGCGAATCGACTTTAAATTCATTATAAGTCAGTTTTCCCCAAAAACCAACTTTAAATCTCGACTTAAATAAGCACTTTTGTAGTAGTGATTGGAAAAAATCACATCATTGATATTCAAAAGATGGAAAGAAGCTAACTAATTAGTGTGCAATACAAGTAACACTCCTAAGAGAGAAGAAACATGTGATGTTACAAAACCATCTAAGCATGTCAGAAAGGCTCAAGTTCCATAAGGTCAACACCTCAAACACTAGGAATGCCAAATAAATACACAAGTTTAGTCACAACAATGTATGTAAGTCAAGATCCCTAATGACAGGTAAATAATCTATATGACATATTGATGCACAGGAAAAACCCAAACAAGCACAATAAATGTAAACAAGCTTGTAGCTACACTTCATTTTCTATAAAGATGCATCTAAAGCACAAGAGAAAGAAGGGCAGGAAAAAGATGATAGAAACCAATGCAAGATAAATAGAGAACTAAAACACAACATACAATGTAGAAGAAAGAAGAACCTAGTAAAACAAGTGAGTTGCATTTTATATGATATGGCATATAAATAAAAAGATTATAGAAATAAAATCCTAACACATTGACACTACAATATGAAAACATGTGACGTAATGCTCATATAAACAACTATGGAAAAATAATGCAATATGTAAGGCAAACACACAAAGAGATCATGTTAAAGAAACTAGTATGTAAGAATACTAGTAAAGGATTAAATAGTGAGGCATAGGAACGAGTAGGACAATTAACATACTATGCAAGATAGAGAGGCAAAAAGGGAAAGAGATATATATGAACAAAAGGGTAGGGAACATGCAAACAACAAAAATTCATGGAGATAACAATATCATAAAAGAATAATAGCCCACACCAGTGGAGACAAAGAGCACAAACATACATGGTGTAAGTAAGTGTAGATAGCACTTTACGATCGAGTACCCAGGAAATTAAGCCTAACTAGTGGTGACCGAATTTCATACCAAATGTAGATTCCTATACGTAGGAAAAATTACATGAAGATCTATTATTCTTCTAACTCAAATAGGTAATCAGGATCTAGATGAAGGATGGAAATGCCAACTCATGGAATCTTTTCACAAGCTAAATGTCAATTCAGCCAAACAGGTCTCAAAATGTGAATTGTGTAATTAACATAGTGGAATTACAAAGAAACATTCTTAATTCAATACACAACCAAAAAATAGCTTGAAATAAGAAAGAAGAAACTACATTAAATACACTAATGAAAATGTGCCTCATAGGCTCCTACCAAGCTAGAAACATGCATAAACATAGCAAACATCATACAACATGTAAGACGGTCATACAAACAGAAAAGCTATAAGGGATTTCCAATCTCTTGAAGACCTAATATGTAGAAACATATTCTTTAAATGATGATTGTACTTTTACAACATACAATCATACATTATATAACAAATAGTAATAAAAAGTCCAACACTCGGTACATTACTAGGGTAAAAAGATACAGACTCCCTAGAGACTCACAAAAAAAATGCATGATAAAAAGGCATAAGTAATAATTAGAAAGCTATAAGCATGCTACAAAGAAAGGAAAAAATTCATACAACCATGCAAAACAAACAAGCTTCCTAATCATAGTTTAGGTCTAGTATGATGGAACATACACAATAGAAGCTTAAATTATATTAACACAAAAGAAAATCATGCATAATAAAAAATATAACAAGGAAAAACCACATAGAAACCCTATTTATAGGGTAACATCCTTAGGTTTCCTAAGTAAACCACTTAGTAGTAAACAATCCATAAAATAATAAAAACATTACCCTCTAAGAGAAATAAAAGCACCAATGCCTCTATCACCTAGGACATCTATTTTGACTACCTACTATTTCTCTTGCTTGGTACATACATAATGGCATGGTTCAACACATAAATCAAGCTCTCTTCCAAAGGCCATTATTGTGATTTGTCTGATTTATAGAGAGAAAACTTATAAAGAAGTAGATTAATTTATTGAATGTGTGGATCTCTTAGGAAGTCCATGTATATATAGAGGGTATACATATGTAAGTGTGTCAAGAAAGACAAAAAGATAAAAAAAAAACTAGTACATTCATAAACTATGGCCGACCATCCTACAACTAGGATTGGTAGTAGACCCTATAGATACAAAGGGTAGCTCAAACATGTCTCTTTTACAAGTGCATTGTGGGTGCATTCTGAGGAAGTTCCTTTAGGATGATTTGTCCATTAGCTTGGGCTATATTCTAAGCTCGGGCTGTTAGATAGGCTAGGCTCTAGGTTGATCCATATGTCATAACATCTAGTATCCCTACTCTTTTAGGTCAAGCTTTGAGTTAAGGTGGAAGAATAATACTCAGGAAATGAATCTAAACTGTTTAGCTCTCTTAATAAATGTGTATCAGTTGATTAGAGAGATAAAATATGGGTCTCTATATAAGGAGGTTCCTAGGATGAGCCTTTTCATAATTTCCAACACACCAGACAAAAGTTAAGAGAAAAAACTTTTTATCGTCGTAGTTTGTGTCGTAATTTTTTTTTAGTTAGGTGGTAATTTAGTTTGGCATATAACTTGGTTTCTCCATTCTTAGAGTACAATTTAAGGAGTTTAACACTTTTTTCCTTTCTTTTCAAGTCAGTTTTAAAGAATCATTTTCCTTTATTTTCAAACTTGACCCTAGGTAATCCCTTCTTCTCATACCTTACTCCTTTTTTATGTTTTGTGGTATTCTTCAAACAATTCATAGAGAATATACCTCGAGTTCGAGCTCTTTATAGAGCCCATACTACCATAGTGCAACTAATGACTCAGGGTCTTTCTAGACAATGTCTTCAATTGAAAGGAGTCAATCTCCACATCAACCTTCTATCTCCACTGCTCATCCTCGAGTTGTTACAACCATTACATTGAATGTGCCCTAGAGTTAGATAGTTGTGGCTAGGTTATGAATTAAGAAAGCAAGGAACATAGGGTCTAGGGAACCTACAAGGTGTACCAAGGGTTAGTCAGCTAAAATCCAGACTATTGGACTATATCCTCATGATGAAAAAGGTTAAGGTAAACATACAACATCCCATCCTCCATTTAAATAATGATTCCCTTGGTGGGGGTTTATGGCTGCAGCCAATCTCCAACTGGGTGAATGGTCTTTCACAAGAAAGTTCTATGGTTAGGGGTAAGGTTTCCCCTGTATCTATTCATAAGGAATATTTTGGTTAGGACTCAAATTGTACCATGTTTGCTGATGCTTAATGGGTAGAGATACCTACTCTACCTTTTAGTGATCTGCCAAGAGCTCGGGGTTGATTTGGAGATGCCTAAGTTTAATATGGCCTATGTCTTAAAGTAGAACCCAACAAGGCTGTGGGAATCTCCTACTAGTGACACAAGATTGATAAGGAGCATCTAGAATGACAATAAGGTCGTGATAAGGAATATGAGCTCCTTTATCAAAACCTTTTAATGATCTGCCAAGAGCTCGGGGTTGATTTGGAGATGCATGTGAAGGTAGTTGTAAAATATCTTGCACTTTGTTGCATACGGGTTGATAAGGCAAGACTTAGTGAAGCCCATCATAAGATAATTCATAAACCTTGAGCTTCTTCTTAACACCAGACCCTTCACATATACTATGTGGGAAGGTTTGAGGTGGTTGTTAACTATGGTGGACTAGCTCTGAGACTTCAAAATTTTCCTCTTTTTTTATTGACATGACCCTATAATAATAACACTGCTACCTCTCTCTTGTCTCTACTATAGGTAAATTCACTTCCTTTGGGAGAGCTTACAAAATATTACAATTCCCATTTCTTGGAGAAACTCCTCTAAAGGTAAGAAAAAGAGTAAATATTTTGGGTAGGAAGACCTCTCTGTCCATATAAAAGAAAAAGGAAAGTGACCTTTAATGAGCCCTTGCTCAATAGGGAGCCATTGAATGCCTTCTTTCCTTTATCCACATTGTAGGAGAAATACCATTCTCCACCTCCCAACTTGGGTCTTAGAGAATCTGGACACCCCATATAGTATTCAAGGAAGGGGAAGAATGTCATTAATGATCTTACCATCGATATAGATAGGGTGGCTATATATCGAGCCTTAGTATCAGAGCAACTTGATCATTAGGTGAGTCATCTTCCTATCGATACTCATGAGAAGCTACTCGAGGGAAAATGTAAGGATACGAGCTCTAATGTTGTCATTCATTGCCACTTGTACCTAGTGTGCTAATCCTACCTTGCTTCTTATGTTTATAAAAATATTTTGTGTTCTTATAAAGGTTGACCTCGTTATATGTTTTTTGACCTTGCATCCTCTATTCTTTCTTTTAGTTACAACTACTTTATGATTTAGACAAGGCTCAAAGTGTGGGGCATTAAAATCATGAATTAGCACAAGAAAAATAGGGTCATGCCTCTACTCAAACCAAGTATGTAGCACTATTGGTGAGGGCTAATAAGTGAGAGGATGAGGCTAAAGATAAAGAGAAAAAACTGACTAAGGCTACCGATCAAATGAATCAAAACTCTAGTTGTCTTATTGAGCTTGAAGAGGACCAAAGAAAATCCTAAGAAGAGATTGGATAGTCCGAGAAAAGAGATGACATTATGATCAAGCTTGATGCAATGGAAAAATAGCTCAACTCGATTGTCAAGATTGGTTATGAATTTGCCATGAAATCCTTTAAAATGGACTCCAAGAAGAAGGACCTAGATGATTACTATTATTGTATTCTAGATATATGGTCACTCCTAGTACATGCCTACACAATCTTAAGAGGGGAAAAAAAAGGAGAGCTTAGACTCCGGTGGGAGTGATGATGGAGCTGTAGTGACAAGTGTAGAGGCTTGGAATGGGAACCACTAATCTTTATGGCTTGAGTATACTATTGTTGTATATTTTAGAGCCTATATGCTTTTTAATGTTTTTTAAGCTCGATGCCAGTTCTACTTGTGTGGTCGCGAGCTTAGCCTTCTTATAATTCAAACTTTATTAATGAAAAATTAATTTAATTAATGGAAAATAAATTTGTCTACCCAATTGTACATTCATATCATTCATATTGTATATTTACGATGTTTGATTTACACATCTATTTTCGGGACATTTACTGCCAATCTTTTTCTCAACATCATCCCCTATAAAAGAAGGTTAGGGAACTTGTTAAGTCAAGGCAATAAAAATAGTTTCCAACTCCTTCTCCATATGTTTTGGTCGAACTTTATGAATTCTAATAAGAATAATAAACATTTAGTTCAAGCTTTGAAGACCAAAAATGGTAGGCTTAAGAGTGAGGTTAGAGAATTAAAAATTGAAATGTTAAAACTTGATGCTAAGTTAAGACCTTTGAAGAGATCAAGTGTGAGCTCATTTATTGTAAAGAGAATTTTACCCAAATTCAAACTCGAAAGAGGAATACGCTGACTGAAATGGCTGCCCTTATGCACAGGGAGTCCTATTAGGAAAATTCTATAAGAAGTGATCTGAAGGGGTTTTCCTTAAGGTGATGAAGGTTTTTGAAGTATTGGAGCATTTCGTTCTTGCATTAAGGTTTGTCCCTCTCGAGACAATGGATAATGTACAAAAGAAAATCATCAAGATTCAAGCTAAGTTATTGCCCCCTATGTAGGAGATAGATGATCAGGACACTGGTCGTGTATCTAAATGCCTAAATAATTTTTAATTTACGTGACCATACTATGTATTAATAAATATTTAAGAGTGTTGTCAGCTTGAGCAATAAATTGTATTTTAATAGAACATTCTTTCCATTTAAGGCCAATATATATTTTCCATTTTCATGTTTTACATTAAGGGCAATGATTCATGTAATTATACGTGTGTTAGGGTGCTCTACCTAGTTCTTAATTAAGGTTATCAACTCATGACATATAATGGTGGAAGGTGGAGCTCTACCTGGTTCCTTATTGAACTACTTAACTCTCCCTTTACGGTTAGAGTGCTAACCTTGTTCTTGATTGAGGTGATTAACTCATAACTTTTGCAAGTGTTGGGGTGCTCTACCTAGTTCTTAGCCGAGCTAATTAGCCCATGAACTATAATAGTGGGAAAGGGAGCTCTACCCAGTTGCTGACTAAGGTGCTCAGCTCCTCCTTCACTGTCACAGTGCCAACTTAGTTCATGACCAAGGTGATCAACTTATGACTTTTGCAAGTGTTATGGTGCTTTACCTAGTTCTTAACCTAGGTGATCAATCTGTGACCTATAATATATTAGGATGGGTCATTGGTAGGCCAATCTAGTTCCTAACCAAGGTGATTAACTCGTGACTTTTGCAAGTGCCAGGGCACTTTACCTGGTTCTTAACCGAGACGATCAACTCATGACCTATAATAGTAGGAGACTTTTGGGAGATAATTATTTTTTGAAGGAAACCACTTCATATATATGCATGTAATGATAGTACACTTTGAAACACATAGCCTTGTTGTAATAATCTGACACTTTTCTATTTTGCTCGATTTCCCTATTCGTATTGTTATGTTCTTCTATTAGGGCCAATTTGTAGTGGTACCGTAATTTCAGTTAGTATTACTACTTTAGTCCTATAGTCCAGGGAAAAGGGATCTCGTTAGTGCTCCCCCGAGGGCTAGCCCTAAAAACCCATAATTCCCCAGGCAGAACCTCAACCCATCTTCTTTTTACACTTTCCAACTTTTTCTTTAGTAGGCCGATGATTAAATTTTTGGAAGATTCCGCTTGAAAATTGTCTTGGGGATGATATGGAATTGAGTGACACATCTTGATGTTATATATGATGGAGAAATCCCTAATGTTAGGACCTATAAATTGCCTTCCATTATCGATAATGAGTTCCTTGGGTAGGTTGAATTGACAAATTATAGACTTCCAAATAAATTGAATCACTTCTTCCCCTCGTATTATTTCTAGAGGTTCTACTTCTATCCATTTAGAAAAGTAATCATTGGCCACTAGTAGAAACTTCTTTTGATCCTTTTTTGGAGGGATAGGTCCTACTATGTCGAGCTCCCATTTTTAGTAAGGGTAAGGAATTACCACCCATGTTTTGGTGTTTAGAGGCATGTGTAGAAATAGGGTGAATCTTTGGCACTTGTCACATTGTTGAGTGTACTTTGTACATTCTTCTAGCATAGTGGCCCAATAGTAGCCCTACCTCAACCAATAAATCAAGTTTGATAGCATACTCAGAACATTTTTCAATATGGTCTATTATGACCACCCTTAGCCTAGAACCATTGAAGTTATGCACTCTATCAAAAAATACTTGCCAAGTTGGCCTCTTCTTTTGATCCACCCTACGCACCTCATTATTCCCTCATCACTGATGATTTTTTATGTCTCGTTGAATTTGGCCAGAAACTTAGCCATTGCTTTCCCCTTGAAGGATGTTCTATGGTGATTTGTCATAGTCGCCCAATTCTATGGTGATTTGTGCCAAACTTCCTACCACTTATGGTCTCGACAAAAAGCTTTTGAATGGTTGGAAGGTAAGTAACACCACTGTGTGTGAGCCAAATTAGTATCAAAGCTTTCGTGCACTAACTTTGAAGGTGAAGGTTAACTTGTCAATAATTAGGTATCTACTTTGAGGCACTGTCAAGATTTGATTGAGGTAGTAAATAGGGTGCTAGACCTTATCTCTTTTGGATAGGAGAACGGTGCTGCAAGTTTGGAGGGCCACAACCAAATATAAATAAATTGTCTCGCTTGGGAGAAGGCTAACCATAATAGATGGGTTGCTTTTGTATTGTTTCATTGCTTTAAAGGCATTGTTATAATCTGCTTCACAAAAAATTGATATGTTTTTTTCTCAATAACTTGAAGAATGGGAACCACATATCCTTGAAATTGGAGATGAACCTGTTCAGTGCCATTATTCTTTCATTCAGCTGTTAGATCCTCTTTAGATTGGTAGGTGGCTTCATGTTTACCAAGGCCTAAATCTTGTCTGGATTGGCCTTAATCCCTCGGGCAGGTAAAAGATATCCTAAGAATTTTCCTACAACAACACCAAAGACACACTTCTTAGGGTTAACTCTTATGGCGTATCTTCAAATTACCAAAAATATTTCTTCTAGGTCTCTAATGTGGTTTAGGGGTTATGTTGATTTCACTATCATGTCTTCCACATATGCCTCAAGGTTTTTATGAAATTAATTTACGAACATTTTGTTAACAAGGCACTGATATGTGGTGCCTTCATTCTTCAATCCAAATTGCATTTTGGTATAGGAAAAGGCCATTTTCTCGATAATGAAGGATTTTTTATCCTCATCCTTAGGGTGCATTATGATTTAATGGTAACCAGAATATGCATCCAAGAACCTCATTGGTCCAAAATTGGTTGCAGTACCAACCATTGATCAATACTTAGGATGGGGAAACAACCTTTGGGATGGGCATTGTTTAAGTCCTTAAATCCTACACATATGTGGGCAAATCCATAAGCCATTTTTACCAAAACCACATTTGATAACCAAGTAGGGTAGTTGACCTCCCTTATAACTCCTATTTCCTTGAGGGTGGTGATTTGATCTTTAATAACCTCATTCTTATTCCTTGCAAACTTTCCCTTTTTTTTATAGTTCTAGCCCCTAGATCGACATTTAATATGTAATTGATGACTTTTGGGTTAATCACAGGCATATCTGTTGAGGTCCAATCGAAGACATCCGTGTTCATTTAAAAAAAGTGCAAAAGTTGCTCCTCCACCTTTGTTTCCAAAACCGTACTCAATTTCTTCTTTGTGCCATTTCCAGTTGAGAATTTGATCACTTGGTGAAAGGTGGATGGGGCTACCTTTATCTTGTGTATCCATGGCCGACCCAAGATGGTGTTGTAGTGAGTTGGGATATCAATGGCCACAAAATTAGCCATCAATATTGAACCTTTTGTCATGAAAAGCAGTATTGTAGTCTCTACTATATAGGTGGTGCCATTATTGAATCTAACTATAGGTAGCTATATCCTTACAATATCAATTTATTTTACTTCTATGGCTCTTACAATAGACAGAAAAAGAAGATCAATTGAGCTCCTTATGGCAACCATGATCCAGTAAACATTACATCATCTTTCTCAGTAAAAATAATCCTCATAGAAGACTTCACTTTTTCCATGGTGTACATATACAGGGTATTGCGTAACTCTTTAGTGAATCTCTTGCATTAGTTGTTTGAGGTCCCACTATTTTTGGCCCTCCATGAATAGTATAGATAGCTATGATGTTATGCTCTTTGTGTGGGTCTCTCTTGCTATTAGATAGAGATGAAGATTTTGGCACTTCTTACCTATTCTGATGAACTCTTCTTTCACTTTTGCCTCCTACAAGGTATTTCAAATATCCTCTCGCCAACAACTCCTAAATTTCCTTTTTTAGGTGCCTATAGTCTCTCATCTCATGGTCTATATCTTTGTGGAAGGCACACCATTTAGATGTGTCTCTATGTAGAGACTTCATTTTTGGGGGCTATCTGACATTTGGCTTTTCCTACATCCTTAATATGGTATAAGCCAAATTCACTCTCAAAGAAGGACCTCTCAAAATGAGAAACTGACCTCCCCCTTGGTCCCATATTCCATAACCATTGTCCACTTGCATTATTTTTTAGTGTGAAATGCTTATTTTTGTTGACCTTATTATTCTGATTCATCCTGTCAGGGCTTATCCTCTTTTTTTTCCTTGTCGAGCACAACCTCCATATTAGGCCACTAGCCCTTGACCAAACCTAAATCTCCTTCAAGATTGATGAATTTTATCACCTCCTCATATGCTTCCTCTAAAGTATAAGGGATTATCTTAGTTAGCTCTACGAACAAGTCAAAATTCTTAAGGAGACACCATTTAAAGGCTTCTATAGCGATAGAGCTAGGGCATTCAAAGATTTCTAAATTTTCTCCCTTGAATCATTTCATATAATCCTTGGTAGACTCACCCCTCTCTTGAATAATTGTGAAGAGATAGGGGAATTCCTTCCTTAGGGGCTTGTTACAGGAATAGTTGGTGATGAATATCTTGATAAACTGTGAAAAGAAGGTTATGGTGTGGGGTGCTAAGTTGTTGAACCACTTTTGGGTGCCATCACACAAGGTCGTAGTAAACAATTTGCACATTATGGCATCTCTTTTCCCTTGTGTGAGGTTCATAGGGTCATGGCCATCTTGAAGTATTGTACGTGTGTCATAGGGTCTTTAGTTCAAGATAATTAGGGTATATGAGAGCATTGAACTTGGTTGGTGGTTCCTCATTCTCTATCTCATTGGAGAATGGGGAGACACATAGTTGCTCACAGTCTCTATCCAAATCATAAAGAGTCTTGGCTTTTTCATTCCTTTCATTGTCTACTTTTAAGGCCTGGTCTTTCTTCTTGTTTGCTACTTCCAATGCCTAAAATCATGGCTCCTAATTTTTCCTTTCCTATATGCACTGCTTGTTGTTAGGTCTCACCGAGTTGGAATATGGGTTACCTTTGACTTCTTCTTCATCCTAATTTAGCTCAGGCATGATGTGCTCTAGTTTGTTTCTATCAATCAAGTTTGTGACTCGAGCATAAGAGGTTCCCCTACCTAATTAGGAGCACAACACCCATGATGGGTGTCAAAATTTTGATAATTGTCCAATTTGTAGAGAAAAAACTTAGAGAGAAGTAAGAGAAATTGATTGAATGTATAGATCTCTTAGGGAGTCCATGTATATATAAATTTTACACATACATGTGTCGATTACATAAGGTATACACATATAAGTGTGTTAGGAAGGACAAAAAAGTAAAAATCAATATATTCATAAACTTAGGTTGACCATCCTACATCACGAATTGGTTGTTGAACCTATAGATACAAAGGTTGGCTCAAGTAGGTATCTCCTACGAGGGAATTGTGGGTGCGGTCTGAGAAATTTCCTTAAGGATGATTTGTCCATTAGGTTAGGCTGCCTTCTAAGCTTGGGCTATCAGAAGGGTCAGGCTCTAGGTCGATCCATATGTCCAAACATCTATACCATTCAATGTAGGATGATCAATGACAAAAAATCAATCACCAGAAGTGTAACTACTCCTAATCTTGAGGATCAATCTCAAATTCAAACAACCTATTTCTTATTGTACATAATAAGAGTTATGAGAACTCAAAGCATTTAACTTAGCTCATTCCCATAATGAGGCTCTTACAAATAAATAGTTTCATCCAAGCAACTCCCAGTTGACACACGACACACATCACTACTATAATACAGGGTATAAAAGTTAGGATATAAAGTCTATTTTTTCTTAAAATAAACTTATATTGAATTTTAAGTCAGTTTTAGATGTCAATCGACACTACTATTTTATTTTTCTATAATTTTTTAAGTCAGTTGACACGTAGAACCGATGCTACACAGGATTTTAAGTCTGTTTTACGTGTTAACTGACGCTACACGTGGCTTAAGTCGGTTGGCATGTAGAATAGATGCTACACATAGTATTTTTAGTTGGTTCTACATGTCAACCGATTTAAGCCACGTGTAGCATCGATTGACAAGTAGAACAGACTTAAAATCCTACATATAACATTGGTTCTACGTGTCAACTGATGCTACTATTTTATTTTTCTATAATTTTTTAAGTTGGTTGACACGTATAATCCATGGTACACATAGAATTTTAAGTCAATTCTACGTGTCAACCTACTTAAGCCACGTGTAGCATCGGTTGACACATAGAACCAACTTAAAATCCTACATGTAGCATCGGTTCTACATGTCAACCGATGCTAAATTATCTTCTTCTCTCCCTCATTTACCGACACTGCTAGCTTGTGTTTCCCTCTTCCATTGTAGAGAAAAACTGTTTGTTATCACTATGTTTTTTCTTTTTTCTAGCCACTTTTGACCATCATTTCCAACGCCATTAGTTTGGTTTTCTTCCTCACCAATTTCTCTTCTAGATCCCCCATTTTTTTTTAGCATAATTGATAAATGTATTTTATATAGTTATTTTCACCTATTTTATTAATTATAATTGCTATTTTTCAATGTTTTTAGTTAATTTTAGTTTAATAAATTAGTATTTACGGTTTTTTATATATTTTAATAAATTAAATAATTTGTATCGAAAAACTTAATTAATTGCAAATTTGAGTCCAAAAATATAATTTCAAATAAAATAGTATTTAATTGCAATTTATAAAAGTCAAAAATATAATTTAAATTAAATTCGGGCTTAATTTTAATTATTAAAAGTTTAAAAATTTAATTTAAATTAGAAAAGGGCTAAACTGTAATTAAATAAAGTTGAAAATGTAATTTGAAATAGATTTGTGGGCCAAAATGAAATTAATTAAAGTTTAAAGTTCTGCGCAGGTGAGAAGACCACGCGCCAACATGCACGCGCGACACGTGGACCGTCCGATCAAATTCCAAACGGTTGAGATCCGCGCGTGTCATTCACGCCCGACCAGAACGCGTTGGTGCAGAATTGTTTACGCGGCTCGGCGCCCGAGTGGGGCCCACCTGCCGCGCAGGCCGGCGTGCAGGTGGGACCCACGTCTCTGACGCGTCAGCCGTTGTCCCCCACGTACGCGCGCCTCTGATCCCGTGCGTTGAACTCAGCGTGCGCCCGGATTTTCCTCCAATCAGACTCTGCCACATGTTCCTTTTGAATCCCTTCCTCAAATCAGAAGCTGCCACATGTCCCACTCTATTTTTCAGCCAATCATGTAACGACACGTGGCATATTACGATGAGCGCGAAAGCGCAGGATCACGCCCGTATGTGGCCGTTTTCGTCCGTCCTTTTTGTCGCCGGCACCGTTTCCAGCGCCCAATGAGAAGCTGCCACGTGTCCGCGTTAATTCCTTTCAGCGAATCAGACGCTGACACGTGGCACGCATAATGAATTAAAAAATACAGATCGGCGCCCCTGTCTCACGCGTGAAATTATTTAATATTTTCGATTCGATTTTCGATACGCGTTATTTAATTTTTTGATAAAAAATTATTACGCGTTTTATTTAAAAAAATAAAATAAAAAATGTAATATTTTAGATGTATTATTTTTGGGTATAAATAGGAGATAAGATGATAGTTTTAAGAAGTTTTTTTGTGAGTTTGTAATTTTTGGGGTGCTCGGTTTTGGACGGCAGAATACGCAGAAGCCATTTTTTGGCTTTTGTTGTGTTCTGCGTGTGCCAAAAATTTGTTCTAAGTGTTGTTTTAATTTTCCTTCTTCTTCATCTTAATTTTCTGTAGGTGTTGTAATTTTTGTTTTAATTTTATGAAGTAATTTAATTTTTCTAGGGTTGCATTTGATCTAATTTTATGATGCTTTTATTTTAATTATTTTTGATAGATTTATATGACGTTCGATTTGTTCGTTCTATTTTGTGTTTAATGCTTTTTGATTATTTACGAATCTTATCGAAACGATCCGTGGCACATGAATAAACTTGGAAGAGGCATTCGTGTCTATATTGCTCGTAAATAGAATGACATGTATGATGAAGGATAGGAATATACCCTAATTGTATGTGTGGCCATTTGAAAACTTAAAACGTAATGAATTTCGGTGAATTTAATTCTCATAGAGATATAGTGAATTAATTTAACGAGGTGTGTTTGTACGGAGCTCGGAAGAGATGTATGAATAAAAATAGAAGTTTTCGGTTGACAAATTAAATGTACAAAAAAATATAAATCAAAAGAAAATAAAATAATTTGAGTTGATTAATTTGGTGAAAAATTGCAATCCTAGATTTCTTTTATTTTGTTTTAACTCTTTTCTTACATTTATTCGAATCAACGAACGTTTTGAATAAAATCAGGTTAAGATAATTTTAGTAATCAACAAACTATAGTTACAAATCACCGTGGGAACGATACTTTACTTACAAATTTTATTACTTGTGACCGTGTATACTTGCACGTTTTTGTGTGTTGAAAAACACACACCAAGTTTTTGGCGCCGTTGACAAAAAGGACGGACGAAAACGGCCACATACGGGCGTGATCCTGCGCTTTCGCGCTCATCCTAATATGCCACGTGTCGTTACATGATTGGCTGAAAAATAGAGTGGGACACGTGGCAGCTTCTGATTTGAGGAAGGGATTCAAAAGGAACACGTGGCAGAGTCTGATTGGAGGAAAATCCGGGCGCACGCTGAGTTCAACGCACGGGATCAGAGGCACGCGTACGTGGGGGACAACGGCTGACGCGTCAGAGACGTGGGTCCCACCTGCACGCCGGCCTGCGCGGCAGGTGGGCCCCACTCGGGCGCCGAGCCGCGTAAACAATTCTGCACCAACGCGTTCTGGTCGGGCGTGAATGACACGCGCGGATCTCAACCGTTTGGAATTTGATCGGACGGTCCACGTGTCGCGCGTGCATGTTGGCGCGTGGTCTTCTCACCTGCGCAGAACTTTAAACTTTAATTAATTTCATTTTGGCCCACAAATCTATTTCAAATTACATTTTCAACTTTATTTAATTACAGTTTAGCCCTTTTCTAATTTAAATTAAATTTTTAAACTTTTAATAATTAAAATTAAGCCCGAATTTAATTTAAATTATATTTTTGACTTTTATAAATTGCAATTAAATACTATTTTATTTGAAATTATATTTTTGGACTCAAATTTGCAATTAATTAAGTTTTTCGATACAAATTATTTAATTTATTAAAATATATAAAAAACCGTAAATACTAATTTATTAAACTAAAATTAACTAAAAACATTGAAAAATAGCAATTATAATTAATAAAATAGGTGAAAATAACTATATAAAATACAGTTATCAACACCCCCAAACTTAAGTTTTTGCTAGTCCTCGAGCAAAAGAAAAGAAATAAAACAAAGATAACTGCATTTAAAATAATGATTTTCAAAACATTTCTTTTTTTTAGTCATTCCAATTTTCATAACTCAAAGAAATAAAAGAATTTTATCTAAGTATCAAAATCAATTTAAAAATATATTCCATTTTCACAATTAATTGTAGTGTGTGTGTGAAGTCTTTTCAAATTTCATCACATGGAATCCGGATCAGTTTATGCAAATATAAAATCAAACAAATTTTAGTGAAATCACAAATCTTATACGTTTATTTTTCATTTCTCTCTCCACTAACGTAGAAAAACACAACCAAAAATCAATAGGACTTAAATAAGCTTGTAATTTATGGCTTAGGTAAAGGTAGGATAAAAGATATATTTAGCTCAATTTTGCCCAAACAACATTTTAGGATTGAAACAAGAGATATTCTATCATCACAATAAATACTTCCCAATTTGGGATTTAACATCACATACAATAACCCTTTTATTTTCTTTTCTTTTCTTTTTTTCTTTTTCTTTTTTTTTCTTTTTTTTTTTCTTTTTTTTTCTTTTTCTTTTTCTTTTCAGAATATGTTTTTTTTTTCAAGTATCCTCTTTTTTTCCCGATATATCATTAAATATTCACTAACAATTTTCACATGTTAGTTCGATAAGAAAAATAGACATATCTCCACATATATATATTTTTTTAGTAGGCTTTGAAATGAAATACAAATATATATAGAACTTTAAAGCTCAAAGGGGTATACTATCGATAAAGCATGTGTAGGTAGATAGAAAGGCTCAAACGATCCAAAGATGGCCTAAATCATTTTCTTAGTTATATGTTATCTATAATTTCGCCTCGAGAGAAAATCAAATAAATTCTAAAAGTTATGACACCACAAATATCAATCGAATTTCATACTCACATAAACCTTTTCAAAATTACCATAGCAATTCAAAATTCAAGACAAGTGATCATAAATATTTTGATCTTGTAAAAATGAAACATACGTAAAAATTATTCATCGCTTAGACAATATTCAACTTTTCAAGGCGCTATGCATCATTTAAAACAAAGAAATAAAATTAAATCACTATTCATCGCATATTATCTTTAATCAACCAAACAAAAAAAAAATTTCACAAGCAATAACATCCAGAAAATATTTCAATTAAGTTTAATATATCTACCACCCCCAAACTTAATATACACATTGTCCTCAATGTGTGAAAGTTAAACAACATATGAGAATGGTTTAAAGAAACTTCCTGGTTTGTTTGAATGGTTAATTCAAAATGGCTTCATTTCTCCCAAATTCCACCTACGAGAGAAAATAAATTAACATAACATAAAATATAAAAAAAAAACTAATAAATGCGAAAAATAAAATAAAACAAAACACATGGGTTGCCTCCCAAGAAGCGCTTGATTTATAGTCGTCAGCTTGACTTCTCAATTATTTTTCTTTTTGTTAGTTAAGATTTACCGACACTGCTAGCTTGTGTTTCCCTCTTCCATTGTAGAGAAAAACTGTTTGTTATCACTATGTTTTTTCTTTTTTCTAGCCACTTTTGACCATCATTTCCAACGCCATTAGTTTGGTTTTCTTCCTCACCAATTTCTCTTCTAGATCCCCCATTTTTTTTTAGCATAATACTCAAATTTTTCATACCCATTCTCCTTCACCTTCTTACTTACCAAACACTTTTTTTCTTCATTTCCTTCATTTTGTCAATTCATTTACTCTTGCAAGTATATCTATAAATTATTTTACACTTATTATTCATATTTTTTTTTATTTTAATCTATTATGTGTTATTGATTATGTGTATAAATATTTGTGTTACGTAAGTTGTGTATTTTTATCAAGCTTAGAAGAGAAGAATGTATTTTATTCATTATTATTTTTTTAATAATTTTATGTATTTAGGTTTTTGATATATATTAATTTATTTTAAACTTTAAATTTTTGAAATATATATATAATAGAATATATTTTTATATAGTAGTTCTTTGGTTGGAACAAATTTGACTATGATATGCAAATTTTTGAGGATTTATATGAAGAATTGGCAAAACACATGTTTCAAATTATTACATCACAAGAAGAATGATGAGAATAATTTGATGATATTGAATAGCGAAGGACAACACCATGGTAATTTGGACCTTTTTTCTTCCCCAAACTCCAATTCATCTCATTGGAGAGTTCCTTGGTCAATATGAATGGGACATTTCTCATGATTCTATGCAACAAACCAATATCCCTCTCCCTAAAACAAAGTGGAAATATCACAAAATCCATGACAAAAGAGGCGTCATCACTTTATTTGTAATTTAAGTTATATATATAAGTATTGTATATAAATTAGTTTTGTAATAAATTTAACTTTCATGTAATTAATTAATATTTAATTTTTTAATAATTTTTAATATTTAAACCTCTTTTAAACATATTTTGGTTTTTTCTGCTATTATATGATCGAAAATAGGTAGTATGGATGGCAAAAAATGCACAAAATATGTTAAAATGTGTAGAATTTAAAGTCGGTTCAGAGCGTCAACCAACTTTAAATTCTAAGTCTCATCATTTTAAGTCGTTTCACCTAACTAACTTAAAATGACTTTTAAGTCGGTTAATAACCGACTTAAAAGCTTGAATTTGTAGTAGTGCATACAACTCACTTGCAAACATCATCTCGAGTACTCAACAATCACAAGTACAATTTTTCTCAAATAATCATCAATCACTAATATCGAACAAAACATGAGGTGTTAATGATATTAAACTAGAAAAATGAGATGTCAATTTAAAAGAGTTTTGCGATAGTTTCTAGACATTTAATTAAATAAGTGAGGGGCATTTATAGAACTCAGATTTTCCACCTCGCTAGCAACCTTTCCACCACCTCACCACTATATGTGGCAAGGTCCTTGGCAAGGTTGATCGTGAGCTTGGGGAAAGTGGTAAGAAGTCATTTTTTTCCTTCCAAAAATATTTGAGTACTTTTCATAAATATGTGCACCTCAAACGAACCAAACACACAAGTGACACACGTTGGCCAGCTCGCACACTCGTCCACTGAAAACCAAAACGCTCTAACTAGCATACATTCTACAAAAACCAACCCCATGGTGTGTGTAAACATACTTGCATAAAAAGTGTACCTAACTTTGTATGTGTGTGAATTACTGATTCGCAGTAACCAACCTTACACCAAGGAAGAAATACACTAAGTAAAATAAAACATATACCATGATTTGTACATGGGTACAATGAGACTTACATTATATAAATGTGCTAATGTAGGTAGAACAACGTTAACCAGAGCTAGAATGGATGAGATATAGCATCTTTAGGAAAATTATGAATTTACCACTTATTTGATCCATTGAGTATCACTAAACTTTGATCAAAGATTCTCAAGAGGATTTCCTTATTATAGCTCAATTGATCCATAAAAGTTTAGATCGACCCAAAAGGGACCCAATTAATCTAACTTCATTAGATTATCGATAAAATATTCTCAGGTTGAAACTATATCATAGTTAGATCAATCGAGCTAGGGAACTAATCAAGTGGAGAAAAATTGACATATTAGCCCTATTTTTACATCCAACTATCAATCTCAGTCATTGGATCAAAGCTAATATGTTTCATAAACCAATTACATCAATTTTTTACCTTATTAGTAGCAGTTTGGAATAGGAGCTTCCATCTTATCTATGAACAATTACGTTCCATGTTATTTATGATATAGATCAAGGAGAATAATGTTCAAGTATGAATAATGTATGTACAACATAATTGCATTTCAATTTAATAATCATGTAAGAGAAATAGCACGATTGTTTGTGTGAAGTCATATAGGAATTCTTCAAAAAGAGATATAGACATCTAAGATCATGTATCTAGACATTACATTTAGGGAAGCCATTTAGAGATTTTTTTTAAATTACATAAGAAGTGGTTAGAGGATTCTTGAATCCAAGTTTTCCTCATTATTGAAGTGGTACATTCGAAATATCATAATTCAGTAGTAATATTAGTTATTGATCGAGTTTCACTTATTGCTAGCCTAAATAGTATTACAATTTCTTCTCACCAATATTCTATTATCAAACACCCTACTCCTCGATGACCGATACTCATGCTAAAGCACTATATTACTTGCATGACCCGTATGCTTGTTGATTAGGTGTTAGTTAAGTCAAACCAACCTTAACTTCTTTGCTATAGAGGTACCCATATGAGTAACTTCAATAATGCATGTCACATGTCACCTATTACTTTTGGTAGGGAGAAATACTTCTCTACTGATGATTTTAACGAAATATAGTCTTCTAATGACCAAAGAAAGGCATACATTTTAGACTTTCAATAGGCATATTTTTTCCATTGAAAGGAGGAGGTTTGCCCACATTACCTCATTCATTAAAATTCATCCCCAAGAAAGTAAGTCTACATAAAAGAAAGTGAGAAAAGGGATCAACATAAGAATAGTTAACCTTAATAAAGTGTACCACTTCTGATACTTATTCAAAGTTCTTCCTTGGTTCAGAACCAAGAAAGAGTTTATGCAAACACCTTAAGGACTCAACAACTCTCATACGTATTGAAAACAAGTAACAACAATAATAAACCAGGAAACAAGTCGAAGAAAGAAAATATCCAAAATATCATGGATATATATAAGTTACGAAAGTAGTAAAGAAAGAAAATATTTTCCAATCAAAACCAGTGCCTCTTATGTGTGTACATATATGATAATCACTCTAATTGTACTAGCATCACACACGGACATGCATACCACAATGATATAACATAATAAATCCACATCGAAACCATCTTCATGTGGTAATATCCACTAGTTTCTATGGCAATCTCTAACAACAAGCAACTCACAATAAATCAACAGTTCACAACTAAAAGAAATATAAAACATGTCTCTAATAGCAGTTGGAGCAAATACACTCAACTATTTTTAATCTGCCTCCACTTTTGTATCAATAGAAACTACAATTCAAGTAGATCAAGCTCTCCTTCAAGTTCCACCACCAAATGATGTAGCACAATCACCGATGACTTGTATAGTGAATAGCCTAGGGTATGACAACTTCTATGTACATAAACCTAAATACAAACTATGTCTTGGTGTTTAATCAGTTTAATTAAACCCACCCAAAAGAAGTTCTTTAAAAAATCCCTAACATATTACTAATATAGGGTCACATTCAAACTTATCACTAATATTTAACTAGAAAGCCAATTTTCACAAAACTTGTCATTTTCAAAATACAAGAGGTTCCTCACATTTTCTTATTAATTATAAGCACATAAAATAATGGGATATATATAGAAAACTTTCCAACTTAAATTGGTCTTATCGAACACGTTGGAAAGCTCTCGCCAACTAGCTCACAAAGGTAATAGCTGAAATTGCTCGTTAGTCATCTCGGTGAGCCCTTGATGAGCACACAAAAATAATCGCTCTTGTTTGAAAAATGATGAATAATTTTTCCAAATACGTGCAAAAATATTGATGTAAACAAACAATCTAAACATACTAACTACATGCTCCAAACCCGAAAGTATTGTGTGTATCTTTTAAACATGCAAAGTATAATATAGGTGAATGCATGAAATAATGAATTGTTTGCAATAGATCTTACATAAAAGATAGCAAATACACTAAGTAAAATACATACTATATGTTTTGCAAAGGAGTATGCCAATAAGAAATCATATAGCTTACAAATGAATAAATTATTATTAGTCTTACTCCACTAGCTTAATAGGCACATGATATAATTAATCATTTCTTAATAAGCGATATCATAACTATTTTAATTTTCACATTTCCAATTTTAAATGCAATCTAATGCTAACACGTGATTTGATAAATATAACAATTTCATACCTATAGCGTTACTCTATGTAATCACTAATTTATGATTAGAAAATGTTGCCTACCGGCCGTATAAGCTACACTGCTTTATGCGTATATTTCCTCTTTTCATTAATTATATTTGGAAAATCAGCAACACACAGCCGGCAAATCGGGATGAAAAATTGCTGGGACAAAAAGCAGTGTTCTCTATGATTATTCTTCAAAGAACAATGATTTGACGACCCATTAAAACCTAGGGGGCATGCATCATTGTAGCAAATTAAATAAGAAGCCTCTCTCTTCTTATGTACAGCTAGCTCAACAAGAGATAATATTATAGTCTTTTTAAATTGAAGTACAGCCACCTTGAACATTCATGTTAGGCTTGCGACGGATTATTTTATTAGCCTTATTGACTATCACATGCCGTCCAATTTGGCATGAGTCAAGATGACAGGGGAAAAACATTGTATCTCGCCTTGGAAGTACCCTTATGTATTGCAAAATTTAACTAATGTTGTTAAAAATCATTAAATATGTGGTGCCTTAGTCAAAGGTAATATTTTAATTTATTCATCACAAACCTTTTGAAGCCAAAATAGATTTTCCTCCATATTGAATATAATGCATGAGAATAGCATTAAAGAATCAGGAGATACTTAAAAAATCATTAGCAAAAACTTCTTTTGTATGATGTTTTATTTTTGCATAGAAAATAATTCTTTGAGAAAATGATCCAAAAAACATTAATCCTAAATGAAAAGTTTAGTTACCAAGAAAAAGTAAGATCCCTATTCACAAATATGAAAATTATATAGAAACAAGTATAATTTTCGATTATTTTTTTAAAAAAATCAAAACTAAATTTTTTGGGTTAATAATATTGTTGCAATTATAATACTTCACCAAATGTTAAAATTTCAACCCCATCTTTCCACACCTAAAATGAATACTTGTTTTTTTTTACTAAAAAGTAGGTACATAAACATTATAGGACATAGCTAGTCAATTTCAAAAGGTTAAATCCATAATCAATAAAATAGTAATTTTTTTTCTTATGGGACTATGTAAAAGAACTTTAACATCATAAGAACATGGTCAGATGGGAAAAAATATTTAGAAGCACGTTAAGGACTCATAAGGTATATTTTGTATTTGCTGATAGAACAACTTTAACAAAAATACAAAAAAGCACGCCTTAAATCACTAGGGATTTTTGTTTTTCAAGAGAAGCCCACAAGCAAGCATGATATCATTGGTAAGTGATATTTTATATATAATTTTAAGAGGTCAGTCCTTTACATTTACAAAATTTTTATTGTTTTAATGTTCTAAAATTGTGTATTTTTCATTTATTAGGAAATTTAAATTTGAGATTATTTGAGATTTTTCTAGAATTTTTTTAGTGCGTTAAAATATTTTACATCAGGTGAATTAACTTAGAAAACCCTGCCAAATCAACGTGCTCTATCTCTCAACATGCCACATGCCAGCCAAACCATTATTACACATTGCACCACATCGTTCGTGTCAAGTGTGTGTGCTACAATGACCTCTGTGTACATGTTTTTTCATTTTGAAAAACTTTTCTTTCTTTACTACGCATGGCATAGCGGATATGCATCACTTTTTTCATCATCCAATGGTCCCAATTTAATCAGAGTATAAGAACTTAATTTTTTTTTCCATAAAAATACCTAAATAACACCCCATTAAATCAAGATATCACTAGAAATACCGAAAAAAAAATGAGAAAAAATTGAGAAAAAAATCATCTTTGTGCCATTCTTGAAGATTCTTGGAAAAAGATTGAAGAAGAAGTTGAAGATTGTTATTTTTGATTCCTTTGGCTCCAATAATTTAGGAAGAATTAGATTTTTCTTTTTACTCTATTTTTTTTATTTGACTTTGGGAACTCCATGGCTAGCTAAATATTTAACGTGATTGTGTACAATTTTCATATCTTATACTATGATTTAATTAATTTAATGTCATGAATTATTATAATTTCAATTATTGAATTTTTGATGTGTTTAATTCTATGCTTGAATGCAAAAAATCTTACATGTTGTGAATTAGGATGATCAACAGTTTATTATATGTAAGTTTTTATTGTTAAATCATGAGTTTGATATATAATTGCTAATTTTTATGATTAATGTGGCAAGTTGTGAATTTTAGTTACAATTAGATTGAATACTTAAGTTAAGTATTATCAACATATTAAATCTTGACTAGTTTAGTTATTACCTTTTTAGATCATAATGCAATAAATAAATTAAATCTAATATCCATAATTCTAGGTTGTAAAGGATTTAGATTGATTGATAATTGAATTATTGATCAATTACACCAAAAGAAAAGGTAGGAATTCTTAAGCATTATAAAATTTATAAAGCTAAAGTTAAGGATTTTAACTTATAAATTTGATTTAAGATCTGAGAAACTAATTTGATTTCATGTCATATTTAATTAACATGTAAGCTAGTAGTAATGATAGTTACATAATCACACATCTCTCACTATTTTCTCCCAAAAATTGGGTTTTCACTATTGTCTTTACTTATATGTAATTTTTATCTTTTTTGACAATCAACCAAAAAGCTCATTGCTAACTTAAATTAATCCCCAATAAACTAGTAACTAGAAGTAAAATTTTTACCAATAATCTACAGGTACAACCCTTACTTCAACTATACTACCAATGACACTTTTTTCGGTAAAAGTAATGATTCACTTTTGAATTATCCTTTTAGGGTGTGTCAAAATTTGGACATTATGTCACTACAATAATTCTAATGCCAAGTCTTATTTTTTTTATCTGTATAGCTCTAGTTTTTGATATGATCAATTTTGTAGTTTTGATCCAAACGCGATATAGTAGCAAAAAGCTATATGATTGATTGTTTGATGTAATTAATGGGAAAATACTCGGTATGTGTAATGTCATAAGAAAAAATCTACCGTATTTTAGAATCTATTTGGTCAAACCTTGAGATGAAATCATAAATAGAATTTAGTTAGAGAAATGCTTTAGGCTTTAGAGTGAGCAATTAAGTGCCAAGGTAAACTCTCAATACCATAAAACCCTTTGAAAAAAAGAATAAACTTAAAAAAAGTTTGGGGCATTGGAGCTAAAAATAAAGAGAAAAGAAAGGCCATAAGTTATTACAGAAAAGCTCAATTTCATGATGAAATGAAAAGAAGTGTGGGTTAATGCCTTAAAAAGCATTTATCTATCCTCATGTATGCCTCATATTATAAACATGCATAGTCCTTTTTATCTCTAGCTAAATGTATAACCGATATAAGTGAAAAGGGATGTGAAAGATAGACATATGAAACTTGTTCTAGCCTTTTCTAAGACATGCTTACAAAACATTACCTCGTAAGTGCTTTGGATGACAACATTTGTAAGTCACACACATAGAGATTATTTTGTTAAAATCCTTGCATACCCATATGTTAATGGAATGTTGATTAATGTCCATATAAACCTAGGAATCATAAAAATGTACAGTCTTTGAGGGGGAATAAATTCCTATCGAACATGCATCCATTGAATGAGATATGTTTATGAATATGCTTCCTAGATTGTTTTAGCATTTAGTAGTTATTTTATTTTACTTTGTCATTACTTGAGAACAAACAAAGATTTAAGTTTGAGAGTGTTGATAACTCTATAGAACTAGAGCTACTTATTTTGAGTTGAATATTCTTCAAAACATCTATCTCATTTTCCAATATGGCAATAAGGTAAAATGAGAAAAAACAGAGCCAAAATAGGCAAAATTCGGACAATTTAGGGTCATTAGGGGTCTATCAATCAATCAAGAATATAGGAGAGTTACATCTCAAAACATGAAAACTAGAGTAAGATTGATCGACAAGAGTATGTATTGATAGAGTGTTTTTATATCAATCGTGCTTTGATTGTATTCAATAAATGATCTCCAATTGAAATGATATCATTGCTAGATAGATTGAAAAGAATCTTGATCAATCAAGTGAAGCAAATTTTGACTAGTCAAGCCAAGTTTTATTTCTAACTTTCAATTTGAGACCTTGGATCAAAGCTAATATGAATCTTAATCTAATTAGGACCAATTTTTGAATATTTAAAAGACTACAAGGAAGCCATAAGCAACACATAATTTAAAATTTACAAGAGATACCATAGAGATATCAATGCCACAAAGAGAGATCAAGTAAAGCAAATCAAGGAGACAATTACATAGCTAGCAATAAGAAAAAAGATTATAGAAGGAGTTAGATTCTTCATCAAATTTAGATTTACATCTTTTTCTTCAGCTTTCTTGTAATTCATATGCACACACATATATTTTAATTATGATTTTTAGAACAATGAGTGGCTAAGTTCTTGATGAACCTAGCCATAAAGCCATATGATTGATTTTTATTTAGTTGAAAGATTTTCTCTATTAATAATTAATTTAATAATTTTGATCTTAATGCTTGAAATATTTGGCCAATAATTATATGATTTAACATTCATGCCCTTGATTGAAAAAGTAGGCCTTTGAATTAGCCATATAATTATTATAATATGAATTGAAATAGTATGAAAGTACAATTCATGAATGTGTGGCTTGATAAAAGTGATCATAATTGATGTGTGAATTAAATTTAACTAGATTTATTAAGTTCTAAGTTCTCAAATAGTTACATGTACAATAAAGGTATATTCCTATCCCTTATATATATATATATATATATATATATATATATATATATATATATATGTTATTTTATCACGAGAAACTCACAAAAATGCATTTTACAAGTTTATTTAAGTGTCACAAATCAATTAATTAATCTTTCAATAATTAAAAGCATTAAGCATAGATAAAATAAACAACTTAAAACAGTTCCATAAATCATTCAAAAATAATTAATTCAAGTTTCATAATTTAAGTTACACTACAACCCTAGAACAAATAAATTAGTTCATAGTAGAAATTAAAATTACAATACAACATTAATTAGACATTTTAGAAAAATAAAATTTAAAAGAAAAAGATCAGGAGAAACTCTTTCACGATTCGTCAATGAAAAATAAATTTCTTCCCTTTTCTTCTTCTTCGTTGTCTTCTTTCTCTCTATTTCCTAAGAAAATAACAACATAAAAATGTTAAAGAAAAGTTTCTGCGTGTTTTAGAGAACACGCAGAGAAGAAACTAAAAATTGAAGTGAAAATGGAAAAATGAAAAACTCCCTAACTCTATCTCTCTCGTCTCAATTATATCACCCCAAACAATTATTTTTCATATAGTGGGGGACAAAGATACATGGAAAATAACAAAAAGCAAACATGTGTGGAAGAGTGTGTCGTTCTGTGTTTTATTTTTTTTCTTTAAATGCATGCCACGTGTCAGCATCATATTAGCTTCAAGAAATAACAAGACACATGGCAACCTTCATTAGCTGTGAAGAACGAGCGCATAAGGATCGCGTCACATGGGAGAATTGCCTTCCAGACACATGGGGGACGCAGACACGACTGGAAACGTGTGCCATTTCCGTGTTTTTATTTTAACCAACACATGCCATATGTCATCTTCTGATTTGTTGAAAGAATATTCGAGACACGTGGAAATTTCTGATTCACTCGAATGACAGGGCGCACGATGTTTATCTAGACCGCATCATATTGGATAATTTATTTTCGTAGACACGTGGGTCCCACCCTATACGCTAGCATGTGCGATAGATGGGCCCCACTTAGTGCCGAGCAGCGTGCCATCCAGGAAACCAGGTCCACTCACTTTTGTTGCATCTGGATTCCACGTGCCTGATCTTGATCGTTGATTGGATGATCTAACGGTATGTGGCGCGAAGTGGATAATGGAGCATGTGGTCCTTTTCCTGTGCAAAAAATAAAACTAAATTTCCTTAATTGCATTTTAACCCTCAAATTTAATTCAAATTAACTTCTAATCTTTTGTTATTTTCAATTTCACCCACTTTTAATTAAAATTATATTTTTAGCTATTATTAATTGTAATTAAGTCCTTTTTTTTAATTCAAATTCATTAATTTTCTTAAAAATATATTTATTAAAAAACTAATAGTAAATATTAATTTAATTAATTAAAATTAACTAAAAAAAATAAAAACATAGCAATTATAATTAATAAAATGGACAAAAATAACTCTAAAATATAGAGTTATCAACATGTCTCTATATCATTTTTTGTTTGAAAAATATTGTCACTTAATAGTGGAGTTAGAGCATAGAGCCTTATGGTACATTAAGAAGTTAAATGTAAGTACAAAATGTATAAAAAAAAACGCTAAATTTTACAACTCAATAAGCTTGATGAACTTAGATGGAAAGCCTACGAGAGTGCATGAATATATAAGGCGAAAACCGAAAGGTAGCATGAAAAAAACTTATAGCCTTGGTCTTTTGAAGAAGGAGAACAAATCTTACTATATTACTTGCAATTGAAGTTATTTCTAAGTAAGTTTAAATTGTGGTCAAGACCATTTTTTTGCCACAAAGATATTTCAACAATAAGTTTTAGAGGTGTAGACACTAAAACAAATACCAAGTTTATAGTGAATGGTGAGAGGCTAAAACCTTATATGGGAAACTTTCACAAGAGAGAAATCTCATTGGTTTATTCAAATGATCCTTGAAAAAGTTAGAGTGTCTAGTCAAGGATATTAAATATGATGCTTGCAAAGGGTAATCCAATTTACTTTTAATACTTATGTTATTTTATTTTTGTTTGTGAATAAAGTGTAGAGGGACATGAAAAGAACATGAACATATTTGAGGATAAAGACCAACATCTCAATGTCGAAGGAGTTTTTTCCCCATATCTTTTACTTATATTTATTATTTTACACATTGAGGACAATTTGCAATCAAATATGGGGGACATGGCTTCATTTTCTTTATTGAAGTTTATATATGAGTATAAACTAGTGAATAACCTAGAAATCATCACATATGTGGACGATAAATATGATATGAACCCTATGATAGAATTTATTTCTTTAACTATGATAAAAAGGCTAGTATATGAGCTTTAAGATGCATGTATTAATAGAGTTGTATTCTTAGTAGTTTTTGTGGAATTGTTTTAATTATTTTTGTCCAATGTCATTAATTGATACTTGATATGATTATTTCTAGAAAATTTGTGTAAATGATGGTAAGTTCCATCCATTTTGCATAGATGAAATGACTTGGGATACACCTTATATAAGTAGAGGCCAACATCCATAATAAACACAATAAAGTTAAAATGAACAAGAAAAAGAGAAAAAGAATAAGTTTTGGGGTGTTAGGTATAACTAAAAAAAAGATATGAATGTGAAAAGGATGGGAAAAGCGAAAGAAGGTGCACTAAAAGATGAAGAAATGTTTAATTGCACATGAATGATAAAGTATGCTTAGGGTGTGAATAAAACTAAATATTCCCATACACCAACCTAATCTAAGCCTTAGATTACAAGATGATCAACATGATAAATTTGTAAGTATACAGGTCATGTAAGTAATATAATGTACCTAAGTACGGATATCAATCTCACAAGGAGTTGTATAACTTATAATCGATTACCAATATAATTATTATGAATACTATTTGAACAATAGAAAATTATAAAAACTAAAAAATGAATGATAACAAATTTTAAATCACAATACTCAACAACTATGAAGATAGATAAGAAAACAAATTAGGAATCTTTCATCCCTCAATTTACTAACATGTCACTACTACAATAAGGGGTATAAAAGTCGGTTTTTAACCGACTTTAAACAAATTTAAAGTCGGTTGTATGAACCGACTTTAAATTCAGAGACTTAAATTGTAAAGTCGGTTCATGGCATGAACCGACTCTACGTGTAGCGTCGGTTCATGGCGTGAACCGACTCTACGTGTAGCGTCGGTTCATGGCGTGAACCGACTCTACGTGTAGCGTCGGTTCATGGCGTGAACCGACTCTACGTGTAGCGTCGGTTCATGCCATGAACCGACTTTACAGGTAGAGTCGGTTCACGGCATGAACCGACTCTACATTTTATTTGTATTAATTTTTAATTTTATTTTTCGTATAATAGTATATATAAATAACATAAAAACACTAAAATATAAATAATAATACTGAATAATTAACAATATAAATATATTTAATGACTTAATAATTAAATTTATTACATAATCAAATAATGCATATAAATAACTTCAATTACAAATAAAATAATGTCGTCAAATTATGCCATCGAGTAAGCTTGGTTGGCGTAGAATCTTGATTGGCCTTCACAAGCATTATGGGAAAAAAGGCTGATCCATATAACAAATATTCTCCTACATACATGAGCACGTAAAACATACATCAAAAAAGTAGTATAAACTTCATACGTACGAATGAAGAAATTAAATCATTATTGAGATTAGCACGTACAACGACATTCGATGAACTCATATTAGCATTATTAATCATTTGTCTATATATGAAGTTATCTAGAATCTCTACTACTATTTTTTAATGCTATATATAATGAACTCTAAATATGAAATCAATTGCATGTAACTTCGATTTCTTGGGTAAGCTTGTGTGAGTTTTGGCGCCCTTAAACATATGGAACACGTTCATATGCACCAAAACTCATACAAACCAAGAAACAAATCGGACCGACATACGTACACCTGATTTGTACATTTAGAACTCATTATATATCATTAAAAATACTAGCAGAGATTCCAGATAAATTCATATTTATAAACAATGCATTCCCCTAAATACATGAGCATATATATGATTAATCATCATCAACCAAGTGATTTCAGACACAAGAATAGATATAGAAGGCCAAATCATTAAAAAATTTACTGTTATGTTGTCATATGCTATTCAAGATCATCAGAATCTTCTTCTGATTCTTCTTGCGATGATATAATTTGAACCATGTGTTCTACCCATTCCTCTCGTAAATCATCAAAAATTTGCTGGTCGTAACCCGTCTTGTTCCAACTGAAGAACTACATGTATTCAAAATCAAAATAAGAATATGATTTCATTAATTTACAAAAACAAACTCAAATATGTTAAAACTTGTATGTATATGGGTAAAATATATTACCACATCATCAATTGGAATTTTGATATTTGTGATGATTTCACTCATAAACTTCATGACATAATAACCACACATGACTCCATTATTTTGTTGTGGAACCTACAAAAAAAAGTGCATGTATACATGAATTTTCATATTCGAACATCCTTATTATTTAATTGTAAAATTAATAAAATTATTAATATTGAATTGTACATACCATAACTTTTGTCCATATAAGCTTATGAGATTTTTTAAGGACAATGCCCCTAGACTTGTTCCATAACTTCCATGCCCTGTCAAGATATAAAACGATTAGTTTTTATTAAATATTACAAAAAATAATAGAAAAAACTAATATGTAACTAAATATAACTCTTACATTTCAACAACTGCTTTTGTATCTTTACTCAGTTCTATGGAAGCTGAGTCACAGTACCAAGCATGATTATTGAACATATCAATGATTACCAACATCCAATGATCTTGGCCTTGTTCAAACCTTAATGGCCAAGGGATTATCAACTTTTGATTTCTGCTAAGCGTTAATGCTCTATCACATAATTGTTTAGCTCTGATGCTAACATCCTTCTCTTGATATTGATTAACATATGAAGAATCATAGAACATTGCTAAATGTGATGAGTGATTATGTTGAAGTCGATAATAGCAAGCCCTATATATGTATATATATAATTAGATAATATAAATATAATGTTCTGCATAAATAAAAGAAAACTAACTAGATTGAGGACTCACCTTGTCCACACTTGAATTATACTTAAATCGATCATTTGATATTCAAATATTTGCAACAAGCACTCGATCGATATATAAGTTTGGCCGATGTCTACACCAGAAATTTCAATAGGAAGTGGCACAGTCCATCCATCATTTATGCTAGATGCCCTCCCAACAATAGTCATCAAACTGCCAAGATTTCTACTGAATTGTAACGCATAAGTATGACTATACTTTTTCCAAGGCTTCTTCTTGAATGACTTGGTGCACGAGGATTGACCACTAGTCATAGATTTAGCACGAGATACTTGCTTGGTATCTCTTAAATGTGATGCATTTAAGAGTTCTGGTATAATAGACTACCAAAAAAGTATCATATATGTATTTTTAGTAACAATATAAGATCACATTAAATAATAGTAGTAAACAAGTGTTATTTTTTAAGTTAAAAAATAGTACCATGTCAAAATTTAGAACAACTTGAATCGACGGCCAAGCCACATACTGTCCAACCGCCTCTTGGACTGTGGTAGCATCAGAAGGCACAGGTAGTGGACAATCATGAAACAATGATTGATCAATTACTATTCGCCAATGATTAGGCAAATATTGATTATGAATCATCCGATCATCACTCAATTGTTGTACCGTTCCAATAGCAACATAGTCCGTTGACGAAGGATGTTTCAACAAACATTTCATATTCTGTAAAAAATTTAAGTGTTATATATAAAAAATAAAACATATAATAAGAATTTAAAAATTAAAATCTTACCACATATGATTCATCAAATAGAGGAGGACTCTCATATGGGGTAGCTATTGGATGTACATTCTCACCAATATGTTCATCTTGGCTTGATTTATGGTAAGAATGTACAGATTGCATTGGAGAAAATGAACCACTACTTGATTGCATGTGCATTCCTGACATATAATGAGGACCAATAGGATGGCTATATCCCATACTGGATGTAGTTTGAGCATAATGAGATTGGGTGGATGGCATGCCTGGCATGGATGGTGGCATGCCTGGCATGGATGGTGGCATGCTTGGCATGGATTGTGGCATGCCTGGAATGGAAGGTGGTATGCCTGGCATGGATGGTTGCATGCTTGGCCAATATGGCATGCCCTGGTTGTAGCATGATGCCATGGCTGACAATTGTTGTGATTGATGTTCTTTTAGAGTGGCAATCTCACTCATCACGGAGGCCTTAAAGGAGTTGAATTCTTCTTCAATTTTAGTGTATTTCTCCTTACTTACCGTCTGAGGCTTATGTTTTGGAATTTTAAAATACTCCAAAGCACCATCATATTGGCTACCTCCCCTAACACGACCAGGATGATCGCGTCCGATTGCATGATATAAAGCATCTCTCCCATGCTCTTCGATTATTTCACCCCTGTATAGTTTTTCTTGAACAGCTCTCTACAAATAACAAAGCACACAAACATATCATTCATTATTACATCAATTATTAAGTATCAGTCAGACTTTTTATCAAACAAAATTACTAACCAACTTATTTAATTGTTCTTCTCCTCGTTGACTCATCGGTCTTGCATTCTTCGTTTTGGGAGTCTTTGTTTCTATGTACAATTCCATTCGGGTAACAGGTCTACCCAATTCAGCTTCCTACATAAATTAGGAAAATTTTATTAACAATGACATGAAATTAAATTGAGAAAAATTAATATAAAAATATTTATAAAATTAAGACAAATTAATAATACCATTCATTATATGTGTGATCGCTCACGTAAAATACTTGCTTTGCATGATGTGCTAACGTGAAAGGATCATCTGTGTGACTTATCCTGGATAAATTTACAAGAGTAAATCCAAAATCATCTATTTTATATCCAACATTGATAACATCTTCGACCCAATCACACAAGAATACTGTCTCATGGAAGACCTCATAATCCAATTCCCAAATCTCTTGTATTATACCATAATATGTTCTATCAGAAAGGACAGGATTAGCATCTTTTGAACTGGAAAATTGCATAGTTTGTGCAACCATCTGCACCCCACTATTTTGATTTACTCGGACTTTGTCCCTAGCTTGAGTCGTAAACCTCGATCCATTTATTGTGAAACTATGAAATGATTTGACATCGAATTTTGGGCCATGTGCAAGCCATTGTAAACTTTCTGATATTTTATGATTGGGTTTCTTGAGTTCACCTCGAATCTATGTATACAAAAACACAAAATGTGTTTAGAGCAAAGTTTTAA
This sequence comes from Hippophae tibetana, assembly GCA_037013495.1. Taxonomy (NCBI): domain Eukaryota; kingdom Viridiplantae; phylum Streptophyta; class Magnoliopsida; order Rosales; family Elaeagnaceae; genus Hippophae; species Hippophae tibetana. The sequence goes on along the minus strand of CM072808.1, from coordinate 14,370,030 downwards.
AACATTGAATATATATAGGAGGATACATGCATGATTTTTTGTTTGTGACACTTACGTGGTTGCGAAACCAATTAATAAGCTCTCGCTTATGTTCATCATACAACCATTTTTCTCCTCCTTTTTTTTTATAACGAGGATCGATCTTCAATAAGTTTAAATGCATCCTGTAACGTTATTAAATATATATTAAGTTATATATCATCATTAATAGTTAAATAAAAGATGAAACAATGAACATCACTTACTCTATGTACGGTTGTGCCTCGTTATTATTTACCAAAATGATTCGGTGTGCTTTTTCCCATCGAGTGCGATCAATAAATAATTTCTTACTTCCACCAAGCATAGGGTTACCTACTTGGATCATGTGACGTTCTAAGAATAACTTGTGCGTAGGATTCCCAATTTCAGTGCAACCACTAAAGTATTCAGAACAAAACTCAATGGCCTCTTCAGCAATGTAGCATTCCACCATGCATCCTTCAGGTCTATATCTATTATTTACATATCCTTTAAGGACTTGCATATATCTCTCAAAAGGATACATCCACCTTAAGTAAGTAGGACCACATAATTGAACCTCTCGAACTAAATGAACACATAAGTGAATCATTATATCGAAGAAAGAAGGAGGAAAATATTTTTCAATTAGACACAAAGTTTCTACAATTTCTTTCTGTAAAGAATTTAACTCGCCAATTGATATAGATTTCTTGCATATGGTATTGAAGAATGAACATAGCCGAATTATTGATATTCGAACATGTTTTGGAAGAATTGATCTAATAGCAACTGGTAATAACTGTTGCATTAAGATATGACAGTCATGTGATTTCAATCCATACAGTCTCTTATCGGTGATATGATGTATGTAATCCACCCACATTCTTATTATACTTTTCTCCATGAGTATTATCAATATTTTCTCCATGATAATACCAACATTTATAGCTCAATAGAATACCATTACGGATAAGGTGATACTTAACCTCATCAAATTCATGAAATCGCTCATTTTTACATTTAACGCATGGGCATCGAATCATACTACTTCCAGTATTACTAGTTCTACAAGCAAATTCCATGAAACTTTCAACTCCAGAAATATAGTCTTGCTCAATTCTACACTTTGACATCCAAGATTTGTCCATTTTCTATTAATGACATTAATTAAACATATTACTTAATTATGTATTATTATATATAAATTTCCTAATTATTAGAATATATATCAAAACATACATAATGCAAAATAGTTATCATTTTAATCATTTTACAAAACCATTTATATACAAATTAAAAAATAAGCAGTTCATGTTTCATGAATATATATATATAAAAACCAATCACGCGGTTGATTCTAATTTCTAAGCATGTTACTATATCATAATTACAAAGTAATATTAATTATACGTATAAATTTATCCACGCAAACCCACAAAACATTTCACATATTATTGAATACATACAAGTAATAATTCAAACATTATTATTACAAGCAAACAAAAAAACATAACTAAATCAAAAATTTATACAAAAATACGCTGTTCGATTAACGAAATACATTTACACGCTGATAAATTAGCACAAATTAAACGCTGTTCACTTTATTTCGACTATAAAAAAGTCACTTGGTAATATTAATAATAATAGATCACAAACCCTTTTTGATTTATCCTACTTGTCACAAGCATATGTATTTTACAAATTATCACAACCTCCAGTTTTTAACTCATACTTATATAAGTTAAGATCAGCCTTGGATCATCCCATTTTATTAAAAATGAAATAAAGAATTAAGACATATTGCACGAAATATTGTGAGATTTTAAAATCTGCACGAAATATTGCACGAAATATTGTAAGTTAAAATCTGCACGAAATATTGCACTCCAAATTAAGACATAAGAACATTCATATTTCAGGAATTAATCAATGGAATACCCATACGCAGATTTTAACATTTTGCTATTAAAAAAAGAAGAACTGACAGATAATATTGTGAGAAGAGAAAAATTACAAACGTCCGTTCAAATGGTGGTTGGAGGTGGCCGGAAATGTAGAACGAAGGTGGCGCACGGTTAAGATTGTGGGAGAAAAGTGACTCGAGTGAGGAAAGGAGAGGAAGAAGCAGATCGAAAACTGGAACTCTGCGTACTAAATGAGATGTTAGGGCATATATTAGGTGGATAGCGTCGGTTGACGTGGACAACCGACGCTACGTTACGTGGATAGCGTTGGTTGTCCACGTCAACCGACGCTACGTTACGTGGATAGCGTCGGTTGTCCACGTCAACCGACGCTACGTTACGTGGATAGCGTCGGTTGTCCACGTCAACCGACGCTACGTTACGTGGATAGCGTCGGTTGTCCACGTCAACCGACGCTAAGTTACGTGGATAGCGTCGGTTGTCCACGTCAACCGACGCTACGTTACGTGGATAGCGTCGGTTGACGTGGACAACCGACTTTAAATTCATTCAAAGTCGGTTTTTAGAAAAAACCGACTTTAGACATCGACTTATATACCCCTTTTTGTAGTAGTGTGTGAAACCCTAAAATTCCTTCCAATATAATCATCAATAAATTATATGATTACTTAAATATAACCTAGCATGCATTCCTCTCTCAAATACACCAATAACCATATAGTAATTAACCTAGTTACATTCTCATCTCAATTAGATTGCATACTACTCATTAAGTTCATCTGTTATAGATTATACACATAAGAATCATACATCTCTGTCATGTTATTTAATCAAAACAAATAATTAAATAATTATCTCAAATATATTTCATTGCCTCTATAGATCAATTATTGGCTAAACAATTAATAGCATAAAATTAGATTAATTAATATATTTAAATTCCAACAACAATTGGGGTAAAGTATTAGATAATCACATGTAGAAAAATGGGTTCATAAGACCCCTAGATTAATAAATTAGTTAGACATAATTATCTTCTTAAAGCTCAAATTTTTCATAAAGAAAGACAACAAAATTGAAAAGGAAAGGAGAAGAAGAAGAAGAAGAGATGTACTCAATCTCTTGATTTGTTTCACTAATCTTCTCTTCAATCCTTCAAAAAGTTGTGCCTCCCTTAATCTCCTTTTGAACTTTTTCTTTATTTCTTTCCTCCGAGCAGTTGCTAAGGTGTTATAATTCTTAAATGTGTGTTCTTCATGATCTCTCTATGGTTCTTTAAATAGGCAGAAATTGATCCTTACTAGATTAGGATTCGTATTACTTTGATCTAAGAGCTGAGATTGAAATTTGGAATTTAATTTAAGGCTAGCACATTAAAATCCATGTAGCTTGATCAATCTAGCATAGATCGATCGAGCCTATTCTCAATCAATCGAGTGATAAATCCTAAATCGATCTATTCCCTTGTCAATAAATTGAGTGATGAACCTTGGATCGATCAATAGACGTCTAGATCAATCTATTCCCTTGTTAATCCTATATTTGTCCTAAGTTTTTCTTATATTTGATTGTTTTGATTTTTTCACCTAGATTACCATATTAAACACAAATTAAGCTTATTCATGATATTTAAGCAAAAATAAGACAAATAAGTGGTTCAAAAGTGGCCATAAGACTTTACCTATATATAGTTATCAACCCTTAAACTTAACTCTTTGCTTGCCTTCAAGCAAAGCATTGTTTAACAACCTAAAATGATATGGGCAGTACATTTATAACCATATATATATATATTAATACATGCATGTTCAGAAAAAACTATCCACTTCAAAAGTGGTACGATTCTATGATAATGAAGTTCACATATCCATCAATCAACAATCCATTAATACAAGGATATGCAACATTTTTGACAAATTGATTTTTGTGTGTGTTACCATGATGTCATGCAATGCACTAAAGAAATCAAGTTATATGAGCATGCTAATCAACAAAGTCTTTGAACAAGTTTCATAGGTATATTCTTCACACCCCTCTCCCCTAATATAAATGTTCACTTAGCTAGAGATCAATGTGGCTTTACATACTTGTTGTACAAGGCTTAGATGAGGCTATATAAATGCATATACTTAAGCTTTTTTCACATCTTAGCTATCTTTTCATTCATCATGCACTCTTTAACTTGAATTGAGCTTCCATTTTCTATTTTTGTGCACTCTATCTTAAAATCTTTTCATTCTTTTATTCAACATCTCTTCTTTGCCATTTTTTCTTTCTATATCTTTTTATTAGCCTCACAACACCCCAAACTTATTTTTAATTTTATTCTTTTTTTATTTAGAAGGATTATTGTGTGGTGATTTGTTTTTAATGTGAAGAAATAGGGTGTATTACATTTCACCTCACTCAATAGTATAACCCATTATTGAATTTTTCATACAAGCTAAAGGTGTAAATGTAAAGTTAATGCTTATTGGTTAAGCTAAAAATGTGGCTTAAAGATATGAATGGTTCTTAGTAAGCCTTAAAAGGGTAACTAAGGATGTAAACAATGGTTCAATAACATGGTGCACAATTTTCTTATCATGCCATCGTTTTGTTTTCTTTATGTATGGCTTGACATTCTTGTGAATGCTCCATCATAGCTCATCCAATTTCTATATTTGTAACATCCTTTTTTACCTTTCCATTGAACACTTTTGCTTTCCAACTTGATTAGGGATGGTAGGGAAAATTTTTGAGTTCTAACTTCAGTAGATCTTCAATGGATGGTTTGAATTTTGAACCTATCTCATGACACTCTACATCAACATTAGATACACACATGTGAGACTAGCATCCAAATATTTCACATAGTCAACAATATCAACTCACATCATAGATTCCACAGTTTCATCAATAAAATAAATATAATGTTTTTCTAATTAATATATTTCATTGTTCATAGTATCATGTGTAAAGTCTTGAATATGGGTTATTCAAAATATTTAGTTTAATTATAGTCATGAATGTGCATGCCTAAGTGATTTTCATGGTGTTCAACAACATATGTGTTGACAAAATTAACAAGCATATATTCTAAAGCATCACTTAGGCATAAGTAATAAAGTACATCATTAGCTAGTTAATTGGTAACATATATCTTAAAGCAATCACCAGTGTTATCAGTATCAAGAAATTTAATTGCTTTAAAAACATTATATGTTATCTGTTCATCCTACACTCTTATTATTAGCTCACCTTTTTTTACATTAACGAATACTCTTTAGGTTGTTAAGAATGGATGACCAAGTATGATAGAAATGTCACGATCCACCACTATGTCAAGTAAAATGAAATCTGCCATAAATATGAGCTTGTTCAATTTTACTAACACATATTCTACCACACCCTAGGGATGCTTAATTGATCTATCTCCCATTAGCAATATTATTGAAGTGGATTTTTCTTTACCAACCCCTAAACTCTTGAAAACTGATAGTGATTCTTTAAGCTTTTGTAGTAGTTCTCTCTCAAAGATGGCACTACAACCATAAGTTAAGGTTATTGTCTCATCATTTCTAAGCCTCATATTCTTAGCTATGATGTCTTTCATTAATTTGGCATATAAAAACATCTAATAAAATGCATCTACAAATGGTATCTTTATGTGTAGCTCCTTGAAAACATCAAGGAATTTTGAAAATTGATTGTCTAATTTTTGCTTCTTGAGTCTTTTGAGGAAAGAAAATAATGGGTTTATAGAGGTGGCTCTTGAATGACTCTATGAAAGTAGTCATTAATGCACTTTTTTAACTTAATATTTACTTATTTTATTCAATAAATAGTATTTTTGGAGCTAAACATATTAAAATATAAACGTTTTAGTGAAAAAGAAGTGAAAATATAATTTTTGGTAATTTTATGGATTTTTGTTGAATTTTTAACGCAAGGCCATCAATTACTACCACGTGGCCTACCACACAAGTAGAGGAGGTGACTAGGAAAGACAAGAGGATGCCACATAAGTAGGAATAATTAATTGTAGATTGTCGTATGTGAGGAGAAAAGTAGAGCATGCAACATGTCAACACAACGTTCAATCCGAGTTCAGAAAGTGTTCAAACCTTCATGCCAAGTGTCATCATCTGATTTCTCCCCACGTTCCACCCGTGAATAATGCTATCTGTTACCATAAATCATGTTCCACCATGTGGTGTTGAATCAATAAGCGTTGACTCAGACTGGTCTCCCATGCCACGCTTCACGCTCTGATTCTCCCAATGAATTCAGTGTGCTTTATCTCGCATTGTGATTGGCTAATGCTATTGATTTGTCTTGTTTTGATTTCAGCCATTGATCTAAAGCTGATCTAATGGTCCAAATTGTATCTAAGGTATATTTAAGTCCCTAATCACCCTATAAACCCTAATGAGCCACCATTAGCATAATTTTGGTTAGTTTTTAGAGCTAAAAAGGAAAACAAATACAGAAAAATTCAAAAGGAGATACAATTTTGGGGAAGATTCAAAAGGAGATTATCACTACAATTCAAGAGATTGATTATATTTCTTTTTCTACTCTTTTCTTCATCAATTGTTTTTTTGTCTTTCTTTATGAAAAATATGAGTTTTATGAACAAAATTATGTCTAGTGAATTTATTAATCTAGGGATCTTATGAACCCAATTCTCACAATGTGTTGATGTGATATTTTACCCTAATTATAATTATATTTATAATTATTTTATTTTATCTTATTTTTATGGGATTAATTATTTGGCCAACAATTTATGTATAGATTCAATTAAATATATTTAAGAGAATTATTTAATTGTTTGCCTTGATTAAATAACATGCATATTTTCTAGGTAGAGATATATGATTCTTATGTATGTGATCCATAATTAATGAACTTAATGAGTAGTATGTAATTTAATCAACATGGGAGTTTGATTAAATTAATTACTATATGATGTGGTGTACTTCGGAGAGAAATACATGCTAGGTTAGATTCAATTAATCATGTAATTAACTGATAACTATATCGGAAAAAATTTAGTGACTCACATGTTTAAAATATTTGAGGGATTAAATATTCCTAGATATTTTCTCATATATCTTCTTAGTTACCAAATCTCATTTAATTAATTATTTCTATTTAGTTTTAGTTATTTTAATTTTTCTTCCTTAAAGTATAAAAACAAAAAAAAATTGATTTTTATTTTTTTAGTTTTAAAAATGAGTTACTAATAAAATAATATTCTTGTGAACGATATTTTCTTATCATTATATTACTTGTTGCGATACGTATACTTGTGTATTCATTTCATACACAAATATTTTGGTGATCAAGTTTTGGGTGCCGTTACCGATGAATATAATATTAGAAATTAATTTTATTTATTTATTTATTTTAGTTAATGTTTTTTTACTTATTTTTTTATTTATTTATTTATTTATTTATTTATTTATTTTTAATTTAGAGACATCCTTTAGTACTATTAGAAGCATAGTTAAGAAAATTTCTAGAAATAATTATCAATGGTAATGGACAACATGATATCCACAAGAAGAATAGGTGGAATGCATGAAGTAAATGAAATCATGGAACTTACAACTCAAGTGTCATCTTTGATAAATCTTTTAATTTGCAGTTTCAAAACTCGCGAGCGAGTATAAACCAGATCCAAGATTCAAGGGTCTCATGTGTGTTTTGTAATGGAGTCCATTCGTATGATAACTGTTCAAATAATCCTAAATCCATATTTTATATGGGTAATGTGAATCAAAACAATAATCTCTACTCAAACACATAACCATTGATGGAGACAACATCTAAATTTCTCTTGAAATAACATCAATCAGGGTGATAATCAATTCAACAATCAATCATTTCCACCACCTAGTTTCCAACAACCATAAAAATTAAAAGCCTAAGAAAAGAAGTCACTTATTGAGGATAATACAAATGCCTAAATGAGGATGATGAAAGACTTAATCCAATCAGTAAACACAAAAGTGCCCACTTAATAGGCTTTAATTAGGAATGTAGAGAACTAAATGGGAAACATTTCTTGGGCTATAAGCCAAAGGCCTCAAGATAACCTTAAAAGTGACAAAATTGTAAACCCAAGAAGAGAATGGAAGGACCATTGTAAATCACTAGCCTTGAGGAGTGGTAAAACTTTAGTGCAGAAAAGTAGGACTCAAAAGGATAAAGAGGAACCAAAAACTAAAAAGGATGAGGAGGAATTAGTGGATAAAAAGAGTAATGGAAATGAAATAATTCATCCAAATAAGCGAAACCTTTACAAACCCACTATAACCTTAATTGGAGTTTGTAGTGCCATCCTTACTAGGAAACTACCCCAAATATTGAAAGATCTAGTAGTTTTGACATCCCTTGCATTATTAAGAACATCTGTTTTGGTAAGGCATAATGTGGTTTGGGTTCTAGCATTAACCTCATTCAGTTATCAGTCTTCCAGAGATTAGGGGTTGGTAAAGTCAAACCCATTTTAGTAACATTACAAATGGTAGACAAATTGATTAAAAAACCCTAGATTTTGGTAGAAGATATGCTAGTAAAAGTAGACAAATTCATCTTTCTGGTAGACTTCATTAGGCTACACATAGAAGAGGATCGGGACATTCGTATTATACTTGGTTGTCTGTTCTTAGCAATCTAAAAAGCACTTATTGAGAAACAAAAAAGGTGAACTTACAATGAGAGTTCAAGATGAATAAGTAATGTTTAAAGTTATTAAAGCATTTGAACCCCCTACTATTGATAATGTTGATGAATGCTTAAGGATAAATGTTATTGAATGTGGAAACAATTTGAAAGAATTTATTAAGTCGCCCACACTTAAGAATATTACACGTAATGCTATGAAAAAGGACATAAACTCATCAGAAAACATTTCACCTCATTTTAACTTTGAATGTATGGAATCGAAGGTTGTTATAGTAGATTCTGTGAACTTAATGGAGGACATACCTCTCATGTGTGTATCAAAGGTGATTATGGAAAATTTTGAGATAGGATCTAAGCTTAAACCATCAATTGAAGTGTCAACAAGTTTAGACCTCACACATTTACCCTTCTATCCCTAGTCAAGTAAGTCAGTGAAAGATTACAATGGAGAGATGAAAAAGATGTTGGAAATACATAAATTTCATGTGTCACGGTGGAGTTCTTATAAGAATGCCAAATATTTTAAAAATAAAAAAAATATGGCGTGAGAAGAGAATTAAGCATCGTGTTTGTGAACCAAAAAATTAAGTATTATTAAAAAATGAAGACTCAAATTGTTTCCATGCAAACTCAAAAGTAAATGGAAACAAAGAGATGTACTTAGGATGTGATATGACTGTCTAGTCAAAGACATTAAATGTGACGCTGGTTGGGAGGCAATCCATTGTTATTTTACTTATAGTTTCATTATTTTTGTTTTGTAGGTGAATAAATGTTGAAAGAAATGTCACAACAAGAATGAGCATTTCAACAACAGATTTGGTATGCCATGATTAAGAGAATTTTCTTTTCTTTTACCTTTTCATATTTATATGTGCACATTAGGGAAAATATGTAATTTAAGTTTGGGCGAGGGAACTTCATTCTCTACATTAGTATTTACTATGAATTCTAAATTTTTTAGGGGTTTTTTTTTAATTCTTAAGATATTTCTAATCATGATTTGGGTAAAAATTGATAAATATATGGAAACTAAGTGCATTCATGCTTGATATGAAACATATGAACATATTAAAAAAAAATGGTTGTCGTGACTAGGATAAGTAATGTAACATATTTGTTAAGATATTTACATTAATCATGTGATATGCATGCTAGTGTTGATTGGATTGATTCCAATTCTTATATACATTTTCATGGTTGATTTTGGTATGCTTATTGAGAAAACATTTGTACTGAGTTTTACAAGTCGATGAGATCTACCAAGTTTTAGAATCTATTTGACCATCCCTTGAGATGAAATCATAAATAGTATTTAGCAAGAGAAATAATTTAAACCTTATTTGGATCGATTGATCCATTCAAGCTAACCATTGTTAATATCTTTAGTCACCCATTTGAGCCTAACAAAGAATCTTTCATATCTTTAAGCCACATTTAATGCCTAACTAGTAAGCATTACCTTTATCCTTGCACCTTTAGCTTGTATGCAAAGAAAAAAAAATGCAAGCATGTGTTGTGCAATACATATCTTTTCTTATCATTATATTAATTGTTGCAATACATATACTTGCGTATTTATTGCATACACAATTGTTTTGGCTATCACTCTACTTTGGTTGAATCACTTCCTTTTTAGTACTCTCTTTGTCTACTTTATCCTCCTTATCTATTTTAGCTTCCTCATTTTAGGGTTTTACCATTTCTCAAGGCTATTTCTTTACAATGCTCCTTACCTTTTCTTTTTTTATTAACATCTGTAATGCTTGGAAAGTTACCTTGAAGCGTTTGACTTATGGTTTGAGCTAGTTACCCCATTTGAATCTATAAATTTTGAATAGAAGCCCCAAGCCTTCCATCATTCTTATTAAAGCACTTGTGTGTCCTTACTAGGTGACTTCTTCTCCTAGGTTTGTGATTGTTGAAAACCTATTTGTGGGAAGGGTTGACGATTGAATTGATTACCACCTAGATTATTGTTATTGTTCCACGTGGAATTTAGGTGGTTTCTCAATCCTGGGTTGTATGTGTTTGAGTATTGGTTTCCTTGGCAATTTGGATTGTTGACACAGTTTACTACTTTAGGAAGGTCCCAAAATGCGTTATTATAATGAGGTCCATTGCAATAATCATGCAAAAACAATGGGCTTTGTACCATATTTACCTTCATACTACCCTCATCTTACATCATAGTTAGACCTAATAGTGTAGCATTTTTTTGAGCTAGATGGTGTCTACATTGATCTCTTCAACCACTCTTTTTGGGTTTAGCCTCTCCATAGGTCTTTGGAAATTATTAGATGCCATATCATAAACTAAATCAAAGCTTTCACTTCAATGTTATTCATTGAAGCTCCTCCAACTATAATATCAATTATAGTCCTTGGCTTCCTTATTAATACAAAATAGAATGTATGCACTAACAGCTAGTAGGAAGGCCATGGTGTGGGAATCTATTTAACGACTCTTTGTAGCATTCCTAAGATTCATAAAGTGATTCCCCTTTAAATTGCAGAAAAGAAGTGATGTCAATTCTGAGCTTAGCTATCTTTGAAGGTGGGAAGTATTTTGCCAAGAATTTTTGTACCAATTGATCTCATGTAGTGATTGACCCAGGAAGTAGTTACTATAACCATTCCTTAGCTTTGTCACTCAATGAGGAAGGAAACAAGCAAAGGATAATTGCAACATCTACTATACCATTGATCTTGGAAGTGTCACAAATTTCCAAGAACGAAGGCAAGTGAAGATTTGTATTATAGTTGACAAACCCTCCAAACTAATTTTCTTGTACCATTTGAATAGCTCTTGACTTAAGTTCGAAGTTGTTACCATTAATGCTTGGTCTATTCATAGATGATTAGGCTCCATTTCTTTATGGGACTGTGAAATCCCTTAGGGGTAGTATAGGGACCGTAATAGTTCGTTGATCACTTTGTTTTGTTATAACCCTCATTGATCTGATGCTAACCCTTCCCATCATAAGCGAAGTAAAGTTCTCTCTATTTTCAAATTAAACTTACCAACCTAGGCATAAAGTAGAAACACTAAAACAAAAATCAAAAGGTCCAAACTAGTATAATCAAAAGGTCCATTATAAGTAATTAACTCACCGGATACAACACCAAAAATTTGATAAACACGATTCCAATAATATAATGTACCTAAGTATTGATATTGATCCCACAAGGAGTTGGGTAACTTATATCGACTACCAATATATAAATGCCTGGTCAAAAAGCAGATGTAATCATTAGAAACTATATGCATGCTTTAAGAAAAGGAAAGAAAGCATGCAACTACGCAAAATAAATAAGCTTTCTAATCAAAGTTTAAATCTAATATGATGGAACATACATAATAGAAACTCAGATTATACTAACACAAAAGCATATCATGCATAATAACTCATGTAACAAGGTAAATCCACATAGAAGCTCTATCTATATGGTAACATGCTTAGGTTGCTGAAGGTAACCACTCAACAAAAAACAATCCACTAAACAATAAAATAGTTACAATCTAAGAGAAATAAAATCACCATTACCCCTATCAACTATGACCTTTGTCCTAACTACCTATTACTACTCTTGGTTACTCCTTCCACCAAGACCTGGTTTTGAAATATAAACCTGATTCTCCTCCAAATCCCACACCACCCAATATAGTGCAATCAGTAAATACATATCAATAATAAGAAGTGTAACTACTCCTAATCTTGAGGACCACCCTTTAACTCAAAACAATCTATCTCTTATTGCACACAACAAGAGATATGAGATATGAGGTTCTCATAAATAAACAATTGCATCCAAGCAACTCCAAATCAATACATGGCTCACATACAACCCACTTGCAAACACCATCTCAAGTACTCAACTCTCATATGTTTGATTTTTCTCATACAATCATGAATAATAACTAATATCAAACAATATTTTGAGGTATTAGTTATTCAAAAAGAGAAAAATAAGATGTCAATTTCATGGAAGTGTGCTACATATTTTGGATACAAAAATGAGAAATGAATGTAGTGCTAATAGAATTTGGACTTACCCCCTTGCTACGCATTGAAATGAATCAAAAAAACAACTGAAAACATCGGCTCGCTCACACACTCGCTCGTAGGAAACCAATAATCATCTTAGCATGCCCACTATGAAAACAAACCCATAGTGTGTGTAAACATGCTTGCATAAAAAGTGTTGCAAACTATGTACATATGTGTATTACTGATATGTAGTGACCAACCTTACACAGAGGAGGGAAAATACACAAAGTAAGAATAATATAGACACCATGTTTTGCACGCAAAAAGACAACAAACTTACACAAGGACAATGGGACCTAGATTCTCCCTCTTTGGCTTTCCATGTCAAAACACTATAAACTAAATACAAAAGCTTATCAAAAATAAGGTGATCATAAATATTTCCTAAAGTTATTTATTTCCATGAACAACTCAAATACAAACACTAAAACCCAAAAGACACGCCTATTCCAAGTGTATCCATCTTTAGTGCTCCATCTAACTTCATGAATCAACTCACGCAATCCTTTATCATAATGAACTCAACACCACTGCATAGAGCATACTTGAAGCACGAATAATTAACTATACACTTATAACATGCACACATGAAACAAACACATACCATGTAAGCATATCATATAAACATGGCTTGTAGTCTTTCTAAATACTATAGTGTTATCCCTACATAAGTACACACCGATAGTCTGTCCAAATACTCTTATGTGACTCCTACATAAGTACATATGATATACTAAGCACGGTTAATATGTAGCATAAACAAACACAATCTACATGGAATACAAATATGTAAACTAAACAATCTGCATTACAAACATGCAAACTCCACTTGAACATATGTAATACCCCGCCTAAGTGTATGCATATTAGATAGACATAATGCAATGCAGACTACACCCATCATAGGTATGCAAAATACCACATCTCTATATGAAGGAGATAATTCAAACCCAAAATACAATAGGCCTAAAACTCATGCAACATATTAGATTAAGGAAGAGTAGGTGTCCAATCATCTTCCAAGTTGACACAATTTTAGTGACTCAACAATCCTCCCCTAAACATTAATCCCTCTTAAATGTGTCCTCGAATTTGTAATAAGGAGTTGACTACGAGTCCAAATAACTTCCAAGTTGACATAATCCTAATAATTCAACTATATTCCCTCAATAACACTTAGGTGTATTCAATCTGGTAACGTCGCCCCATATTATGCACATGCATAAGAAAATACATCTCAATCTATCAAATAAAATATATGTTGTTCATTCCAATGATAAAGACCAAGCTACCAATTATAAATGATAAACATTTAATAACTCGCTACAAGAGGGAAGTAGATAAACACACAAAAGATATGAGAAATAGGAACATGCAAACTTAGCATGCAACATGTCATACTAATAGACATATTTATGCAAGATTCATACAAAGTGAAGTCAAGAAGAATGAGGCATCACAACATAACAACATAACATAAATTCATAAACATGAAAAACAAAAAGAATGTAGAAAAATCATAACACTTCCATTGACAAAATGTATTTTACACACATTCTCCCCCTAAAAGTATGCATATGAGGTAATAACACATGTTATGAATTCTATACTTTCAAAACTTTCCCAATATATAAACACTTATACACAGTAAAAATAAGTAATACAGAAAGAGAAGAACAAAAAAATTGTACAAAACATGTGAGGATAGACAAATAGAGAGTAAGGAATACAACAAACTTAGTCTCTTTAACTGAACAAAAAATTTACGAACTTTTAAAGGAAAGAGTACAATAGTAACAAGAAATATAAAAGAAGTTCAACACTCTTTGTCTCTTTCTTCTACATTAAAAATCCTAATAACATCACAACGTGTATATTTCCCAACAATGGTAGGGTTAGAAGGTGGTGAAGTAGAATAAGGAATAAGAACATTGGAAGGTATCTATTTAAAAGGAATGGTCAGGCTCAAAGGAAACATTGTGTACATCTCCGCCAAATAAGGAAAGCAAGAAGAATAATGGGCCAATAGAAAAACTACCAAAGGGAAGAGGGTCTTTGGAACCAGTAGAGTGAGGTCTTAGTAATGCTAAATAAATGAGTGAACCGTGAATAAGAGGTACAATTGTATGTAAAAAAGCCATAACACAATGAGTAAAAGCTTGAAATCGATGCGAATCCAAGACATTTTCATACTTAAAAGAGACAACAAGAAAAGAAAGAAACATGAATAACGGGAAGAGATAATAAATTACTAATATCTTCAGAGAAGATAACTCCACATCTTCTAAGCACAAAAGTGGTAGAGAAACCAGTGGAGAAATAAATGTATATTAGGACAAAAGCATGAAGGCCCTTTGAGACTAGCTAAAACATTCATGATAATATCCATATGGAAATCTATCCATAATGCATTCGTGTAAGGGTATGACTAAATTTTTGATGACATATGTTGTGTGTGATACACTAAACTTCCTGACTCTATATGCCATCATGATATGCCTATGTGAACCAAGCAAATAGACATATAGACTAAAGCACAACTAAACTTAACATGTCCACTTTTATCCTCTCTCTCCACTAATGTAAGTGCAAGCTTGAAAGAAAGAAATAGGTCTTTTAAATCTTGTAATGAATGGCCAAAGATTGGGTAAAAGAGAAGAGATATGTAAGTTTAGGCACACCTTTACCTTATCAAAACTTACACCTTAAGTAAAGATCTCACAAACAAGTAGTAAACCATTAGACTTAGGTTCTTTTCCTTCTACTTCTCAAATTTAAAAGCTCACATTCCGAAGCATGTGATATTTTTCCTTTTATATCTTAGCATACATTGGTTGATACCCTTATTTTTCTTTTTCTTTTTCTTTAAACACAAGGGTAACACAAACAATCCCAAAACAAATAGTTTCAATAATTAACAACACTAAAACTCAACTGAAGATGTGCAAGGTAAGTGTGATTCAACATTTGGGCAAAGCCAGTAGGTGTAGAGAAATGAAGGGAAAACGTAAAGGCTCAAGAGGAGAGACTAAGAATAAGAAAACATTGGTGGCATGAAAGGTTCATACGATCCAAAGATGGCCTAAATCCTCTCTCTATCCAAGTAGTACCTAGGATTTTGTCTTAAGAGACACTAAAAGTAAATTCTAGAACTTGTTAGAGACATAAAAATCATTAACCAAGAGATCCACATGAGCTTCTCATAATAACAATTCATATTTACAAAGTTATGGCATGTGTAAGAAAAAGTTATTGTCAAATTCAACACAAGAATTCATCCATACATACGATTAATGAAAACACATATCATAAGAACCACATTTCAATTCATGTCAATTGCATGCCACTCAAAAACCAACAAAGTCTCTATTAATTTCATTTTACTTACATTAAGAAAGCTGAATAAAAGAATGTGCAAAACAATCATAGGACTAGAGGGAAAGAGAGAAAGTGAATGCCAAAGGACCATAGACAAATATTTTCTTTGAATTTTTAAAGTAGTAAGGAAGATAAACACAATTTTAAAGAAACAGATAGGCTTCACAATAGTAAGAAAGTGAAATGACAAATATGGCCTCAAAGGAGATCATAAGCCAAAAAAACAAGGATGTGTATTAAGAGATACCATCACCACAAACTGTACAATGTTGCCTCTAAATAATAAACAAGGGATGTTGTAACACAATTGACACTCCCAACTAATTAGTATCTCCTAACTAATTAGTGAGCAACATAATTAACACTCATAAAAGAGAATAAACAAGGGATGTTGCAAAACCATCTAAGCATGTGAAGAAAGGCTCAGGTTCTAATACAGAAACAAGAGGCATGCTTAAGTATGGTCAACAACTCAAGCACTAAGAATGCCAAATAAATATACTAGTCTAGTTATAATAATGTATGTAAGCAAAGAGTCATAAAGACAAGTAAATAGTCTATATGACAAACTAATGCACAGGGAACATCCTAACAAGCACAACATGTAGAAATACTCATCTAAACAAGCTTGTAGCAATACTTCATTTTTTTGAAAGATACATCGAAAGCACAAGAGACGTAAAAGCAGGCAAAATATGATAGAAACCAATTAGAGAGTAACGAAGAACCAAAACACAACATACTAGGTATAAGAAAAAAGAACCTAGTAAAACAAGTTTGAAAAATTCTTTATGACATGGCATATATATGAAAAGATTACAGAAAGAAAATCCTAAAACATTAAAACTATAAGATGAAAACATTTGTCATAAAGCTCATGCAAACAGCTACAGAGGAAGAATGTAATGAGCTAGGAAAACACTCAAAGAGAGAATTTCAAAGAAACTAGTATGGATGAATACTAACAAAGGATCAAATGGTCAGGCATAGCAACAAGTAGGATAATTAAGATACTATGCAAGACAGAGAGGCAAAATAGGAAAGAGATATGCATGAACAAGAAAGTTGGGAACATACAAACAACAAAAGTTCATAGAGATAACAATCTCATAGAACAACAATAGCCCACACTGGTGGAGACAAAATGCCTAAACATACAAGGTGTGTGTAAGTGTATATAGAGCTCTAGGATCGAGCACCCAGGAAGTTAAGCCTAAATAGGGATGACTCACTTTGATACCAAATATAGATTCCCACACGTAGGAATAATTACACGAAGATCCATTGTTCTTCTAACTCAAATAGGTAATTGAGACCTAGATGAAGAGTGGAAATGGCAACTCATTGAATCTTTTTATGAGCTTAATATCAATTCGACCAAGAAGACCATAAAACGTGAATTATGCAATTAACATAGCATAATTACAAAACAACATTCTCAATTCAATACACACAAAAAAACTGCAATAAGAAAGAAGAAACTATGGTAAACACACTAATGATAATGTGCCTCATAACGTCCTGTCAGACTAGTAGCATAGATAAACATAACATACAAGATAGTCATACACATTGAAAAGCTATAAGGGATTTCCAATCTCTTTAATACCTTATATGTGGAAACATATTCAATAAATGATGATTGTACTTTCACAGCATATAAGTATACATTATATAATAACCATTAATACAGAGTCTAACACTTGATACATTACCAAGGTAAGGAGATAAAAACTCCTTAAAGACTCACGCTAAAAATTAATGAGGAAAAAGCATAAGTAATAATTAGAAACCTATAGGCATACTACAAGGAAAGAAAAGAAAGCATGCAACCATGAAACCATGCAAAATAAACAAGCTTCCTGATTAGAGTGTAAGTCTAA
The DNA here is from genome assembly GCA_037013495.1 of Hippophae tibetana. Lineage (NCBI taxonomy): Eukaryota > Viridiplantae > Streptophyta > Magnoliopsida > Rosales > Elaeagnaceae > Hippophae > Hippophae tibetana. The sequence goes on along the minus strand of CM072808.1, from coordinate 14,352,109 downwards.
TATGATGGAACATACACAATTGAAACTTAGATGATATTAACACAAAAGAAAATCATGGTTTCATGGTTGCATGAGGTAAACCCACAAAGAAACCCTATCTATGTGATAACATCGTTAGGTTTCTTAAGACAACCACTTAGCAGTAAATAATCCCCTAAACAATAAAAAAATACACTCTCAGAGAAAAAAACCACCATTGCTTCTATTAGCCAAAACCTCTATTTTGACTACCTCATATTTCCCTTGCTTGTTACTTTCTTAATAACCTAGTTCAACAGAAAAATCAGGCTATCCTCCAAAGCCCATACCACCCAATGTAGGGTGATCAATAACTATAAATCAATAACCAGAAGTGTAACTACTATTAATCTTGAGGACCATTCTTAAGCACAAACAACCTATCTCGTATTACAAACAATAAGAGATATGAGAACTCAAAGAACATAACTTAGTTCACTCCCACAATGATGTTCTCACAAATAAATAGTTGCATCCAAGCAACTCCTAGCCAACACACGGCTCACATACACTCACTTACAAACACCATCTCATGTACTTAAGAATCACAAGTATGATTTTGCTCACACAATCATAAATCACTAATACCAAACAATACTTGAGGAGTTATTGATATGAAAATACAAAAATGAGATTTCAATTTAATTGAGTTTTGCTACATTATAAAGATGCTAAAATGAAAGGTGAGGGTATTTATAGAACTCAGATTTTCCACCTCACTAGCCACATTTCCACCACTTCACCATTAATTGCGGTGACATCCCTGGCAAGCTTGATAGTGAGCTTGGTGGCAAGGTGGTAAGAAGTCATTTTTTTCCAAAAAGTTTCAAGTACTTTACATAAATACCCGTACCCAAAATGTACCAAAAACACAAGTGAAAACATCAGCTAGCTTACACACTCATTCAATCAAAACCATCACTCCTAAACTAGCATGAATCCAAAAAAAAAAACAACCCCATTGTGTATGTAATTTTAGTTTCTAGGTGTGTCTTTCAAGAATATTTTCAAGCCAAAGAAACTACTAAGCTCCAACAATGATATCTCAAGTATATCTCTATTCATATGCATGTTAAATATAATATTAGACATATAGAAACATTATGCATGTAGGCTACTCAATCGATTCATCCATATCTAGAATGATCAAGCCTAATTACCTAGCTGAATTAATTTTTACATAAATAGATCAATCGAGGAATTAATACTTGATCGATCGAGCAGTAGATCCATCAAGATTAATGAATATATCCACTTATTTAAAAATGAATAAATTGTTTCACTAGATCGATCGAGCTTCACTAGATCGATCGAGCTTCACTAGATTGATCAAGAAGCCATGTTCGGTCGATTGAGCTAGTTCTAGATCGATCAAGCGGCCAAGTTTTCATATTTAAGCTAAATTTCATCCAATATAATTTATTTTATATATTATCATAGTGTTTTAATGATCACTTAAATATTTTTATGGATAGATTTGTAATAGACTTTTGATCTAGGCTTTCTAGTCGTGCTATTTAATTATACCATTGGCCCATAATTTCTTTAACCACACAAGAGTATTATTGAGCATTATTCTATTCATATTATTCTCTTTCTCTCATTGTTTTGTAAAAACTATTCAAGTTAGCTTTTTCATTAAGTTAATGTATCTAAATTGATTATTCTAAGGTTGCTAGTTGATTTTGATTTATCTGATATATATATATATATATATTAAATCATCTCGTTAGGGTTTCTCATCATTGAATCTTCTCTAGGACACATATTTACACTTGGGTTATTGTGCCAACTTTGTAGGTGCCAATTATATGGGTTTGATTAAATCATATGACTCAAATTCATTGGAACATTAGTCTGGATCCAAACACCTTTCATATAGAGACTATAATGAAAGTAATAACTTGTAAGTGGATTAGTTGGGACATTACCTTACTGGGTAGTTTGAGTCCTAGCCTTCTAACTGAACCTTATTTTTTATAGTGTATAGTTAGGTGGTTTGATGGACCGGCAGTTTTCCCCTTAGGTCATTGGTATGTCATAGGTTCTTCCCACAAAAAAATTCATCTCTAAATCTTTATATTTCTACATTATTTTATTTACATGTGATTTCATATCTACCCATTCTATGAATTTTTAATTTATCATACTTTCATTGATCTTTTATTCACCCACCCTCTAAATAATTATATCTGTAACTAAAAAAAGGAAATTGCCACTTAGTATAAAAGCAATCACGGGATACATATAGTATGCCTAGGACCTTGTTATGGATCAATTCAGAGAGGGTTCATCTACCTTTCATGCTCCTTATAATGATGAGTCTATTTACCCATATTAGAAGACCCATATGAGATACTTTTGTGGTTTATACATGAAAGTATATGGAACACTGTGCTTTATGGTTGGAAACCATATACGGTTACCAAAAATAATATTGTTACTCCAAAACCTAGGAAAGACTATACCGTTGAAGATAAAACTAGTAGTAACCAGAATCAAAAGGGTATTAATGTTATTTTCAGTGATATCTCGATGATGATTTTTTTGTATTTCTCATGTTGAAACTGCTACCCATGCTTAGGATATTTTGGAGTATGCCCTTGAGGGTACCTAAAAAGTTTGCATGCTTAAAACTCAATTTGATAATATTAAGATGAAAGAAGATGAGACTTTTTTCGAATTCTATGCTAAATTATGTGATATTATTAATGCATCTACCAATCTTGGATAGAAAATTGATAACTTCAAGATAGTTAGAAAGATTATTTGGTCGCTACCAGATCCCTTTCATTCAAATTTCTCTACCATTAAGGAAAGTAAGGATGTGGACACTATCAAAATAGAGAAATTTGCTGGCTCACTTCAAACCTTTGAGATGACTTTTCATCCTCCCACATAGAAAAAATGTGTTGCCTTTAAAACTACTATGATTGAAGAAGGTGACAATGAAAAAGTAGAACTGACACACTTGACTAGAAGACTGAATAGAATCTTTAACAAAAAGATTCCTAATAAAAAATAATAGTAAGTCGTCAAAAGGATCATAATCTAAGAGAACTCAAATATGTGATTTCTAATGGTGTAAAAATAAACCCACTGGACCTCAATGCATTGAATGTATGGGTTTTGGTTACTTTCTAGCTGACTATGAAAATAAGAAGAACAATACTAGAAGAGCTTTTAATACTACACTTACTAAATCTGAAAGTTATAACAACAATCTAGTTGAATCAGAAAATAGTGGCACCAATATTTTGGCATTTGGTACAAAAACTGGTAGACACTCTAGCAAGTTTGATATTGATTTAGGTAATTATTAGAGAATTCATAATATGCAAAGGAGATAAAGATAAGTTTCTTATAGAAGTAACTAAACTCAATGAAAACTAAAATCCTCTGAAATAAATTCATTGGTACTAGAAGAAGATAATCTTGATCTATCTAAATGTTCTAATGTTTTGAATTCATGTCTTATAGGTTTAGAACAAGACAAATAAAATATGATATAGGAACTTGAATAATCCAAGGAATTTGTAAAAAGGCATATTCAAATGTATTCTTCATTCCCATTTTTTAGCCTAAGCAAACATCAAATTGGAAGGTAAGAATTATGATTCTATTCCATTCCAGTCAACCAAACATGAGGTATTGTATTATTACATTTACATATACAAAATTATACTCCATATTCTCTATAAAAATATATACCACCTAATCCAAAACATGTCAAAATATACTGTCAACCAAAAAATTCTAAAAGTCCAAGGTAGAATACAAGAGGAATATGTGATTTGATTTATATGGAAGTCCATAATTTTTTTCATTTTAGCATACCCAAAGAGCTCTTCATAGATAATAGGAGATAAATCACAAGATGAAATATCAAAGAATTCAACCTCAAGTACAACATCAAGATGTACTACTCTACGCCATATTATCCTCAAGCCAATGGTCAGGTGGAATCTTCTAACAAGCTACTCATCAGCTTATTGAAGAAGAGGATGGAAAATACAATAAGAAAGGTGGGTGGAAGAGTTGCATGGAAGATTCTTGATTGTATTATTTTATTTCAATTTTTTTTAAATCAAAAAATAAAAAATTAATAAAGAGTATAATTTTTCTCACAATGAAAAAAAACTCAAATGTTACTTTAGATCAAGAAAAATATATATCTTGTTCTGTGAATTTATATTTTTCATTACATATGGTGATCGATGTTAATAAGAACTCACTCGCACACTTATTGAATATAGAAGTATGGTATGCTTGAAGTTTATAATTGATTATGTGAGACTTTATGACTTGAGATAACCTTGAATGTAAAAATTATGGTTAAACACTATTTTTCACTATAAAAAATGTTGCTATAGAGAGACACCTAACTTTGGAAGGGCTACCTAGTGTGAGGTAGAAATCTATAGTAGTGACGGGAGAGGTCTACCTCACAATTACTGTGAAAGTCATCATATTGTGTATTTTGGCTCGTGCATATTTTCTTTGCAAAAGAAATGTAATATGATAAAGGAAATAGCTATATACAAAAAACAATTGATTACACAAAAACAAAATAGCCATATATGGTTATGCAAAATGAAAAATAAATAATCAATACTTCATATAATAATGATGATAAATAATGAGAGGGAATTCAAAATAAAATAATTATTAATTAATAACGTCTTCTCTTAGTAAGAAATCAACTTAAATTTTTTCATGATTGGTTCTTTACATTAAATTTTTTCATAACTAATCATAAATGAAAAAATTGACATACTATTGTAGTTCAATATTTATTTCACCTTAATAAATTTTCAATAAGTCACCATAAGTGTTGAGAAATATATGTATGATTTACTAGAATACTTATGCTGGCTATGTATAGTCCAATTTTGTTTAAGAATGATTTTTATTTGAAAATTGATTATTTGAGGGATGTTCATTTTTGAATAAATATATTATCTTTATTAAAAAAAAATTGAAATAAAAAAATTTGTTTTTTAATTTTTTCTGTTTATCTTTACTTAAGTGTTTGTTTGAAAAGTTTGGATAAATATAGAACTTTGGGGGGTTTCTACAATTTTCAGAAATTAAGAATATCGATTAATTAAGTATATACTATATCAATCGATCTATGAATGTTGATAGATGGACACTAATCTCAATCAATCAAGCGAGTTCAATTTATATACACTCATTTTTTTCTCAACCTACACACAAACCCTAAGCCCCCCATTTTGGCCCTTTTTTTCGAATTTTCACTCAAATTGCCCAAATTCACTGATTTTTATCCCTTAAACACTTAGAATTGATTTCTATTCCATTTGCAAAAAATCAAAGTTTTTGGTAGAAATAATCACAATTCCATTATCCCTATTTTCTCTCAATTTTTCACCTAATAAACACCCTTTATGAGCTTCTTTCAACAACCATTTCCCAACAAAAATTCCCTGAACTTGATTCTACATTTTATTTGGAAAATTTTAGCATTTTGGATCATTTTTTAGTTTAGGGGTATTATCATATTTTTGGATTTTGGCTAGGTTTCGATAATATTTGTCAAACATCATTAACTTCCTCTTGGTGCATATACCACACATTCCGCTCAATGGTGGGATGATGGATCTGAATTGAGGTATAACACTACTTTCTCTATAGGTCCAATTTTATTTGTATATGGCATAACTTAGATAGAGTCTCAGGAAATTGGAATTACCATAGCCATATTATATTACCCATCCCTTGTGTATGAATTTTATGCAAATAATGGCCCAAAAAATGCATCACCTAGGAGCTATAAGTTATAAAGTTTTTGTTCAAAATAAAATTATTGACATCTCGGCTCAAAGAATCAACATTTTTTATCCATCACAAACATTAGGGATCCTGATTTTAAATTAGAATGGTATAGCATCTCCATTGAAGATTTTTTGACTAAAATTTTTGGTTCACTTAATATTGGTTTTAGTGCAAAAGGGTTGTTTATCTTGGGTTAGTGCACTCCCTTTTATCAAGTATTGAAAAAAATGGTATGTGTTAACCTGTTACCCTTAAAGCACTCCTCTAAGATTGGACACATACATCCAAAAATTTATACTGTATTAGAAAAGTTATTGAATTCAATGTAAGTTAAATTATTTAGGATGAGATTATAAACCAATCTCAAATAGTTAACCCAAGGATTGTTCTTCCCTTTGGTAGTCTTAACGCCCAACTAATTTTGGTTACAAGTGTACTAGAAATGAGGGATTTTGAAGCCGTTTGATTGATTGGTGAAATTGGAAAGTCAACCATATCAAGATCATATACTCAAACTTCAAAGAGATAGCGGCTCATTGATGTTAGTACTAGAAAAAGAAAATCCGCATTAGATGAGTTTTTAGGAATGAAGAAATGGAAAATAAACATGCTTCTAAACCTTCTCATTAAAACCTATTTGATAATGAGATACATAAGAGAATGGGAATGTTTGAACAAAAAATCAATACTATGAATGAATGTCAAGAAGCAATGTTCTCTATGATTTAGGACATCCACTCTTATTACGGGTTTTATCTCTTCTAAGACAATGATTCATTTTTATTTTATTTTGATATTTTTTCATGCTTTACTATTGTGTTTGAAAGTCAATGCATTTGTTTGTTTTTATATTTTAAGATGTAAATGAAATCTAGTTGTAATGTACTAGAAGTTTATCATTCAATGCACTTTATGTTTGATACATCTAACTGTTATTATCTTTTCTTTATATTTGTTTATTTATATGAAAAAAAGGGATAGATACAATTAGAATATTAAATTTAGAGTAGAATCAATTTTGAAAATTCTTTTTGAAGTATTACACATAGAGGAGTTATGACTTTAAATTACATTTGATGATTACTCACACTCATGAATATTTTAAACATTTTATATTGTTATATATACTGAACTAATGAAAGATTAATCTTTCAATACAAGTTGCTTGGGTATTTATGTTTCTAACATTTAGTGTAAAATGAAATTTCAAGATTCAAGCAAAGATGGTTTCACCATATCATAGGATAGTATCATTATGTAAAAATGTATTATTCCTATGAGCGTTATGTAGTGAGAGAGAATCAATTTTGAAAATTTTCTTTGAAGTATTATACATAGGGTAGTTATGATTTTAAATTCTATTTAATGATTACTTACACTTATGAATACTTTGTACATTTTGTAGTCTTATATATACTGAACTAATGAACAATGAGTCCTTCAATACAAGTTGCTTGGGTATTTATGTTTTTGACATTCAATGTAAACATGCCCTTTCAAGATTCAAGCAAAGATGGTTTGACCAGATCAAATGATAGTATCACTATGTAAAAATTTATTATTCCTATGAGTGTTATGTAGTGAGAGAGAATGAATTTTAAAATTTCTTTTTGAATTTTTACATATAAGGTAGTCATGATTTTAAATTCTATCTGATGATTACTCATAATCATGAATATTTTTCACATTTTATATTGTTATATATACTTAACTAATGAACAATGAATCTTTCAATACAAGTTACTTGGGTATGTTTTTGACTTTCAGTGTAAACATGTCCTTTCAAGATTTAAGCAAAGATGGTTTCACCATATCATAGGATAGTATCACTGTGTAAAAATTTATTATTCCTATAAGCGTTATATAGTGAGAGAGAGGTTTTTTCACACGAATATGCCATAGGGGGCAGATTATAAGATTTATATGAGTGTTGGCGATATTCTAAACAAAACATACAAATGTAATTCTAGTTTCTAGGTCTTTCTTTCAAGAATATTTTCAAGAAAAAGAAACTATTGAGCTCTAAAAACCATATCTTAGGTATATCTATGTTCCCTTGTACGTTAGATTTCATATTAGATAGATAGAAACATTATGCATATAAACTACTCGATCAATCAATCCATGTCTAGATCTATAAGCTTAATTACTTGGTTAAATTAATACTCGATTGAGATCAATGAGTAGATTTGATCACTTATTGAAAAATATATTAATTGTTTCAATCTATCGAGCTTGACTAGATTGATTGAGCAACTAGATTTTCAAGTTTAACCTAATTTTTACACGGGACAATTTGTTTTATTACTATATTGTTCTTATGTTTTAAAGCTCTTTTAAATATTTTTAAGGACACATTTGTAATAGACCTTTGACCTAGGATTTCTACTCATGCTATCTACAGATTCCCATATATAGGAACAATTACACGAAGGCCAATTTTCTCCCAACTCAAATAGATAACAAAGACCGATATGAGGGGTGGAAATGCTAGGCCATGAAATATTTTCTCAAGTTGTATATTACTTCAACCAAGCAAGCCTCACAATATGAATTAACCAAGTAACACAATGAAAGAACAAAACAAAATGCTCAATTCAACACACAACCAAAACAACAGTAGATGCAATAATAACAATTTGTAAAATACATACTAGTGAAGGATTTATAATCACTTTAGGACCTCGTATATGGAAACAAATTTGGTAAATAATGATTTTACTTTCATAGCATGCATTCAAATATATATAGCAAACCCAAATAAAAATTCCAACACATAGTACACATCCAGGGTATGGAGATAAAGACTCCTTAGAGACTCACAAAAAACATATATGCATATAAAAGGGAGGTAATACCAAGACACAATCTAAATATATGCATGTCTACTAAGAAGGAATCCAAGACCTAATAAATAATAAGGGTAAGGACATGCTAACTCCTTAAGGACTCAACCTAGCCTTATAAATATGAGAGATAAAAACACCTAATAGATAATCACAACTAGAGTATAAATAAATATAGAGAGGTAGTATAACAAAGTAGTAGATATAGAATTCAATAAATAGAAAGTATGTGACAAATATTAAAAGCTTTCTAATTAGAGTTTAAACATTAGTATGTAGAGACATACACCATTTAAACTCTGATTGTACTAGCCACAAATTTGAGCAAGCATAACTTCGGATATAATGGCATAAACATATATAAAAATCATATCTATATGGTAACATTCTCGGGTTTCTTAAGGCAACCACTTAACAGTAAACAATTCACTAAACAATAAATCAGTTACAACTCTGAAAGAATAAAACCACTATTATATCTATTAATAGGGACCTCTATCATAACTACCTATTATTGATCTTGCTTACTACCTCCATAACAACCTATTTCGACACACAAATCCAGCTCACCTTTGAAGCCAACACCACCCAATGTGGAGTGATCAAAAACCATGAATCAATAATGAGTTACATGCACAAAAAACAGAACCACCCTCAAACATGAACACTAAATAAACAACCAAGGACACATAGTCCACCATAAACCACTAAGGGACATATAGTTGAAGTTGTGAGAACTCAAAGAATTTAACTCTACCCACTCTCACAAAGAGGTTCTCACATATAAAAAGTAGCACGAAGGTAACTACCAGCAGACACATGGTTCACATAAACCACTTACAAACACTACCTCACGTACTCACCACTCATAAGCACAATTTTTCTCACACAATCATGAATCATTAATACAGAACAACACATAAGGTGTTAGTGATGTGAAAATATAAAGAACGAGATGTCAATTTGACAAAGCTCTGTTACACTTTTCTAAATGCCAAATAAGAAGAAATTGGGGTATTTATATAACTCAAATTTTCAACCTTACCAACCACTTCACCAATTACCTCACCCAAGGTAGTTGCAAGGGTGGTGGAAATCTTTGTTGTAGGCTTGGTAGCGAGGTGCTAAAACCAATCAGCTCAATCAACCATTTTCTTGTCTAAAACCAATACTCCACTTAGCATGCACATTACGAAAACTAACCCCATGATGTGTCTAAATATTCTTGCATACAAAGTGCTCCTAACTTTCTGTGTGTGAGTATTACTGATCCATAGTAACCAACCTTACATAGAGGAGGGAAAATACCCTAAGCTTGAATATAACATACACTATATTTTGCAAAAGAGAAGCCAACACACATATACAAGTACAATAGGACTTACATTATCTCCCTTTGGCTTTCATGTCAAACCACTACATAACTAAATACATATACTCATAAAAAATGAGATGATTTTGAATAAAAACAAAAAAACACCTATTCCAAGTGCATCCATCTTGAGTTCTCCATTTAACTATAGGAATCAACATATCCAATCCTATGTTACAAGGAACTTAGGACAACTACACATAGAACACTTGAATCAAAAGACTTCACTCTACACCTATAACCTATATAAATGAAACAAACATATATCTCGTGAACATATCATGAAGATACAACATTTAGTCTATCAAAATACTATTATGTTACCCTAACACAGCTACACATCGATAATCTATCCAAATACTATCATGTTTCCCACACAAAATTACACACCTATAGTCTAAGCATAATTAACATATAGCATGAACAAACACTATCTATATGAAACATAAATATGTAAACTACACAATCTACATGCAACACAAATATGAAAACTCCTCAAAGTGTATTCATACTAGATAATCAAAATGCAATACTTTAGTGCAAACTACACTGACTGCTGCATACAATAAATAATATGTTAAAAATCCAAAAACATTTGTACACACTTTGTCTCCTTTTTGACATGGAAAGTCAAAGTAAGCACACATAGTATGCAACATACCACACCCTTATATAAAGGAAAGAAGTCAAATAGAAATGCAATAATCCTAACACTGATGTAACACTACAAAGAAGATTAAAGCAAGCACAAAAGGGAGAAATACATGCAACCATTCAAAACAAATAAAGAAAAACACCGAGAGAATAGCAAGGTAAAAGCATGCAACAAAAAACAACTTGAATGTATAGACAAATCAAGATTACTGTAGAGAGAAAACATCTCTCTAATGCAATACATAACACAAATCCCCATACTTATTGGTGATATGGGAGGGCATAAGAAGCTTTAAAGTATGCATTAAACACATCAACAAGATTGTCGATCAAGTAGTGTGCAAGTTACTGCAGTGAGCATAGTGGACTACCTCACAAGTAGTGTGAAAGTTATCATACTAGGTATACTTTCTTGTGCATATTTCTTAAAAAAATAATTGTAATAATATTAAAGGAAAAAAGAAAAATACAAAAGTTTTTTCATGCAAAAAAATAAAGACTCATAAATGGTTATATAAAACATAAATAAATAACAAATCTCTCACAAAACAATAGTACAAGAGGGGAATACAAAAAAATATAGATTATAGTTCTCTTTTGGGAAGTAAATTTTATTTTGTGCAAGTATGAATTCTGCATAATTTTATATAATAGGTCATACTCCTTTCTTTAAATCCTTCATAGCTAATCATAAATGGACTAATTAACACACTATAGCAATTTCAATTTTTACCAAATTTTTGGTGACTATTAATAGGCCAATATATGTGTTAGTATGTTTGTGTGACTTGTCCACATATATTTATGTTGTCACACTTTGAAAAATATTAATTTCATAATTTCTATGTACTTTGTAGTCATGTTAAGCTAAGTCACTACCCTCAATTTAAGAGAAAGTTATATTTATCAATTTTTAAAATTTGTTTTATTCTAATTTATTTAGAGGAGGCGTAGAACTTATGGAAGTTTATTCATTTTTTGGAAAAATATTATTTTTAGCGCTCTATTTTGATTGTTTTGAGCTTTTCAGAATGTTTACTCTTCTTTTTAATCATTAAATATATTGCTTTCTTCATTAAGTTGTTTCCATTGCTTCATGATTATATTTTTTATTCATATAAGGTTTACGTGAGTGTTGGTGATATTCGTGAACAAAACGTATATTTCTAATTTTAGTTTCTAAGTGTGTCTTGGAAGAATATTTTCAAACCGAAGAAACTATGAAGCCTTAATGGTCATATATCATGTATATTTTATGTTCCTATGCACATTAGATTGCATATTAGACACAATAGGGATATTGTGAAATTAGCCACTTGATTGATTAAGTAATGATTAAATCGATTGAGGGATTTACTCGATCGATCAAGGACTAGATCCATCATGTTAAATCACTAGATAGATCTTCTTCAATAATTAATTAAAAGTTGATTGGATCCATTGAGACTACATTCTATTGATCAATCAATGTACTCGATTGATCAAGCACTTAGTAGATTAAATAGTAGCTATTTATCTACTTTAAAAAATGTATATCTTTTGTGATTTTGATTGGATTTTTACTATATTGTCCTTATTTCTTAAAAGTGTCATAACATATTTTATGGAAAATATAGTAATCATGTTTTAACCGAACATGTTTCAAAGTATTCTATAAATATAAACCTAAGCACACATTAGAACCAAGCACACAAGAGTATATCAAAGCATCTAGCTGGAAATAATAATAGTAAAGGATCAAGAAATCTAACATAGCAGCAAGTAAATTAGTTAACATACTATGCATAACAAAGAAGCAAAGAGAGAGAAAGTGATATGCATGAACAAGTAAACAGGGAACATGTTGACAGCAAAATTTCATGGAGACAAACAACCTCACAAAATAACAACATCCTACACCAATGGTGATAGATGGAACAAATATACAAGGTCTGTGTATGTATAGAAGAGCTCTAGGATCAATTACCCAGGTGGCTAAGACTAAATAGGGGTGACTTGCTCTGATACCAATTGAAGATTCTCATATGTAGGAACAATTACACACAGACTAATTGTTCTTTTGACACAAGATGAAGGGTGTAAATTCCTTTCGCAAGCTCTATATCAATTCAACTAAGTAGGTCCCATAAAGTGAATTAAGAAATTAACACATTAAAAGTACAAAACAACATGCTTAATTCAACACACAACAAAAACAACTAGTAGATGTAACAAAAAAATGTACAAAATACACACTAGTGATGGTGTGCCTCAAAAAGTCATATTCAGATGAGTAAAACGCATACAAGAAAAACAATACTTACCTTATGATACAAGCATACATATCAAAAGTCTAAAAGGATTTCCAATCACTTCAGGACCTCATCTATGAAAACATATTCGGTGAATGATGATTGTACTTCACAACATGCAATCAAACATACATAGCAAACCTAATAAAGAGTATAACACTTGGTACACATACAGGTAAGGAGATACAGACTCCTTAGAGACGCACACCAATCATGTAAGTAGATAAAAGAAAAATTACACTAACATGTAATCTAAACATGCATATATACTAAGAAGGAGTCCAAGACCTGATACATAATTAGGTTAAGGAGATGTTGACTCCTTAAGCACTCAAACCAATCTCACAAACACCAAAGATAAAAATACTTGTTGGATAATCACAGCTACAATATAAATAAATATAGAACTGCATTATAATAAAGCAATGGATATAGATTTAGTAAATAGAGAGCATGTGATAAATATTAAAAACTTTCTAATTAAAGTTTAAACTTTAGTATGTAGACATATACACCATTTAAAAATTGATTATACTAGCATACATAAATCTAGATATAATGAGGTAAACCTACACAGAAACCCTATCTATATGGTAACATTCTTGGGTTGCTTAAGGCAACCATTTACTAACAAACAATTCACTAAATAATAAATCAGTAATAACTCTGAAAGAAATAAAACCACTATGACCTTTATTAGTTGGGACCTCCATCCTAACTAGCTATTATTACTCTTTCTTGATACCTCTGTAACAACCTGGTTTGATGCATAAACTAGGCTAACTTCCAAAGGAAACATAACTCAATGCTGAAACTCAAAGAATAAATCTGCCCACTCTTATAAAGAGGTTCTCAAATATAAAAAGTTGTATAAAGCAACAACCGTCTGACACATGGCTCATATAAACCACTTAAAAACACCACCTCATAGTTTTACACACTTAATCATGAATCACTAATATCAAACGACACATAAGGTATTAGTGATCTAGAAATAGAAAGAATGAGATGTCAATTTTACAAAGCTCGGCTACATTTTTTCAGATGCCAAATAAGAAGAAATAAGGGTATTTATAGAACTCAAATTTTCCACCTCGCTAGTAACCTTGTCAATCACCTCGCAAAGGGTGGTGGCAAGGGAGATTGTGAGCTTGGTGGTAACCTTGGAGGAATAATGCTTAAAAGACACATTTTTTCGTTCCAAAAATTATTGATTTGTTTCCATAAATACTCGCACCCAACATGAACCAAAAGCACAAGTGACAATGTCAACTTCATTGCATGCTCGCCTTTCAAAAACCAACGCACTAAGTTGCATGCATACTATGAAAACCAACCTTGTAATGTATGTAAACATGCTTGCATACAAAGTGTACCTACCTATTTACATATGTTTATTATTGATCTACAATAACTAAACTTACACAGAAGAGGAAAAATACACTAAGTAAGAATAAAATAGACACTAGGTTTTGCATATAGAAAGCCAACACACAGAAATGAGTACAACGAGACTTACACTAATTAATCAAACCATTGGCTCATAATTTTTTTAACCATATAAAAGCATTATTTAGAATTATTCTCTCTATCTTTTTTTTTTCAAAAACATTCAAGTAGGCTCTTTCATTGGGTTCATTTATCAAACATATGAGATTGTTTTTAATGAATTAACAAGCCTATGGTATTTGTGATATTATACTTTAAACTCATTATTCTAGGGTTTCTAGTTGGTTTTGATTTATCTAATATATTTATTAAATCATCTAGTTAGATTTATTCATTATTGAATCTCCTCTAGGATACAAATTTGCACTAATCTTATTATTCTAACTTTTGATGTGCCAACTATACAGTTTTGATTAACCCATATGACTCAAGTTCATCGGAACATTGGTCTGATCTGAACATCTTTTTTATAGAGACTACGATGAAAGTAGTGACTTGTACATAGATTGCTTTGGGGCATAACCTTAGTGGGTAGTTTGAGAGTTAACCTTGTAACTGGACCTTATTTTTCATAGTGGATAGTTAAGTGGTCTAGTAGACTAGTGATTTTCCTCTCAGGTTATTGGTGTGGTTTAGGTTGCTCCCACCTAAAAATATCATGTCTTAATCTTTATATTTTTGCATTATTTTATATACACACGATTGCATATGTAGCCATTCTACAAAATTTTAATTTGTCATACTTTTGATGATCTTCTATTCACCCGCCCACTAGCTATTTTGTTATATAACTAAAAAATAAAAGGAAACTTTCTACTTTTTTCTTTTATATCAATTAATTTATCTTGTTCAACTTCTACTACCAAGCTACTCCTTGTCATAATTGATATAAAATTCTCCTTGCCTTCTCTTTTTAGAGTTACTTCATTATTATTGGGTAGCATTCCTTAATCTCAATCCTGGGTTGCAAGTATTAGTGTAGAAGTTCCCTTGTTTGTTGAAGTTTCCCACATAATTAACAAATTTTGGATTGTGGACATAAACTTCATTGCCATGGTCTCCATTGCAAAAATCATAAAACAATATTGGTGTTCTCCACCATGTCAATTCACACAGAAATAGTGATGCTTGAGTTTTCTATTTATACAATAGCTCACAAGTGCATGAATCACTCTGTAAGAAGTGATAAGTTTACTTCCACGGTCAATATAAAGAGAAATTATATGGTTTTTAAATAATTCACAAAATTCTTAAAAGCTAAACATTCTGTCACAAAGTTTGGGTTTTTAAAAGATCTAATATAATGAAATAAAATTAAAGATAGATTTAACAAACATCAAGAAAATAACATTTACACTCATTAAATAATCTATGAGATATATTAGTTAGGTAAGCATCCTTGCTCAATATTAATTGTGTTATTAAATATATGAATTAAGATTATTGATTCTTTCTTATACATACAAATAGGAGATTAATTAGGTTTACATTTTGTTTTATTTAAAATCACTTAACACTTTCGATCGATTCTTTTAGTTAATTTTAATTAAATTATGCTTCTTTTCTAAGATATTAAAAACCATTTAATTGTTGCCTTTAGTCGGGTCCAACAATTTAAACTCTCATCAAGGTGTCAAAGTTAGGCTAATGATTTAAGTGCGTGAAAACTAACTTTCAGATTTTAAATTTATTACGAAAAATATGTGGTCAATATATTTTTCAATAATAAATCTTATGAAAATCTTTGAAATAGAGCATGACTAAATAAGATTTAGATAATTACATCTAATATCCAAGAGTATCACTTTAAATCAAATACAAATAATTAAATCCTAAATCTAACTTTCATATTACTATGAAAAATAATTCATCAATATAATTTTTAATTAACTTTATTTAAATCTTGATGAAGAAATAAAAATTAATTCACTTTATAAAAAATGTTTACCTATTTTAATATTTTACAAGCATAACAACATTGATAATATCAATATTATTTTCAATGAAATATGGTTATATTAATAAAGGATCAGTAAATTAAACATAACATTCATAACAACACATAAAATTAATCTAACAATAGAAAAATACTTTTAAATTATAACTCAAGCGTATCCTCCCAAGTATAGATAGATACTATTGTTTTTGTATGTAAAAAAACTTCTAAATAGATTTGTCAATACTACTTATTGAATTAAAAGAAATATAAACTAAACTTTTTCAACTCTCAAAGTTAAGAGAATAACATTGAAACTAAGAAAATAAAAACTTAAGAGAAAACTAAGAAATCACCTAAAGAAAGAGCTGATGGGATTACAAGGGATGATAATTAAAATGGGTTTTAGGGGTTTATATAGGGTTAGAAATTGCTGCAAAAGAGAGAAAATTATGTATCTTATGGTCATGTGCCGTGATATGCTTTTCTTCGGTACTGCAACATGAGTCAACCTGTAACTCATTTAAATTTGGATCTGATTTCCTTGCATTATAGTACATAAAAACCTTTATCGTGGCAAGGGTCTTACTGCGCTCTAGAAACCCTTTTGTATTTCACCCCCTTATATTGATTTCAGAACATATGTAAGGCTTACATATGCTATTCTTTTATGATTTATGGTTGCAATAGAGTGCTTCGAGGCATTATTCTTCAAGTGTTTATTAGTTGATTAAATTTGAAGCCATGAATACCAAACATTCAACCAAAGCATATGCATGAATCCAAAAGGATAGAATTGCTAAAATGATGATAAATTATGCAAATAAAAATACATTTTGACATTTTAAATGATTAAAATAATGTTACATTTAGTGCTTTAAAGCACTCATCACAACCTCATTCCATCTTCTTGCTAGTCTCTCGCAAGAAAAGAAAAAAACTAAATAAACTCTATCCTTAATTATTTCCATAGATTGACACAGTTGCATTAAGCATATGCAACTAGTGGATTAGCTTAAGTCTCATTATGGCTTTTAAAGATGATATCCACAAATATCAAACCAAAATGTAAAAACTGAAATGCAAATAAAAAATAAACAAAAGATAAACTAAAATTTTAAGAAAGTAAAATTTTAAAATAAAAGATAACAAAATAAAATAGCAAAACTTTCTCATGCTTTTAATACCTTTTTAGTTCATAATTAAAATTCAAAACATAAGTTCATTTAACATCTTAGACATTGAAAATTTATTGTAATAATTAATTGAAAATCATATT
The DNA here is from genome assembly GCA_037013495.1 of Hippophae tibetana. Taxonomy (NCBI): domain Eukaryota; kingdom Viridiplantae; phylum Streptophyta; class Magnoliopsida; order Rosales; family Elaeagnaceae; genus Hippophae; species Hippophae tibetana. The sequence goes on along the minus strand of CM072808.1, from coordinate 14,334,465 downwards.
CATATCCACATTAAAAATGCATCAATATTAATTTTCTCGATTTTAGTGTATGAATTTGAATTTGCTTCAACTCTAAACCTCACAAGTCATACTCTAAATAACACTAATCCTATGAGTTCAAGTACTCATTCAAAGTTATACAAATAAAGTTTATGTAAATAAATGAACTAATACATTCACATATGTAAAAAGAAAAAAAAAGGCTCAATAAGTGCATACCATCAATCTCATGAAAGGAATTGAATGAAAAGATTTATAAAGAAATCATATATTATTTTCTTTCATCAATAAAAATTATCAAATAAAAAGTTTCAAGTTATATGACTTTTAGGGGATTAATTTCCAATTTTTATTTTGTATTTAGTCATTTCTCACAACTGTAGGGATTTTTTGGTCATAGTATGTAGTTTATACTATTCATTTTACTCTCTTATTTTTATTTTCTCTCTCTTTCCCTCTCTTTCTCTCTATCTTTTAGATAAATTCTTTTCTTTTTTTAGTTTTTTTAGAGAGAGATGATGCATTGGACAAGTTGAAATATTTTGTATGATTTAGTGAATGGCTAATTTTGGATTTTCTTTTATAATGGATTAGGTAACCCAATATATGTCTCTTTTTTGGTATGTCATGCATAAATGAAAAAAAGACATATACTTTCAATTTATACTTAAGTCATTCAATTTAAGCAATAAAAATAAATATATAACACTTTATCAGATGTAAAAATTATAGCATTCAATGCAAAAAAAATATAGATATCATCTAAAAATTTGAATCAATAAGAAGAGTGTTTAAAAGAGTATTAAAAATATTATAACTCCAAATGGAAAGATAAAGGCTCAAAGTATTCCTATAAGGTGATCTCCACTATTAGATTCCTAAACACTAATTTTGGGATTATTGCAATTTCAATATTTTATCATGAATTAAATTTATGATAAAAACTAACTAATTATCATATTACTCCATGATATTTTCAAGAAATTAATCTAATAGTACAAAAGACTTAATTATTTAATTAAAATTAACTAAAAGACATGATAAGTTTTTGCAAGAAAAGTTTGAAAATCGAACATAAAATTTCAAAACCAATAAAAAAAATAAAAGTAAACAAATGAAAATAAATGAAATTGTAAATAATGTTTAATTAAAATATTGAAAAATTGCTCAAATTTATGTAGATGTAACTTTTCTTACCCCTAATCTAGAACTTACACTGCCATTAATATACAATTGTAAATGAAATATAAGGAGTAAAGAGGAGAAAAGTTACCCATTTGTTGAATGTGCTCAAGTATTTATGTGAAAATGTAGTTGCATCCATCATTCCAAACATTTTAATCACATAGATAGAATTTTGTGTACTTCTTACACATCTCAACAAACAATTCTAAATTTAACAGTTCTAAATATAACAAACATTTGTTCACATGACAGGAAATAAAAAAACAACATGAAATAAAAACAAACATAATATCAAAACCAAAACAATTAAACTAAAATTCACAACATAAAATAAAACAAAATACATGTAAATAAAAATAAAAACTCATAAAAATTTATGGAATAAATTTGGAGCTCAATCCTTCATGTCATTTGGTCCTTGGTCTTCATGATGTTGTCATGGTAACATCAGGAACATTTGCATAGAATTTCTGAATGATTGATTTTATAGCATCATCTCGTTCTTTAATAAACCTTATCTATCTAAAACTATTGTTACATCATAGAGTCCTTAAATTGGGCATTTGGCCCCCAAATCAAAGTCCATACCCCTTTCTACTCTAAATCCTTTGTTTACTTCTGACTTTATCAAAACCTAATTTGGCCTCATAACTAGAAATTTTGATGCTATCAGAATTCTCAAAAGTTATACCCTTTTTTCTCTATCTGTTCTACCCCCTTTTAGTGACATTCTTTTTTAAAAAATCAACAATAAATAAATCCAAAGTTTCTCAAATAATCTTGATAATACAACACAAAGTATTTTCTTTACCCCACTTAGTCCAAATTAAGGTTTTTGAACTCTTTTAATCCAAAAATAATCCATAAAATATAGAGAATTTAAAATAAAACTCAAACTCTAAAACATTTTGATTACTTACTTTTGTTATTGAGGATGATGCATTTGAAGAAGATGAAGACTTTTTAGAGAGTTAATTTTTTTAAACTTTTTTAATGGAATGGCTAGGATATAATTAAGATTAATGAGATCTTTGTAATAATATTTCAAGGAAAAATGAAAGAAATGTGTTATTTTCGAGGGATTTCTAGGGTTTGAGGGAGAGAAAATGTAAGACTTGTGAAGAAAGTGAGAAAATGTGTGAGAGAAATGGGTAAAAATATGGAAGGGCTTGTATTTCTTGATAGAAAATGTACACAAATCGTGGTGTAGGTAAAAGCATGCAATGACACGTGCTTTAGAAATCCTATCCCAATTTGAGTAGAAGCACATGTGTCACGGCGAGGTAACTTTTATACTATTGTGCACATAACTCTTTTCTTCACACTAATTTTTATGAGACCCTTTTTTTTAATTTGTATTTAAAATAATAATGAATTAATAATCTAAATAATAAAATAACCATAAAAACCTATACCAAGATACAAACATTGAATGAAATAACAAATAAAATTAATTATAACTATGAAATGAAAATTAATTGAATTAAAGCAAAAAAAACACCTCCATCCAAGACTATTTTTATCATCTTTAGAATGAAATTGCATAGATGAATTCATCATTTAGGAAACTCAATGTCCCTACATCATTGACTACAATTGTTGTTATGACCACAAAACTATTATTTTCCTTGAATCTGCAAGTGCTCAATTAGTTGTTCAACTTGTACCTCTACAAAGTCCAACCTTTGATTTTTTTTTTATCGATTGTCCCCTACTCACTTGAATGAATGCATTAAAATTATCCTTTAGATTTTCTTTATTAGGAGGATTTCAAGGCAATTTTTGGTGGTATTGTTGGCTCTATTGATTTGAGCTCTGGGAGAATGAAGGTTTTTTTGTCTTCAAGAGAAATTAGGATGATTTGTTGACCATGGATTATAGGTATTTTCATTAGGATTTTACATAGATCTTGGTTGGTAACCCCCCAATACATTAATTTATTCAAGTCTAGTAATTGCTTCTCCTTGGCAGGGAGAGGTTTTAGCCATGTATCACAAAGTACTACAAAATCTATATTGTTATTTATTGGATGTGGCATGTGTGGTGAGAAGCACAACTTTCTTGGTCAAATTTCCTCCAATAATTCTATACCGAAGTCGATTTCATGGACTCCAACCTTTCTAACTCAGGAACTTTTCTATTAGGAATTAGCACCCAACTTCTAAAAGAAAGTATAATTCTCTGAGGCTGCCTTTTCTCCCATTTCTCCTCCTATATCATTATCAATGATGAATTGAAATTTTTGTGTCAATCCATTGTAGAAAAAATTGATTATGCAGCTGTAAAGGCTAGTTATGATGGGGACATTGAGTGAGGAATAGTTTCAACCTATACCAAGCTTCGTGGAAAGGATATCCCTCCATTTTAGAGAAATTAACGATCTTTACTCTCAACTTTGATGTTTTCTAATAGGAATAGAATTTTCCAATGAACTCATTGTATACATCCTCCCAGGTCATTAGGGAACTTGGAAGGGGTGATATTAGCCAAGCCTTGGTCTTGTATTTAAAGGTGTAGAGGAAGCACCAAAATCTAATCGGTCCTAATTGAGTACACCTAAAGGGAATATTTAGACTATAGAATAGAGATCCCTAATGAAAGACAGATTTTCTTCCTTAGGCAGACTATTAAAGGAAGCTAATATGGAAAAATGAATATTTCTCAACTCATAATTCTTGGAAGTCTCACCCAGTTGGATTGAGGCAATAGCAGTGCCAATTATTGGACTTACATACTCATTTATGGTCGTTTACCAAGGTTATTGGTTTTCTACCATAATTTTTGGTCCAACGAGATGCTCCAGGTTTGGTTCTATGTGCTGCTCAACTAAAGGTTGTTGGATCTCAAAGTCGTGCCTTCTTGACAGTTCTTTTAATATACTAACATTATTTATGTAAGGTGTGAGATGATACCCTAAGAACTTCCTACCTCGCATATACTATTTGAAACAAAAATTAAAATCACCTGTCAACTAGAAAAATAAAAAATAAAATAAATGTAATAGTATGTTGCAAACAATTTACAATGCAAACATTTTATGATACAAGAAATTTATGATACAATTTATACAATAATTACATCAAGTATAATTATAAAATAAAGAAAGTAAATAAAAGAAAAGAAAAGTTAATTAAAATTTAAAATAAAAGAAAATAAAATAAATTAAAAATTTATATTTATATTTTTTTTTTATTTTTTTTAATATTTAAAATATCTAAAGTTAATTAATAAACTAAATATTTTACGATTTTAAATAAAAATCACAATATTTAGAACACAAATGTTTTTTAAGAATTTCATAATAAAAATTTTAAAAAAGCTATTTCTCCCCGACAATGGCGCCTAAAACTTGATAATGCTAAATTATCGAGTTTTTATGCTAATATCATCCCCAACAATGGTGCCAAAAACTTGATGCTCAAGTTTTGTATTTATAAAATAGCTTGTAAGTGCATAAATCACTTTGTAAGAAGTAATAAGTATACTTCTAAGGTTGGTCTAAAGAGGAATTACATGGTTTTAAAATAATTTAACAAATTCTTAAAAACAAAATTTAAACCTATACATTTTGTCACAAATTTTGGTTTTTTAAAAGATTAAATTTGAAGATTGCCATAAGTATGAACAATTACATGAGGGTCAATTATTCTTTTGAATTAAATAAGCAATCGAGACCTAGATGAGGGGTAAAGAATCCAACCCATTGAATCTTTTCATGAGCTCTATATCAATTGAGCCAAGGAGACCTCGTAATATGAATTGAGAAATTAACAAAGTAGAAGTACAAAACAACATGCTCAATTCAACATAAAACAAAAATAACCTATAGTAGGAAAGAAGAAAATATAGTAAATACACTAGTGATGGTGTGCCTCATAGGTTCCTATCTAGGCTACCAGCATATTTAACATAGAAAATATCACACAACATGCAATCATACATTACATTCCAAATCATAATAAAGAGTTTGACACAATGTACACTTCTAAGGTAAGAATATACTGACTTGTTAGAGACTTATGCAAAACTCACATGCAGATAAAAAGATAGATTATATTGACGCGCAATCTAATAAGCCTGACTACAAAGAACGAGGCCAAGACCTTATACATAATCAATTTAAGGAGATATTGATTCCTTATAGACTCAATCCAAATAGGCAAACAACAGAGATATAGTCCAAACAAATAATCACATACATACAATATAAAGCAAAAGTAATATTCAAAAGTAAGAAAGCTAGTAATTATAATAATTAAAGTTTTCTAATTAAATCTTAAACTTCAGTTTGTAGATAAATACATAATTTAAAATTTGATTGTACTAGCCACACATTAGAGCATGCATAACACTATATATAACAAGGTAAACACACATAGAGACCTTATCTTTGTGGTAACATCCTCGGATAGGTTAAGGCAATCACTCAGTAACAAATAATTCACTAATCAATAAAACATATTACAATTCTGATAGAAAATTAAACCACCAATACCTCTATCAGTTGGAGCCTTTTTCAGAACTGTTTATTATTGCTCTTGCTTACTACTTCTACAATAACTTGGTTTGACATATAAACATGGATCTCCTCTAAAGCCTATAGCACCCAATATGGTATGAATAGTAATTACATATCAGCAACCAAAAGTGTGACAACTCCTAATCTTAAGGACCACCCTCAAACTCAAAATGCCTATATCTTATTGTACAGAACAAGAGATATGATAAATCAATGCATTTAAAGTAACTCACTGTCACAATGAGGTTCTCACAAATAAACAGTTGCATCAAAGTAACTCTAAGCTAATACATGGCTCACCCACTTGCAAATGTTATCTTCAGTACTTCCCACTCATAAGCATGATTTTTCTCACACAATCATGAATCAATAATACCAAACAATAGATAAGGTATTAGTGATCCATAAATAGAAAAATGAGATGTCAATTTGTTAGAGATTTATTACATTTTTTGGATCCAAAATAAGAAGAAATAAGGGGTATTCATAAAGTCTTGGATGTCCACCTTGCTAGCCACCTTGCCAAAGGTGGTGGAAAGGGTGGTAGAAAACTTGGGGGCAAGCTTGGTAGTGAGGTGATAAAAAATATTTTTTTTGTTTCAAAAAATGCCAAGTAAATTCCAAAAATACCCACCCGCAAAATGAAACAAAAGCACAAGTAACAACGTCAGCAAGAGTACATGAACAGTTATTCACCTAGCACGCACACTACTAAAACCAACCCCATGGTGTGTATAAACATTCTCATATACAAAGTGTTCCTAACTATGTGCATGTCAGCATTATTCATTCATAGTAAAGAAATTACATAAAGGATGGCATAACACTGAGTAAAATAAAACAAACACCATATTTTGGCACAGAGGAAGCCAACACCAAATAAGAGTACAACAAGACTTATGATCTCCTCCATTGGATTTCTGTGTCAAAACACTGCACAACTAAATACATACTCACATTTTTCATGAGATGATCTTGATGATCATGATGATGACCTAAACATGTTTATTTCTACGAACAAAACATCGACAAACACCCAAACTCAAAAAAACATACCTAAACCAAGTGCATATAACTTGTGTGCTCCATCCATCTTTATATAACATCTCATCCACATTGTCACTTTGAAACATAAGGATCTTAACACAACTGCACAAATCACATTTAAAAGTAAGAAGACTTCATTCTACACTTGTAACCTGCACACATGAAACAAATGCAAATATCATGAATGTATCATGAAAAAACAACATATATTATGTCCAAATACTATCGTGTTACCCCTACATAGGTACATACTATTAGTCTAAGCACAGTTAACATTTAGCATAAATAAACAATATATATATGTAACACAAATATACAAAATCCCTGAACATATGCAACACTCCCCCTAAGTGTATGCATGTCAGATAACATGATGTAATAATATAGCGCATACTACACTTACCAACCCATGCAACAAATAACATGTTAACAATCAAACCTAATCCACAAAAAAACATAATTTATGCACTGTGAACATAATCTAATGACATAAAATTAAAGAAAGATTCAACAAACATCAAAAAAATAACATTTACACTTAATGGAGAATTTATGGGATAGATTAATTAGTTGATCATGCTTTCTCAATATTAATTAGATTGTTTAAGATATTAAATAAGATTATTGATTCTCTTATATGTGCAAATAGGAGATTAATTAGGTATACTATTTGTTATTAATTAAAATCACTTAACTCCTTAGGTTGGTTTTATCAGTTAATTTTTATTAAATTATGTGTCTTCTCTAACAGATTAATAAACCATTTAATTGTCACCTTCAATCGGGTCTATTAATTTAAAATCTAATCAAGGTGTTAAAGTTAAGTTAATGATTTAAGTATTTGAAAATTGACATTCAAAATTTAAAGCTATTACAAAAAATATGTCATCGATATATTTTCCAATAACAAATCTTATTAAAATCATTGAAATAGAGCATGACTCTATATAAACTTTAAATAATTACATCTAATATCAAAGAGTATTACTTTAAATCAGATCCAAATAATTAAGTCTTAAATCTATCTCTCATGTTTATTTTGAAAAATACTTTATCAATATATTTTTAAAAAACTCCATTTAAATCTTAATGAACAAATAAAACTTAATTCATTTTATAAAAAAATGTTTACCTAATTTAATAATTCAAAAGAATAATAACATTATTAATATCCTATAGTATTTTCAACTAGATATGCTTAATTGAATAAATGATTAGTAAATCAAACATAGCATTGAGAACAACACCTAAAATTAATATGAAAATAGAAAATTACTTTTAAATTATACATCAAGTGTATCCTTCCAAGGACAAATTTTTATTATTGTTTATGTATATGGAAAACCTCCAAATAGATTTTCCAATACTATTTATTGATTTAAAAGAAAACTACTACATAAATTAAATTGTGCTCAACTTTCAAAGTTGAGAGAAGAACTTTGAAACTAATAAAATAGAAAGCTACAGAAACAAACTAATAAAAGAACTTTGAAACTAATAAAAGACAAAACTTAGAAGGTATGATGATTACAATGAGTTTTAAAGGTTTATATAAAGTTAGAAAACACTACAAAAACCTCCACTGTGTCACACATGTTGTTGCGATTTTGGAAAAACTTTTGTATTTCATTCCTTTACTTAGGTTTTGGAACATTTGTGAAAAGCTTACATAAGTTATTATTTTATACTCCATGGTTGAAATGGAGTGCTTCTTGATATTATTCTTCTGTGTTTATTAGTTGAATAAATTTGAAGCTATAAATACTTGAAAAATAACAAAATATTCTAGTGATTTCGAAAAGATAGATTTTCTAAAATAATGATAAAATTATGAAAATAAAAATCTATTTTGACATTTAAAATGCATAAAACCACATTATATTTAGTGATTTTAAGCACTCTTCAAACAACATTCTCACCCAATGAAACTAAAAGTGCTTGTTGGTGAGATATCAAGGTTGACATATCTAAAGCCAATGTTGATACTGCATCAATTTCATTCATTCTAGCTACTCTTCTATAAGGTAGTATTTCAATAGACCAATAGTATTTATTTGCTACCATGTCTTACAAAAGTTGGAATGATTCTTCTTCACTTTTACCCATTAAATCTCCTCTAGCAACTACATTGATAATAGTACATGTTTTCCCCAATAAATCATTATATATTGTTTATATTTGAAACTAACTCGATAGACTGTGTTATGGAAATTTTTGAGTAGCTCCTTGAACCTTTCCCAAGCTTCATATTGTGTAGCACCATGCATTTGAAGAAAGGAGGTTATTTCATTTCTCATCTTTTCTATTTTTAATAGTGAGAAATATTTGACTAGGAACTATTTTGCCAAGTCTTCCCAAGTATTAACTATGTTAGCAAGTAAAGAATTGAGCCATGCCTTTATCTTATCGCTTAAAGGGAAAGGAACAAGCAAAAGTAAATTGCATCATTAGAGATTCCATTTTGTTTAAAGGTGTCACAAATTTCTAAAAAATTCATAATATGAGCATTTGGGTCATCAATGGGGGCACCTACAAATTATGCTTGGGATTAAACTATTTGAAAAGTAGCAAGCTTGATCTTAAAGTTAATAGATTAAACCCCTAGCTTTTAATAGTTGAATGGATATCAGCTAATAGAGTAAGAGTTGAGTTGGCATTCGGTAGGTTTTTTTGCTCCATTGTAATTGGTTCTTGATTCAAATGCTTCTTCTTTCTCAACTACCATAGAGTTTCAATTTTAGTGTTCTAGAGAGTAAGTTTCTCAAAAGCCAATAAAAGCATGAACAAAAGGCAAAAAGGAAATTAAAGTACCTTAACTAGCACTTTTATAGTTGCTAATATATCTACTAACAAAATTTATTACAACTCCCCATTAATGGCGTTAACAACTTAACACACAGTTTGCAAGTATATGGCTCATGCAAGTAATATAGTGCTAAATTATAAGTATTGATCCTTGAGGAATGAGGTGTTTTCTAGTAGAATACTGATTTTAAGTATTTGTAATACTATTTAAAATGTGTTGTCATCCAAATGGAATGGCCAAATCAATTTGAAGGCATAACAATAAAGATCCTAATACTCAATTAGACACATTTTTTAAGTCATGTGATACCTTTATGATAAATATAGTATCAAAATATTCCATATGTATTTCCTTGTCCCCCTTCCCACTTAGAGACAAGGTAAGGGTATGGTTAAATTCATTACCAATATGATTCATCACCACATAAGATGATGGCTTAGAAATTCTTCAAAAAATATTTCTCACCTTCAAAAATTGCCAAATTTAGGAATGTTATCGCTTCCTTTCAAAAATTTGATGGAGAACATTTTTGTGAGGCATTAGAACATTTCAAAGAGCTATTAAGAAAATACCCATATTATGGAATTCTTCCATGTTTACAAATCCATATATCCTATGGTGGATTATTGGGACAAACAAGAACTATACTTGATCCAACAGCTAGAGGTGTTGTAATGGGCAAGGGTGAAACTCATGTGTAAGCCCAAGAAGTCCTTGAGTCATTATTGGCATTCTTGTGAGCCAAACAAGGAGTCTATTTTGTTAACTTAAACTTTTTTGATCCTCTATATAAGATCAGTTATTGATGGTCAGTTACTACATACAATCACGTAGTTGGTTAAACTTTATAGGTTTACATGTTTTACACACACCATGGGGGTTGGTTCATTAGCATGCATACCAGATTATTTTTATGTATTTTTTCTTAATTGTTTTATATGTATTTGTGAAAAATTACTTGGTAATTTTTAGAAACAAAATTTGTGCGCTCGTGAGGGATCTCATCACCCCATTACCATCATTGGTAGAGAGCCTCACCATATTGGATGAAGAGGGAAAAAAAGGGCCAACAATCTACTAGGACTACTCAATTTTTTTTCTATAAATACGCCCATCTTTTAATTGGTTCAACAATTAGAAAAATGTGGAGAAACACTTATAAATTTGAAACCCAATTTTAAAGTAAATTTGGACTTTGATTCCATATTGCTAATACATTAAGTGTGGTTTCCATATTAGTAGTTTGTGAGTGTTTTTTAGCAAAAACTTATTTAAATAAGTTAGATTAATTAAAAGAAAATTTATACTTGAGACTTAGATTTCTTTTATGTTCTAGAGCTTGGATTTTCCCACCCTTCGAATTCATATTTGTGTTTATCATTAGTGACTAATCATGCCACTAGATAGTGATAGGGTTTTGGAGGAGAGATAGATCCAACTTGGATCATAATAGCTTTATAAGTAGCTAGCAAGGGTTGTATTGGAGCAATAAGTGTAGGTATCCTAACTGATAAAGTTATTATATGTATACTTTTTTCGAGTTGTAAACTATTTTTATTTTATTAGTGGATTATTTGCTGCCAAATTATTTTCATAAGCACCATATGGATTTTACCTTATAGGTAGGGATATATATGGGATTACCTCATTATTTCTTTGTGTTTACCTGTTCGTAGGTCTAGTTAGTACAATCATTATTCTATCCAAGCATGTACCAATATATATGGATTTATAATATTTGGAAAACTTTTCTGATTAATTTACTTTGCTACTTTTTATTGTGTTTATTGTCTTCCTTATTTTTGTAAATTGTCATTCTTCCACTGTTGCAAGTTGGGATGAGTCTTTACCTCTTTACCCTAGTCATTTACTATGTATAGGACTTTCTCATTTGGTATCAGACTGGATACACCCTCTTGCTCTTAACTACTTCAATGTTGGTTCCTTCCTCCATTCTCGTATGTATAACTCCCTAATTCTCTCATGAGGTCTAATGCATAAGGATTGGTTTGAATACTTCCTCAATTTAATGGAAATTGTTATTCTTTTTGGAGATCTCAGATGTTCTCTTATCTAATATCATATAATGATGATGTTTGGTACTTTATTGAAAATGGATGGAAGTTTCTTATCCATTTTTTAAAAGATTATACAATTGAACCCAAGTCCTTTATCGATTGGAATAAACAATAACATCGAATCAATGAGTTAAACTATGAAGGCTTATGTGTTAACATCAAATCATTGTCTACCTATGATTTTGAACATCTTGACAAGTGCAATAGCTTCAAAGAATCTTGGAACTATCAAGAAAGAATGTATGATAACAATGTATTCAGTATTGATAAAGGAAGATCAATAAGCACACAAGGTTGGTGTTTATAAGTGTTCGATTCTTATGGCTTCTCATTCTAAGATAGCTTCATCGAATAAATCATATTTAATTGATACTACTACTAAAAATTACTTCACTATTCAAGATTCCTATGATCAACTGATTTATGAGAACTTAAAATTGAAGAAGAATGCAATCAAGATTAATAACCAATTGAAAGGAAAAGATAAAGATCATTTGTATCTTTTGAGTGAATTATTAAATCTCTCTCTTGGAAGTGAGAAGGATACATAACATTTAAATATAAGCTTAGATGATTATATTAAGTCCCTTCAAACTATCGTATGGGATAATGAGAAGTGTTTATCTAATATTAAGGATCTCGAGAATTCTATTCAAAAGATTGAACTAAAAAATTCTATTGTACAAGTCACTTTAGACCCTTCTTCTAAGGACTATAAGAATTTTAATCAGATGGAGTAGGAGATCTTCATGCTTCAAAACAAAAAGGCCTACCTCGAGTCCCTTTTGACATATTGTGAAGCTATGATCGATAATCATCAAGTTCATCTAGAGGTTTTTTCTTATTAATTCATATTGTTAGAATTCTACTTAATGGAAAAAGAAAAATGACTGAGTCTCTCTCTCTCTCTATCAACAACTGCATACAAAAAGGAAATTAGAAGAAATCCAAAAAACCTCTTTTGAAGTTTTCTCTAGGAACTCAACATCTTGATGAGATGTTGAAAATTGGTAAGACTTATGGTGATTTGAGAGGTCATGGATACATTTATTATCAAGCTACTCCATCTCCATTGAACACTCATTTCGTTGGAAAATCAAATCCTACTCAGGTAGATCCTGTAAATGATTGCTCTTTATATGACCTAAGTGCCAATTGTGATTCTCTCTCTCCTTCTCCTGACTCCTCTAGGTTTCTATCCATTTCTACTTCTATAAGTAAAGTCTCTTCCCTAACAAGAAATTTTTGGGTTATGTTGAGGAACTACTTAATCATTCATTAAGACTTACTAATGGTTAGTGATGATGATGTTCTTGATCTAAAGTTCAATGTTTTCCATATTTCTCTTAAAGCTTAAGCCTTTAATAGTTGGTATTTTAACAATGGGTGTTATCGCTATATGACTATAGATAAGTCCTTCTTGACCAAAAAGTTAATGAATGGTCTGTTACTTTGATTGATGGGATAAAGCTATAATTTGTAGTAAAGGCTATATTAATTCTCCTAGAATCCCCAAACTCAAGAATGTTCTCTTTGTGGATGGTTTATAAGAAAATCTTATCAACATAAGTCAAATATGCAATGATAGGTGTTTAGTTCAATATATTGACAAAGAATGCACTATGTATGACAACTTTGGAAGCGTAATGGTTAAGGGAATCAAATTAGAACATAAACATTATTGTGATGGTGACACCTAGTCTCTTACATGAAAAAAAATTAATCTCAGTGTAGAGGAGCTTTTGCATCAAAGATTAGGTAAGGTGAATCCAAGATCGCCACAATCCCTCAACGAGCCAACTAAAAAAATCCAAGATTAAGCCACTTAAGGAAGCACTAAATAGGCTAATTCATGAGTTAATTCAAGGCCAAAGGGTTCCACAAAAAGACCACAAATCATTCCAAGGGCCAGGCCAAGAAATAAGGGTGCTTATTCTAAAAAGTGAGTTTGTGTCACGATATGATTTCATTTGCATCACAACATGTAGTTTTTAGATGGATTTTCAACAAGGAAAGAAAGGCTCACTACAACATGATTAAATGTGTGTCATGGCATGACACTCTTGGATCAATTTAGATTTCTAATTAATGTGATCCATGGCATACAACTCTCGGATCAATTTGGTTTTCTAGTTCTTACACTACACCAAAGCGTCATTTAATATGAATTGTGACCCACAAATTTAATATGAATTCTTACATGTTTGACTTGTTCAATGAAATTAAATATGTATCGTGATTTAATACTATTAAAGGATGTTCAATGCTAGTTCTTATACTACACCACATCATGATTAAATGTGTATCATGATTTAATATGAATTCTTAAGTGTTTGACTTGTTCAATGCTATTAATTTCATTAGGGTTTTATTTTTCTATTGTATATATATTATAATTTTAGGTAGCTATTGGCATAACTCAACTTATATATGATATTTTATTTTAATCAAAGTTGATAGCTTTTTAGCCTCATTATTCCTTTATAAACTGACTTATCAAGGAATTTTCAATCTTTGTGGCATTCTATCACCATTGGATCTTTAGTGCATAATATCTATAGAGTGAAAGTGCTGCTACAATCTGAATAATAGCTTTCTAGGATTGTTTCCAATTTTTGTTAAGTCTTTGGCTATTTTTCTTAGAATTCTCAAACACTTCATGTCTATGGATTTTAAGGTTTGAGTTTATAGGTTCGTATCATTTGGTACCAGAGCCCTAGGTTCTAATTTTAGATTCTTATCTTTACTTATTTTTGTGTTCTTGATTTTTCTAAGTTTGTTTTGTCATTTTTTTGTCTTTTTCTAGTTAATATTTTTTTTCATTGTTGAATTCAATTAAAAAATAGATCGGGTTATAAAAAAACAGTATATATTCAAAAGAAAGAAAAAAAATAAGATTTGATATATAAAAATTAAAAAAAGATGTATTGTTTTTTAAAAAAAAGATAAGATTTTATTCAACAAAATAGGATTTTGTTCCAATAATTGAATTTATTTATTTATTTCCTTATTTCTTACCCAAATTGCTGAGAAATTAAAATAATTTGTATCTTGTTATCTATTCTAGTGTTAAAAAAGAGAAATATTAGTATTAAATTTGTGTGAATTGCTTCCAAATGTCTAACAAGAACAAGTCATCCAATCCAGAAGGAAGAGTGCATACAACATTCATATTGCGAGCTATGCAATAGTCATTTGAGAGAATAACAATTGTGATGGAAAATATGAATGAGAAGGTGGGAAGGCAAGAGGCCATAATAGCAACCTTGCAATATAGAGCACCACAAGGAGTTCCCAATGCTAAAGGGACAAATAGACAAGCCAATGTAGAGGAAGATCCAAAACATTTAATTGGAAGGATGTTATAGACTTTGAAAATAAGGAAGATAGGATACTCATTAGAGGGAAATTTGGCAATTGGAGAGGTAGAAATAAAAGGGGAGGTTTTCGAAGACCATCACCTAGGCCACATGATAGAGTTGATTGAAACTTTGGAAGGATCAAAATGAAGATGCCACCCTTCCAACGGAAGAATAACACTAAGTTATTACAAGAGTATGAGCAGAAAGTGGAACATCTCTTCGTGTGCCATAAATATGCCAAAATAAAAAGATTAAACTCATCATAATTGAATTTACTGATTATACACTAAGATGGAATGATCAATTAGTGATTGGTAGGATGAGGAACCATGAATGGCCAATTAACAATTGGGAAGACATTAACGTTATAATAAAAAAATAGTTTCATCCCTAGCTATTAGCATAGGGAGTTGCAACAAAAATTATAGAGCCTTAATCAAGGGTCCAAGATGGTAAATGATTACTACAAAGAGATGGAAGTGGAAATGATAAGAACTAGTGTAGAAACTACCATGGTTTGATTCCTAAGTGGGTTCAACCAAGAGATTTCCAACATAGTGGAGCTTCATCACTATGTAGAGTTGGAGGACATGGTCCACATAGCAATGAAAGTGGAGAGGCAATTTAAAAAGAGACGTAATCAATCTATCATAAGAGCCAAAATTTACAACACTTGGGAAGTCTAATTGGAGAAAAGAATAAGGAATAAGTTTCAAGAAAAATTTGAACCAATTAAAGCTAAAGAGGTGGAGATCACCAAGGATAAAGGTAAAACTAAAATCCCAACTCAAAATCATAATATTATAAAAACTTTTGAAATAGAGCTTCACTCTAACTACCGGGCGATGTACCAATAAATAAAAGAGCACTACTCTAAATCAGACCGGATAATTAAACCTTAAAATCTAATTTCAAAATTTAAGTTTATAATGAAAAATAATATATTTCTCTCTAACATTCTTAATATAAAATCTTAAATAAAAACAAAATTAATTCATTTTATAGAGATTTTTACATATTTAATATTTTACAAGCATACAACGTTATTATTATATCATGTTTACAAACAGGAAGTCATGTTAAATTTAATCACAAAAAAATTAAATATAAATATAAGAATAAAACATAAAAATAACTGTAAAGAATAAGAATACTTACAGAACCATGATGCTAAATGTTTTGCTAGAAAACCTCCAAATGGATTTGCATTTATCTCTATTGAATAAAAACGCTAGAAATTTACAAAAACATAACTAATTCTTCTCAAAAAGACAAGAACTTTAAAATTAAAAAACCATGAAACTAAGAAAACTAGAGAAAGAAAGAGCTAAGAAAATGTATTTGAGGTGTGTTTTAGGGGTTTTTTGTAATGGAGGAGAGAGGGTATTTATAAGTCAGGAGAAGGGTAAAAAAGTGGGAAAAATGATAAAAACTGGGTAAAAATGCATAATCGACAGACGCTAACATAAGCACTAAGGAAGAATGGATAGGCACTGACATAAACATTGACACCAGAAGTGGTGCACATGAATTTGGCATGATGGGGCATGCGAGTTCGGTGTTGTTTGGGAAGATATGCATAAACTTTGGATTTGTGCAGGTGGATACTTTGCATGGTTTGGCACGCTGCATGCATTTCTCGGCGTGGGATTTCGACCTTTTTGACATTTTTGACATTTTTGACCCTTTTGACCCATTTTGACCAATTTTTCCATCTTTTTGATATATCCTCATTTATTTCCCAATATATTTTTGATGTATTGCCTCTAGTATTTTTCTTCGAGTGTTTAAGTTATTTTTTGAGGCAAAAATACCTGAAAACAATAAAAATACCCGTGATTTTGAAAAGACAAATTTATATAAAAATATGATAAAATCAAATAAATATAAATATTTTTAATCAATTAAAGTACATAAAATCATGGTAACGTTAATGTTTTTTAAGCACTCATCAGTTGTCTTATTAGGGGTGGTGTCATATCTCAATGTCCGAACAAGAGAAAAATGATAGCCCAAGCGATTCGAGAGGTGGAGACGGAAGGTGAGAATGTAGATGAAGAGATGCCACCTCTAGATGTAGCTTGTGATGAAGATTTGGTGATTTATTTTGTAAAAGGTGAAACGTTTCTATTAAGGAGAGCATTAAGTGCTCAAATTAAAGATGATGACATGGAACAACAAAGGGAATGGTTGAATGACAACGATACGGTAATGGTAGATAGGTAGGTACTAGTGTCTTTCTACATTGATAATTATAAAGTTGAAGTGTTGCATATACTAATGCAAGCTTGTCATATCTTGTTGGGTAAACCATAGGAATATTATAGAAAGGTGTCATATGATGGGTTTAGCAATAATTACATGTTTGTCAAAGATAGTAAACAAATTACTCTTGTACCCCTTACCATAAAGCAAGATTATGAAGATCACTTGAGAGTGAAAAAGGTAAAGGAAAAAGAAAAGAAAGAAGAAAAAGAGAAGAGTGAAAGAGAGAGGAATCAAAAAAGAAGAAAACAATAAGAGAGTAGAAAAATAAATTCTTGAAAGGGAGAAACAAGAAAAGGAGTTAGGTGATGGAGTGGAAAAAAAGAATGAGGAGAGTAAAAGAATAAGAGAGTCCTTATTTACTAATTTTTCTTTTTTGTGAAACTATTTTGGTGAGATTCAAATGGATGACCCTCAAAACTGACACGAGAATGAAGGTTCAAATTCAAGGTTGAATTCTTTTGAATAAGAGGGAAATGATGTAAATACAAGATAGCTACCATGCCCTAACAAGCCAACTACAAACTCTAAGACTAAGCTGCTTAAGAAAGCAATTAATAAGCCAATTCAAGAGTTGTTTCAAGGCAAAAGGAAGCCAAAAAAAAAGCACAACCCATTCCATTGGTCATGGTAAGAAATAAGAGTGTTAATTCTAGAAAGTGGATCCATATTGTGGCATGATTTAATGTGCACTATGGCATGCAATAGTCGGATGAATTTTCAACAAAGAAGCCAAGGCTTGCTCCAACGTGATTAATTATGCACCATGGTATACCACTTTAGGATCAATTCGATTTTTCTAGTTCTTACACCATGCTATGGCATGATTTCATGTACGTTGTGGTCTGTATGCAATAATTTTGAATTCTCGTATATTTTACTTGTTCAATGTTGTTAATTTCATTAGAGCTTTTGTTTTTTGAATGTATATATATTCTACTTTTAGGAAGCTATTAAAATACCTCTGATCATATATGATATTTGACTTTTAATCAAAGTTGAGAGCTTTTTAGCCTCATTATTCCATTACAAACCAATCTATTAAGAAATTTTCAACTCTTGTGGCATTCTATCATTGTTGGATCATTGGTGCATAATATCCATAGAGTTATGGTGATAGTAAAATATAAATGTTATCTTTCTAGTATCATTTTGACTTGTCATTAGGTCTTTAGTTGTTCCTCTTGAAGTTCTCAAACACTTCATGTCTGTGTATTTCAAGATTCGAGTTCATAGGTTCAACTTTTTGGGTCATGTGAACTACAAACTTCTAAAGAAATTTTCAAGTATCTAGACTAGTAGAGGCCTCCCTTCGATATCTAAAATTCTTGATCATATCTATGGTCCATACCAGTTGGCAAGTAGAGCAAGAGTTAACATAAGAAGATTTAGTATCTCTCTACTATGAGGCTTTAGAACTTTTTCACATGAACTTTATAGGTCCAAAGTGTACTACTAGTTTTAAGGGATGAAAATACATCATGGTGATAGTTGATGACTACTCTAGGTACTTTTATGTAATGCTTCTCAGAGAAAAATTAGAAGCCTTTGTCAATTTGAAGACTTTGTGTGTTAAACTTCATAACAAGAAGGTTAATTCCATCATAAGTATATTCAAAATTACAAATGACGATGGCAAGTAATTTAAAGATTCTGAGTTTAAGTCACTCTATGAAAACTTGGGTAATTAGCATCAATTCTCTATTCTAAGACACATTAGCATAAAGGAATTGCTAAGAAAAAGAACATAGTCATCCACATAATGGCTAGAGTAATGTTGACTAGTAAAAACTTACCAAGACATTTTTGGATTAAAGTTGTGAACACTTCTTGTTACACCATGAACCGGTGTTTTTTAAAACTTAGCTTTTGTCAATCTCCTTATGAGCTCATGCATGGAAAGAAACCCAATGTAAAGCTTCTTACTATGTTTAGAGCACATGTTATATTCTCAAGGATAGAGAGATTTCGATAAGTTCGAAGCTAAAAGTGATCTTGATATCTTTCTTGGATATTCTTATAATAGCCAAGCCTATTATATCTATAATCTTAGATCCTCTAATATGATGGAATTCGTCAATGTTATTGTTGATGATTTTGGTGCTACTAAGATGGTGGAGTCTAAGGATAGTGACATCTTTGAAATTTGGGAATCTAATGAAAATGTTGCGAGCGATGGAGAGTTGTTTTCTGCTTCCAACCCTCTTAAGCCACCATTGACTATTGAAGATGAATAAAGTGAATCCTCTCTCAGCAAATGGGCTAAAGGTGCTCATTCAACTAACAACACATAATTGGTTTCATTAAAAAAAATGTTAGTATCAGTCATAAGATCTAGAAGACCCTGAACTACACGTGTTACTGATAAGTGCTCAAAAAGAACTAAAATAACCATGATTTTATGCACAATAATTGATTAATATATATATATATTTATATGTTTTATCATATATTTATATATATTTGTCTTTTTCGGAATCACGGGTATTTTTATTGTTTTTCAGGTATTTTGGGTTAAAAACGTAACTTAAAGACTCAAAGAGGAATACTGGAAGCAATACATCACAAATATATTAATAAATAAATGGGGAAAGATAAAAAATATGGAAAAATTGGACAAAATGGGTCAAAAAGGTCAAAAATGTCAAAAAGGAGAAAATTGCGCCGCCGCACCGCCCAATAGCCCTGCCGCGCACGCAGCGCCCCACTCCCGCGCCAAGCCGCGCGCGCCCCTGCCCGCAGCACTTGCAGATCCGCGCGCGCCTAGCTGCCCTCCGCACGCGCCGACGCCCATTTCGCCCCATTTTTCACGTGCAGCCGCCCCCATGACGTCATGCTAACGTCATCAATGACCTCACCATTTGCACTCCGCGTTTTTACATTTTTTTAACATTTTTTCACTCATTTTTTCTCTCCATCCTCACCTATAAATAGCCCCCCTTCCCTTCACTTCTAAACACACCTCAAAATACATTCTTTTCTCTCCTTCTTTCTCCCTTTTCATAGATTTTTAGTTTTTTTTCTTAGTTTTTCTTAGTTTTTAGCTTTTCTTAGTTAATTTCTCTTAGTTTTAGAGTTCTTCCCTTTTTGGGAAGAACTAGTTATGTTTTTGTAATTTTTTAGCTTTTTGATTCAATAAATGGGAGTGCAAATTCCGCTTGGAGGTTTTCCAGCAACGGGAATAGCGTCGAAGTTCTCTAAAGATTTTATTTTCTTTACAATTATTTTTATGCTTTATTCTTATATGTTATATTTAATTTGTCTGTGATTAAATTTAACTATGCTGACTGTTTATAAACATGATGTAATAATAACGTTGTTATGCTTGCGAAATATTAAATAGGTGAAAATCTCTAAAATGAATTGATTTTGTTTTTATTCAAGATTTTATATTAAGAATGTTAGAGAGAAATATATTATTTTTCATTACAAACTTAAACCTGAAAATTAGATTTTAAGGTTTACTTATCCGGTCTGATTTAGAGTAGTGCTCTTTTATTTGTTGGTACAATCGCCCGGTAGTTAGAGTGAAGCTCTATTTCAAAAGTTTTTATAAGAATTGTTATCTGAAAATGTATTGACAACATGTTTTCGGTAGTGGTTTTAAAACTTGAAAGTTAGTACTCGAATAACTAAATTCTTAGGTTTAATTTGGACACCTTGAATAAAGTTTAAACTGTCTAATCCCACCAAAGGTGGCATTTAATTGGTTCATTTTCAATCTCTTAGAAAAAGGAATTAATTTAATTAACCAAATTAGTTATCAACCCCACCCATAGGTGTTAATTGATTTGTTTAGTTAACAAAGAATATCTAACCCCACCAAAGGTGGTATTCATATAAAAAAGGGAGAATCAATAAATATCAATTCATATCTTTAATAACCTAGATAATATGAGCAAGCATAATTAACTTAGCTATTATATCCATAAATACTCCACCATTATAAATGATAAAATTTGCATGAATGTTTATTGAATCTATGTTTATTTTTATGTAAGTAGATTAAAAACACAAAAACCCCAAAATATCGTGACAGGATGTTTATGATTTAATTTCGTTTTTAAAAGTTTAAATAATAAATTAAAAACCACATACATTCCTTCCTTAGATCGACCTTGGAAGTATACTTATCATTTTCTACGAAATGATTCGTGCACTTACGAGAGTTTTATAAATATTAAAACCAAAGTATTGGCAAAAATCGGTGATGCCGGTTTTCACTCATCAAGTTTTTGGCGTCGTTTCCGGGGAAGTAATAGCGGTTTTTAAATTATTTATCAAAATATTAAAAACATTTTTGTGCTGTAAATAATTGTGATTTTTTTGTTTTAATAAAAAAAATAATAATCAAATTTCAAATTTCATAAGAAATAATAAAATATATATATATAAAAATAAAAAAATAAAAACAATTAATTTTTTTTTTGAATAGTAAAATAATTTAGAAATTTGAAATTTGAAGTAAAAAAAATAAAAAATTGTACCGTTCATTAATAGTAAAAAAACAAAAATAAAAAAAAATTAAAATAAAAAATAAATAAATAATATAACGTTAATAGTAAAATAAAATTACCGTTCATAAATAGTAAAAAAAATTAAAAAAAATTTAGCGTGAATAGTAAAATAAAATTACACTTACAACAAAAAAAAATTAAAAAAATTAAAAAACTTTTTTAAGATAAAAAATAAAATAGTGTAAATAGTAAAAAAAATTAAATAATATAACGTGAATAGTATAATAAAATTACCGTTTATAAATAGTAAAAATAAATAAAAAAATTTATAAAAATAAAAAAATAATAAAACTTAATTTTTAATTTTCATTTAATTTTAATTTTTTATTTTCAATTTTAATTTTAATTTTATTTTCTTTTACCTTTCTCAATTTTATTTTATTTTAATTTATTTTACCTTTTTCAATTTTAATTTATTTTATTTTTATTTTTATTATTATTAATTTTTATTTAATTTTTATTTTTATTTTTTTAACTATTTTTTTTCTCTCTTAATTTTCATTTAACTTAGATTTTTACTAACTTAATTAACTTAGATTTTTAATTAACTTAACTTAATTAACTTAGATTTTTACTTAAATTAACTTAATTAACTTAGCTTTTTAATTAACTTAGATTTTTTTTTAATTAACTTAGTTTTTTTTAATTAACTTAGATTTTTCATTAACTTAATTAACTTAGATTTTCATTAAATTAATTAACTTAGATTTTTACTTCACTGAACTTAATTAACTTAATTTTAATAGCATGAAAAGTAAAGATCTAAGGGAATTCTGTCTAGGAGACTAGTTCTTGGAAGCATTTGTGCCACTAGTCTTTCCTGGAAATGTTGCTCTATCTAGAAGGATGGTTTTTAAGGAGCCTTTGCCCCACCATTCTTTTCTGGGAGTACTCTTGATTAATACTGATTATGTTATTTTAACTAAAAAAAAAGTCTGAAACTTTCTCCAAAAATTTTAAAGTTTTAATTAAAATCTCAAGAGTTAGTTTCTTTGTTGGATCTAGGTACAATTGTATTTTTATGCCTTAATTATTTGATTTGCACCTAGATGTGGGTTATCTAAAACCCTCAAGCATGCCCCTAGTTTTTGGTACAGAAAAATTTGAAAATCAATAGGGCATGTTTGAAACAGTATAGGTAGACAACTTTGTCTTACTTGTGGGTATGATTGACTCAATGATGAGGGGACATTGAGTTTACTTAAAATACAATCTCCAAGTTACGTCTTGCTAAGACGTTAAACTAAGCGCTGGATGGGAGGCAACCCATCATTTTAGGTAATTTTCTGTTATTTATTTTATTTACTTAATTTTATTGTTTATTTTAGTTTAATAATTTTTAAATTGTTAAAACTAAAAATATTTGTTGAGATGTTAGAAGTTTACAGCGATCTGTCTGTATACACTTTCATAATGAATACGATGGATGCACCTGAACCTACATTTCTCCATTACTACTTACACATTCTCAGAAAATAGGTAATCTTTCTTCTCTTTTCTCTTTATCTTTAATTTACAGTTGTTTCATTGAGTACAATGTAAGTTCTAGGTTGGGGGTGGTGAAAAGTTACCATGCTTAATTAGAAAAAAAAAAAAGATTTAACAATTTAAAAATTAAAAAATATTTTTTTTTTCTCACAAAAATTTATCATTTCTTTAAATCAAATTTAAGTAAATAGTTAAGTCTTTTGTACTCTTAGATTAATTTTTGAAAACATATCATGAAATATTTTGTAATTATTTTTGATAATTAGTTAGTTTTTTCATAACTAGTATTTCTTGATAAAATGTGGAAATTATATTAAACCCAAAATCGGTGTTTATGAATTTTTTTTAGTGGAGACTACCCTTGTGAGATATAATTTGAGCCTAATTTCTTTTATTCAGAGTGAAATATATTTTTTTTCTACTCCAAACGCATTGAATGTATGATTTTTTTCTCATCTTAATAGAGTATCATATATTTTTTATTATTATTTTTGTTTAGATTAAATGATTTGAGTAGAAATTGATAGTATATGCTTATATCTCATTTATGCATGACTGCTACAAAAAAAAAAAGACATATCTGGGGTTACCTAAACCAAGATCAAACAGAAAAGCCACAAAATTAACCACTCACCAAAATCCTAAAAAATGTACAATCTTTACAAGGGTTGACTCCCTAAAAAATACATATATTGAAAAAAAATCTACAGAAAAAAATAGAGAGATAAAAAATATATAGTATCATCTACATACTATGACCCACATTCCCTACAAAGTTGTGAGTACGGGCTAATTACAAAAGAAAGATATAGGAAGTAATTCCCTAAAACTTCATTGCAATTTCTTCATTTGTAAAAAGCATATATCTTGAAATTCTTTCTTAATAAGTTTGATTTATGCATGAAAATAATTTTTATATATGATATCTTTATAATTTATACATTCGATTCCTTTCATGAGATCAATGTTAAAATAACACTTTGAGCCTTTATTCTTTATATATATGCGAACCTATTAGTTCATTTCTATACATCAACTCTTTCGCATATAAATTAGTATGAGTGTTTGAACCCATAGGATTCAGTGTTTTGAGAGTATTGACTTGTGAGGAATAGAGTCGAAGCGAATTCTGATTCATGACACTGAAATTGGGTGAAATTAAATTGATACATTTTTGACATGAAATATGAAAATGATTTTCGACTAATTATTATAATAAATCATGATTGTTTAAAGAGATTAAAATAAATTATGCTTTAGATTTTAATTATGATCTTAAAGGAGATTAAAAAGTATGAGACATTTTTGTGATATGTTGTTTTTTTTTATTCTGTTATAATTTTAGTTTTTAAGTTGATTATTTTTATTTTTACATTTAGTTGAATGTTTGTAGGTATCATTACTGAAAACCCTCACGAGACTCAAACTCGTCCACTAGGGAAACCTAGGGGTTTAAAGGCTTGTTGCATAGGCTAAATGCAACCGTTTCAATCCACGAAAGTGATTTAGGATAGTTTAATTTTTAGTTTTTATCGCTTCTCTTGCTAAGGGACTAGCAAGAAGCTGGTTGGGGGTTGTGATGAGTGCTCAAAAAGCACTAAAATAACCATGATTTTATCCACATTAATTGATTAATATATATATATATATTTATATGTTTTATCATATATTTATATATATTTGTCTTTTTTAGAATCACGGGTATTTTTATTGTTTTTCAGGTATTTTGGCTTAAAAACGTAACTTAAAGACTCAAAGAGGAATACTGGAAGCAATACATCACAAATATATTAATACATAAATGGGGAAAGGTTAACAAATATGGAAAAATTGGACAAAATGGGTCAAAAAGGTCAAAAATGTCAAAAAGGAGAAAATCGTGCCGCCACGCCGCCCAGCCGCGCCGAGCCCCGTGCGCGCCAGCGCCCAGCCGCACGCGCAGTGCCCCAGTCCCGCGCCAAGCCACACGCGCGCGCCCCTGCGCGCAGCGCCTGCCCATCCGCGAGCGCCGACGCCTATTTCACCACATTTTTCACGTGCAGCCGCCCCCATGACGTCATCAATGACCTCACCATTTGCACTCCGCGTTTTTACAATTTTTTAACATTTTTTCACTCACTTTTTCTCTCCATCCTCACCTATAAATACCCCCCTTCCCTTCACTTCTAAACACACCTCAAAATACATTCTTTTCTCTCTTTCTTTCTCTCTTTTCTTAGATTTTTAGTTTTTTGTCTTAGTTTTTTTTAGTTTTTAGCTTTTCTTAGTTAATTTCTCTTAGTTTTAGAGTTCTTCCCTTTTTGGGAAGAACTAGTTATGGTTTTGTAATTTTTTAGCTTTTTGATTCAATAAATGGGAGTGCAAATTCCGCTTGGAGGTTTTCCAGCAACGGGAATAGCGTCGAAGTTCTGTAAGGATTTTATTTTCTTTACAGTTATTTTTATGCTTTATTCTTACATGTTATATTTAATTTGTCTGTGATTAAATTTAACTATGCTGGCTGTTTATAAACATGATGTAATAATAACGTTGTTATGCTTGCGAAATATTAAATAGGTGAAAATCTCTAAAATGAATTGATTTTGTTTTTATTCAAGATTTTATATTAAGAATGTTAGAGAGAAATATATTATTTTTCATTACAAACTTAAACCTGAAAATTAGATTTTAAGGTTTACTTATCCGGTCTGATTTAGAGTAGTGCTCTTTTATTTGTTGGTACAATCGCCCGGTAGTTAGAGTGAAGCTCTATTTCAAAAGTTTTTATAAGAATTATTATCTGAAAATGTATTGACAACATGTTTTCGGTAGTGGTTTTAAAACTTGAAAGTTAGTACTCAGATAACTAAATTCTTAGGTTTAATTTGGACACCTTGAATAAAGTTTAAACTGTCTAATCCCACCAAAGGTGGCATTTAATTGGTTCATTTTCAATCTCTTAGAAAAAGGAATTAATTTAATTAACCAAATTTGTTATCAACCCCACCCATAGGTGTTAATTGATTTGTTTAGTTAACAAAGAATATCTAACCCTACCGAAGGTGGTATTCATATAAAAAAGGGAGAATCAATAAATATCAATTCATATCTTTAATAACCTAGATAATATGAGCAAGCATAATTGACTTAGTTATTATATCCATAAATACTCCGCCATTATAAATGATAAAATTTGCATGAATGTTTGTTGAATCTATGTTTATTTTTATGTAAGTAGATTAAAAACACACAAACCCCAAAATATCGTGACAGGATGTTTAGGATTTAATTTCGTTTTTAAAAGTTTGAATAATAAATTAAAAACCACATACATTCCTTCCTTGGATCGACCCTTGGATCGACCTTGTGAGTATACTTATCATTTTCTACGAAATGATTCATGCACTTGCGAGAGTTTTATAAATATTAAAACCAAAGTATTGGCAAGAATCGGTGATGCCAGTTTTCGCTCATCAGTTACACTTTGATTATTATTCCTAAAAAAGCTTAAGTAAGCCTTGTAGATTATACATTGGGTACACTCTACACAAGAAGGACATATCCAATTTCAAAGGAATGATGTCTGGTAACTAGTTCCAAACCAAAACATAAACATGTCATTGGTACATGTTGGTTGTACAAGAACAAAGAGGATGAGAATGGCATGATTGCTAGAAACAAATCAAGAACTGAAGCATAAGGTTATACTCAAATAAATGGTATTTGTGTTGAGAAAATGTTTTCACTTTATGCCCACCTTAAGTCCATAATATTATTGATTAGCTTGGCTTATTACTTTGGTTTCAAGCTATATCAAATGGAGGTCAAAAGTGTCTTCCTAAATGGTGTTATCAAGAAGGAATTCTATGTTGAGAAACCTAAAGGATTTAAAGATACACACCCTCTAAATCACATTATACTGTTAAAGAAATTTTTTTATGTTTTAAAATAAGCTCTTTGTGCCTAGCCACCTTCCTGCTCAACCATTCTTTTCAAAGAAGAGATGTGGTGACAAAATTCTCTCCATTTAGAGAGGAAAAATTGAAGTGGTGTTTGCCCAAGTTTAGGTTGATGATTTCATCTTTGGATCCACAGAGGAAGACCTCACTTAAGATTTTGCCTTAACCATATAAAACTAGTTTGAGATGAATTTGGTTGGAGCATTAAAGTTTTTCCTTGATTTTTTGGTTAAACAATTGAAAGATGGAATCTTCATTTCTCAAGATAAGTATACTAAAGAGCTGGTTAAGAAATTTATATTGGATAAAACTAAGACTACTCATACTCCAATGAGCACTTCTATTTGTTTCTCCTAAGATCCTTTGGGAAAAGATGTTGACCAAACTTTTTATAGGAGTATAATAGAGAGTCTACTTTATTTGAGTGCAAGTCACCCTAATATCTCCTTTATCATTGATGTTTGTACTAGATTTCAGTCCTTCCCTAAAGAGTCTCATATTGTCGTCATAAATAGGGTTATCAACTATGTCAATAAGACATCAGATTTAGAGATATGGTTTCCAATAGACACAACTATTGAGTTTGTAGTGTATAATGATGCTGATTGGGCTGGATGTAATGATTATCACAAAAACACTTTTGGTTCTCACTTAGGAAACTATTTCATTAACTGAAAGAGTAAGAAGTAAAGCCCAATATCCCTTTCAACAACAGATGTACACACGCTAGTGTTATCTGCATTTCAAAGCCCTGTCCAATATTTAAGAACCAAATATATCAATATTCATCATCAATTCATCAAAAATTTAGTGGAGTTAAACACATAGTTATTGCAACATATTAATACTAACTTTCAGCATGCTAATTTGCTTACTAAACCTTTAGATTCTCTTAGGTTCCAATCCCTGAGGAAGGCTATTGGTGTTAGCATTTCCCCTTGAGATTGTATATTGTGTATTCTTTAGGGGGTGTATGTTCCTGAAGAAACTGGTGCGTATTTTTATTTTTCTTTATGCTCCTTGTTTGGTCCTTATTTATTTTGTACTCTATGATTGTTGTCTTGTGTGTTGTCTTGATGTTATTTCATTAGTTTTCTCCACTGATTATATGAGTATTAGGATTATTTCTTGATTATATACCTTATCTTCCTCTTGTAGATGTGTTCCTTTTACTCTCTATGTCAAAAAGAGCAACAAAGCTTATTTGCATAACTCGTTATTTGCTGCTTTGTTACATGCTGCACTGGTTTTGAGTGTAGGGTACACTATTTTTTTGTGACCTAACTTGTATACATGTATAGGGAGTGTAACATAAAGTAAGTAGAAATTGTAGGAACATGTGCTTATCTAAATATGTGTTGTGTCATATGTGTAGGTTAGAAGTTTAGTAGAGTTCAAACATGTAGCATAGATGTGTTAATTTATGAAGATGGTTGGAGAACAACAAGATGGATTCACTTGACGTAGGTGTCTTTAGAGGTGCCTGGGTTTGCATCATTGTTTATTCATGGAAACAAACTTCCTTAGGGCATCTTGTATAACTATCACATGTTAAGATGAGAATATGTTTAGTCGTGTTGTGTTTTCCCATGAAAATCCAAAGGGAGAGATTGTAAGTCTGTAAGTCCTTGATTCCTTATTGGCATTCCCACGAGAAAAACTAGAGTCTATTCTCCTTAGTGTTTTGTCAATCTCTTTTTAAGGCAATTTATTGATGGTCAATACTACACACTTATATAGTTGGTTAATTTTGTATTTTGTATGTTTTACACACACCACAGGGGTTGGAATTTAAGTATGCATTCTAGGCTATTTTCCATGTTTTTATTTAAGTTTTTTATGGGTATTTTTGAAAAGCTACTTGGATTTTTTTTTAAACAAATATGCAATTTTTGTGTGCTAATTAGGATCTTACAACCTCTTTTTCCATCGTGGGCTACGAAACTCACCATTATGAGAGGCCGGTGAGCTACCTAGGCTGCTCAATTTTTTTCTATAAATACCCACTCTTTTAATTAGTCAAGTAATTAGAAAGACATGTGGAAAATCTGGAAAGTTTGAATCTTGCTGTTTTTGAAAGTACAACAATTTTCTAGTTTCAGATTTCTAGTAGCTTGAGAGTAATTTTGGTATTAATTGTTTGTAAGAGTTTATATTACATATTATTTTATCACGTTAGGTTAATTAAAAGGAAATTAATACCCACGACTTAGATTTCTTTTAGGTTCAAAGCTTGGATTTTCCAACACTTAGGATTCACACTTGTATTGACTGTTGGTGACTGATCATACCACTAAATGGTGGTAGGGTTTAGGAGGAGAACCAGACCCAGCTTTGATCATATTAGATGCAGAGGTAGCTAGCAAGGGCAACATAGGAGTAGTGAAGGTAGTTGTCCTAACTAATAGATGTATTAGAGGTATATTTTTGCAAGTTATAAATTTTTCTTATTCTATCAATGTAATGTTTTTACTACTGAGTGGTAGGTATAAGCAATTCAAAGATTTTACCAAATAAGCAAGGTTCTATGTGGGTTTGTCTCATTATTTCTTAATGTTTACATGCTCTTATATTTGGTTAGTACAATCATTATTCCTTATTGTGATCAAAAAAAGTTTTCTTCTTTTTTTCTTTTTTTCTAATTAAATTAATCTTTATGTTTTTTTGATTAATTTACTATGATACTTTTTCTTGTGTTAATTGTCTTACTATTTTTCTAAATTATCATTCTTCCATTACTTTCAAGTTAGAGTTAAGTCTCTCATAGCCTTTAACTCCTTACGACGATTGGTTACTAGGTTGTAAACTTTTACATTACTATATGAGATGGCCTCAAGAGTTGTCAATGGCTAGTAAAGAGGTGAAAGCCAAAAAGGGTTCCTAGAAAGGTAGATATGGATGCTTTTAAAACTTTGTAAGCACCAAAAAATGCATTGTTGTTAAAAAAAAGTCAAGAAAATTGATGCTAAATCTATCAGGATTAATATAGTGCAAAACCATTTTCTTATTTGGAAGAATTGTGGTGAACCTTATGCTAGTAATACTTATGGAAGCAATCTTGAGGTTATGAATTATATCAACAATCCAAACTGCCAATGCAATCCTTATTCAAATATATATCATCCAAGTTGGATAAACTACCCTAATTTCTCTTAGGGTAATAACAACCAAAGTTGAGCACCTAACAATAGACCACATTTCAATCCACCAAGCTTAAATCAACTGTAAGACCAACCAGCCACTAAAGAGTCATGACTTGATAGAGTAGAGAGCTTAATGGAATGTATGTTGTCCAATGTTATCCCAAGTTTGAATACAATAACCAATAAGGTGGGGAGCTTGATAATAATGGAAGCCAACAATAGTGCTATTATATTAAACTTAGATGTGCAAATGGGATAGCTTGCACAAAATTTTCAAGGAAGAACTCAAGGTATACTTCATAGTAACACTGAGATGAATCTTAAGAAAGATGCTAGAGAAAATTGCAATATTATTATAAAAATAATTGGGCTAGTAGTAGAAAATGAGGAAGAAAGAAAACTAAAAAAATGAACGGTGAGGAAGAAAAGAAAATTGAAAAAGAGGAAAAGAAAATGAATGGTGAGAAAGAAAAGAAAACTAAAAAACAATAAAATGAGAGTGAAGAAGTAGTTATGAATCCTAAAGAAGGAAACACTCGTGTGGAGAAAGTCTATCTCCCACCCCTTCCTTTTTCATATAGACTCAATAAGCAAAAGCTAGACCAACAATTCTCCAAGTTCCTGAACATTTTTAAGAAGCTTCGTCTCAATATCCCCATGATGTAGGCTTTAGAATAAATTCCATCATACATGAATTTATGAAGGAAATTCTATCAATGAAGAGGAAATTCAAATATTATGAAGTAATTTACCCTACGGAGGGTTGTAGTTCTATAATTGACCGAAGACTACCCAAGTTGAAAGACCTCAACACAAATCACATTCCATGCACGTTATGGGATCATCAATTTGGGAAAGCATGAAGAAGAAGAAGAAGAATGGAATCATAATTCCTGAAGTATATAACCTTGAAAAGGTTCATCAAACATATACCTTAGAATCTGGTGAAAAAATAATGGCAGCCCATCCTCCAGAAGCAATCATTAAAATATCAGACAAAGTACAAGTAGTTCCTTAAAAAGGAAACTTAACAAAACCAGAATTATAAGCCACAGACAAATCTGTGAATCAAGTTATAGAACAAGGAAATTACACCAACTCATTCTTACAAACAGTTGGGAATCAGTTAACAAGAATTGAAAAATCGATTCAAAAGCAGACTGAAAGGTTTCCATCTACTTCTTAGAAAGAATTAAAACCAGCCTTCTTTAAACCTATTCCAGATTTTAAATTAAGATAATGAAGAAGACTATAGTGGATCCTCATCGTCTTCATCTCAAGAAGATGAAACGAATCAAGAAAACTGTGAATGCGATTACTATAAAGCCATCATTAAAATGAATGGTTTGGACTTAAATGTCTTAAAAAAAGAGGAAAATTTTATTCTGGACATTATAAAAAAATTCAAGATCCAGAAGAAAAAAGGAAAACCTAAGCAAAATATATAGAAGTTGCTAAAGAAGAAGTCCCTCAAAGAAAAAATCAAAAGGGATTACAAGCTCAAATACAACGACATCAGCAACAATATTCCTTCAATGAAATCCTCAAAAGGGTTAGGAATACTCTTCCTGAACTTCAGGAACCAACAGTAAGTGATCTCAGACAAGAGATTAATCGAACTAAAAAGGATCTTAAAGATCTAAAGACAAGGGTTCAAATCCTTCAACTACAACAATGTGTCCAAACACCACTCATCTCTGAAAATGAGATAGATAATAAAAAGAGGATTTTGATGAACTCTTAGAAGAAGTCCCAACAATTCCTACTGATAAGAAGAAAGAAATCCTCAATGAGGAAGAAGACTCTCACCCAGAATTTGCTGATATGCATTTTTTCAACTCCTTAGACAGAATCGTGAACCACAAATGGTACTCAAAAGTAACAATTGTGATCAACAAAAAATATTCATTCAAAGTAGAAGCCCTAATAGATACATGAGCTGATCTAAACTGCATTAGTGAGGGCATTGTACCTACCAGGTATTTTACAAAAACAACTCAAATATTAAATACTGCTAATGGTGGAAGAATGCCTATACATTATAAGTTGTCCAATGCAGCTGTATGTAATAATGGAGTATGCCTAGAAACTACATTTTTATTAAGTAAAGAATTATCAAGAATGGTAATTCTAGGCACACCATTCATCAATATGCTATATCCTTTCAAAACCACTACATAAGGGATCAAAACAAAAATTGATGGATATCCTATTATTTTCAAGTTCACAAAAGAACCTCAGATACATGAAGTAAATTACCTCAAAGGTAAGATTACTGAAAAAGAAAATTTTCTTTTTTCCTTAAAGGAAGAAATGAATTTTAAAACAATTCAACAAAAGATTTTCTCTAAATAAATACAAGAGAAGATCCAATCTCTCAAAGAGAAGTTTGAGAAGGAAATATGTGCTGAAATCTCTAATGCATTTTGGGAAAGAAAGAAACATGTGGTAAAATTTCCATATGAACCTAACTTTACAGAGGCCCAAATCAATACAAAGGCCAAGCCCATTCAAATGAATGAAAAACACTTACTCATATGTAAGCAAGAAATAGAAGACCTTCTAAAAAAGAAGTTAATCAGGCCCAGTACTTCTCCTTGGTCCTGCCCAGCATTCTATGTGGAGAATAGTGCTGAAATCAAGAGGGGAGTTCCTCAACTCGTAATTAATTATAAGCCCCTAAATAATGTGCTTAGATGGATAAGATATCCATTACCCAACCAAAAAGACTTACTTAGTCATCTAAACAAGGCTTTAGTATTCTCTAAATTTGATATGAAAAGTGGATATTGGCAAATACAAGTAGCAGAAAAAGATCGCTACAAAACAGCATTTACTGTTCCATTTGGGCTTTACGAATGGAATGTTATGCCATTTGGGCTCAAGAATGCCCCAAGTGAATACCAGAAAATTATGAATGACATTTTTAACCCTTATTTAGGGTTCACTATTGTCTACATAGACGATGTCCTAGTCTATTCAAATTCAGTATACCAACACTGGTAACACTTTGAGGTATTTTTTAAAACAGTCAAGTCCAATGGGCTTCATGTGTCATCTAAAAAGATGAAGTTATTCCAGACCCAAGTAAGATTCTTAGGTCATAACATAGAACATGGACTTATAAGTCCTATCGAGAGATCAATAGTCTTTGCAGAAAAATTTCCGGATGAAATAAAGATAAAAAACAGTTGCAAAGATTTCTAGGGAGTCTTAATTGTATTGCAGATTTTTATAAAAATCTTGCACAAGACGCCAGCCCATTATTTCAAAGGCTAAAAACGAATCCTCTAGAATGGAATACAGCTTGCACAACAGCTGTCCAAAAAATCAAACTTCGAGTTAAAGAGCTCCCATGCCTAGCTCTATCTGATTCCGAAGCTCTAAAAGTAGTGGAAACTAATGCTTCAGAGATAGGTTATGGAGGCATTCTGAAACAGAAAATGCATATAAAAGAAGTCTTAGTAAGATATACCTCAGGCACCTGGAAACCAGCTCAGAAAAATTATTCTACCATTAAAAAAGAAATACTGGACATTATTCTGAGCATTACTAAATTCCAAGACGACCTTCTAAATAAGAAGTTCTTACTTAGATTTGATTGCAAGAGTGCTAAAGAAGTACTTCAAAAAGACGTCAAAAATCTAGCACCAAAACAGATTTTTGCTAGGTGGCAAGCCATTCTATCTATATTCGATTTTGATATCGAGTATATTAAGGGAGAAGAGAACTAACTCCCATATTTTCTCACCAGGGAATACTTACAGGGTCATGAAGAAAACAAATTATCTTCAGGCGCTGAAGAAAGAAAAGGCTCCTCAAAAGGAGTACGAATGGCATAAGATTACTCACAAATCTATCATCTCAGTAGAAGATGAAGACATGGCCAAGTCACCTGAATAGGTAGCTAATATATATCTTAAAGATAATTTACCAGCAAATACTACCCCTAAATTTAGGGAATATTATGAATTAATCTTAAAAGAAACTAATTCGGTTGACATAATTCACAACATGAGAAATTCTCATGAAATCGCTTACTCAACCTTTAAAGTAAAAAATATTTTATCTAAATCAGATTGGAACTCTAACTTATTTGTTAGAGAAAAATTTAAAAACAAACGAATGAATCCAGTCTCATATGACTATTTTGATTACATACAGGCGTGGGAAAACACGCTCTTTTATCAAAGCTCAAAGAAAACCCATACGTGGTTTATCCAGTTCTTAATAGGAGATTATTATGTGTTTAATGATTTTCCTACTTTGTTGAGAGATTGGTTCTCATTTTTCGGACCAACAAAAGATATATTTCCTCAAAAGGTTTTAGAAGCTTTTATATTATTTGAAGAGTTTAACTTAAACTCTACTAAAAATGAAGATCATTCATTAATGTTTTTCTTTGCATTATATAAAGTCCCATGGATATGGAAATGGGATTATGCAATAACCAATTGGGATGAAATCTATTGTCTTATAAGACGATCATGGGGAAGATGGTGGGATAAAACTCAATTAGAACAATTTGATAATATTAAAATTATTGAATTTTTCCAAGCACTCAAAGTGAAAGAAACTACTGACCCTAAACCTCTTAAGGGTAAAACTAAAGTAGAAATTGTTATAGAAACCCTAAAAGAAAAAAAGGGAAAAGTGACGAATATATCTCTAAAAAACTAGAGAAATTATGTTCTGAAGAAGAAGAAGAAAGCTCCATAAATTCTAATGAAAAATTAGATCTAAAGCCTTCTGAAAGTGATTTACAGATGGCCGACTTGAGCTAAAAGTCAAGCCAACCACCCACTAAAGAAGTGGCCGACATCAAAGGGACCCATAAAGCATTCTGGACGGACAATTCCAAAATTTAAACAGGGACACACCACCAGAACAAAGGGACCACTCTTCATATAGGAGAGCATCTGCTTTTTGAAAAAAGTCTTACTAGACTTATCTTGTGAATTATTGTATTTTGTTTGTAAATGAGCCTCTTTATCTATATAAGGCTCTTAGATTTCTAGGGAGTCTTAATTATATTGCAGATTTTTATAAAAATCTTGCACAAGATGCTAGCCCATTATTTCAAAGGCTAAAAAGAAGAAGAAGAAGAAGAAGAAGAAGAAGAAGAAGAAGAAGAAGAAGAAGAAGAAGAAGAAGAAGAAGAAGAAGAAGAAGAAGAAGAAGAAGAAGAAGAAGAAGAAGAAGATATGGAGAGACCAAAACCTTCAAGGAAGAAGAAGAAGAAGAAGAAGAAGAAGAAGAAGAAGAAGAAGAAGAAGATATGGAGAGACCAAAACCTTCAAGGATGAACTCTATATGATGGACCATCCTTTGAATAGTGATACCCTTCAAGAAGTGGTTAAGAAGAGAAAATGGTATAGGTAGAAAGGGTCACCTAGACTATTATATGTTACATCAAAGTTGAAGTTCTCAGGAAGGCCTAATCAAGGACATAAAATGTGATCCTTGTTCGAAGGCAACACAATATAATTTTATTACTTATGCTTTTGTTTCATAGGTTAATAAAATGTAGGGACACTTTGAAAACACGTGGATTATGGTGATGAAGACCAACACATCAATGTCAAGGGATTTTTCTTATCCCATATCATTTGCTTATCTTTACTATGTTGCACATTGGGGACAATGCGCAATTCAAATGTGGGGAATGAAACTTATTCTCTATCTTAGATTATTAGTTTGTTATTATTTTTTAGTTAAGATGTGGGTAGAAATTGATAAATATGTTGAAACCATATGCATGTATGCTTGATATGAAATATATGAACCCAATGATAGAATTAGTTGTCTTGATTATGATAAGGACTCTGGCATGTAAATATTGAGACAATTAACCATGTGGTATTCTTTCTTGTTTTTAACTGAAATCATTCATTATTTATGCACAGTGCATGTGATTGATTATTGATATACTTAGTTGGATAACACTTGGTGTGAGTAATATTACATGATAAGAATCTTTCATGTTTTAGAATCTATTTGATCAACCTATGAAACAAAATCCTAGAAATGATTTAGGCTTTAGTTGGATCAATTAAGCCTTTCAAACTAACCATTGAATATTTATAACATTAATCACCCACTTGAGCTTAATGTAATAGAATTTGTGTCTTTAAACCACATCAGAGCCTAACTTGAATGTATTACCCCTTACCCTAACACCTTTAGCTTGCAAATATGAGAAATAATGTATAATTTAAAAGAGTAAGAAGAAAGGTGATGCACCTAAAATAATAGAAGAAAAGAAAGGATAAAATCTCAACACCATTAACCCTATAAAAATAAAATAGATAAACCTAAAAATATGTTTGGGAGTGTTGACTTGAAAAAAAAGGTGTGGAAAGAAAGAAAAGAATTAAAAATAAAAGATACACTAAGGTTGAAGTAAAGCTCAATTACATGATGATGAAAAGTAAGCTAAGGCATGGATTTGAACCTAAATGTAACCATTTATCTACCCCTACCTATCCCTCATATTACAAGCATGCAAAGTCTGTTTGATCTCTAGCTAAATGCATAACCTACGTTAGTCGAGAGGCATGTGAAAATTAGACATATGAAACTTGTTCTAAGATTTTAATCTATTGAATGCTCACATAATTTTATGTCATGAGCGCATTAGATGAAATCATTTACAAGTCTCACATACATATGAATCATTTTTTAAGAAACCTTGCATACCCTTTTGTTAATAGAATGTCTTAATCATAAGAATGTACAATCATTGAGTGGAATTAATTCCTATTGTCAATGAATCTATTTGAGGATACAAGTTTATAAATATACAGCTCATGTCGTGTTAGTATTTAAAATTTGCTTATTAGAGTTTAGATTTGTCTTTACATAAGGACAACCAAAGATTTAAGTATAGAGTTGTTGTTAATGCTGTGAAATTAGAGTTATTTATCCATTTCAAGCTAGTTATTTTTCTTGTTCTGAGATAAATATTTTCAAAAATATCTACCTTATGTTTAACTATGGTAAGGTAAGTGAAAATACATCAAATAGAACAAAAATAGGAAAATCTATACGATTACATATCAACAAGTCTCAATATATCAAGCCACATGTTGATAAATCAAGAAAAGACTTGATCGAGAAAATAGGACATTATGCCCAAAAATGGAAAACATAGTTATATCTATCAAGAAGGGTCTCGATCAACTAAATTGGGTTAGATCGATCATGTTTTGATCGATGCTATCGGGTTGAATGATAACATAGTTAGATCAATCAAGCAAGGGTCTTGATCAATCAAAAAAGTAGAATTTGTCACATTGGCTCTTATCTTACATCCAACTTTCAATCTCGTCTATTGAATCTTAGCTAATATCGTTCTAGACCGAAAAGGACTTATTTTAGCTTATTTAAACACAATTAACAAGGATAATTCACACAAACATAGAAGATCCTAAAAGAACAAAGAGAGATCAAGTAGAGCAAAGTTAAGGAGGAAATTGAATAGCTACAAGGGAGATTTTAGAAGAAGCTAGATTCTTCATCAAAATTAGATTTAACTCTTTTTCTTCATAATACTTGTAACTTTTATGCACTCAAACATTTTAATTATGAATTTTAGAAATATGTGTTCATATGTTCTTATTTGACATTCATACATTCCAAGTCCTTAAACTTTGTTTACGTTATCATTAATTGTAGCATTGAATCAATTTTA
Organism: Hippophae tibetana; assembly: GCA_037013495.1. Taxonomy (NCBI): domain Eukaryota; kingdom Viridiplantae; phylum Streptophyta; class Magnoliopsida; order Rosales; family Elaeagnaceae; genus Hippophae; species Hippophae tibetana. The sequence continues at coordinate 14,296,424 of CM072808.1, read as the reverse complement.
GGTTTAATTTATAGTTTAGATAATTTTTTATTTTTACTCGCATAGGTAATATTGTAATTGTTGTATATTGGTACTTAATTATATAATACAAATACTCTCTATGGGATAATACTCACGCTTAACATACTTTACCACTCATTCCCAAGGAAACTTGGTAAAGATTGCGCAGTGATGCTTTTTGAGGCACATCTTCTATGTGGACGATGATCTCTTTTAAGGACATCCTTGTTTTGTTTTCTTCTCCTTTAACTTTCTTCTTGTTTATAATGTGTGTCACCCAGGTCATTAAGTTTGCCTAGGATGACTTGTGTTTTATTTAGTGGTTGTTGTTGTATTGTTGTTGATTCTTTAATCAATTTCTCTATTGTTACATAAGTGTTTATGATTATTTTGTAATGTATGTCTTTTCTCTATTATTTAGGGGTGTTCTTTAAATTTTGTATAAAAAAGGGAGAGAAGTTTGTGTGCACAATATGTTTGTTTACTACATGAGATGGTGAGTTTAGTTTGCACTATATCTTTATTTCCTAATATGAATACACTTAGGAAGAGTGTAGCATGAGTTCAGACGGAGTTGTGCTTTCTCCATTACATATTTGAGTGTACTTAGCTTATCATAACTTCCTTGTGTAGGGGTAACTTAATAGTATTTGGTTAAACTACACATAGTTATGCATGATGCATTTCATGGATATGTGTTGTTTCATGTGTGCATGATACATATGCAGTTACTAACTGTGGAACTTAATTGGCAGATGTTTGGAGATCATATATGCAATTTGGATTTGTTCATCAAGATGGATGTGTTGATACATCAAGATGGATAGAGTACAACAAGATGGATACACTGAAGTTAGGTGCATGTATTGATCATATGTCCAAGTGTTTTCATGGGAATAAACTTTTTAGGGTCATCTTGCATGAATACATCATGTTTAGATGTTTTTTTGTATAAGGTGTGAATTATTTTTTCATGGAAATCCAAATAGTGAGATTGTAAGTCATGTTTTTTTAGTGTTTCCATATTCCTATGCAAAATACAAAGTCTATATTTTCCTTAGCGTATTTTTCATCCTCTATGTAAGGTTGATTATCAATGGTTCACTATTTCACACTTATATAGATGAAACTTTGTATGTTTATATGATAGACAAACCACTTAGAATTTGGAGCATTTAGTTTACATGTTTAAGTTATGTGTTTGCATCATTATTTTTACAGGTATTTGTGAAAATGTACTCAGCATTTTCAAACAAAAACAACTAGTTTTGTGTGATCATTGAGGTACTCACGGAGATGGTTGATGCTTGAGTTTTGTATTAATAAAATAGCTAGCATGTGCACAAATCACTTTGTAAGAAATGATAAGTATACTTCTAAGGTTAGTCTAAAGAAAACTCACATGATTTTCAATAATTTAAGAAATTTTTAAAAACAAAAATTAAACTTAAACATTCTCTCACAAAGTTTGGGTTTGAAGATATTATAAACTAATGGCACTAAAACAATAAAATATAAAGGATAGATTAATTTATACAAATAGCAGGAAAACATGCAATTTATTAATCTAGAGAATTAATCGGATATTTAGCTAGTTGATTGTGTTTAGTAAAATTAATTTAGTTTAATAAAATATAAACCCAGATTATTCATTCTTTCTTATATATATAAATAGCATCTTTGGTCAGGTTTACTATTTGTTATTAATTAAAATCACTTAATACATTTGGTCTCGTCTATTAGTTAATTTTAGTTAAATTATGTTTTCTTAAGAAATTAAAAAATCATTTAATTGGCTCCTTCAGTCGGGTCAAACAAGTTAAACTTATATTCAAGCTTTCTAAGTTTTATTATAGATTGATGAATGTGAAATCTAAATTTTTCGTTTTAAATTTATTACGAAAAACTTGTCATCGTTATATTTTTCAATAATAAATCTTATAAAAGTTTAAAATAGAACATTACTATAAACCATATTTAGAAAATCAAATCTTTAATCTAAGAGTGTGGCTTTAAATCAAATCTAGTTCATATTTCAAAAGTCATATTTCATATTAATTTTATAAAATTCTTGAAAAGAAAATAATTTGTATTTAATGAATCACCTATTTTAATAATGCAACATAATAATTTAACTAAAACAAATCTTATTATCACAATTTTCTATACATGCTCAATTTAATAAATGGATATTATATTAAATATAATATTTAGAAGGATACATTTTTTTAAAGTTGTTAATAGAATACAATTAAAGTTAATATCCCAACTTTATTATTAAAGATAACTCCTACACCAATCCGTAATTAGGAGATACATCTTTTATTAACACTTATTGTGAAAACATAATCTAAAATGTTTATAACATAAACATAAAAGTAAAACTTATTCAACTATCAAATTGAGAAAAGAGCTTAAAGAAAAATTATAGAAAACTAAAAGGAAGAGAGTTGCAAGAACTAAAGGATCTTTTTTTTTCAATTGGGGTTTAGGGATCTTATTTATAGGTGAGGAAAATGAGAGAAAAGTGGATCCTTAAGTCATGTGTCATGGCATACATTACATCTATACAATGACATGAGACATCCTTTACACATTTGTATTTCTCGATCCACTACTCACATGCCATATACAGTACGCAAAATACTTTGTCACGGCATGCTTCCCACTGAATTTCTAGAAGCCTCTTTTGATTACACCCTTTACATTGGTTTGGAAGATATGTAAAGCTTACATATGTTAATCTTTTATGATTCAATGTTGTAGTGGAGTGCTTTCAGGTACTATTCTTCAAGTGTTGATCAGTTATCATTTTGTTGCTAAAAATACTTAAAAAAACAACAAAACATACCAATGATTTTGAAAATATATATTTTCTTAAAAGATGATAAAACTATGAAAATACAAATATATTCAACATTTAAAGTGCATAAAATCATGTTATAAATAATGCTTTTAAGCACTCATCAATGGTTAGCAAGAAATTATGACTATTACCCTCGTTGAGATGGTTGATAAGAGCTCGTTGAGGTGGTCGGTGAGACTCAAGAAATTTAAAAACAATTATAAATACCTCCTTAATTTGTTTGTTTTGAATTAATCATAGAACATAGGGATTGCAATTTGAAAACTTGGATTTTTAAAAAAATTGGTCTTCTATTTCCATGTTAGTGATTCATTGATCATGGTTCCATATCAATGATAGGTGAGTGATTTTCTTAAAAAAAAAGGTTTTAGGTGGGTTTAATTAATAAGACATAGTTGTGTCTAGGTTCTTATGCATAGGAGTTGCCATACCTTAGGTTGTTCACTATACAATTCATTGGTGATTGTTTCACCTCATATGGTGGTGAAGCTTCGAAGGAAAGCGTGTTCTACTTGGATCACAATTGCTATGGAGACATCAATGGAGGTAACTTAGGCTCAACTGATCGTGTTTACTCCAACTATTAAAGGTATAGGTTTTATATTTATTTTAGTTATGAACTATTTATTTGTTTATTGTAGTGAAATTATTATTACATTGATTACCCTAGCAATATGTGGATCTTGTCACATAAGAGAGATGGTTTCTATGTGGGTTCACCATGATATATCAATGTATTATGATGCTTATATGTGATATTAGTAAAATCAGAGTGATTACTAAATATATTCACACATAGGAGGTACTAATTGTGATTGGAAAGAATTTTCTTTCTTTATTACTTTCCTTTTATTTGCATATGTGATATTCTAGTTGTTTTTTTTCTTTTGGTTGTTTGCTAATTTATTACTGTTATTATTTTATTATACTAAGTACAAGAGTTGTTAAGTCCTTGAGGTGTCTAAATCACCTCTCTCTTGGTAGTATATCAAGTGTGGATTTTAAACATTTATCACTTCTCCATAAATATTGACTCTATATAATATGCAAATAAAACACTTAGGTATTCTACAATTAGGGTAACTGGGGTTTGAAAATAGGACCTCCTACTCTGAGTTCATGTTAAAATTTATTAGGAAACTAACTCTCCCAAAAGCTTTAAGCTTATGCTAGTGTGAGAAGTTTCCATAGTACCTTTATATATTCATCAATAATGCATGCAATAAGTGATAAAAACATCAAATATTTTCCAACACTCTCAAAAGAAATCGTTCTTCTAAAAGGAATATAAAGGCTAATATGTAAGTAAAAGTGAGAAAATATTAATTTTTGGTGTACAGTAATGAATTTGTTAACTTCAGTTATATTGCATTGGATTGTATTATAATTAGCTTGTATTGTATTTGGTGACAATATATATAATATACATTGATAAAATTCATGATGGTACACACAAGCCCTGCCTTGCAATTTCCATAGCTCATTGAAATCATTTGGAATCATATGATTATTAAAAAGTTATTTTCCATCCCTGTGTTTTCTTAATGTTGTGAGGTATCATCAATGATATTTACTCGTGTAGTCGAAGACGACTTAGACCGATATGATTTTTGTGGAAAAATTTATATTTAAATGTATAATTTTTATTATGTACACTATGGTCTAACTTTACGTCTAAACACATGATTGTGTATAAATTATACAGTTACAATATTTAATATTGTGCAACAAACATGCCGTTTGGGCACTCCGTTTACTTCATACATTTTTACTACTAAAACAATCATGCATATCATTTCATATTAAACACCATTCGAATTGAACTACAATAATTTATATTCATTTAATATTAAACACCATCCATTTACATCTCATTCAATATTATTGAGGTGCTATTTTTGGAAAATCAATATAAGCAGCACCCTTAAACCTTGTAACCATAAAAATAACACTCATCATCATGAAGTTGCTAAGACTATATTGAGGTCCCTAGATGCAAGAAAATTATATTTCCCTTAGAGACACATGTATATGAGTGAAAATGAAGTCCATATGGCTTATCATGTTTAAACATGTCATCCATATGAAGTTATTTCTAGGGGATTGCAAGAGACAGTGTGCTAGCTACTAAAAAAATAAAAAAAGAGAGAGACCAAGTGTGCGCGAAAACATTCCATTGTATAAAACATAGCTACCATTTTTTCCTCAAATGCATAAGTAACCCTAAGAGATTGCAAGAAAAAAAACCTTGAAAAGGGAATAAAAAGCCCAAAATACACTTGAAAGTCTAGAAGCACCAAAAACCACAACATATGTGGTTACTTTTAACCGTATTGAAAGGGAAGCTTGCCATATAATCTCAATGATCCGATGGGCATAATAGGCAATGCCTTTCCCCTATAGCTTAACTTTATTATCTTATTCTCAACATGTATTTATAACTTTACGTATCGTGCATATGACTTAAACTTTCCAAACATATTTGCTAATTTTTAGTTGGAAAAGTAGTCAAATGAAATAAAATAATATTAAAGGTAATGAATTTAAAATTCACACATACTTTTTATTCATATCTATTTTTGTCATCATTAGGCATGGCTGCTCTTCATGATTCGACAAGATAAAACAACTTGTTAGAATAGTGGGGGAGTAGTAGTGGCTTTTGACCCTTTGATGTTTAAGTTAATAGTGGGATTTTATGAACATAGAAGAGATCCAAGTATCAATCCATGATAAAAAGAAAGAGAGTGTTTAGTGATGAGCGAAAACCGGCAACGCCGATTCTTGCCAATACTTTGGTTTTAATATTTATAAAACTCTCGCAAGTGCACGAATCATTTCGAAGAAAATGATAAGCATACTCCCAAGGTCGATCTAAGGAAGGAATGTATGTGGTTTTTAATTTATTATTCAAACTTTTAAAAACGAAATTAAATCCTAAACATCCTGTCACGATAGTTTGGTTTTTGTGTTCCTAATCTAATAACATAAAATAAAACATATATACAGATTAATTAAATATAATCTAATGACATAAACATAGATACAGATACAGATTCAATAACTATCTAAAAATAAACATATATACAGATTCAATAAATATTCATGAAAATTTTATCATTTATATTAGCGGAGTATTTATGGATATAATAACTAAATTAATTATGCTTGCTCATATTATCTAGGTTATTAAAGGTATAAATTAATATTTTATTGATTCTCTCTTTTTTATATAAATACCACCTTTGGTGGGGTTAGATATTCTTTGTTAACTAAACAAATCAATTAACACCTATGGGTGGGGTTGATAACTAATATGCTTAATTAAATTAATTCCTTTTTCTAAGAGATTGAAAATGAACCATTTAAATGCCACCTTTGGTGGGGTTAGACAGTTTAAACTTTATTCAAGGTGTCCAAATTAAACTTAAGAATTTAATTATCCGAGTACTAACTTTCAAGTTTTAAAACCACTATTGAAAACATGTTGTCAATACATTTTCACATAATAATTCTTATAAAAACTTTTGAAATAGAGTTTCAATCTAACTACCGGGCGATTGTACCAACAAATAAAAGAGCACTACTCTAAATTAGACCGGATAACTAAACCTTAAAATCTAATTTTCAGGTTTAAGTTTGTAATGAAAAATAATATATTTCTCTCTAACATTCTTAATATAAAATCTTGAATAAAAACAAAATCAATTCATTTTAGAGATTTTTACCTATTTAATATTTCGCAAGCATAACAACGTCGTTATTACATCATATTTACTAAACAGCCAGTATAGTTAATTTTAACCATAGACAAATTAAATATAACATGTAAGAATAAAGCATAAAAATAACTGTAAAGAAAATAAAATCCTTACAGAACTTCGACGCTATTCCCGTAGTTGGAAAACCTCCGAGCGGAATTTGCACTTCCATATATTGAATCAAAAATCTAAATTATTACAAAAACATTACAAGTTCCTCTCAAAAAGAGAAGAACTCTAAACCTAAGAGAATTGAACTAAAAACTAAGAGAAAAACTAAGAAAAGCTTAGAAACTAAGAAAGAAACTAAGAGAAACTAAAAACTAAGAAATGAGAGAAAGAAAGAAGAGAGAAGTGAGTTTTGAAGGTGTGGTTTGAAGTGAAGGGAAGGGGGGTATTTATAGGTGAGGATGGAGAGAAAAAATGAGTAAAAAAATGTTAAAAAAATATTAAAAAATGTAAAAACGCGTATTGGAATTGCTGATGTCATCAATGACGTCAGCATGACGTCACAGGGGCTGCTGCACGTGAAAAATGGGGCGAAAACGCGTTGGGCGCGTGGATGGGCGGCTGCTGGGCGCTGCGCGCGCGCGCTGGGGCTGTCGCTGCGCGCAGCTCGGCGCGCGTGAACAGTGCCCGCGTGCTGGGGCGCGCGCGGATGGGCATGTCAACGCGCGCGGCATGGGGCGCTGGGGCGCGCGCAGCTGGGCGCTGGGGCGCTGGACTGCGCGCGCGGCTGGGCTGCGGCGCGCGATTTTACATCTTTTTGACATTTTTGACCTTTTTCGACCTATTTTGTCCAATTTTTCCATATTTGTTGACCTTTTTCCACTTATTTATTGATATTTTTGTGATGTATTGCTTCAAGTATTCCTCTTTGAGTCTTTAAATTGCGTTTTTAAGCCAAAATTCCTGAAAAACAATAAAAATACCCGTGACTCCGAAAAAGACAAATTTATATAAATATATGATAAAACATATATATATATATATTTTTAATCAATTAATGTACATAAAATCATGGTTATTTTAGTGCTTTTTGAGCACTCATCATTTAGTTGTAGTTCTCTATAATGAGATATTAGTTATGTATAAATGTATACATTAATGAATATATATATAAAGAGTAAATTTAATCTAATATTTATCCCTTACCCATATAAATAGACTTGATAGGGCATCTTGGTTATCTCTCTGTAATTATCTATTTATCATAATTAGAGGATAATTGTTGGCCCTATATCTCTTTATTGAGATTATCTTGTGGTCATGCTTATCTGATTACTCAATGCTTACTAGACAGACCCATAAGGCATTTTATTGACTAAGACCACTATTTTTTCAACATGTGGATATGTACTAAACTACATCTTACGTCAAGCCCTCAAACCTTCTAAGCCTTGATTAAATAGGCAGGAGTGTTTGATTGTAATTGTTGGGTTCGTTACTCTTCCAATCACACTGGTGGTGTTGGATTGTTTTAATTTTGTTCATTGATTTACCTATCTAGGCAAGGGATTTATTTCCATGTTTAGTAGTTTATAACATGTGTAGTAACTTCTTGTTGCTGGCATTATTTCTTTATCTCCGTTCATATTCACAATAAGATAATTATGTCAAAATAAATTATGGTACTTTCTGAAGTCAACCCTAGGGTTACATGATTTTTTTCACCTTTTGTACTATTGATCATGCTTCCATGAATCTTCAAGTATTTATGGAAAATATGTGAGTAAAATCACTTCTCTGAGTATATAAAGTCTCTTTATTAACTATATTCCATCCTTTTAGAAGTTAGAAGTTTTACTTAGATATTTTTCTTATGAATAAGGGTGGATTTATCAGCCATATGTTTGCATAGAGATGGATACAAATCAGAGTAAACTACATGATTTAGTGGCCAAATAGAGATCTAATGGAGGAGTGGTCGGAGATTTCTAAACTTATGAAATCTTGGGCGATAATGTCTTGGTTGGTCCATCCCTAACCATCAGCCCTCTAACTAGTGAAATTCTAAACTGAGTAACAGGTCTAGTCCCTCCAAGAGATGAAATCCTTATTTTCCCATGATGTTTCATCACCATTGTAATGGAGACTTGTGGTCTCTTTTTCAAAATCCCAAAAATCTAAGTTTGCATTTTGGCATGATGTAGGAACCCAAAATGATTCCTAGGCCTAAAGGTGAAGCATTAGAGCCAAGGCCACCTATTTAGGGTCTATGGCTAATTAAGCAGTGATAAAATAATGTTAAGATGTTCTCTGCATTAGTTATAGTCTAAAGCATAAATCATATGGTTGGCCTGCATCCTATCTATAACGTAACACGCTTAACCTCTGTTGACCGTTTGGTGGCCAATATCCTAAAAGCATAGAGCTCAATTGCTGGGATGCTTCTTATTCCCAACCTTATAGGGGTGTATTCCTTATCGAGGCATTAAAGGCCTCATGGACTTCTTGGAGTATGGTAGCCCAGTCCCTAGCGAGGTTTTATTAAGGGCCTCTTGGACTCATTAGAGTTAACATAGCTCAAACCCACTTGTCAATTTATTGTGTAACTTTTTTTTCCTAATCAAAAATTTCAAGTATGGCCATACTTGGTTGAATTACCTACAAAAACAATTCTTATTGGAATAAAATTATTGGTATTTCATGGTAAGGCATCATTTCTATCTATTTAGGTTCCATATGTGTAGCATCATATGCTACTTCTTATCCTCCCAAGGCTACAATTATCTTTGGATCCTTAGGATGAGATAATATATAAGGGCGATGGCCTTGGCCATGTATAAAAATATTTCTAAACCTCTATTGCATGGCCTTTCTAGCCCACTTTCACCTCTTGGGTGTGTGCCTTCTAGGCATTGTATGAATCTTTGTAACTTAGGAGAAGTTAGAATATGTTTTGGACCTGATGTGTGTTTACCACAAAATTACATGTACTTAGTGAGATTATTTTCATTGTAGAGTTACTTTCTTGTACGGATGTTCTGGATATATATGCACATATATCATTCCAAGCCAACTTATATGCCACTTCAAGATCTCTAGTGCACCACTCCAAGCTCCATTTTTAGGTCTTAGTTTACTCAACCTAATCAGCACAAGCTTGAATGACATTAAGCAGTCCAAATAGCTTGTAAATAAGCTCATATTTGTTCCTTAGTCCATTAAGTGATTATTAATTAATTGACCCAATTGGAATGTGTCATAGATCCTTCTATGATACTCCTTAATTCTCATTATATCTTTATCTCTATCAAGTTATGGCACAGCCGGAAGGACTAGTCGATGGAAAGCACGTTAGATGGCAGGCTAGACTTATGCTTATCAGTTGAGGCTTGAGTAATGCAACTAGTTGGCTGGTCCATACCTCTCGAAATCACAGAGGGTTAGGTTGGTAGACTTAGTAGGTCAAATGGATGTGAAGATTTCTCTTGAAAAGTATTACAACCCCTCAATGTTTTTCTAAAGACCCATGTATATTTTTTGTAAATGAAGAATAAGAGAACACTTATGAATGTCCTACTTAAAGATTTAATTTTTCAACTGATAGAACACATTTTTTCACATATGGTGCTAGATGTTGACGTTGATTTTTATCAACACTAGGTAAGATGTTTTCTGTGGATCAATAAGATAAAACAACTTGTTAGGATCTTATACCATCATAGGGGAGTATGGTGACCCTCTTATACTAAATCAATAATGAGATTTGATGAAGATAGAGAATATTTAGATGTCGTTGTGATAAAGATAAAAGAGAGTATTTGATTGTAGTTCCGATATCAGTTATGTGCAAATATGTACAATAATGAATATATGTATAGGAATTAGAGTTAACTTGATACATAAAAACAAAATACTTATGTGATGCTCATCATTTTATGAGCCCTAATGTTACGTCCCGCTTGAATTGTCCCACAAAATCCAAATAAATTGTAGTTGCCTAAAGAATCTAGACTTTTCTACATGGGAAAGTTCTAGAGTGGCCTAGAGATGTCTAGAATAAGCTAGAGTTGGATGGACTCAACTCAAGCCTTAAAGACCCTAGAATGCTCCAGAATACACTTGAAGGTGCTAGAATGGGCTGGAATATTCTAGAACATGCCGGATGATTCATGAAGGATGTGGAAGTCTCTAGAAGCTTACGGAACATCCTAAAATGTGCATGAAGGAACTAGACACTCTTAGAAGACTCTAGAGTTGGCTAGAAGGTCCTAGAACCTTATGGCATATTGTAGATAAAACTAGAACACTCTTGTACATTCTAAGCTTAGAATGATCTAGAAAGTTGTGGCATAGCTTTAAGCTTTGAGCCACAATATAAATAGACTCATTGGTCTTCATTTGTATTCATCTTGGAAATTCTTAACTATCTTAGAAAATCTTGAGAATTCTTAGCATCTTGTAAGATAAACTTTCTCTAGAGCAATACAAAACATTCTTTACAAACTCTCTTTCTAGTCTTTTTGAAGTGTCATTCGAATTCAAAGACAGATTTAATGCAACGGACGGTACTAAGTACCGCATAATCACTACTTGAAATTTGAGGTCGTGACACTAAGGTATTTTATTTACTCGGATCAATATTTATACCAATACTTTCCTTGTTATTTGTAGTCATAATATCTTCAAATTTGTTCTAAAAGGAAAATAAGAAAAAAAAGTCAACCCATTTCTAACTAGCCAAAGTAAACATAATAATAGTTATTTGAGTTAAAAATTTAAATAGCTATGAAATTGACAGAAAGATATATTAATTATGATTACTTTGTCCACTAAAAAAAGTTAGAAGTTAGTTAGAACTTATCCAATGTACTTATGAATGACTTTTTTTTTCCCCTAAACTACTCGAGGAGGATGAAATGTAGAAACTTCACTTTTAATATAGAAAAGGTGATTCACAACGTCTAACTATTAACGTACTTTAATATTGCAATACAAAATAAGAAAAGCACGTGCTTATTGTTTTTCCACTAAAATGACATGCACGCTAAAAATAATAGTGGGCATTCATCTCTAAGATCATTTGCTAGCTGCTGCTTTTTTTTATTGCATATATAATTGGGTCTACAATAATGTAACCACTATTTCACTTTCCCGCTAACTCTAAAAGTTATTTAATTATGAGATTAATTTGTTTTTTTTAATAAAATAATATTTAATATGATTTAAACATAATCAAATAAAAATAAATTTTACCATTATATTATTAGCCATTTTCGTCTCTCATTTTATATGGCCGTGGTATCAATTACTCTTTATCTCTAAAAACTTTCACAGTATTATATTCTAAAGGAAATAAAAAGGATATTATTAAAAAAAATTCTTTTCAGAAAGATAATTTATTAGGAAATACTTATTACCGGGGCAAAAATAAGTTGTTCCCTAGTTCAAATTCCCTACTCCAAAATATATTAAAAAATGGTAAAATCTTAATTTAATTTTAATTACTCAGAGCCAAACCATTTTACTAATTAGACTCTCCTAGTTAAGCTTAAAATGTGTTTGGATGCGTTATTTTATAGCATTTTTTTATTGTAAGAAAATGATATAAAGCACTTAATTATAAGAACTGTGGGTTTTGCATTCAACCATTTTTAAAATGCTATTTTTATAAGTTAAAAATGCACTTTTAGTCATAAGTTTGCATCTAAATGTGCACGTAAGGGTGAGGACAACCGGAAAACTCTCAAAGCAAAATCAACCTATAACTATATATTATAAAACGGTTTTATAATTAAGTTGATATATATAGATGGGGCTAACAATGTATGGACAAAATGTGGGATAATTTTTAAAAATATCTAAAATATTAATTTGATTTGTTATAGTCCGTAAAAATTATGTTCAATAATATATATTTTAAAATTAAAATTATGTTAATAACGTATAAATAATGATATAATTATATTTTATCGTTATTTATATAGTTACAATAATTTAAACGTTTTGTATTTTTTTTTATTTTTCTATCCATTATATACATAAAATCCCTATAATTATTTTAAAGGTGAAGTATTGCTACAAGTTCATTCGTTTGTTATTAAAAATGTGTATTTTAGGTAAATTATTATTAGAAATTGTCTTAAAAGTTCATTTGTTATAAAAAGTGTCACGTGAGTCAAAATTGATTACTTAGAACCTCATGTGATTTGCATATGACATGTAATGAGAGATAAAAATGAAAGGATACTAAATGTAACAAAAGAGTAATTTAAAAAAAAATTAATTCCCTAACATCTCCTCACTTATTAAAATAAAATCATTAATTGAATCATCTCTCTCCCATTCACGTAGTCTCTCTCGCACCCCTTAAAAACCCTTTTCAAAACCCTTCTCAGTAACCTTTTTTCCACCATTGAAGTAAAGCCTAACACACTCGCTGAAAAGCCGTTCACTTATTGCCATCACCACTAAAAGATTCTCACTCTTCAAGGCATAAAAATCTCAAAGTTCGATATGGATCTTGGGAAAACTTTCTGAAAAAGAATGAAATGGATCTTGAAAATAGAGTTGGAGATTTTGTGAAATTTTATTTGTAGATGTCAAAGTTACTGTTAGGAAAAACTGTCGTCCATCATGTCGTTTAGGAAGGTTGATGGAGATCAAACATGGCTACATTATGTCTCTTTGAAATCAACTAAATGATGGAGAGAGAGAGAGAGCAAGGAAGAAGAAATACAAAAATAGATGGGAAAAAGGGGTTGGTAGTTTTTATGGTTGTTGTTAATGGTCTCTGGTTGGTAAGCATTAAAGATTGATCTATTATTATTATTTTTATTGAAAATGAACACTTTTTATTCCTCAATAAATTACATGTGCAAGTTACATGGATTCAAATGAATGGTTTTGTATTATTTTTAATTTTTGTAATACTTTTTAATAATAAATAAAATTTCATGAGTCTATTTAATAACAAATAACATTAAATACACTTTCCTAATAATACATAGATTTTTATCTATGAATATTTTTCCATTATTTCGGCATGGTCAGCTTGATGGTATAAACTTTTAAAAAAAATGAAAAAAGCGCAACTAATTAAAGCATTGAAAATTACGAAGACCAAATAATAAATTAAATTAATGCTTGAGAACTGGGAAAAAAAACGAAAGTAAAATATGTTAGATTCTTACTTTGTGAGAAATTAGTTAAATTTGCATTTATTTTCGAAGAATAGTAAGTATTAATATATCCTAAATCTGTTTGCATGAGTGCGTTTTTTTTTTTAATTTTAAAGCCAAATCTAATTAATGCATGCCCGTAATAATTGACTGTTTAATGATTGTGATTTTTTAAAAAACTACCATGAGAGAGATATATTTAGGAATACGCGTGGGATTATTAATAATCATAATTAATAGTAGTTTCGTATAATTTAACTAAGTTTATTTTTTATTTTTTTATATTTATTAAAAATATATTTAATTTAAAAAAATTAAATATTAATATAATTTTTATTTTACTAAATTGTTTAAAATATTAACATTAATTTTTATTTTTTAACTATTTAGCATATGTTTATAAGTAACATAATAAATATAAAATTAAAAATAAATAAAATTTAATCTAATTATGTCAAACTATTGTATGTTTTATTAATTAAAATATATTTTTAAATAATTATATATATAAATATATATATATATATATTGATATATATTCAATTTTAATTAAATAAAATTCTCATATTGTAATAACCATTTTCACCCTATGTCATATCAATTATAGTTATTTTTATAAAATATCGTTAAATTTTTACAAATAATTATAATTTTAATTATCCGTAAATAAATTAACCATCCCTAGATATATTCTAATATGTCACTTCATATATGTTATTATTATTTTCTTGTTTCATTTTTTCATTTCTACCTAGATTTGCTCTTATATCTTTTTCCATTTTAATGTAGATTAAGGCCGTAAAAAGGTTTAAAATTCTAATCTCAATCAAAATTTTAAAATATAATTTTACAAAAGTATTGAAAATATTATCGTTATTAATAAAAAAATTTAAAAATCATTAATATTATGAAAACTCTATTAGATTTATGAAATATTTTTAGAAAACTTTATAAAATATCAAAACAATCAATTATTTATATCTTACACTAATTTTTTTAATACATATATTTTAAAATATTTATAATTTTTGTATTTATTAATAAGTTGACAAATTAATTAAAATATTATATAATAATATTTTTTTGTAAAATCTTGCAAAATAAATAATTAAAAGATTTGAAATAATAATAAATCATCTAATTGTATTAACTATTATAATTAGAAATCTCGATAGTATAAAAAGAAATTTCATTGATTAATATAAATATAAAATAGTAAAAAATAAAACATCTATGCGACAACAACAATTACTAAATATGAAAGTCATTAAAACAAAAAAATTATTAAACAACAAACTCATTACCACCAAAAACTCCATGGGAAGTTCAATGATTGATTATGAAGTACTTTTTATCTATAAAGACACAATAGTCATACCATATCATTGAGTAAAGATAATGTTATTAACATGACATGTGTATGAAGCTTGATTATTTTCAACTTTGACATTAATAAGAAGATATTATGAGTCCATCCAATTTGCAAAATGCAAATGATCATTAAATTCAAATTATTTGTATTAGTATTGAGTACTAGAATCATCATCACTCCTTATACTAATGCTAATGGTGGAAAAATGTGAAGACAATGAAACCTCATCAATCATATTCATTATGTCATGTCAACTATCATGTTTTATTATGAATTATTTTCCAATCGCTCCAATACCAGAATCGGTATTTCTACACCCATGTTATTGTAAAAATTTCTTAATGGGCTAAGTGGTGGATTTCTCAAGGCCTTACTTTCATAAAAATACATGTTACCACTACCACCATTATCATTGCTATCATCATCATTGTCGTCGTTACCACAATGATCACCATTGTTATCATTGTCATAATCATTTCATGCTTACTCATCCCAAAAAGCTAAAGATGTAGAATGCATATTAGGAAAAGAACTTGCACTAGATTTTCCATATGGCCATCGAATTAACACATCGTAGAAAAAAAGTTCTTCACTTTTACTACAACAAACTTTCTCAATCATCACTTGATCAACATCAATACCAGATTCCCAAGCATTTTCTTCAACTCGTGTGTCAAGATTTCCTTGATTATCATTAACATAAATGTGCTTTAACCATTGATATAATTGATCATCATTATCTTCTCTTGCCTTTATATCTATAACAACAAGATCAAGCAAATCCATTTTTGCAACTTTGGTTTTTTCAACTTCCATATTCCTTAATCTCAATTTCGTCGTATAGTAACAAAACCAAGTTGCTTAAGCAATTTATAAGTGAGTTAGTTACATTGCTCTGTGTGTATGAGGGAAAATGTGCTCTAATTCCTCTCACATATTGATGATGATGTTGTTTGTGAAAGAACACACATAGAAAGTTTCCATGTTGTAAGTGAATTATTTTCGTACATCATCAAACATCCAACTTTTAGATTAAAGATACTACTACAAAAATAGGCATTAAAGTCAGTTAAAACTTGACTTTAAACAAATTTAAAGTCGGTTCGCTAAACCGACTTAAAATGTAAAGTAGGTTCACGCGATGAACCGACTTTTCACATACATTTTTTATATTTATTTTTATTTTTATTCTCATTTTTCGTATTATTCAATATATATATATATATATATATATAGCATAAAAAACTAAAATATAAATAATAATACAAATAATTAAAATTTTAAATATAATTAATTACTTGATAATTAAATTTATTACAAAAACAAATAATGTATATACAATACATATAGTTAACTTAAATTACAAATAAAATAATGTCGTCAAAGTGTAATTGGATGTAAGGAAGCTTGGTTGGCTTAGAATCTTGGTTGGCCTAATCACCAGCATTATGACAAGAAAACTAGACAAAAAAAGTTGATCCATATAACAATTCATATTCCCCTACATACATGAGCACGTAAACATCCATCAAACAAACAGTCTAAAATTCAGAGACATACGAATAAAGAAATTAAATCATTATAAATATTACCATAAAAAAAAGATTACCACAGCGACATTCGAGTGATATAACCCTTCGACGAACTCATATTAGCACTTTATTAATTATAGGTCTATAAATATGAAGTTATCTGGAATCTCTGCTAGTATTTTTTAATGTTATAATGAACTCTAAATATGAAATCAAGTGTAACTCTAATTTCTTACTTGGCTTGTGTGAGGTTTGGTTCCCTTAAACATATGGAACATGTTCATGGGTACCAAAACTCATACAAACCAAGAAACAAATCGGAGTTACGTACACCTGATTTCATATTTTGAGCTCATTATAGCATTAAAAATACTAGTAGAGATTCCAGATAACTTCATATTTATAAACAAATGATTAATAAAGTGCTAATATGAGTTCGTAAGGAAAGTAGGAAAGAGAGATGAGATGTTGTTTGGGCCAAAAATAAGTCCATAAAACAATGCACTCTCCTAAATACATGAGCATATAATCATCCATCAAACAAATGACTTCATACATAGGAATAGATAGAGAAATTAAATCATTAAAAAATTTACTGTTATGTTGTCATATGCTATTCAAGATCATCAGAATCTTCTCCTGATTCTTCTTGTGATGATATAATTTGAACCATGTGTTCTACCCATTCCTCTCGTAAATTATCAAAAATTTGTTGGTCGTAGCCCGTCTTGTTCCAACCAAACAACTACATGTATTTAAAATAAAAATTGGAATGTAATTTCATTTATTTACAAAAACAAACTCAAATATGTTAAAAACATTTATGTATATGGGTAAAAGATATTACCACATCATCAATTGGAATTTTGATATTTGTGATGATTTTACTCATAAACTTCATGACATAATAACCACACATGACTCCATTATTTTGTTGCGGAATATACAAAAAAACAAGTGTACATGATTTTTCATATTCGAACATCTTTATTATTCAATTGTAAAATTAATAAAATTATTAATATATGCTTGTACATACCATAACTTTTGTCCATATAAGCTTATGAGATTTTTTAAGGGCAATGCCCTTAAACTTGTTCCACAACTTCCATGCCCTATTAAAGTTTAGAACGGTTATTTTTTATTAAATATTACAAAAAATAATAGAAGAAACTAATATGTAGCTATAACTCTTACATTTCAACAACTGCTTTTGTATCTTTACTCAGTTCTATGGAAGCTGAGTCACAGTACCAAGCATGATTATTGAACAGATCAATAATTACCAACATCCAATGATCTTGGCCTTGTTCAAACCTTAATGGCCAAAGGATTAACAACTTTTGATTTCTGTTAAGCGTTAATGCCCTATCACATAATTGTTTAGCTTTGATGCTAACATCCTTCTCTTGATATTGATTGACATATGAAGAATCATAGAACATTGCTAAATGTGATGAGTGATTATGTTGAAGTCGATAATAGCACGCCCTATATAAAAGATATATATATAATTAGATAATATAAATATAATTATATATGTTCTACATAAATGAAAGAAAAATAAATAGATTGAGGACTCACCTTGTCCACACTTGAATTATACTTAAATCGATCATTTGATATTCAAGTAGTTGCAATAAGCACTCGATCAATATATAAGTTTGGCCGAGGTCAACACCAGAAATTTTTATAAGAAGTGGCACAGTCCATCCATCATTTATGCTAGATGCCCTCCCAACAATAGTCATCAAAGTGCCAAGATTTCTACTGAAGTTTAAAGCATAATTATGACTATACTTTTTCCAAGGCTTCTTCTTGAATGACTTGGTGCGCGATGATTGGCCACTAGATATAGATTTAACATGATATATTTGCTTCGTATCTCTTAAATGTGCCGCATTTAAGAGTTCTGGTATAATAGACTAAAAAAAAGTATTATATCCAACATTGATAACATCTTCGACCCAATCACACAAGAAAACTATTTCATGGAAGACCTCATAATCCAATTCCCAAATCTCTTGTATTATACCATAATATGTTCTATTATAAAGTACATGATTAGCATCTTTTGAACTGGAAAATTGCATAGTTTGTGCAACCATCTTCACACCACTATTTTGATTTTCTCGGACTTTGTCCCTAGCTTGAGTCGTAAACCTCGATCCATTTATTGTAAAACTATAAAATGATTTGACATCAAATTTTGGCCCATGTGTAAGCCATTGTAAACTTTCTGATATTTTATGATTGGGTTTCTTGAGTTCATCTCGAATCTATGCATGTATACAAAAACACAAAATGTGTTTAGAGCAAAGTTTTAAAACATTGAATAGATCTAGGAAGATACATGCATGAATTTTTTTTTGTGACACTTACATGGTTGTGAAACCAATTAATAAGCTCTCGCTTATGTTCATCATACAACCATTTTTCTCCTCCTTTTTTTTATAACGAGGATTGATCTTCAATAAGTTTAAATGCATCTTGTAATGTTATTAAATATATATGAAGTTATATATCATCATTAATAGTTAAATAAAAAATTATTTTTGCAATCATGAAACAATGAAAATCACTTACTCTATGTACGGTTGTGCCTCATTATTATTTACCAAAATGATTCAGTGTATTTTTTCACATCGAGTGCGATCAATAAATAATTCCTTACTTCCACGAAGCATAGGGTTACCTACTTGGATCATGTGACATTCTAAGAAAAACTTGTGCGTAGGATTCCCAATTTCAGTGCAACAAAACTCAATGGCCTCTTCAACAATGTAACGTTTCACCATGCATCTTTTAGGTCGATTTCTATTATTTACATATCCTTTAAGGACTTGCATATATCTCTCAAAAAGATACATCTACCTTAAGTAAGTAGGACCACACAATCGAACCTCTCGAACTAAATGAACACACAAGTGAATCATTATATCGAAGAAAGAAGGAGGAAAATATTTTTCAATTAGACACAAAGTCTTTACAACATCTTTCTGTAAATAATTTAACTCGCCAATTGATATAGATTTCTTGCATATTGTATTGAAGAATGAACAAAGCCAAATTATTGATGATCGAACATGTTTTGGAAGAATTGATCTAATAGCAACTAGTAATAACTGTTGCATTAAGATATAACAGTCATGTGATTTCAATCCATACAATCTCTTATTGGTGATAGACACAAAATTTCTTAAGTTGGATGAGTAACCATCAGGAACTTTCACACCCCCAAACATTTACAAAACACATCCTTCTCTTTTGTTGACATTTTATATGATGTTGGTGGTAAGTATGTTTGATTCTTATCATTTTCCACCCTTGGTTCCAATTCAGGTCGTATGCCTAGTTTCTTTAAATCCAATCTTGATTTAATTTCATCCTTTGTTTTTCCAAGTATATTAAGTAAAGTACCAATCAAGCTCTCACATACATTCTTCTCAATGTGCATGACATCTAAGATGTGACGAATGTGTAGATCTTTCCAATAAGATAATTCCCAAAATATTGATTTTTTTTCAACAACCATGGTAAGTTGGTTCAAACTCTTTTTCATTTTCACCCATTTCATTAGTTGACCTCTTTCGTTTCCCTACCTTAGTGAGTTTTTTTTTCATCTTTCCATATCATTTGAATGTCATACCATTCAATTGCCTTAATATCTCAACACCTCGCAAAGGTTGAGTTGCATGATCGTGATCTTCTTCACCATCGAACGGTTTCTTTTGGTATCTAAACTTATGTCCAGATGGAAAAATATTATATGTCTTCTATAAGACATCTTTCATCCGTGAACAAGATAAGTTGCAGAAGTTTCATCATTACATATAGGGCATCCCTCGTAACCTTTTGTTGCATGTCCTGATAAGTTTCCATAGGCAGGAAAATCATTAATTATCCATAAAAGGACCCCTTTTAAGTTAAAGTGTTCTTCTTTATGTGCATCGTAAACATTTACACCATCATTCCACAACATCTTTAAATCATCTATCAGAGGCTGCAAATATACATCAATATCAACACCGGGTTATTTCGGTCCTGAGATCAATAATGTTAACATCATGAATTTTCTTTTCATACACAACCAGGGAGGAAAGTTGTATGTACCATAATTACTGGCCAACAGCTATATCTACTACTGAGGGAACTATGTGGATTACTTGCATCAGCAGCAATGGCAAGACGAAGATTACATGGATCAGATGAAATTGAGGAGATAAATTATCTACTACTTTCCAATTTGGAGAATCACAAGGATGACATAGCACCCCATCATCAGATCGATTATCTGAATTCCAAGTCAACATCTTTGATGTATCTTTATTATTGAACAACCTTTGAAAGCGAGGAATCAGAGGAAAGTACTAAAGAACCTTTGCAGGCACGCCTTTCTTATGTGTTGTACTCTCATTTGTACCATGCTTCCATCTCGATTCTTTACACATAGGAAAATCATGTAATGTCTCATATTCTTTTCTATAAAGAATGCAATCATTTGGAAAAGCGTGAATCTTATGATATTCCATGCCAAATCAACTAAGAGATTTCTTCACTTCATACATTAAAGATGGCAATTCATTACCCTTAGGAAACATATCGATTAGTAGATTTAGTAATTTTGTGAATCCCTTGTCAGAAAACCATGTTTTGCCTTCACATTGTACAAATGAACCAATCCCGACATTTTAGTGTATTTTTTGCATTTTGGATACAACTGTTTTTCGGAATCTTCTATAAGTTTTTTAAATGTTTCAGGATCATCCTCGCATAATTCATCTTCAACACCATGAAACATATTTTCTGTCTATACATTATGATAAGATGTATGTAATCCACTCACATTCTTATTTATCTTTTCCCTATTAGTATTATCAATATTTTCTCCATGATAATACCAACATTTATAGCTCAAAAGAATACCATTATGGATAAGGTGATACTTAGCCTCATCAAATTCATGAAATTGCTCATTTTTACATTTAACACATGGGCATTGAATCATACTAGTTCCAGTATTACTATTTCTACAAGCAAATTCCATGAAACTTTCAACTCCAGAAATAGTCTTGCTCAATTCTACACTTTGACATCCAAGATTTGTCCATTTTCTATTAATGACATTAATTAAACATATTACTTAATTATTTATCCAATGAATATATTTCAAGTATTATTATATATAAATTTCTTAATTATTAGAATATATACTAAAACATGCATAATACAAAATAGTTATCATTTTAATCATTTTACAAAACCATTTCTATACAAAGTAAAAAATAAGCAACATGCCAGCATGAATATATAAAAACAATCACTTTGGTTGATTCTAATTTCTAAACATGTTACTATATCATAATTAAAAAGTAATATTAATTATACGTATATAACATTATATAGAAGTAGGGACTACTATAGTAACATATTTAACATTTTAACACATAAGTAGCATATATAAATAAAAATAATAATACTACTTAGTTTTTAGTTATTATTTGATTTTTATAAAAATATTTATATATTATTTAAATTATTGAGTTTATAAATATATATTTATAATTTTTTTTAAGAGTCAATAGATAACACGTATAAATCTTATACCAATATAATTTCTTACCAATTTAAAAAAACATATTATTTTTCCTCTATTCACTACTTAATAAAATATAATTATTTATATATAAATAAATTTATCCACGCAGAGTAAACCCACAACATTTCAGATATTATTTCTACATCAAATAAGTCAAACATAATAACAAACATAATAAAAAAACATACCTAAATCAAAAATTTATACAAAAATAAAACAAATTGAATAATAAGCTGCAAAATTCTACTTAATAAAATATAATTAGTTATATATAAATAAATTTATTCACGCACAGTAAACCCACAACATTTCAGATATTATTTCCACATAAAATAAGTCAAACATAATAATAAGCAAAATAAAAAACATACCTAAATAAAAAATTTATACAAAAAAATAAAACAAACTGAATAATAAGCAGAAAAATTAATAGAAATAATTACAAAAATATTATGAAGTGACTAAATGGAGGAAAGAAGAAGAAAATTGTGTTTTGTAAGTGAGAATAAGTGAAAAAATGGGTATAAAAAATTTGAGTATTTCACTCAAAAAAATAGTAGATCTGAAAGATAATGAGAATAGGAATATAACTCACAAAACGACGTTGTAAATGGTGGTCGAAGGTGGCCAAAAATTGAGAAAAAAGGTGGATGTAGCTCGGTTTTGGGAGAAAATGGAGAAGAGAAATGAAGAAATTGGGATTCTGCGTAAAAAATGAGTCGAAAGGATATATTAGGTGGATAGCGTCGGTTCGCCATATAAACCAACGCTAGCCACGTGGGTAACATCGGTTCGCCACATCAACCGATGTTATCCATGCAATTAAAATTATTTTTTTGTCAATTATTATTTTATTTAGACTATGCATATACGTACTATAGAAAAAGAAAAAATAAAATAACTTTAGAATAATATTTAATTAAAACATATTTACAAAATTAAATAAAGATATATTGTACGTATATATATAAATTTAAATCTCCAAACAAATAAACAAAATTATAGTATTTTTATCCAACTTAAATTTTAAAGAGTCAAATAAAATAATAATTAATTTTAATTGTATTTACTTCATCTATTTTTTAATTTAAAAGTTAGGACGTAGCGTCGGTTCGTCACGTCAACCAATGCTATACACGTAATTAAAATATTTTTTTGTCAATTATTATTTTATTTAGACTATGCATATATGTACTATAGAAAAAAGAAAAAAATAATAACTTTAGAATAATATTTAATTAAAACATATACACAAAATTAAATAAAGATATATTGTACGTACATATATAAATTTAAATATCCAAACAAATAAACAAAATTATATAATTTTTAAAACTAATTGTCTAAAAAAAAAGGAAAAATTATACTATTTTTATCCCACTTAAATTTTAAAGAGTCAAATAAAATAATAATTAATTTTAATTGTATTTACTTCATCTATTTTTTAATTTAAAAAATATGACATAGCGTCAGTTTACGTGGCGAACCGACGCTAGCCACGTGTGTAGCTGATGAGTGCTCAAAAAGCACTAAAATAACCATGATTTTATGTACATTAATTGATTAAAAATATATATATTTATATGTATGTTTATTTTTATGTTATTAGATTATATTTAATTAATCTGTATATATGTTTATTTTATGTTATTAGATTAGGAACACAAAAACCAAACTATCGTGACAGGATGTTTAGGATTTAATTTCGTTTTTAAAAGTTTGAATAATAAATTAAAAACCACATACATTCCTTCCTTAGATCGACCTTGGGAGTATACTTATCATTTTCTTCGAAATGATTCGTGCACTTGCGAGAGTTTTATAAATATTAAAACCAAAGTATTGGCAAGAATCGACGATGTCGGTTTTCGCTCATCAGTAGCATCGGTTGACGTGGAAAACCGACGCTATCCATGTGGGTAGTGTCGGTTCTCCACGTCAACCGACACTACGTCCAACGTGGATAGCATCGGTTCTACACCGAATTGACTTTAAATTTATTATAAGTCGGTTTTTGGAAAAATTGACTTTATACAACGACTTAAATACCCCTTTTTGTAGTAGTTAAAAACAAAATAAAATGTAATAAAAACTTAAACTTGTATGAACAAATTATTTATTTATTTATGACAATGGATAACTTTTTGTTTACTTAAGATCATTATTATCCTAGTTGCACCTATCTCCAAAAACTCTTTTACAATCTCTAAAATATGTTAACTATAACCCAATAATTGTTAGGAAATCACAATGTATCATTTAAAAATAAAGTCACTTGTAAAAAAAATTAATCTTACTTCATTTCCAAAGTGAGTATCTCAGTAAAGTTAGGATCTAGTGTTTTAAAGACATGATGAACATAGGATTATGTCCAATGTCTTCTCTATAATGATATCTTGGATTTAAGTAAAATGCTACTACAAACCAAAGGATGAAGAAGCATATTATCTCACCGGATGCTTATGATCTCAAGAACCCATTTAATTCCTTTTTGTTAGGATAACTTCTCCCTTAATTGATTTTATCGTTAACTCATACAAAATCGACATGGTCGAATAAACTGTTGTATCTAACAAATGAATGACAGTGTATAATGGCTTATAAATAGTGACAACATATTGATCAATTCCTCCAAAAAGAATGGTCTAGAATAATACTTTCAATGTCTTTTCCTATCTCCTTTGTGCTTAAATTATGTTCATCCTAACCGTAAAATATGAACGATTGCTTGACTTTTTTCTTTAGTAAATTGTCCAGGGCAATGTTTAAAAATATCTTTAAATATCTTTAAAAAGATTTGTCACACATTTTTACAAACAAGTATACATGGTTGTAAATGTAATTTGTTACCATCCTTTCTCTTTCAATAACTTTTGTCACTATCTCTTGTTAGTCAATACAATGAGCTACACAAGGATTCCAATGCAAATTACATTTTCCATGTTTTTTTACAGTTTTCACAATTACAAAATCATTATCAGTATTCTTATATTTATAGCAACACAAATACTAGGTTACTTTAGGTGATAACAATCAATTATGAAATAATTAAGCTGTGAATTTGAAAATCCATAACATAACTAAAATACAAAGAAAAAGAATATACCCTGTTAATAGCAGTCTCCAATTTGTTCTGAAAGACTTAGGAGTTATGAAATGCAACATGCTACAAGTAATATCAACTGAAAGATAATATATTCTCTTTTCTTACATTACTAAAGCAAGCTGGAAAAGTGAGAAATTTCATACTTAAAAATTTATAAAATACAAGATTAACGTGTTTGGATCGAGAATATTGACTTTATAATATCATAAATAGGTGTTGCATAGGTTAAAAAATTATAAGATCAATAGTGTTGGAATCACATGGCGAGCTCTCTCTATTCTTTCATCGTCGAAGACAACATGGCTGGCGCAACTACGGTTCGATATTAGAGCAATACAGTGGAGATACATCATTAAATTTCTAGTACTAGTCTTCAAAGATAGTGGTTACAAGAGAGCTCATTTGTGTGGTTCTAACGCCAATGGTCTTGTAATTTTCTAACATATGTAGCGATTATTTATGATATTATAAAGTATGCAGTTTCGATTCAAAGACGATACCTATAGAATACACGATGCAAAAATATCTTAAAAAGTACATAAATTTTTTCGTAAAATATAAAATTTATAAAAACAGTTGACAAAAAAATAGTGTGCTATTCGAATTCAGTTTTACACCGTAAAATAAAATTATAATTTTATCCCTATTAAATTTATTTTATTATTATGTCAAAATTTTTTATTAATTAAATAATATTTTATTATTTAAAAAGTAACTAAATATCCTATTTTTATTAAAAAAAAACCCAAATGCCTCTTATAAAAGGAAAATAAAGTGTTTTAGTAACAAAAATAAAATAACTATTAAGATACTTAATCTTTTTATTTTAAGGGAAAACGTAAAGCCCAGGTATACAATTATCTATATCATAATATTTTTTTAGTTTTTAATACACTTTTTTATGAAATATTGGTTACCTTGTATTATTTACTATATAAAAGCTTACACATATTTATTTAAGCTTTTATATAAATATTTATAGTACAACTTGGGGTTATTACATTTGGATTGCTCTTATTCTTACTTTGTAACCCTTTTTATCATTATTTTCATATAGTAAACATCAAATATTCCTATTTAAATTAATAGTACATATTTTGGTCAATTTTTACAATAATTAGTAACTCTAAATTACCCCAATTCATTACAATTATGATTGAATTTGGGCAAAAAATATACCAATAACCTACAAATGGGGTATTTCATGTGTCCCAATTAAGAATAGGGATTAGAAATGGTACCAAAACAAAAATAAGAATAATCCCAAAGTACCAATTCCAACTTTATATAAGAGCTTGATAAGTGTTTAAGAAACACTAATATTTTGTGATATTATTGTACTTAAATATGAATAAATAGATTTAATTATGCATATTATTATTTATGTGAATCTATATATTTGAAATTATGAGTATTTTTTATTGTATTTTAGGTATTTTTAACTTTATATATATAAATTGATCAATATATGAATAATAGTACCTGAAGCACTCGAATTACACCATAAAAGTTTAAAGGAATAAGGCATGTAAGCCATATATAAAGATCCAGTCAATATTTAAGGGGTAAAAACAAGAATTGAAATCAAGCATTTCATGCCACAACAAGGTTTATTATGGGTTGATGTAAAAAAACATTGATACACAAATTTTGTAAATTTTTAAATAAATTGCAAGTGCATGAATCACTTTGTAATAAATTACATGTATACTTACAAAGTTGGTGTAAAGAGGAATTATGTGATTTTAAAATAATTCAACAAAATTCTTAAAATCTTGCCAGAATTGTTTTGGTTTGAAAATATCTAAACTAATAACATAAAACAATAAAAGGATAAAGAATATATTAGTTTACATAAATAACACAAATAATAGGCAGATATGCTTTATAAATAATGGAGAATTAATGTGATATTTAGCTAGTTGATTATATTTTGTAGAATTAATTAGATTAACGAAACATAAACCCAAACTTTAATTATTTCTTGTATGTATAAATTACACATTGAGTTAGGTCGTTATTCTTTATTAATTAAATCAAATGACACATTCTATCATGTCTCCATTTTATTTAATTAAATTATGTTTTTTTCTAAAATATTAACAAACTATTTAACTTGTCACTTTTGGTTGGGAAGACAATTTAAACTTCTATTCAAGCTTTTCTAAATTAATTTTTAAATTAGTGTATTTGAAATCTAACATTCATGATTTCAATCTATTATGAAAAATATGTTCTCAATATATTTTTCAATAATAAATCTTGTAAAAAAATTTAAAATAGAATATAATTCTAAATAAGATCTAGATTCATTTATCTAAAATATTATTTTCATATTTTAAATTTATTATAAAAATATGTCATCAATATATTTTTCAATAATAAACTTTGTAAAAAAATCTTGAATTAAAAATAATCTATGTTTAATTATTATTAAAAATGTAGCCTTAAATAATTTACATAGATATATTAACATAACTAAATTTTCATTATAACAATCAACTAGATATGTTAAAAAAATAATGAATGATCAATAAATTATTTATAAATAAATTTAAGAAATACAATATTATTTACTGAAAAGAAATAAGAATACATATTAGATTTATACCCAAAAGATAGATGGATAGGTATGCCCTACTCCACAAAAAAATGTATTAGCCTTCACAATATCTCCTAGATTTCAATAATAATTTCATATCGCTTGATATGAATTAACTCCCTATTACTACCTCTTATTTGAGATAATCTAATCTAAACTGTTTAAAAATTAAACATAAAATAAAATTTGTTCAACTCTCAAAATTGAGAGAAGAACTTATAGAAAAACTATAAAATACTAAGAACTAAAGAGTAATAATCTGCTAAAGAGAGGAAATGATTAATGAAAAATATGATAGAAAAAATTGGATCCTATGGTCGCACACCATGGCAAAAAATTTACACTGCCATGGCTTGTGTGAATCTAGTATGTGTTTTAGTTACGATTTGAAGCACTTATGTTGTGGCACATAAATTCCACTCCCATGCCACACGTTAAATTGCATTTCTTCAACTTATTTTTGTTTCATCCATATGCATGCTTTGTTGGTACATATGTTATTCTTGTATTTTTTTTTAATGTTTCCTTAAGGGATATTTATTCTCACACTCAAGGGCCAAAATCATCTAGTATACGGATGAAATGAGCACAATCTAGAAGGAAGGCATGTCTACCAATGAATATGTTCAACATGTCTAATCCTTGGCGTCCGAATTAGCTTCTACATGGTGTGTTGTTTCAAAAGAGGTTTAGATTATGACAATATTGAATGGTCTTGAAAATGATTATGATTCAATTGTAGCTAACATCTAAAAGGGGTGCGGGAAATTTCAAGAAGTGTTGCAAAAAATGTGGAGCCATGAAAGTAGATTGGAGAGGAGGAACATACTTATATCTTTGTTACCTACTGGTAAACTTGTAGACATAGCACCATTACCAAATGAAAATCTTTCCCAACAATAGCCAATGACACATTTCCTAATACCCAATCTAACACAATCTGTTGATCCCATCAATTTGATAAACCAGGTGGAAAAAGCGCAAAGTGATTTTAGTAAAACAAAAATAAGTATATGATGCCTACTTTCGAGAAAATCCTCAACCCATCTACTTTCCTCCTCAAAATATTTCATTCAGTGGAGATCTACTGCACAATGGCATGTCACCCTTCAAAACTTTCACAAGTTTAACAAAGGTTGAGGAAGAAACTATGACAACCGAACACAATGTCAAATTTGTGGTAAGTTGGGCCACTTTGCTAACAAATGTTGGCATCGATTTGATGCACATATGTGTTTATGTGTGCAAACTGCATATACTAGTTATGCGTGTGATTCACTCGTTACTACACTGCATGTGCAATATATACAACATATAATCATATACGTGTGCGCTGCATGGCTTTACTGCATATACAACATATAGTCATGTGTGTGTGTGCTACGTGTGATAAGCATATGCAATGTATACATTACATTGTAAAATGCTATCATCATCCAATAAAAGATAGGCAACGAGGATTAACACTTTACTAACACATGCTAATTTTTTTATAATTGTGATGACTGTGACCAAGCATGTTATGTTTGTTACAAAGATAATTGCTACTCTAATGGTGATGTGCATCTTTGCTCAAGTAAATGCACATTACCATATAAGTATGAAAGCAATAGCCCACACTCTATAAACAACAAGAAAAATAGCCATGAAAAGTAGCAGTTAAACAGTTTCACAAAGTAATTATTCAAGAAAAATTCTTCAATCTTTTATCTTTCTTGATTTAAAATTTTTGATGCATAGTTCAAGAAAATTATGGAAATGAAAATGAAGAGTTTAAACATGAATTTCTAGACATTTGACCAGAAGTTTGTGGATGATATAGAGTGGCCATTCTATGTGTAATATTATACTTCTTTAGTACCCTAAAGATTCCCAAACTTAAGAACAATTATATGAAAGTCAATTATTCTTCTAAGAATATTTCTCTTTAGCAAGATGCATAAACATGTCAAACATCACACGACATGCAAGACAGTCATACATACTAAAAGCTATAAAGGATTTTCAATCTTTTTAAGACCTCATATATAGAAACATATTCAATAAATGACGATTGTAGTTTCATAACATGCAATCATACATTACATTAAAAACCATAATTAAGAGTTCAATGTCTAGTACATTACCAAGGTAGGGAGATACAAACTCTTTCGAGAGTCATACTAAAAATGCATGATCAAAAAGCAAAAGTAATAATTAGATAGCCATAAGCATGCTATAAGGAAAGGAAAGATAATGTGAAACTATGCAAAATAAATAAGCTTTCTAGTCATAATCTAAATCTAATATGATGGAACATATACAATAGAAACTCATATTATGTTATACAAAAGTAGATCATGCATAAAAACATATATAATGAGGTAAATCTGTATAGAAACCCCATCTATATGGTAATATCCTCAAGTTGCTTAAGAAAAACCACTTAATAGCAAAAAATCCATCAAACAATAAAATAGTTAGACTTTGAGAGAAATAAAACCACCATGACCTCTATCAGTTGGGACCCCTATCCTAACTACTTATTGTAACTCTTGCTTGTTGCTTCTATAACGACGAACCTAGCTCTCTTCCAAAGCTCACACCACTCAATGTGGTTTGATCAGTGATTAAAAAATAGTAACCAAAAGTGTAACTATTCTCAGTCTTGAAGACCACTCTCATACTCAAACAACATATCTCTTATTGCACAAAACAAGAGATATGAGAACCCAAAGCATTTAACTTAGCTCACTTTCACAATGAGGTTCTCACAAATAAACAGTTGCATCCAAGAAAATATCAACTAACACACAACTCACATACAACCCACTTGCAAACACCATCTCGAGTACTTAACACTCACAAGTACAATTTTTCTCACACAATTAGGAACCACTATTACCAAACAATACTCGAGGTATTAGTGATCCTAAAACAAAAAAGAATGAGATGTCAATTTGACAAAACTCTACTACATTTTTGGATGCAAAACAAGAAGAAATAGAGGGTATTTATAGAGCTCGAAGTTTCCAACTCGCTAGCTATCTCACCCCTACCTTACTACCACCTCGCCACCACCTCACACAATGAGGTGTTAAAACATCACATTTTTCATTCCAAAAATTATTGATTATATTCCATAAATTCATGTACCTCACATGAACCAAAAATACAAGTGACAACATTGGCTTGCTCACATGCTTATTCACTAAAAATCAATGCTTTTCTTAGCACGCACACTACAAAAACCAACTCTGTGGTATGTGTAACCATGCTTGCATATAAAGTGTTCCTAACTATGTGTGTGTGTGTGTGTATTACTAATTTTTAGTAACCAACTTTATACAGAGGAGGATAAATACACTAAGTAAGAATAAAACAGTCACTGTGTTTTGCACATGGGAAGCCAACAAACAGATATAAAAACAACAAGATTTACATACCCTATCAAAAATTTATTGCAAAAATGGCTCCCTCCATCACTAATTATTGTTGTAGGTTTTCCAAACCTGTTAAATATTGAATCCTTTAAGAATTTCACAACTACATTGCATCACTACGTTTAGTGGGTATTACTTCTAACCACTTGGACACATAATCAATAGTGACCAAAATATATTAATTACCAAAAGATTGGGGAAAAGGACCCATAAAGTCAATGCCCCATACATCAAATAGTTTAACAACTAAATTAGATGTCAAAGAAACTTCATCTCGTTTGCTTATATTACCTATCATTTGACAACTATCAAAATGCATATGAAGAAGCATCTTTAAAATGAGTTGGCCAATAAAATCAAAACTAATACTTTAAGGGCTATTTTCTTACCACCAAAATGGCCCCCATAGTGAAGTTCATAACAAAAGCCAAAATGCTCTTATGTTCTTATTCAGGCACACACCTTTAGATAATTTGATCTTAATCAATCTCGAATATATAAGGATCATCCCAAAAGTATTGTTGCAAGAATGTAAAAACTTTTTCTTTTCTTGAAAAGAAATTTTAGGTCTCAAAACATCAATAGAAATATAATTAATTATGTGAGCATATCATGGGTTTAAACCTACTAAAAATAATTTTTCATCAAGAAAAGTTTCAACAATAAGGTTTTTACTCTCACCTTCAAGATAATTGATTCAGAAATTAACCTAGACAGATGATAGCAACTAAATTTTCACTTCCTTTGTTATATTTGATCTCTAGGTCAAATTTTTGTGAGAGAAAAATCCACCTCATTAATCTTGGCTTAGTATTAGTTGTACTTAACAGATATCTTAAAGTAGCATGATTAGAATGCACAATTACTTTATAACCTACTATGTAAGACCAAAATTTGTCCAAGAAAAATACAACCAAGAATTCTTTCTTAGCGATGGAATAATTAATTTGGACATCATTGAGTGTTTTTCTAGGATAATATATAACATGCAAATGATTATCTACTCTCAATCCCAAAATTGCTCCTAATGCATAATCAGAAGCATTGCACATTATTTCAAGTGGGAAAGACCAATTAGGTGCCAAAATAATAAGGACATATATTAATTTATCCTTCAAAGTATTAAAGATGACAAGATAGTCATCATTAAAATCAAAATGGACATATTTTGACAGTAAATTACATAAAGGATCACTTATTTTAGAAAAATATTTAATAAATCATCTATAGAAACCTATATGTTTGAAAAAGCTTCTAATCCCCTTAACATATGTAGGGGTGGTAATTTTGCAATTAACTCAACTTTTGCATTGTCAAGTTCAATTCCTTTGTTAGAAATTAAATTTCCTAACACAAAAATGACTTTTCTTCCAAATAAGTCCCAAGTTGCATTCAATACATAATTCAAAAACTAAATTCAATTTATACAATAAATCATCAAATGAGGTTCCAAAATAGAAAAATCATCCCTAAATACCTTAATGAATTTTTCCATCATGATTAAGAAGATTGACATCATATATCTCTAAAAAATTTATGCCCACCTAATCTTTCTAATATCTAATTAATGAATAGAAAAGAAAAGTGATCCTCTTTAGTGCACAAATTCAATTTTTTCAAATATATACACAACCTTCATCTAATGATTGTTCTAGTGGGCTTTAAGTCATTTTTTAATTTTTTACCATTGTTATTCTAAATTTCTTCGATACCATAGGAACCCAACTAACCCACCTACTATGACTAATAGGGTAAATGACTCCTACTTCTAGGAGTTTTAGAATTTCCTTTTTAACCACCACTTGTATGATTAGATTTTTTCTCCTTTGGGCCTTTCTAATGGGTTTAGTATCATCCTCAATATTGATCTTATGCATACATATAGTTAGACTAATGCCTCTAATATTCTTGATACTCTATTTTAATGCGTTCTTGAATTTCTTAAGCACTTTAATAAGATCTTTTTCTTGGGTTTTGGTCAAAGTAGAAGTAATAATAGATGAATATGTTTCCCTTTCTCCCAAAAATAGATATAGGTGCTTAGTTAAATATTTTAGTTCTAGGTTAGGTGGAAATGCCTTTTCCCAAGATAGAGTATTAGGTAGATCTAAAAGTGTACTAGGGTTTCCTATTGATTTAGCATTATCTAGTAATTCATGGTACTTCTTAGTCTTCTTATCTAAGTCATCTTCTACCTTTTCAACAATAAGAGTGACTTTTAGCTTGTCTTCCAATCAATCATATAAAAAAGTGTTATGAATAAGACAATCCATAGAATTAATATTAAAAAATTAATCAATGGAAAAGATAGAAGGAATAGGTGGAGTTAAAAACTTTGAAATGAACAGTCTTTCCTAAGACTTTCATTATCAAATTCCCATCTTAGGCGTCAATAATAGTCTTGGTAGTTTCCATAAATGGTTTATTAAGAAGTATTGTATGTTCTTTGTCCAAGGCTGAATTTTTTCATATATAGTACCACAAAATGAATAGGTATAATTAATTTATCTACCTATACCAACACATCTTCAACCATTCCTTTCAGATATTTAATATATCTATCTATAAGTTAAAGGGATATGGTTGTAGGTTTTAAGTCTTCTAGACCTAGCTATAACAAAATAGAATATGTGATCATATTAATACTAGCACCTAAGTCAAGCATTGCTTTAGGTACCTTCATATCCCCTATAGTGATGTTAATAATCAAACTTCCTAGGTCCTTCAACTTTGGAAGTAGTTAATGTTGAAGAATAGCACTAGAGACCTCTAATACCATAGTTCTCTCATTAAGCTTATACATCTTATTCTTAGTGTTTATTTTCAGAAAAAACTTAGCATAAGAGGGTATATTATTAATCACTTCTAATAAAGGTAAATTTATATTAACCTTAGAAAGCATAGTGAAAAGATCGGAAAATTTCTTATCTTGCTTTGATTCTTTCAGTTAGTGCGGGAATGGTATTGATGGCTAATGAGGTTATGATGTCTTTTGTGTTTTAAAAATGTTAGTTGACTCATCAATGCTTTCCTCAAAAGGTTTATCATGATTTGTACTTGTCTCTCCATTTTCTTGGCAGTCTATATTTTCTCCTTCTTTATTACCTGTATTATATGGTAAATCAATAGAAATCCCACACAAAATTTTGTTAACTACCTTACCACTTTGAAGAATTGTGACATCCTTCACTTGTTCTACTTGATTGGGTATCTTTTTTAGTTCTTGCATTTTCTCTGCTACTTATCCAACTCAAGTTTCAACCCATTTTACTATAGCCTCTAAGGAATTCAACCTCCGATTTTTTATCATTTAGTTATCGATCCCTACTAACTTGAATAAAAGTATTCAAGTTATCTTCTAAAGTTGGATTATAGGATTCTAAACCCATTGTACTTGGTTTTGGTCATATGCTAGGTTATTATTTTATTTTCATTTAGGGTGATTGTAAGTGCAAAATGACGCCCTTGCATAAGATTGGCTTCCTCTAAGATACTTGTACTAAAATTTCCTAAAATAGAATAAAATTAACACTGTGTATATATGTAACACAAACATCACATTCCTTTTGATTTGAAATTTTTTGGGTAGTGAGGGGTTGCACTTGCTTAGTTAGTTTTGCAAGTTGCAAGTTCATTTATTTCGGGAGCAAATTTCATTGACCCCTACTCATCTTCCTCTAGTAAATAGCTCATAAGTTTGCTATACTATAAGTTTTCCCTATTATGTTTTCTCTCATAGCTCATCCTACAACATTATCAACTAACATTATTGTGCCAATCCATCATAAAAGAATTAGTTTCACAATTGTAGTGAAAAACTATGGTGTGGGCATTGGATCAAGAGGATTTTGAATCTATCCCAAGCTTTATGGAAGGGCTCTCCATCCATTTGAAGAAATGTTGCTATTTTTGCCTTTAATTTACCCATAAATATTTTGTGATTACCTTCCAAGTAGTTAATAAACCTAGTTGTGGACTCATGAACGAAGAATTAGCTCTATCATTAAGTGTGTAAGAAAACTTCTCATCCTAAGTTGTCTTCATCAAGTCTCTATAATGGAATTGTTTGCATAGTGGCATAAAATTCTCTAATAAAATTTAAAGGGTCTTCATTAGGGATATCGTGAAATGAAGGCAATAATGAATAATTAATATTTTTCAATTCATAATTCCTTGCAACCTCTCTTATTTGTATGTAAGAAGTCGCATTTCCATGTGCATTCCTTCACCATTTTCTATTTATATCTGGCATCACCCATTTTTACTTGCACTTAGGGTTGTTCCTTCTCCTTCTGATTATAAAGTGCCATTATAAATCCCATTGTATTTGTGTTAGTGTGTTGGCTTCCCATGTACAAAATATAGTGTCTGGTCTTTTCTACTTATGATCTCCTCTATGTAAAATTTCTTACTTCAAATTAGTGATTCACACACGTATATAGTTAGGTACACTTTGTATGTAAACATGTTTACATACACTAAGGGGTTGGTTTTCGTAATATACATGCAAAGGTTTTTACTTATAGTTTTTGGCATGGTTCAGGTGCGAGTATTTATGGATTGTACTCTCGCCACTAATCTTACCATTGACTTTGCTACCACTCTTGCCACCACCCTTTGAAAAGTGGTTAGTGATGAGCATAACATCAAGTCCCTGGCAATGCAATGTCAATCTTGCAGATTCTTTGGTTTTATATTTGTAAAAATCTCGCAAGTGGACGAATCATTTTATAAAAAATGACAAGTATACTCCCAAGTTTGATATAAGGAAGGAATATATATGGTTTTTAATTTATTATTAAAAATCTTAAAACATAATTAAATCCTAAACATCATGTCACAATATTTTAGTTTTTTTGTTTCCTAATCAAATAAGATAAAAAAAAAGTAAACATTGATATGGATTTAATAAACAATTATGCAAATTTTTATCATTCATATCAATGGAGTATTTATATATATACTAATTAAGTTAATTATGTTTGCTTATATTATTTACGTTATTAAAGATATAAATTGGTTTTTGTTGATTTTCTTTTTTTGGTATGAAAGTATCCTTAGATAGGCCCAAATTATCTTTTTTAATATTAATTAACTAATATCCTTAGGCGAGGCTATTAATTAATTAAATATTAAATTTCAGTTTTATTTCTTAGAAAATAAAAAATCATCTAATCATAGGTTTAGGCGGAGTCAGTTAATTAGACTTTATTGAAGGTGTCCAAATTAAACCTAAGAATTTAATTACCCGAGTACTAACTTTTAAGTTTTAAAACCATTACTAAAAATATGTCATAAATACATTTTTGAATAATAGTTCTTATAAAAAGTTTTGAAATAGAGCTTCACTCTAACTACTAGACGATTGTACCAACAAATAAATAATATTACTCTAAATCATACAGGATAATTAAACCTTAAAATCTAACTTTAATATTTAAGTTTGTAATTAAAAATAATATATTTTTTCTCTAACATCCTTAATATAAAATATTGAATAAAAACAAAATTAATTTATTTTATAGAAATATTTTACCTATTTAATATTTCACAAGTATAACAACGTTATTATTATATCATATTTACAACAGTCCAACATCGAATACACATAAAAATAATAATCACAGATAAATCAAATATAACACCTAAGAATCCATTAAAATTATACCTTAAAAGAATCTTTACACCAATTTGATGCTAATTCTAGTGCTGGAAAATCTCCAAACAAATTTGCATTTCTGTTTATTAAAGCAAAAACTAAAAATCTCTAAAAATATATAACTAGTTCTTCTTAAAAAGAGAAGAACTTTAAAACTAAACACTAAAAAAATTAAGAAAGCTTTCTTGATAGAGAAAGCTAGATATGCCTAGCACACACCCGCGTGCAACCAGCACACGCCCAAGCCGAGTCCTGCATGTCGGTACATGCCCACACTTGTCTTGTGTGCATACGCTTTAACGCCCGTCTGTTGCAAATCTTATCCCTATACACATGCTAGCCTATCCAAATGAATCCAAAATCAATTTTTGAGATATTTTCCCACATGTTTTGGCCTTTTCTCATCTATAAAAAGATATTTACCCCCATTGTAAAAATCATCCCCAAAATCACAAACTTCTCTCTAGATTTCTTTTTCTAAAAAGCTTCAGTTTTTAGTTTTAAAGTTCTTCTCTTTTTGAGAAGAACTAGTTATGCTTTTATAGATTTCTAGTTTTTGATTCAATATTTTGTATAACCTTACCATAGTATTATATCGGGTTATGGACTTTTTCAGCTATCTTTTTGGAAATTGTTTTGGACTTGTAGATATTAATAAAAAGTAAACTTCCTTTCTCAAATATTTCTTACCTTTTGTATATTAATAATAGTAGAGAATTTAGATGTACTACATATAAGCTAATCAAAATAAATTATACCAAAAATAAGTTAGTATGGAGAAATACTAAACATAAAGTAATTAAAAAAGAAAAGTAAAATAATAAAATAAAATAACAGAATTAATAATAAAAGTAAATAAAAGAAAATAAAATTAAATAAGATTTAAATAAAATTAAAATAAAAAATACTAAAAAGAAAATATAGAAATTAAGTTAATAATTAACTAAATAAAAGAAAAAAGGAAAGAAAGTTAAAAACAAAAAAAATTGACCTTTTTTGATAAAAAAAAATTACGAATATTTATAACACAAAATTGTGTTAAGATTTTTTATAATAAAAATTTAAAAAACTGTTTTTCTCCGACAATGGTGCCAAAAACTTGATCTAAAAAAACTTATATTTTTAAATAGTTCGCAAAAGGCAAATGTGGTTTTTAAATAATTCAACAAAAATTTTAAAAACGAATATTAAAACTAAATATCTTTTCACAATTATTTTAGTTTGAAAATATCTAAACTAATAACATAAAATGATAAAAGGATAAAGGATATATTAGTTCACACAAATAATAAGCATATATGAATTATCAATAATAAATAATTAATGAAATATTTAATTAGTTGATTATATTTTATAAAATTAATTAAATTAATAAAATAAAATCCATATTATTGATTATTTATTATATGTATAAATAACACATTTGGTGAGACCGTTATTTTTTATTAATTAAATTCAACTTGTCACATTTGATGAGATTAATAGTTTAATTTTAATTAAATTATGCTTGTTTAAAAAAACTATCAAATCGTTTAACTTGCCACCTATGGTGGGTTGACAATTTAAATTTCTAATCAAGCTTGTCTAAATAAGTTTTTAGATTAATCTATCTGAAATCTAGCTTTCATGATTTGTATCTATTACAAAAATTGGTATTAAGATATTTTTTAATAATAAATATTGTGAAAGTTGTTAAAATATAATATAATTCTAAATTAGATCTAAATTCATTTATCTAAAATCTTATTTTCATAATTTAAATTTATTATAAAAATATATCGTCAATATATTTTTCATTAATAAACTTTTTAAAAAATCTTAAATAGAAAATTATCTATATTTAATTATTATAAAAATATTCTCCTAAATAATTTATACAAACATATCAACATAACTAAATTTCCATTAAAATTTAAACAAACATGTTAAAAATAATGAACAATCAGTAAATTATTTATAATAAATTCAAGAAATACAATTTTTGTTTATTGAAAAGAAAAAAGAATACAGATTAGATTTATACCCAAAAGATAGATTAATAGGTGTGCCATACTCCGCATAAGAGGTAGTAACCTTCGTAATATCCCCTAGATTCCAATAACGATTTCGTATCGTCTCATTTGAAATAACTCTCTATTATTGTCTCTTATTTGAGATAACCTAATCTAAACTATTTAAAAATTAAACATAAAATAAAATTTATTCAACTCTCAAACTTCAGAGAAGAACTTATAGAAAATTATAAAAAACTAAGAATTAAGCAGCTAATGATCTATTAAAGAGAGGAAATGAGAGATGAAGAATAAGAGAGGGGAATATTGGTATTCATAGGTGAGAAAACACTACAAAAAGGAGAGAAAATTAGATCGTATGGTTGCGCACTACAACCCATATTTTTCACCACTGCAACCTGCTTCAATCTAATACACATTTCATTTTTGAGTTTAACATGTAATCTAGTACACACATATATTATGTTATTGATATTTTTAATCAATTTGAAGCTATAATACTTAAAAACAACAAATATATCCGTGATTTCAAAAACATAAATTTACTAAGATAATGATAAAATTACGAAAATAAAGAAACCTATTTTTGGCATTAAAATTTAAATAAAACACGTAATATTGAGTGATTTGAAGTATTTATCATGGCCCATGGTGCACTCTTCTCTACATATAACCACTAGGTACTTACTCATTCAGTGCTACAGTTGCAAATAGTGAGCCTAAACATGACCCATTCGGTGTAGAAATGGTCAGAACTCTACATATCTCGAATCGTGGCATGGTAAAAGCTAGGCTGCATTGGCGTTCACTCAATTCACCCAAAACCCTTATGTTGACCTCAACCTATATATATGTTATGTTTTGTTTAGGCCAGTAGTTAGAAAGAATAGATAGATTATAATATAATTTTAGTTTTATCTACTGTTGTTCTTATTTTTTTTTCTTAGTTTAGGTATAGTTAATATACAATTTAGGTTAGACAATAACAAATAAGAGGTAGCAACAAGAAGATTTTTTAGATCCAATGATGCTAAAAGTTTGATGAAAAGTAAGGATTAATATAAAAATCAAGATCACAATTGTAGAGTAGGGCACATTTATCTATCTAATTTTGGTTGTTAAAATCTAATCGATATATTTTTTTTAGTAAACTCTTTTGTATTTCTTGAATTTGTTGAAATAAATTTATCGGCTATTTATTAATTTTGAGCATGTTTAACTAATCGTGATAATGAAAATTTAGTTTTGTTGCTATGTTTGAGTAGATTATTTAAACGAATTTTTTAATAATTAATAAATATAGATTATTTTTTAATAATAAATTTTTACAAAATTTATTATTGAATAATATATTTAAGACATTTTTTCGTAATAGATTTAAAATATGAAAATTAGGTTTTAGATACATCATATAGATTTAATTTAGACAACTTGAATATGAGTTTAAATCAATAATTCAATCGAAAGTATCGAGTTATATGGTTTGTTAATTCTTTAAATGTTAGGCATAATTTAATCAAATTAACTGATGACCCGAACGAAGGCATTAAGTAGTTTGATTAATAATGAATAGTGATTCGATCGAAGGTATTTTTTATGCATAAAAGGGAGAATCAATAATCTAGATTTATACTTCAATAACTTTAATAATTCTATCAAGCATACTAAATTAGCTAAATTTCTCATTAATTCTTCAATGATTGTCAATTAAACATGCTTTGAATTTGTTTGATTCCAATCTATTTTTTGTTGTTTTATTATTTTTATTATTAGTTTAATATTTTGAAAAACTAAAATATTGTGACAAAATATTTAGGTTTAATTTTCATGTTTGTTTTAAAAAAAATTGTTAAATTATTTAAAACCACGTAGTTTTTCTTTGGACCGACTTTAAGAGTATACTTATTGATTATTATAAGTGATTCATGCACTTATAAGCTTTTATAAAATATAAAATTTGACTATCAAGTTTTTATGTATCAAACTTTGACCATTATTATTATTATTATTATTATTATTTTTCAATTATTTTTTATTTTGATCTTACTTTTGATATGTGATAATAGAAGAAAAAGCTCTTCTGGAGTTTTCTCTCTCTAAATGTGTTTATTTCTTTGTTAATAAAGTCACCGTAAACTTTCCTTTCAAGCTATAATTATTTAGCACTTTTCTTATTAAAATAAAATGGCACAAGTTGATCAAAAATTTATATCCAAAACAAAAAGGCTTAAGAGTATTATTATCATAAAAAGTTCGATGAATGGCTCAAATAGCCTATATTTAATCTTATTAATCAATTTTTTCAAATAATCAAAAATAAGGTTCAAAACTCATAGTTTAAAGTTAAAATTAAATTACATTTTACTAAATTTCCCTAACCTTAAAATCTTAGCCCAACCAATACCCACAACTACCATTCATGCC
The DNA here is from genome assembly GCA_037013495.1 of Hippophae tibetana. NCBI lineage: Eukaryota > Viridiplantae > Streptophyta > Magnoliopsida > Rosales > Elaeagnaceae > Hippophae > Hippophae tibetana. The sequence continues at coordinate 14,254,942 of CM072808.1, read as the reverse complement.
ATTTCACTCTTCTCATGTTTGATCACCCACTTGTGATTTCACCATAGCTCCAGCCATACATTGACACCATCAACCTTATTAGAGGTAATGTAATATGTTACATCCAAAAACAAAGATGATTCAACATGTTATATATAAAGATATAGAGATGATATTACATATTACATCTAAAAATAAAGATTAAAAAATTACAAAATAAAGACACGAAATTGGTAAGTCATTAGAAACTAAGTTCATCAAGCAATATAGCTTCAAAAAATTGGAGTAAAGAGAAAAAAATTGAGTACATTGGGATCAAAAAGTTATTGCTAGACTTTAGACAGAAAAGCTTCGAGAGTGGCAATGGTAGCATTAGTGTCAACATTGAAGACTCTCAAAGAATTGTCAAGTGACGAAGAGGTTGCGATATGACTTGAAGGGTAAGTTGCGATGAAGGGACGCTAGGGCAATGACCGATGGTGGTACGATGGAAGACAAGGTCACCGAGTCTCCAAAACTTAGTGGCCTCATCCAAGGACCTGGTTAACAACAAAGTGAAATTGGGTATCGATGGCTGGAACCCAAGTGGGCACCCATACTGATTCATTGTGTCTTGTCGATGGACTTCAATCCAACGAGTTCCTTTTTGGTCATATTTGATTTAAAGTGCATTGAATGGCCCAAAAACCCACTTGTTGACCTAATTGTATAGCGAGGACAAACGTGTAATTTAGCCCATAAAAAACAACTCGTTCCGCAAGTTTAAGAATATCAACAACTCCTCTTATATACCCTCTATTATAAGTCATGTTCACCAAAAAGTTACCCGAAGTATCCGCCTCTTGTTCACATGATTTTTTTTAATCTACCTATATACTAAAAGTGTACAATAGTTATAAAAATGTATAATTAGAGCGTTAAAAAATGTCACCGTTAAAAAGTGGATATATAAGTAGAGGCAAAAGGAGTAAGATTAGCTTTAGGTATTAACTTTTATATCCATAAATTTCTACTATTATATATATATATATATATATATATATATATATAAAAGCATTTTATAAGAATAAATTAAACATATTTCCCTTTATTGCAATATAGTTTCTTATTTTATATCTAAATCAAATACAATTTTGGTATTTTTTATCCTTTTGAGAATACAGTCCCTCTCTCCCCTTTAATTAGTATTATGGTACTACATAATTTAAACATTTGTTTTGATAATCAAATTTTTATATCTCATTTGTGATTTACTTAATAAACTAGTAATAAGAAATCATTATCAATTTAAAGTCACGTTTTCAAGTGCACCTATATAAAAAAAAATTGATATATATATGTTTGTATACCACTAATAAAACTACAATATACAAATTTAACTTTTATTATAATTATATATACACAAGCTAATATTTTAAACTTATTTATTGAAATTTATAGTTGCCTGTTACTTGCCCCTTAAATCATAATTTTTAGATTCACTAGTGTATATATGAGTCATTCAAATAGAGTTATTTTACATACTCAACTTTTAAAAACTTGATTTGTTTTTTTTACTTTATGTCAATTTTTTTTCCTACATCAATACACTTAATTGTACAGTTGTAAAATGATATTCAACATAACAAAAAACTGCATTTCAATAAATTGTGAGTGAAATCAGCATTGTTATATAACAAAAAAGTGTTTTTTTTTCTTAAAAAAATAATTTTTAATTTAATTGAAATGAAGAATAAATATTAATGTGTAATGTAAAGCTGAGTATGAGAACTGAGTCGAGTGGATATTACATAAGCTTGCACCCCTTTACCTTTTTATTTTGAAATAGGCCTTAAATTCTTTATTGAAAAAAATAACAATATCTAATTAAATTTCCGGCTAACCAAGATTATGTGCCAAAAACTGTTCATTAAGATGTTATACTGTTTTGTTTCTCTTCGTTGCACAAATATTATGTGCTAAACTTAATTTACGCGATTTACAGAGGGGAAATTGAAGATGTCAGATCCCAAAAAAGGACGTGGATGCACGCGCTAGATCAATCGAACCCAGTCAAATTGCTAATTGGCATCACATTCCTACCAAAAAGGAAAACAGAACCCATTTTGGTAAAAGTCTTCAATTACACAGACTCTCTTACTCTCCTCTTCTTTCACAGTCTATACACATATAGAATAGATTCCATATCCTTCAAATATTTACAGTTACACACAGACAGACAGAGAGAGAGAGAGAGAGAGAGAGAGAGAGAGAGAGAGAGAGAGATACTTCATAATTTAATGCTATGCTATTATATTCGATGTTTACCAATTGCATTTGTTTTGCTCTCTTCCTTTTTCTCCCTCTGACTTCCAGTAATATTTGCAAAGCCTATTAATCTTTGCAAATCTCTACATCTATGTGCTTTTTAGATTCTGGGTTCTGTTAAATCTTGAAAAAAACAGAGACTTATATAGCATTCAAACCTTGGGTTGATTTGATTTTCTTTCCTTCTCTTGTCCAAGGAAGGTTTTTGGCTTAAGAAAAAAATGACAGTTGAGACAAAAACTGATGACTCCAGGGACCAGTTTCCGGTTGGAATGCGTGTTCTTGCTGTGGACGATGACCCCACTTGCCTCCTTATTCTGGAGAGTTTGCTTCGTCGATGCAAATATCATGGTTTGTTTCTGCCTTAGACTATTTTTCTCTTTTTTTGTCTACTTGTTTTTGCTTGTTAGTTCTCAGATTTTTTTTGGGGGATTTTGTTATTTTATTTTGTAACACTTAATATTTTGTGTGATTTATGCTTAAAATTTGCAAGATTTATATATTTTTCCAAAGTTAGATCTTAATTTTGTATTGATTGAACTCTTAGATTTATTGCCTTTTTAGCAACTTTTTATTTTTCAAATTTTTCTCTTTCTTAATTTAGGTTTCAAAGTTAAGATTTTACATTTTTTTTTTACTTTTATTCAAGATATCTGATGTGTTTTCTCGATAATTAAATTGGTTCCATTTACCATTATGTATGAATGCACATTTCTTTTTCGCATAACACCCTTCGTTAAATCTAAGGTTGATAGGTTGTATTTATTAACTTATGAAGACTAGAATGTGTTCCTCTACCACATTTTCCCTGCTTACCTAACCCCATCAATTGAAAAAGATTGAATTTTTACTAGTATGAGTTGTTGCTTTTGCAGTTACGACAACTAATCAGGCAATCACAGCATTAAAGATGTTAAGAGAAAACAAGGACAAGTTTGACCTTGTTATCAGTGATGTGCATATGCCAGACATGGATGGATTTAAGTTGCTTGAGCTTGTGGGGCTTGAGATGGACCTTCCTGTTATAAGTGAGTCAGGAGCATTATTACATCTTCATAAATGTTAATATTCTATAGCTTATATATCTTCCTTGGTTTGGAAAGTTTAAAACATTGTGTACTTTGGTGAGATTATGCATTCCCAAAAGTTATAAAATTTTCACCCGGGTGTTGTAGCCCAATTGGTATTGTTGCCAACTAATGTGTGGCCTTGAACTCATGGGGTTGAGTCCTGCCAATAGCATGAATGTGTTTCCCTTTCATATGGGAAAAATTATAAAATTTTCAATTTTAACTACTTCATTAGTCCCAAATTTTGAACAAATTCGCACATATGATCCTAAACTTTGTGTGACTCTAGTAAAAGTTTATGGACCAATAGTTTAGATTAGACTAATAGATAAGTTTCCATTTTGATTTATGAACAAAGAGACAATGGCTTCAAAAAGTCTGGATTTTTTTGTCCATTTAATCAAAACAATCATATGACATTTATTTAAATTTACTCTCTTTTTGGATGGTAGATTATGAGCAGACTTCTGTGTCAATTTATTTATTATATTAAAACATTGATATGTCCACAGTGTTGTCTGCAAATGGAGATTCTAAGCTTGTGATGAAGGGAATTACTCATGGAGCTTGTGATTATTTGCTAAAACCTGTTCGAATTGAGGAGCTGAAGAACATCTGGCAACATGTAATCAGGAGGAAGAAGTTTGATTCAAAGGACCAGAGAAATTCTGGAAATCAGGATAAACATAATATTGGAAGTGAAGAAGGAGAAATGGGGCCAGCCGGGACAGGAAATTCCGATCAAAATGGGAAGCTCAATAAGAAACGTAAGGATCAGAATGAAGATGAAGACGAGGAGCATGATGAGAATGGACATGATAGTGATGACCCTTCTACACAAAAGAAACCTCGTGTTGTTTGGTCTGTGGAGCTGCATCGCAAGTTTGTTGCAGCTGTTAATCAATTGGGAATTGATAGTAGGTTCTTCTTCATTATTAGTTGAAGTTATCGGACAAATAATTTTTTTACTAATCAACAATATGTTGAATTCATGAACCATTTTGTTTTCCTATTCAAATTTATTGTTGAATCTTCTCGATTTGTATCCTTGCTTTGAAATTTATTTACGCTGAGGTGAATTGCTTCTACTATTTCTTCTGAATTTTTTTTCTAATGCAGAAGCTGTACCTAAAAAGATTCTAGATTTGATGAGCGTTGAAAAGCTGACAAGAGAAAATGTGGCAAGCCATCTTCAGGTAGTGCTAACATTTACTTATCTCAATATGTTGTGTACTTTTCATTTTTCTATAAGCTAACTATTATATTATGTTATTTCAGAAATATAGGCTATACCTCAGAAGAATCAGCTGCGTGGCAAACCAACAGGCAAACATGGTAGCAGCCTTGGGCAGTTCAGATTCCTCCTATTTGCGAATGGGTTCTATGAATGGACTTGGAAATTTGCATTCATTGAGTGGATCTGCACAGTTTCATAACAATTCTTTTAGATCCTTCCCACCTGGTGGAATGATTGGGAGGTTGAATAGTCCTGGTGGTCTGGGTATGCGTGCCCTTCCAACCTCAGAAATGATCCAACTAGGTCACACAAACAACTCCACCGATCAGTTGAAGTTCCTTCCAGTTACACTTCCTGGAAACCATAGTGGGAGTGTACTTCAAGGAATGCCAATGTCGTTGGAGCTCGATCATCAACACAGTAGAAGTGTTCCACCCATTGGGGATTTCTCTACTGGTATTAATGATGCCACAGGCTTTCCCATCTCCAGTGGCCTCCCAGATGCAAAAGTAGCAGCTAATGGCTCAATCAGTGGTTTTAGTGTTAGTGATAGCACATTGCTGGTAGGAAATCCACAAGTTTCCCAAGGTGGAAGGAGATTTGGAAATCAATCATCTGTTTCAATGACATCGGTGAAATCAGAATTTTGTTCTCCTTTGCTGGATCATGGAAGATGTTCGGACAATTGGTCAAATTCTCCCCAATCATCTGCATTTCAATCAAATTCTGTTTCATTCAATGACCATTTCAAACAGCCTACTACTCTACATTCTAGTAGCTTGAGAGGCACTATGCCAATGATGGCCTCACAAATCGGCAGCAATCAGTTTGACATATCTTCCATTACCTCAGTATCTACACAATATCCAAATTCAAGAACGGATATACAGAACCAAGCAGTTGCAGTCAACAGTAATATTGGGCAAACAATCAATAATGTCCTAGGTCAAGGGTGGAATAGTGATAAGCAGGATTCCTCCTACCGCTCAAATGTCATGCCTAGCTCGGTTAACTCATTCATGCCAGTTAATCGTGGGATGAGTCCTTTGGAGCATCATCTCGATTCAAATAATTCCATCTTGCACAAAAATGTAGATTTCAATTCGATAGGACAAGCAAATTATGTAGACCCCTTGACCATGCAGTATGACGAGGTTGGCAAATTAACAATGGAGACATCACTGAGACTGAAGCATGGTTATCTCATTGACCAACAGAGGCTACACGGCAACATTTCTAATAGCTTTGGCTCTTTGGAAGATTTGGTTAATGTCATGATGCAGGTAATGTCAAACTTGATCAAACCACGTTAAATTGTTCGGTTAATCTTTTATTTACTGTTTCTGCATGATTTACTTTAGGATTTGATTTTCGTTGATTTGTTTCTTGATTTATTGTTTCATAACATCTTAAATCACAACAATTGTAAGCGAGAATAAGTGCATACATTGTCCACACCCAAGTCCCCAACAACAAATTCACTAAAATCAGAGAGTATAGGCAGACACAACTTTCTCAATTTGAGGTCACTCACACCATTCCACAGCCACAGAGAACAAACTAAAAGAAGAAGATAACTCTCACACAATCACTCACAAGAATGACAATATTTTATCTTGTACTTTTGCTCTCATGTTTAATTTTTGGTGACTACTTATTTGTGTGTTTAAAATTAGTATTTATACTCCCTAGACATTTCCCCTTCCAAATATAGTGTTAGAAACGGCGTAGGCAACAAAATCCTTGAAAATTGCTTAAACCTGTGAAAATAGCCTCAGCTGGATCGATCCCCTCAAAAATATTGCTCTCGAATTTTATTGCTCGAAACTGAATCAATCCACCTAAAAGCATGGATTGATCCCCAATACAAAATTGGCAGCATATGCTTCAACTATCATGATGTCTCCTAACATTTTTTTCTGGTAATATTTTGCATTTAAATTGTGACTTTTGTCTAGTATCTATGGTTTATCATTAGATGAATTAATTTGCTTGGATAATCAATGTTTTTATGCTTATTAGAAAATGATCCTATGAAACTAGACAAGAAACTCTTTTTCCTCTGATATTTATCAATTTTACCAGTACTTACCAAAAATGTCATTACACTTTATACTTTGTTAATGAAGTTAATTTGGAATGGAATGGTAGGCAGGGATAGAGTTTAAATTATTTGACGTATTTTATTATTTATTAAACTTCTCCTATATTTTCTGTTTACTTCTTTTTATTTTATTGTAAGAAATAAAAATGTTTGGTTTACCCTGTGCACATCTGCCGTATTATGCATAATGGAAGTATGAGGGAGAAGAAAGAAAATCCAAGTACAAGAGTTCACACAATAATAATAAGCAATGATCTTTTGTCTGAATTGAAATTATTCATGATTGATTTATCAAAATCTCTTCTTTTTTTACACGTTTTATTCTCATTAGTGACATATGGTCTAATGTACTATTGACATGAGTAGGTATGTATACTCGAACATTTCAATTTAGTAGAAATTTACAGAAAATTGAGAAAAATGGAGGTGTCCAACAGGATAAGCATCCAAAAAATTTACACTTGATGTTCTTTTTACTTAGACTATAGTGCTTGCTAGAAAGGATTAAGACATCTGACTGAAATAACACTGCCCTGGTAAGCTCTAATGGATCTTGTGCAGTTAAAGGTATAGTTTGAAATGTAAGGACTTGCATTCCAAAGAATGTGGTTAGTCTTTTGTCTTTTGATACACCACGTCACCACCACCTTGTCTTTGATCTACTTTCTCTGTATGTGTATTGTGTACCTCATCTTGCTCTCATTGCAAGCAGCCAATAATAGAGTTATCATTATCAAGTTTTGTCAGGCCTTAAAACAGCATCCTTGAGTAAATGTTGGATACATTTTCTTTTCTCCTAATTTAAGAATAGTTTGTGTTGTATCTTCAATTTGCTGGTAGTTCTGTTTTCTTTGTTTTTGCTCTAATTGCTGGTAGTTTTTATTGTGTCACACAACCATTTTAGTACTCCTTTCCATTCTCTACAGTTATGCTACATAGATCCTTTTAGGACACTTAGAGTCATAAATTTTTTTTATGCCTATTCGATGTTGGACACACCTCTCAACTTTCTGTAAATTTTTACCAAATTAGATTGTCCAAGTATCCACACACATATATCATGTTGCTTGTACATCACGAAAAAATGAAGTGTCCAGGTAACATAGCTCTACGGAGCTTAAAAAACATTAGAATTATAGCTTTTACTTGGCATGGTTAATTTGATTACCTCGTTGATATTCTTGTAACCTAGATAAAATAGTTTATTATTTATATTATCATTTAGGAAGTGTTATTTCGCATTTTCATTTGACATTTATGTACTCAATTGGCCAAATTGTTCTTTGTTTGCCTAACAAAATTTTCAAGGCAGTATTTTTTTTTTCTTCTGGTGATTAGATTTTATTAAATATTATTTTGTTGATGCAGGAGCAAGATAAGACAAAATCGATGGAAGGAAATTTTGATCCTTATGCCCTTGGGACATCAATGTGAATCTGCTATCTATTAGCATGAAATCTCTGCAGCAAAGTTCTCTAATTTGCGACTTGTAAATTTACAACATTTGACTGTAGGACTCTTTCCCCCTCTTTAATTATCATGTTTTAGTAGCTCCTCCCCATTAACTGAGAAATTGCATAAAAATAATGAGGTTTGTTTCTCTTCCAAATTCATGAAGAGACATTCGTTGTTGTCTATGTGCTTACTTTGCATTATTTTTTGTTAATGATATTTATTTAAAAAAAAAACATTGATTTTCTTTTTGTTCAAAAGATGCATTACTAAGAACAGTCATTTTATCTCAACTTAAGATGGTATATCAAGTTGCACAATATTATTGGATATGACAATTATAATGTAAGGAAGTAAAACAAATAGGTGTCACATTGATAATATTAGTGGGAGTTTATTGACTTATGGAAAGTTGTGGGAGTATAAAATATTAGTGGGAGTTCATTGACTTGTGGAAATCGTGCGAGTTTTTGGGTTTATCCAATGGTATTAGAGTCGATGGCTCTCTTAGGGTTATTGGTGAAATGTGGATTTGATGAATTTCAAACGATTCTCTAATTAGATAGTGGGTGTTCCTAGAAATAAAATATTTGAACTTAGAGGACCTTGTGGAGGAAACAATTGTAAATAATGTGTGGGTTAAGATTAAAGTTCAAGAAGAGTTTGTAAGATCAAGTAGATTGGTTTGAGTCGGAATATAAATTTATGGAAGTTTATGGAAGCTTGGTATTCTTATTTGAGTAAGGAATTGTTGTGAAGTAAAAGCAAATAAATATGACATTGATGAAATATAAATAGGAGTTCAATGTCTCCTAAAAATTAATTGGAACTCTTTTGCCTTGTAATTAGAAGAGGGCTGGGTAAAGTAATTAGAAGGATGGCTTTATAATTTAAGTTCACTTAATAAGGCTTTTTCCCACATTATTTATATTGCAATCCAATAGGTTATATTACGTGCCTCTACCAAACAACATTCCATATGTAATGTATAAGATAATGAGTTACTCTATAACTCAGCATGAAAAATCAAAATCATAATGTATGCCATCACTTTCTAATGATGGGTCTTTCCAGGAACAAATTACAATTATCTGTCTTTCAACCTCACCATATCAAATAAAAGATAGGTCCAAAAAAGACAACTAACTTACCAACTAATATTGAGAAAGTAATGAGAAAAAGCTTCTTGTGGAAGCAAACCAATTCTAACATCAATAGCCTTATTATCATTAGGGTTTTGCACAAGGCAACCAACTTGTGGGATTGGAGGAACCAATAGAGTTGCATAGGCTGCTTCTGCTTGTAAGAAGTTCATCTTATGAAACAGCATTCGTGCCCAATCGGAAACTAGAGTGAGCTCCTTCAATGGAGGAAGAGATATTTGAGATCCTTCAAGTCCTTCTATGTAGGATTTCACATATTCATTGTTCACATTGTTTTTGGATTCCCTTATCTTTTCAATTATGGTTTTGTGAGTAGCTTGTTCCAATTCTCTAGTTGTTAATGCAATAGATCTAGGCAAGTACATAAGCATTGCCACTATAATCACTTGGTAATGGATGTACCACTTTGTTCCTCACGTCCACAGCAAACTGCAAACACACCATTGCCTCCTTCCTTATTCCTAAGGCCTTGGTCCTTGCTGATTTGGAAAACATCAGCAACCATAACATATTATTGGTAGAACATGGTACATTTATTTAAAATACTTGTTAAATTTCTGTAACGTTATTATCATACGTTTAACCCATACTAATTCATAAATGTAGGGTGCGCTTGTTTAAATGATATACTAATTCACCTCCTTTTTTTTCCTTTGTTTCAAAACAACATGTTCATGGATTCATTTTTGAAATTGCTAATGCCATTTGAGACCCAATTAGGGATAGTGAACGCTTTTATCCGGTTTAAATTTTATATATTTTAGATAAAACAAACTAGATTATTTATAAGTATCAAATAGAATATAATTGAACCAATAAAAATCTAGCTAGTTCAATTTGGTTTGGTTTAGACTATTTAGAATAAACTAAACAACAAAACACATGCTCAATTCATATATATAATATAAACCATTTAATAATATATTTACCAATAATTAAACACAAGTTTGAGAACTTGTCTG